>JAOXNO010000033.1:54295544-54313295 GCA_028565335.1 Limnodromus scolopaceus | reverse complement strand
TAGCAGGGGAGTTGGACTAGATGATCTCTAGAGGTCCCTTCCAACTCTGACAATTCCGTGATTCCATGATTCCGTGATTTGGTTTAATGTTAGTATCCAAGCAAAACTCTCCCTGTGATTTTCTCTGCAATCCTTGGTCTGTTATGGACAGCAATGATCCTGTGCACAGGAAGTCCATGGGGAAGAAGATCCCTTCTTGTTTTTACCCAGGCATGGCAGAAAGGGGACTAAGAAAATGACTTGAAGCTATGGAGGGTGTGCTCAGTGAAGGTTATGGTATTCAAATTGCCAAAGGCACAGGACACAGATAAAGAGACTAAGTGCCTAGTTCTGTCAGCACTTCAGAAAATGGGAAGTAATTCTGTTAATTAAAATCACATACTTAAGTAGTCAAATTAAAACTATAGAAGAAACTTTGTGGAATTTCTTAACTGTTTTATTCCTCTTTACTGCAGTTTATGTAAGTCTTGTCTAGGTTCAAGAAATGCCTTGAGGAATGACATATGCTACAGCTAAAAATTTAACAATGGTTTAACTTCTGACATGATTTTATAACTGCTTCTTTCTTATGCTTTATGCTGCTGTAAAGTTTAGCAGTTAAAATCTGCTAAGTGTCTTATTCTGAGTGAACTTCTATAAGGTCTATTCTTTGATCTACTACTATGACACAACTTGGGATTTCAGAGTATTTGAACTTACAATCTTCCTTGAGTAAAACAAGAAACTCAGCTGTTGGAACTAGATATTGGTGGCTGATCAGTTAAAAAAAAAAAAGAAAAAAAAAGCTGACCCTCTAGTTTTCACTACGGCTGAGCCAAAAGGAAAGGATGTATTTATTTTTGTTGACAAGGGTCCACTTTGTGAAGCATGAACAGGCATGCAGCTTGAGATGTAAATCTAGGAGCAAAAGCTTTTGTGGAGCTTTGCTATGCCTTTCTCCCTGGTGTTTTGGGGCTAGGTAAGTATTCCACCATCTGAGAAATATTTAAGTAAGGCCTGATCTTACACCAAAGGAATTCAGTAATAATACTCTTGAGCAAAATCAAAACTTTAATTTCCAAGCCAAACCATTAATTTCCTGAAACACCTTCATCTCTTCTCCTCCTGGCAGTTGTTCCCCTTTTAACCTTCCTTTATCCTAAAACCATCACAAACAGTTTGAGTCGGCATTATGGAATATGAACTAGCCATTGCCAGGTAGGAGCAGATGACGTACAAGCCAGGATTCAGGCACCTAGATCCTAAGACCGACAGGGTCTAACAGAAGGGAAGCATTTGAAATGTCGAGTCTCCAGGAAGAAAATGAGGAAACAGTTCCTACATATAACTACCCAAATATAGTTGCACTCTTCCCACATCCAGAGGACAGACCTTGTCAAATGTTGAGGAAAGACCTGTGAATGAACAGATTCAAATACACAAATGAATCTTGCATATTCATTTTCTATTTTAAAAGTTTAGGTCTTTGATTCTTATTTGTGATTATTTTTCATGTCTTTCAAATGTGACGTATCTTTGATTAGTGGGCTTAATAAAAGCAGGAATCTGAACTTGGAACATCAGAAGTAGTCTTTGAGTAAGAAAGGATGAGGTGACGAGAAACAAAAGGATTTTAAGATTTTTGCCAGCATTTCTGCAGCAGTCAGCCATATTCTGCTCCACTGCATCTAGGAGGGTATTGAAAGTAATGCTCTGTGGAATGTATCTGTACAAAATAAATCCATAATTTCTGTCGACATTTTCTGTCTTTTTAGCATGTAAACAGATGTTCTAATTGCATATTAGAGCAACTTAGACTATGAGCTCTCCTTTTATTTGTCTCTTGTACGTTCCTAACACCATTTGTTATTATGCAGTAGAAATGATTGAGCTGCCTTTCCAAATAAGAGAGCAAAGATTTATACCTTCCTTATGGTTTTAAGATCCAGCTACCTATTCACCTCTCCAGGCTTTAACAGCTTATAACCTGAACTAAGTCACTAGTAACTGTATGAATAGAAGTTCTGCATTTGCTTTGTATTTATATGGAGAATTGATATCCTTTTTTTGTATCAAATTTATCATTGCCTTATTTAATGACTTTTACTGTAAACCTTAAAGTTCAAAAAACATAACCAACTTTTTTAAAGTTGACCTAGTTTGATCTGAATGAGCAGTCTAAAATATGCAATAATGCGTAAAGCTGGCAACAATTATAGGAATAAATAAAACATTTTTTTTCCCCTTAAGACTTGGAGGAGAATAGCAAACAAAAAGAGTTAGAAATTTCAATGGTTTAATGTTGTTTCGATGCTGAGTTTAAGTATAAAAGAATCTCTGAGGCTCTTCAGGATGTGCCAACAGGTCAAAGCACTTTCCAGTTGCTCTAACTACTTCTTAATAAAGTGGAACTGTTTGAGGATTTGACAAGTCCCATGGGTCAGGAAACACATATTAAACAGCCTTAGAGAATTTCTCTCTTTCAGTATTGAACCAATATTGTACAACATAAAAAGTGGTCCTCCATTCTCTTCCCTGCCATACAGAGATCTCTTTCAATGTCTTTTTTGAGTGTGAGGGTAGGACATATCATTTTAAACATAAATCCTACTCGGTTCCAAATTCAGAGAAAAAAAACAACCTTCTGTGAGGAGGGAGAAAAAAAAAAAAAGAAAAGGAGGAAAAGGAGGAAATGAAGAGAAATAGAAAGATCCGGAAGACTGAAAGAACAAGGACAAAAATCCAGGGAAGGAAATAATTTTTTCTTTTCCTCTTTTTCTCACTTTCACTATTAGTTTCTCCTGTTTTTTTCTTTCATTCTTTAGTGGCATTGTTTCATCTACTGGCACTTCTTTTCCTGTTCTGTAATCTCTCCTATTTTTTTCTATTCATTATTACTCATTTTACATAAATAAAGAGGCATATGCAATGTTTTAAATGCTTGTTCCTTGAATCCAAAGTCACATGAACTGTGCTGGTTTCCTGTGAGAGAAGATATTTTGCAATTTTCTATCCTCTTTACCAGCAAAAAGGCAGCAGAGAGATAATTCCCAGGATGTCATCTGAAGAACTTCATCTCATTTCCAAGGCTCTGTATCACTTACACAGACATCTCAGCAGCCACAGAACACCATCATTTGACTAAACTGTCATATCCAGAGGTAGGGTAAAAACTCAGAAACAGAGAAATTTGCTATCATATTTACTTTATAAAATAGTTGAGTAAATTGAAGCATTCCTCTTTCTTGCCATGTCCCTTATTCTGAACCATTTTATTTAGTTTACGTTCAAGATTTTATGTTTTATTTCCCTCTTTTTTCTCTTTTTATCAGCACCTTCCCATTATGTTTTAACTGATTTTAACATTTCAAGGGATTCTTCTTTCCTTTCAGGAAAAGAATTATTTCCCCATTAAGGCTTTCCTATTCCATCTTCTCTAACATCCTCAGCAAATAGCCCAGACATCAGATGAAATGTCTTTGAAGGCATTTTACTTTGCCAGTCACTAAGAAATACTTCATTTCTGACTCCAAGTGATTTTTATTCACTGTTACGTGCCTACTACCATATGGCTGAAGATATTTCTTTATATATATATATATATGATTATATTCACAGGCCCTGAAATCATTCTTTTCCCTAAGTTCTGCAGCAAGAGTCTGTATGTGTAGAGCTCTAGAGCCAAATGATTGTCAGAGTGGATGATCGGTTATTCAGTTTTAAGATCTGTGAGTAAGCTGTAACATCAAGTAGGGGTAGTAAAAAAAACCAAACCCATTATTTTATTTCTTTTTCTGGTTTTGTTGTTGCTGGAAGAAGGCAGAATATTCTCATGTCTACAAGTAAGGTCATTTGCTAAGCTAGCTTTAAAATGGGAGGATTTTAAGAGGAATTCTTAGAATAAAAGAATCCTGAAAGCAATTGATATGCAGCACTGATACTTCATGCTTTTTCCAACTTTTACCTTTTTGGTATTTTGAATAATTTTAAACTGAAAAGCATCTGATTTTGGCTGATGAAACACTTTGCTGCTGTCGTCACTACTGAAAAACAATGTCTTCTTTCAAAACCAACTCTTGTCCATTGGATGCAAACCCTGATAAATTTTACTGTAAATGAGCCATTTCCATTGGATAATCGTATCTGCCTAAAGAGTAGGATTATATCAGAATGCACTTTTTTCTAATCTATGTACTGTAATTCTGATTGTTATAATTCTATTCCGCTTTTCTGAAGCTAGGGGAAGAAAATATTTTTACACTATGAACATCAGGGATTTCTGTAATCCATGTCTGAGGCCTGTTATGTGGACAGGAATTTGGCCATTCAAGTTCGTTTCTGTTACTTTGTACTACTTAAAGCTTCTGCAATTGGTTAAAGGCTAAAGATCAGAGATACAGCCAATCTACAATGCTTTTAATTGTGTGCAAGGCAGAACAAAATGAAGGATGCTCACAATTACATAAGAAGATAGTTATGAATGCTTAAAAAGTTTAAATGTCCTTTTCATGTTAGGCTTTAATGTCCTGTACAACTTTGCATCAGATTCTAGGAACAGAACATAGCTTGTTAAGATAAATGTTGACAATATTAAACTTGAATAATCCACTAGGAACATGGCAAATGGACTTTTAGACGTATCATTCCACTCCTGTGTCTTCTATGAATGAATCAAGCAGCCCGGTTATATATTGTGTGAATCAAGAATTATTGTGTCAATCAGGTATTTGTTAACTTTTAATATTTTCCCAATTAGGTAATTATTAGACATGACCATTTCCTGAGACATCAGCTGCTGAGTGGCTTACCTATCTTACTGTACTCAAGCCACTATGTAACTGTTTTTTATCTTTCTTAAAACAAAATCATTACCCCCTTAAGAATTTCACTTTATGTTTCTTCCAACCGTCACAAACAATCATTTTTTCACACCTTTTCAAGACTGACTCCCCAGTTCCTGACAGTCTGCCCTTACAGCCCCCAAAGCCCAAAGAAAGCTGCAAATACAATCCCAGAAAGCTGTATTTTATTTTGACCTGTTTCTCTTTTCCTTTGGAAAAAAACCTGAAGAACAGACAAGCAAGTGTAATATATTACCTCTGGTGGCTTAGCTGGACAGCAGCAAGGGCTTGTAATAAGGATGTGGTAATACACCACAAGGAATCTGTAGACTCATAAAACTTGACCTTATAAATCTCTACGTTTATCAATTCCATACAGCAGCCACTCCCTGTGGTGGAAGTCTCAGACCAATAAACCTGCAGTTGATAACCATACAATTTATCCTCAATTTTTCCCCCCAGACCAGCTAATCATGCTACATTAATAATGTCTGTAAAAAATTGGAATGTCACTTAAAAATAAAGATACCATCTGATTCTTGTCATTACTTTGCATATAATTAAGATGTTAAGCAAACTAGTTTACAGGAATAGCCAGGAGTCCTAGATATTTTTTTTTTGTTCATACCCCTTTGTTTCCTTTGTTTAAAGTTCTTCCTCTCTCACCTGAAAACTGCTTTCCTGGTTTTGGGGTTTTTCTGGGAGTTTTTTGGTTTTTGTTTCTGTTTGTTTGTTTTATTGTTGTTATATTTTTTTTAAAAATCACTTAGCTTCCTGAAGTAGATGACTCCTTTCTCTGGACAGTAAACACTTCAGAAACAAGAAAAGACATTTCTGCTCAAGGAATCACTGCAGTGCTACGCTCTGCAGAGGTGTATCTTGCACGGCCAGCCTCTTCTGGGAGCCTGTTTCATGTAGAGGGGATCCAGCTTTGATGCTACAGACCATAGTCTGAATTTCTTTTGACAACAGGTCTGTATGCACTAGTGCTTCTGACTGGGATTCTAGATTTGCCTGTAAAAAGCACCTATACAAACACCATAATTCCTTCATCTCATTCTCATGCCTATTTCTTCCACACAGCGCTTCCTACTTTGGATACGCTTATTGATGTGCACTGAGAATGATTTCAGATTAATTCTGCTTTTCAAAAAGAAAATTGATTTAGAGTAACCATCCCAAAACCAGAATGAGAAAAAATTTAAGATATCCTGATATATCCTCTGATGCAGCATTTTATCTCGGATGGAAGGGCTGCTTATCTCCACCTGATAGCTAACTCCAAAGAATATTGCAAAATGGTTGCGAAGTGCGCTGGGATGAAATAGGCATGAAATAGAAATTTAAAATAAGACTAAGGAGAAAGCGGTAAACATAAGTGCTTTCCTTTTTTTGTAGGATTGATCCTGCAAAGTCTAACCTTAGCACAACTCCAGAGAAACTAATGGATCCATCAGCCATCAAAAGGCACTCAAATCTGCATTCTTTATGTTAAAGATGAGATTTGAGATCATTAGAGGATTTTACCTTCCTATGCTTTGCAAAAAAATAAAGTTTCTTCTATCAAAGGCATTGTTAGAAATATAAAACTGAACTAGCTTCATATTTGATCTGCATGCCATCATGAGGCATATCCTAGATCACTGGACAATATTCCATATTTCTTGCCCAAGGAATATGTAGCCAAGGAGAAAACAGAAAAGAATGTTGGCTCACCACCACTTCAGTGCACTAGAAGGAGAGAACCAAAATATACTGCACCAAACAATAAGGAAATAGAGTTTATTTTCCCCTAGGAACAACAGAGGAGAAAGAAGGAATAGAGAATGATTCTTCAAGATGTAAAACTTTCTTGGGACTTGGGTTACAAATGCACTCACACGTCTCCTCTTATTAGAGGCAAAACAAAGCTCATAAACAAAATTACAGAGAATTCAGTATATTTGGGGCTTGATTTTGGATTTGAGGAAATTTTGTTCCATTTACAGAAGCTAAAACTTTTAAAACCTGCATGAACAAGGTTGCACCATAAAATAGTCACTCAGATTGCCAAAACATGAAACAAGACAATGGATTTGGAAGAAAATATTTTGAGGGGAAACAATTGAAAACAAACAAATAAAAAATCCAAACATGATTAAATTTTTTAAAATTTATTCCCTTTCTTTTTGCTCAGGAAAAATAATTTTCTATTTTTAGGAAATCAGTTTACCGTGACTGTTTCCTCACCAGCAAGAACAACTAAAGGAATAATAATGATAGCCTAATATAGGAGTTCTCTTTCTAGTATTATCTTTTCCCTAAAGGCAACGTGGAATAGCAAAACTAGGTAGACTCCTTTTTTCCTATAGCTGGGCAGGTTTGATATTTTGGTTTTCTAGATTTATTTCCCTGTAATATGAATTTTTAGTAAAGATGTACTTATATTCTAATCTTTCAATCATGTGATCATTTTAAAACGTGTTTTTAAAGATATGTTAACAAACTTACAATTATGCTTACAAAAATAATGCTGTAATACCCTGGGTCCTTCAGTCAGTGACAGTTACACCACAGATTTTATTTGGGCTAGAATTATTCTCAAAGAATTTTTGGATATAGCATCAAACATAGCATAAAACAAAGCCGTTTTAATGGATCTCACAAATTATTTTGTAGTGGAACATTTCAGACAAATTGGAATGTTTACTAGACTTTTAAAATATATGATAATATGATGTGATACGATATGATATTAGTTTTTACCCTTTATCAAGATCAACATAAAAATGAACTGGTATTCAAATTAGTCATTCAAGCTAGTGTAGACTTTTATTGTAAATATGTAATGGAAATGGTAAATTGCAAACACTGGATCTGATTCTGCAGCAACCACGAACCGCAGAAGTTGTATCCCTGCCTTCTTTTATAGAAAGTGATCTGCCAGTCTTTCAGAAAGTAATCCTGCCTCATCAAATCATCTCCATGGAGGAATTTTATGTCCAATTATTTGAATGACTAGGATTACATTTGTAAGATCTGCAAATTCAAATGCTTGTCATTATCATATAATTTTTTGCCAGTTGATTCAAGTATGTCTACACCGCATAAGGGAGAGGAGTGAAAAGGTCCTGGAAGTACTACTGGCCTGAGAGAATAAAAGGACTATCTAGTGCAGGGTATTGCTGATGGCCATGCCAGTTCATCTACCAAGGATCATGCTCGTTAGTAAAGTGCTTGGCAAATTGGGTAAGATTGTTTTTCTACCTGAGCTGGCTCATGCAGAAACAGTAGAGGTACCTGTGCACTATACTCACTGCTCTTTCCAGTGCTCAGGTCAGCCATCAGAGATCCATCTCTGGCACCTCTGCATCACTTTGTGGTCAGACTGAAGGAGCATAAGCATTCCAGTATTTAAGGAGTCCTATTCTTTGGCAGGGATAATGGACTTTATGGCCTCCTGAATCACATTTTCCTCTCATCTGAACTTCTGCAAAGGTAGTGAGTATAAAATGCTGCCATTCCCCTGAAAGGGGGCATTAATCCCCGCAGCAGCTTTTGCAGGTCCTCAAAAGACTGTATGAATTTAAACTGCTGAGGCTAATTAGTTCCCACAGGGTGAAGAGACAGAAGAAGAAATTTGGCAAGGGCTCTTTTTTTGAAAAGCCCCATGTCATTGCAGCTGCAGCCTTATTTTCAGAGATTTCCAGTCTTAGCTATTGCTCTGGAACCTCTCCAGTCCCCTAAACTCCATCAGGACCAGTCTACATAGGAAAACCACTGAAATAGTTATGGTAGAATGGCTGCTCAAGGGTAGTCTATTCTAGCAGAAAAGTGATCTAATCATGGAACAATTACTACTTTTCCAAATAAAAGTCATCATTCTAGAATAAAACCCCTTATTCCAGAAGAGAAACTTCACATGGGGATTTATTTCACTATAAACACTGATCAGAAAAACCATATGGTCAAGTTCAAACTGTCACATCTAGAGAAATAAATGCCATCTCAAAAGATTTTGACATTTTTTTTCTTGTAATACAGTTTATGGTTTGATTCTTGCATTAAAGTTTTCTTAGCAGATGTTGTAGCGAGACTGGGACATAACAGTGTATATGTTTATACAGTAAATATTCACAATTAAATCCTAGTCAAAAGTGAAACACTGTCCATTAGTTTATACCTTTTACAGAGAAACTGACCTACTCTCCACAAGTAAGAAGAAGAAAAAGCTTTCCATGTGTACTATGACCTTCTGAGTTAGGTGGTGCACATGTGTGAAGCTCTGTTTCTTACAATGGACACCATGAAATATGAGAATTACTCAATGCTGATCAGGTTGCAGGGGGGCAAGGAAGCAGAGCTTCCTGGCAGATGGAGCAGAGGGCTGACACTGTGGAAACAGATTCTATTTCTGGCTCCTTCACTGCCTTGCCACATAGGCTTTGTGATAAGGATGATAATCATCGCTTTTGTAACATACTCAAAGACCTCATGTGGGATGCAGATAGCTATCTTCCAAAACAAATTGAGTGTATCTATGCAATTTATATGTTCAGTGACTCTTAAAGACAATATACATTAAATATTTTTAATTATGATTATCTTTCAATATGCCTATAATCATTGGACTCTTTTTTATTAAATTGCTTCCACTGATAACAACTGGCAAGTGCTTCAAGATAATTTGAGCCTTCTCGAAGCAGGACAGCTGTTTGATTTACCTCTGTGCAATGGAGATTATAATGAATCTTTAAATTCTCCCATGATGCAATCAACTAATGACAAAAAAAGCAGAATCACTATTTGTACAATCTCTTGGTGATCAGTTATAGCAAATACTACTTGTAAGTCATTTAGATAATGAAATAAATAGATTTGTAGAAAAAATTAACTAATTCTTCCTTTCAGGCTTTATTGGCTTCTTTGGTTGGGTGGGAATACGAAGTCTTGAACATAACTGCTTGTTACTGTTGTACAGAACTGTGTTCTAGGTCAGGAGAGCACTTAAATGTCTGTAAGGAGCTGCTTTGGACCTCAGTGAATAGAAAAGAAAGGTGTGCTTAAAGTTAAACACATAGTCAAGCGAGCAGCCTTCTAAGTAGATATGAGTTGTTTCATTGGTCTGTAGTTAATCTAGAGAAAGGGGAAGTTTATCATTTCCCTGCATGAGGAGACAAGGAGGGAGAGAGCCAAAATTGTTCTCTCCTCACTGTGGTGGAACGAGGTAGTAGGAGAAGCACCTAATGCCTGTTACAGGCACGGTTGTGATGCAGTGGCAGAAGAAACGCTACATCTGATGGCTGGCAGAGAAGAGCAGATCATTGCACCACAGTGGTTCAGCACATTGTGGGGAGAGAATAAAGGGACTATTCCTTCTAGATCTTAGAAAGAGCACAAAGAGGTCTAAAACCTTCCTTTCTGTTAGCAAACACATTGGGCTTGCTCTACAAGGTATGAAATACTGCTGTTACTGTCTAGTTGATGTGCAAAATCTGTATGTTTTCTTCAGATTTTTCTCTCTTTCCACAAAATGTAGAAAAAATGTGCAGTTTTTCTCCTGACAGAGTTCTAAGGGAGGCATATTGGTTTATTTATTTGCTTTAAGCACCAGTTTGCAGAAAACTGTTGTACCAAAAGAAAAGAGGCTAGGTACAAGTAATGAAGGAAAGTATTGATTTTGGTTGAATGTAAAGTCCTAATTTATTCAGCATATTTTTTAGACCTTGCATTTTATCCTTTTTTAATTAACTAATTTCTAAGCTTTAAACCTTGTACAAAAATTTTTTATTGGAATTTCATTACCATTGTTTTCCTTAGGAAGGCAGCTTATAATCTTCATGATATTATTGTGAAGCCATCACTAAGCAACATGCTTTGGCATTTGTATAAGCCTTTGTCCACCTCCTTCCCTCCACCCAAATGCACGCATTTGCATTTACTGTTAAAATATTATGGATGCTGACACCAGTTTAGCCACAAGACCTGGTGTTAGACTGTCTCTAATTGATTTAATTATTCATAATTGCTCAGCTGGGGCTTATGTGTACTTCAGCATGATTAAGGGAGAACATACAAGTCTGCAGCTAATGATGTGTTCCATCATAATTTACAACCGTGAAGTTGCTAGAGCTAAATTGTATAGGCATAGTACATTTCTAATCCTGTTTAGAATGTTTTTTCAGACCTTGCCAAAAAAAAGAAGAAAGAATTAACACAACCACACTTCTGATGCTCTTCATAAATAAGTTTTAAGGAAGGATTGGAACAGCATGCTGTCTTTTGGCTTGTTTAAATTATAATTATTGGTAGAATCAGAAGATCAACAGATCTGAGTCCATTGCATATGTGATTTAATTGCAATGCATTTCTTTTTGTTGCTTTCTTTCTAATTGTAATTGCTTATCCTTCCTTTCTACTTGCTCATCCTGTGCTAAATATGATGAAATTTTCTGTGAAAAATGTTGTCATTTGTGATTATTAAAAAATAAAAGTTACTTCTGTCAATATGATGCATGAAAACGATCACACAGTGGTTTCCTTAATTGTCACCAAACATGTTTCCATAATTAGTTCAAGACAAACAATTCTGACAATGCCATGTACATTTTATGAGACAACATCCCTGAATACTGTTACTGAGGGATGGTGCCTTTCTTGTCTTTCAACAGTTCCTTACACATGGTGAACACTATTGGGGAAAAAAACAATAGCAAAAATAGTAAAAATGAGCATGATTTCCAGCGTAACTGGACAATTTCAGATAGGGCCTCTTTTTTTGCTTCTGATTGGAAAAAAATTTCCTATTTTTTGAAACTGTATGCGTCGTGAAAGGAAAACAAAGAATACTGTGAATGATGAATATTTCTGAGATTTCTATAGTCTTAACATAGCTAGTATGAAGTTCAGCATTTCTTAAGAATTCACTCAAACTAGTGCCCTAATCAGAGAGAGAAAGCATGGTATACAGGATTATATTCCGTTTAATCTTAAACTGAATGTTAAACCAGATGGGCTGGTGATGCGCATTAGAAACTGCAGCATCACTGCCCTGACAGTAACGGCAGCGTGGCTTTGTCTGGAGCAAGTCTCAATTGCTGCTAACATGGCATTAACTTTCTGTGGTACTTTGCATTTTGGATCCCTCTGAACGAAGAAGGTTCCAAAAAAGGAGGTTCTCCCCCCAAGTCCTGGTTCCTAACACACACTTTTCTTTTTTGGACCTCGGGGAGGCACAACATGCAGCATTTAGAACTGCAATGTATTATCAGAAGGATGTAATTACAATTATTTATTTAAGCTGGTTCTGAATCAGGGAATCCTGATATGAAGCTGGAGCCAGTAAAGGCTTGAAAAACTACTGACAATAAGCAATTCTTCATGGAACAAAACTATTACAATAGAGGGTCTTTGATCTTGCCTGTCTCCTGTTGCCAATTGAACTTTGTCACCATGCACTGTCATCCACAAGGGAGCACTTTTGAATTAAGCAGTCTACAGCAATTTAGTCTGTTGCAGCTTTGAAGTGCCAACATCAGTCAGGCCAGTACTAACTTTTTTCATTAAATTTTTTTTGAGTTCTCTTAGGAGTTTAGCAGTCCTGGCATTTAGATAACTAAAGTCAAGAAACCAAGGCACTAAGACATCAAAAGCAAGAGGGGCCCCTAAAATACAAATGTGAACAATCATTAGGCTCTAATGGTGCACTTCATTAATGTCCACTTCAAAGCAAAAGTTTACTGACTTTGGGATTGACTAATTTACACATTGTGGGAAATTGCTGCCAGCCATGCATGTAACCACTAAATGTTTCTGGAATAAATAGAAACGCCCTCTTCCTTCAGAAATCAGGAACTGCAAACTGAGCCTTTAATTGCGAGATGGCCTTTCATTTGAATCGGAATGGAAAACCCGTCTGGCGCATAAATCACTAAAGCTGTGTGTAGTTATCATACAGACAGATGTCAATCAGCATCCTTTTGCAAAATTCTCTCCCTCCCCCACACTCTGGAGATAAACAGGAATATTACATTATAGTCTGGTTTTCTTTTGGACATGTTCATCTATTTAGAGTCTTCAGAAATTCTCATCTTACTTTGGAACCTAGAGCCTGAGTCTCTTCTAAGTAAAACTGGTTACTACACTGCTGAGACTGAGTTTCTCTGGGAGGAGGGAAAGACCTGTGCTACTTGAACTGTTAGTGGTAACTCTTACATGAATAAACAAAGTGCCACTGTGCTAACAAACTGCATTCACATTCAAAGTTGTACTAGTCTAGTTATATCAATTTTTAAAAAAAATAATCATAAACTAACCATGAGACTTAATTCAGATAATAAGAATGAAAGCTTACCATGCTAAGAAACATCCACAGTACGTGAGCTATCTAAGCAACACCCACATGCAGGAAAGTCTAAGCTGACGGGGGCCAGTTTGTAAAAGAACTGAACACATGCAAACTTTCTGATGCTGTCAGTAAGGATTGCCTACATTACAAAATGTGGTTGTGTTTGAATGGAATTGTGATAACTGAGTGAGAGGACAGGAGGCCAGTCACAAGTTAGAGGTCAATGGAAGCCAGGAAAAATTGTGTTCAGCTGATGCTATGGTGAATATAATTTGTCCTTGTCTAAACACTAACCACTAAGAGATGGTAACATCCTGCCATCTAACTAGATTGCTTCCAATCTTGTTCAAGCACAATCAAATCTTTTATCTAGACAAGCCTCACTGTGGCTGTAAAATCTCAGTCCCTTTGAAAAATCAAGCTGTTGGCTCTTAATGCATAAAAGAGCCTAGAAAGCATTTTGCTTAAAATGGATCTGTACACAATTGCCAGTAATCCACACTTCAGTGTGAATGCTTAGAAAAAGAAAACTATTATAGATGTGCATTGGGCAAAACACGGAGAGATGGTTGCCAAAGGTTATGATGAAAAATAGGGAAAAGAGTTATAATGTTTCTGCTTTATATTTCAACTAACTTCCTTAATTTTTAGCAATTACCTTCTTGTTGCAACATGTTAATAAAAGTCTGTGCCTTCATGCCTAGTAGGGAAGCTAACTTGCCATGGGCAAGAATGGCAAAAAAAAAGAAAAAAAAAAGAAAAAAAAAGAAAAAAACCACTTAGCAAACCACAAATTTCAGAGACCTAGTCACATCTGTGTTTTATCAGCTTTTTCCGGATAGTATTACACCAAACAATTGTCTGCAGATCGGTAGACAGCTGAGACTTTAAAGTGCTGAATTACTGAGAAAATGCTAGAGATAAAAAACAGCACATGTATCCTATCAATGTAATGAAACCAACCTGCTGCTAGCGCCATAGTGCCTTAGTTCTAAGTACCCTGTAGAGGAACGGAAGGCTTTCATTTAACTCTTAAGAGGAAAGCAAGGGAAAGAAGAGTAAAGGTCATCTAATACCAGCCTTAATCACAGAACTGAAATACTCTCAGATATATGAAGGGAGGAATGCTTGGTGTTCAAAACAAAACACCAACTGCAGACAACAAGAGTGTGTCTGATCATACTGGGGGTAGCATTTCCTGTTGGAAATTCCCAAGACTTAGGCTCATGTCAAGTGGAGTTACAGACATGGAGCACAGCAAAAGCGAAAACTTAAAACCCTGGGCACTCAGGCACTGCCGCATAAAGGCCAATTCAATCCAGCAGAAAGCTCTCCAACAGAAGGTAGATTCAGTACATCAGCCAGAAGGTACACTGGAAATGAATAATGGATATTTCCTGAACGGAGCATGGTTATTAAGCACCAGAGCTACTACTCAATGACAGATGTAAAATCTGCAGTTATGTTTAGAACTCAAAAAAATATTCCACAGTGTACTCTAAGTAAAAAGAAAATGGAGAAATGCAGAGATTCAAATGAAGCTCTTCAGTCATGAAAACAGGACTGTTGAATTTCTCACTTTTATTTTTTTTAAGTTGTGTTGCAAGTTAGATGTCATGTCTACTTGGCTGAGTACGATACTCAAGTGGCTGGGGTGTAATAATTCATAAAGTACTTGACTGTACTCACTGAAGGTAGTGAAAACTTCAAGGATGATTTTTTTTTAATTTAAAAAAGGAAAACCAATGGGACTTTGTGACTTATTTCATTAAAGCTCAAATTTTACTCTGCTGACTTCTACTGGAATAAGAACTAGCCTAAAATGACAGAAGAGAACTTTATCCTTACTGTTTATTCCTACAGTTCCACTATATCAAAGCCCAGAAATTCCAACAAGAACCAACCTGTTATACCAGATGCTGTACAACAGAACTAAAGACAGTCCCTTTAACAAAGAAATCTTAGAAAAAACATAAGATAATCAGTGAAGGAAAAAAGCAGATGGTTAATATAAACCTTTTTGTATTCATATATATTTTAATCAGATTTTGATTAATTGTATGAAAGTAGTCTTTCTCCATCAGTCCCTCAGGCTCCAAATTACTCTCAATTAGCCATTTAAAGTTAGCTAATTTTTGTCTGTATTGTGGTAGAACCATAGAAGAGACACATGAAAGAGGAGCAATATTCACTTCGGGCAAGAAATTCCTAGCTTTAGGAATAGTGGAGGGGGGAGCACAAAGGCCACAGAGACGCTTATGAGCAAATAGAGAAGATGCCAGCTGCAGCAGGCAGCATGGGGAAAGTGTGAGAGATGAGAGCTGATAAGCAGGAAAAGTGGAGAGAGGACCTTTTTAAATTAAAAAGCGACTTTAAAGTCTTTTGCACTAAAACATCTTAGCATACCATTAATGTCACAAATAGCCACAATACTCAATACTTGAATTTATTGAGTGTTTTCAGATGAACTTTCTTACAGGACCATCCATTTTGCATGTGTATATGCATATTCTAGGAACTGGGTGTACCATGGACACACACTTGAACTGCACTTTGACACGCGGAATAAAAGAAATGATGAAGTACAAACCACCCATTTCATGCATTTCGAGTTAGTCCTGTTTTAACGCACTCCACTATGCAATCAAGTGTAAAAGTGAGAAAAAACTAGTATGTACAAGACCCATAAATTCACCTTATTGTCACCTAATTTAACGCATTCTCATGGGAAGTACAGTGGAGAACTAAGTAGTTTGTAGTTTATTTTTAAAGTTCCTTAATTAATTGTGCACATTCCACAAAATTACATATAAGCCCATGTAAAATGGGCTTATATATACCAAAATTTTTACTAACAATTGAATTATGAGATTGAGATGTGGTACATAAATTAATTCTAATGAATTACTGGGCTCTGTCCATGCTGAATACTCTCTTCCATAAACCTACGAGGACACTTCCGCACACTTCATAGGTTCGTGTTCATCAACCAAGAGGAAAACAGACCTACTTATAAATTTTATGTCAGATAGATAGTCTCTGTTAAGACAACAGAATACTTAGGTGTATAAAGACTAGCCAGATATTGAAAGATGGGAGTAAATTTCAAACAGCTTTATGAACAGAATATGACTGGAGTCATCCTGTGTATTATGGTTTCAGGGAATGTAAGTGATGAAATTAGTCCCATCAATACACAAATATAGAAGATTTTCTTTTGTTTACAAAGCTAAGATTTCAAAAGTTTCCAAGCAATAGCGCATGTCATTCACTTATTGTTCCAATTCCTTTCTTCTTTAATGTTGATTGATTTGAAAAGATTGTCTTTAATTCAAAAGCTGTTTTCATTTTAGTTTTCATCTTTCTGTCATGTTCCAAATGAGATGAAATTGAATTACCCTCAAGTATAAACAAAAGAGTTTTGATTTTCTTATTTGTTTTATCCCCCAAAGACTGCAAAGATTGCAAATAAGCATCTCTTTACTTCTCCTACCTCCAGTCTAGAGAACACCACGCCTGGATGAAAATTCTCCAGTATCAGTCCTTTCTTACACTTTGTGCATCAAAATGATAGTATTTCTTATCCCACAGGAAACATCTATGGCTTAAGTCTTTGTTGTTAAAGTATCTGGCATCACAGTTTGTATGCAATTCCGTACTAGTATTATGCAAGTACTATGTGATACTTGCATCATTCTGACATGCAGAGGCTATTCCCTCATTCAATTGCTCTAACAGTTATTATCTGTGAAGTATTGAAAGAACAATGTTAAGGTTACTAGGCCAGAAAGCTGATTACACAGTCATACTTTTGTCTAGATAGTTTGCTCTTTCAGACTCTTCAGGGCTCTCAATGTTGAATATAGGAAAATATAATAAAAATCTGACTTTTGACTACATGGCCAAACATGAATGAGATCCTTCTCTACAAGTTACATAGCTCTCTTTTTAAGGGAAAAGAAAGAAGGAAAAAAAGAAATAATAAAAAAAAGAAGTTCCGTGAATAAAATATAGGTGGAGTGAGGTATGAGATATCAAATCTTGGGAACTGGGAGGTTGGGCCAGACAATCTTTAAAGGTCCCTTCCAACGCAAACTATTGTATAAGTTCTTATATAATCAGTAGATCATGTCCAGCAAAGAGAAAAGATAGACATACCAGTGCGTGTGCACTTTTCCCAGCTTAATGCCACGCTCCATGGTGCTCCCTTGTATAGTTAGTTCTTTGTAACTGCCTATGCTTTTATGTTTTCCTACCATCTCCACTTAAGTTCAGTGTTGAGACTCTCTGCTGTAACTGCCTGGCCATTCTCCAAAGCTGTGCCAACCCTAGCCTTGCATTTACCTAGCCAAATTGCAGGTACCGGCCAACTCTCTTTTATTTCATGGTATTTTCTTCCATCAGTCACGTTGGCTGGAGGAAGTAGTGTTTGGGTTTATACAGGAAGAAATGCATATAAGTATCTTCTGCCTGACAAAGTCAGACATTGACTCAAGGTAGTTGCATTTCCATGTCAGCATAAAAAAAGAAGAAAATGGAAGGGAAGGGACGGGAAGGGAAGGGAAGGGAAGGGAAGGGACGGGAAGGGAAGGGAAGGGAAGGGAC
>JAOXNO010000033.1:54232038-54295444 GCA_028565335.1 Limnodromus scolopaceus | reverse complement strand
AAGGGAAGGGAAGGGAAGGGAAGGGAAGGGAAGGGAAGGGAAGGGAAGGGAAGGGAAGGGAAGGGAAGGGAAAAGGTCAGTCCTATCCCCTATGAACTAATGCAAAGGTGCTGTAAGTCAGCATTTCTGGCTTTATACCCTTGAAAATATGTTTCATAGTATTGAAATATCTCATTTGTTCTCACTCCAAATTTAAAGACAACCTAGGAAATTATGCATCAGCAAATAAGACTCAAGAAGACAGACGGGTCTTTCAAACGTTTAGTGCATACAAAAACTATTGCAAATTCTCTGATTAGCACTTTTGACTTATGCACAGTAGCTAGATCCCAGCAATGATTTACTGGGATTGGCCCAGTCACAGCACTGATGACATGTATTGCTTGTTATTTTAGCAAATTGTTTTCCCTCCAAGGCAATTAATTCCATTTTGATTGAATAGCATCCACTGAGTGTCAAAAGCTTTTACAGTCTCCTTTTCTTTCTAAATCATGCAGAGGAAAGGAGTCAAAATTAATCTGCAGGATTTTGAAGTTGCTATGTACAATTTTAATTTATTTTATTTTATAGTTTTTTAGGCCTGTGTTGACAAACTGCTGATCTAATGGTTTCTGGGTGGAATTTAGCTTGATTTCTTCCAGGGAAGGAAATGGTCAAATATGTGTTTGCTTGTTTTCAACTATTTATAAGATTCATAGTTATTGATTTTGGAATACATTCTTATCCTGAAATATTTTTAAGGTGTAACAGCTAGTACAGAAAGGACAGCACAGACTACTTATTATCAAGACACTGTGAAAATAAAATTATTTTACTGGTATATTCTCATAACGGAGAATGAGATATATATATATATACACTATCTCCTACTAAAACATAATATGTGTTAACAGAAATAGAAGGAATTTCCCTTTGATTGAAATGAAGCTAAGAAACAAAAAGAAGCAATCCATTCACAGTTCAGAGTGCTATTTTATTCTACGACCAGCCAAGTATCATCAGACAAAAAGTTTCTGGAGATTCATTTAGTGCCCATTTGAAAGCCTTGAATGGCAGGGAACTATAAGGACCAAAAGGAATAAAAATGAAGTAGTGGTGATTTTAGTGACATGATGTCATGAAAAGTGACAGGATGCACAAACCCTCAAAACCCAAGCATAACTGTTTATGTGCTAGAATCCACACAAAGTAGGCTTTCACATGAGTGGTAATAAATATTGCAAAAATGCAATAACTGTGAAGAGGATTTGCATAAGCACAGGAAACAATCAGTTCTCTCCACCATGTCTATGAAGAAAATCTTAAATTAGTGAAGAATGGGAATATACTCAGTAAATCTAGTGTAAAATGTGCCTTTCTGTCCCTTCACACTGTTTGTAGAAGTAACGTGTGTTTCCTTTGGTTTTAATGCAAACACTCTCAATTAAAATAGTCAATTTTTACCTTTGACCTGTCTTCTAAATAATCCCATTTTTCCCCAGATTTGCCATAATGTGTCTAATGTGAATCACATTATCTTCATGTATCAAAAGCTCTGAGTATATACGGTGAAAGGGAGAAGACCACATTTTTTCCAAAATATTTGGGCAAATAATATTCTTATTCTTATGATATCATCAGTCAAGAGCTGGGATATTAGATTTGAAGGTTTGATCCTACAAATTTACAACTAAGTTATTTTTAGTATTTCCTTAAAAAAAGAAAAACTGGATTATAGCCTCCATGTATTTACACCAAGGACTGAACAAATCTATATCAATATCAAATTTATGCTGCATCTTTACACATATACAATGCCAACTTTATCAGCTATATATTCAAATAAGATACTCTGTAGTTCTCAATACAGATATAGATATGCTTTAAATTCTGTAATCATGTGTATTTTTTAATTAAAGTGTTTAATGTTGCTCTTGAGTTATGTGATAGCAAATAAGCTTTTCCTTGTTTAAATTAATAAATATATAAAATGCTGTTTTCACAAGACATTGTCTCTTATACTCTCACCACCACAAAATTCAGGATGAAAACAGGATATGCATATTACAGCAAGATGGTAAATGATAATTCAATTTGATGGTATACAAAAGGTTTATCTTAAAGTAATAGTAGCTACTTTGGAATTCTTCCTGTGAGCAATCTGTTTCAAAATGAAGGAATATTTAACCAAAGATCTGTAGCTGTAGGGAGCTTTCCTTATTTTCTTGCTAATTTCTGCTATTCCTTCTTTCCAGTATCTTGCCTGCCATTTTAGTTTCAGCTAAATTGTTCCTCAGCTTTCTGGTATTGACTTGGCTTTTCATCTTCTCAATTATTTTCCAGATCTTTTCCTACAAACAGCCTTCTGGTTCTTCCTTGAACCTGGATTTTAAATTGTAAACTGAACCTGGATTTTAAATTGTAAGTTGGAAGCAACTGACAAATCAAACTCTTGGTTTGAATATTCCAAACATTCTTCTCTTAGAAGGAGTCAAATACAGACACAAATTTTACAGGTTGTCCCTTCAATAATTTAATCCAGAATTAACTTGAAAAAAACCCTGCTTGGATAATCCACAGTACTCACATGCTTAAACCTGAGAGCTTTCACTGAAATACTTAAGCATCTGAGGAAATATGGACTCTACAGGGAAAGATGCCTACACTTCCTAGTCTGCAGCCAGTTCTGCACTCTAAAGTTATTGCTATTACAGCAGAAAACAAAGCCTCCTTTAGCTTAGGGGACATTAGCTGTGACTTAAAACATGGAAAGTAAGCAGCCTGCCAGTTTCACAGACCTTAACACATCACTCTCCATGACAACATGGAACTCAGAGGAAGGAAGAATATTCCTGGGGGAAAGCTGAGAAGTGCAAAGAATTTTTTAATTTTTTTTAAATCTGGGATGTGGTGTTTGTTTTTGTTAGCTGAAAACTACTGTTTGAAGTCCATTTGTGTTGGTAGATTACTTTATCTACTCTTCCTCAGGGAACAGACACTACACTATCACTTTGTATACACTACACTGATAGTGCCTTTACGTTTGAGCATGGAATTGTATGCCATTATGTTCAAGTGCTTCATTTTCCTCTAGAGATCTGAAACGCTAGAGAAAGCTTGCCTGTAAATGGAGGAGAGCCCTGCTTTCTTGTTTTTTCATTTAAACTTTGACTTTGTGTGTCAAAGAGCTGAAAAGGCTTTTTAATACGCAGAAAATTTAAAGATGCAAGAGAGAAAGGGGTAAGACAAAAAGTATTTAAATAACATACAAACTAGCAAAGTTTTCTAAATTGTACTGTAAAATATGGCCCAACAGACAGTTACAAAATCATCACACAGAAACCCTATGTAGGAAAGCTATACACATATACAAAACTGCATAACATTTTCAGAAGCAATGAAGCTGCTTAAGAGCCTAGGTCCCTACAACTGTCATTCATTCAGATCTGGGTTCAAAAACCATTGAGATGTCCTTGAAAGTTTTATCTAACAGCAATAACAACCATGTTTCTGCACCCACGTAACTCCTTTCATAAGGAAGGAACTTTACCCTTTTTAAAGGATGAAGTGCCTCTCAGCAATTGCTTCAATCACACTTTACTCCCTAAGTGGTGTTGTACACCCACAACTACCCATCCTAGCCCCAAAGGAAGAGGTTATTGTACCCACTACTTATGTTGCCAGACTTTAAATATGAAAGTAGTAAGATCAGCATTTCTAATCTCTCACTTCCATCCAGCATACGAGGGGGTTCCTGTTCTAGCTGCCTCTTCTGCCGGGCCAGTGAGCAGACAGACACTTCTGTGCCCTTTGCACACCATTGAAATGGTCTGCGTCTGGTTCAGCCACAGTTCACATCCAGGAAGAAAAAAAGGGATCAGGTTATCTGACAGCTGGACAGGACAGACATAAGCTGGATAACAGGGACAACAAGTGGAGAGCAACCCAGGTTGAAATAAGGTGGTGGAGATTTATTCCATAGAAAGCAAGACCCTACTTCACACTGAGCAGAACTGTCTTACAGATGTGCAGAGCCACAACTCAAACTCAGGCATTAGGCCCTACAGCCCCTCATCCAGGATACATAAAGTCTAAATCAGTGGCAGGACAGAGACTTGAGAGGATTCATGCCACTTTATAAATGTCCTTGGTTTCCCCAACTGTAAGTGCTGAAAAAGAAGAAAAAACATATCCCACCTGCTTTCAGTAAGGGACACAAGATTTGAGACTGTAATATGGGAACGCCGCCCTCATCTAGCAACCCCTACATACAACTACTGAACTTCATTCTCAGGAGTGAAACAGGACAGTTTTTTCACTGCTCAAGACAATATGATTTAGAAAAAGATCACAAGAGAATTAGGCAAGTGTATGCATAAATGCCTCTCTTTTCACATGAGGTAGTATGGAACTTTGGATATGTGTCATACAATTTAAGCATAGCTTGAACCTGTGTTTAGGTCCACATTTGCCAGCATTAACATTATCATCATCCCAGAATATTACCTTGGAACAAAGCCCACATTGTGCCCCAACATGAGCCTGTGTGCATACCTGTAATGTGGAGGGACTGGTACCATGAACGCCGTGTGCTTTTGTGGCACCACTGTGCAGCCACTTGTAAGACAAGTTGATTTGGGTCATGACATCAAGTGCCAACAGGAAAGATGGTAGTTGTAGGTATCAGCAGACTAAGGTTGCCTGTAAATGTTGAGAAGACACCATGAAGACATCCGAAAGCCTTGTGGCACAGTCAAAAAAGCTGGGTTATGGAATGTGCAAGCTCCAGCCTGCTCTGTAAACTGTACTGCTAAAACATGGCACAGACACTGCTAGCATCTTGTGCTCAGAAGTGTTTAGGAAGGCAACTTTGTTAGAGACTATAGTCCCAGCAGACTTCTGACAGCATCATAGAAAAGCACCCTTTTCATTAGGTTTAACATAAGCTAGCTTTGGAAACATCTGAATTTAATATCAATAATGTTATTTGATTATCATTGCAATGGTAAATTCTCAAATATACAGGCCTGTATATTCTACAGTAGATCTCAAAACACCTTAGAAGATAACACTACCCATTTTACAGGTGGAGAAACTGAGGCCCACAGCAATTAAAATAGTATCACCCGTAAAGGCAGTGGTTCAGTCATGAAAATTACCCGTGCTGTATCTGATTTCACTGAATTTCACTGAATTTTCACTGAATTTTTAGAGTTGGAAGGGACCATAGAGATCATCTAGTCCAACTCCCCTGCCGAAGCAGGATTGCCCAGAGCTAGAAAACAAAAGAAGTTAAAGCAAGTTGATCACAAAAGAAGTTAAAGCAAGCCTCTTATTTGCTATAGAAAACTGTGAGTCAGGCATGGAACTTCATTTTATTTGCCTGCTTATTAGAAACCGAGTTTTAAATCTAATGAAATCCATGTTTCTTCAGTAAGAGTTTTCCAGGGATACTGTAGAACTGGTGTGAACTCAACACAGGCCCAATGGGATAGCTTATATTTATATCTAAGGGAGCAAATTCTGCCTTCCATTGCAACCCACCATATTCACATACTTCAATGGTACTGGAGGAAAATCAGAGGGAGCTAAATTTGTAGGGTAACATGTATGCCTGAATGCTAATCTGTTGTGCAAAAATGATCAGATGCCGTGTTATAAGATGGGAGCATCCTAGTACACATCCCTCTAAGGACTCACAACCCCAAAGACAGTGATTATTTTTCACTCAGTCCAGAGATGTCAGTCATCAAATGTAAGCACTGCTCATGATCTTGAGAGAAGTTAATAACAGAAATATTTCTCATCAATTTGGGAGATGCATCAGTTCTGGAAATATCATTATCCTTACTTCAGCTTTACAGGCCTGTAACTAGACTGTGAATGTCAGTCTGTGTAGTTTTCCTCCTGCTCCATTTAGCAGTCTGGCAGTAAATGCTTAGGTTTTTTTCATAGTAATCTACTGTCACAAGAATCTTTTGATCCATTTTGATTTCAGGAGGGACTTTTGTCTGAGCACTTCCATGCAAATGTCACGATAATTTTCAAAATAATGTTGGTTTTTTCAACATAAATCTGTTCTTTTGATCACCCTGCCTTTTAGAAATAAAGATTTATTGATCCATATGCTTTATCGGCAAAAAAGTTGACAGTGAATATCTTCTCTGTCGGTCTATACATATAGGTCGTACAATCTTTTTTTTTTTCAGAAGCTGGATTAAAGCACTTAAAAACAGAAAAGCTTGTATCATACTAGAGAACTCCTAGCAAGGGCTCCTACTAGAGGACTCCTTTTGTGGGCTGCAGTAAAACATACATAAAATATAAGGTGTGATAAAGTCAACCTAATATTCCTGATCTCATGACTTGCTGGCTGTTCTTTTCTCGTGGAGGGTGATAGCTAGCTATCTAATCAAAATGCATAAGCAGTGTCTGTTCCTTCCACCCCCAGACCCATTCATTTTCAACTCAGAATCTCTGCTTGGGGTTGTATAATTGATTTTGACATAATTTACTGCTTACTTGGCAATGCAGCATTGCAGCCTCTGATAAAAACCATATCAAGTCACAGCACTGGTCTAGAGCTTGAAAGGGAGGCAGTGTAATCACTTTCTTACCCTAATGCACCTCCATCTCATTTCTGCTGGGCAAGGAGCTGCAAAGTAATCATTGTTAAATGATGCTGGCTCCAGTGAGGGTCTTTCACTTCTCTGCCTGACCACTACTCTTTGTCTCCCCGCTTTATTTCATGAGGAGGCAGCGGGGAAACTTTTCATTGTTGGATTGTCATGGAAATAAAAGACTATGATTATAGCTGCCTACCATCAGACATCTACCTCAGGCACAGAGATACCCGTTCCTGAATTACCCTGGAAATAAGCGGTAGTTCAGGAGGATGTGGAAGAGCAAATACTAAAGAGGGAGTATTTTGCATTAAAGTTTTTGTTTTTCCATCGTGTCTGCACACTCCTAAATTTTTCTTAATTGTCCCCATTGCTGCCTGTGTTTGGCAGGGAAGTGAGGGGCACCATTACCTCTCTGTGCTGCCAGGCCTGGCGCAGAGCCTCGGAACCACTGTGATACACAGGGATCTGTTTGCAATGGCTCCTCACCTCTACCACTCTGGCCGCACCAGCACCACCACCCACCTTCTCCAGGCCCACCTGCAGCAATCTACGGCCTGGCTGCCCAGCATGCGCTGTGGCAGGGTATGGAGCCTGAGTGGTCTTTAAAAATGGGCTAATTACAGGTGCTCAGGTGTGCTGAGGGCTGCCATGCGCGTTGTGGGGGATTGTGTGTTGCTGTTTGTAGATCCAGGCAAACTCAGCTATTCTCTTCATATGGAATAAAGGTCTGTAACTTCATGGAGACCCTCCTCTGGCTCCCTGGCCGCCATCTTCTTGGGCCCATTTCTCACAGGGGCCAGGCTGCCTAGAAAAGCTTGCTGAAAAACTGTCTCTGATTGGCTATTTTTCTTGCATTCCCACCCTTGTGGGGACTAGCAACCAATCAGAGCTGCTGTAACAGACGCTAGCCATTTCCTGCCATCACAGGGGCTTGTTTCTGAGGGGTGAGAACAGTGGGTTTCCCAAATGGCAGCTGGCTCTGCGCTTGCCATGTCCTGTCAGAAATAAGGTGGCTCTGTCTCCCCTCTGCAGCACCCCCCTGGGCTAAATGGCATGTGCTGCATGGGGAAGGAGGTGGAGACCCCCAGGAGGGGCAGAAATGGTATGGGAAGCAAATGCCACCACAGCTAAGCTGTCAGAGGCCTCACCGAGTGCACTGGGTGTACTGGTGGGGAGGTGAGGAACACCGGGGAGAAAGGACTATTAGATTTCAGTGCCTGGATATCCCTAGGCATGTTATTGTTTGCTGTGATTTATGTATCATTTGCATAAGTGGCTAGATGAGCTCTTGGTTACAGCATTTCAGACTGCCCAATTTCACCGTGTATCAGACAGCCTAGATACTGGGCTATAATCAACTGTTCATTCTCTGGGGACAACTGGTTAATTATCTTCTACTGGTCAGTCCTGCAAAATGGCCAGATACGGCTAGCAGTTTTAGGGAACTGCTTAGCCCTGTCCCTGGCCAGCTGACTCTGTACAGGGCTTTTCTGAATCTCTTACATGCCCTCTGTCCTATGGTCATGTTATGAAAACAAAGGACAGAGAGACAATCACTTGTTAAAGAAGATCTTATCTTATGCTTCCTACAACAGCAGATTTTTTTTGTTTTTTTAAAAGGGCAACAGTAAACACATTGGCAAAGATAGGGGTTTTTTTTTGAGATTTATTGAGGAAACAAGTAGGCTTTTGGAATGAGGTTTTAAAATCACTTTTTAAGCCACAAAATATGTTTTGCTTGACAATGAGAGAAGATTGAGTGATGTAGTTTTTGGTTGTTTTTTTTTTAAAGAAAAAGAATAGCAGTAACCACTCAAATATAGTTTATACAAAAAGAATTCTTCCCACGGTACCATCCAGTCAGACTCACTAATGGCAGTGATTCTGCACACTGACTTATGTACTTACCTTTGTGAGTAAGGAGAAGATCTCATCTAAATGAATCGCTTGAGCCCAGTCCTGGCAGACACTGAACATTGTGGATGATCAGCAACTAAGTTGGAGGTCTGCGTGGGGAAGGTTGTGCAACCATATGCAAGGCTGCTGTGTCTGATGGCCAGGAGTGCCCATATTGTGCCAGTGGTGCCAGGTCTGATCGATGTGGTGTCCTTGGTAAATGTCAGGATGAAAGTAATGGGAGCTTCTCACCTTGCAATAAATAACTTAGAAACAACCGCATTTCACAATTTGATATGCAGACTTTAATTGAGAAGGAGCTAGATGTGGCTGTAGACAGGTAAGCATTCATGCCAGCCGGCTTTTAGATGTTGACAATCCAATCCAGACCAGCTTTACTCTTTGATGTTGTAAAATGTTTTACTTTTACTTTGGCAACAAAGTAAAGCCTAAGCTACTACCGCAGGAAGAGACAACAAGCGTGAAAACAGTGTTTACAGGGCATGAAACAGTAAAATAATAGGTACTCTATAGTAGGTAATCTATTTAAAAAGAAAAAAAGAAAGAAGAAAAGAATAAAACAAAGATTTGTTACAGCTGGGAATCAAGAAGCCAAGGCTCTTCACTTAAAAAAGACTTTTCTAGTACCCAGTGAAAGTTAAATTCTGGTCTGCCAGCCATTTTTACATTTAAGACATAACTCAAAACTCTTTGCAAGTAGTACTGTGGCATGGGAAAACTTCATCTGTTTAAATAAAAAGAGATAATAAATATTTTTTCTTGGCTTCAGTTAGTGCAGTATCTTAGTCTTAGAAGGGAGTAAAAAAGCCCCAAACCACCTGACAGCCTATTGACAAGCCCACAAAAGCCAGGAAGTCAAGACTGAAACTGTTCTCAGCTTACCCTGTGGTGCTCATCATAGCACCTCAAATGTTGGATACAATCATCTTAAGTCACCTTGGAGGCACATGTCAAAAGCATGCCAAAGAAGAGCAAGGTGAATTTGAGGTGATATTTTGGGCCTGCTTATGCAGTTTTCAAAAACTATCCTGAAGTTAGCAGAATTCCCACTGAATTTCATTATGTGAAAATGGCTTGTTTATTTTGCTTTGCTTTGGTTTTGTTTCCTTAAATTGTTGCCTTTCCTGCATATTTAATGTAGAAGATCAGGGCACATGTTTGTTTATTTATTTTAGTAAAATCTTGACTTCTTGATAATTTTTGCGTTTGTCTAATATGTTCTAATGTTTTTAGATACTTTCTTTGCTCTGAGACCTTAAAAGCATGAAGTGATGGAAAAATCTATGTTTAGGGAACTAATAAAAGGGAGGCTTGTGTTTGGGGGGTGGGATGGAGGTGGCGAACAAAAGGATACCTGTCAAAGAGTACGCAGGAGTTCAATGAATCGGACTATGCTCTTTTGTATGCTCAGGTTCTAGCCTGGAGTTACTCATGTGCTTGATATTAAGCACACGCATAAGTCTGTGCATGACTGGAATCTATTATTACCGTGTTGACATACATTTGTTAAGGGTTTGATTCTGCTAACATTTCTGTTGGCGACACAGGGAGATGCAGTAAGGTCCTGCAGTTCAGGAAGGTATTACTCTGCATGAGGAAGATGGAAGAGATTTCGGGGAGCTGCTGGTACACTAAACTTTAGAGACCACTCACAGTAAACCACATTTTAAATAAATTTCCATGGTCATGTTTATTTCTAAAATATCTAAAGACATCAATCAAGTTATAGATGAAAGAGATATATAAGTATCCAGCCCTGAGAACAAAACCATTTAAAAAGATTTATTAACAGTTATTTATATTTTTAAGTCCAGTTCCTGTAAGATCTCAGTAGTGTGAATAAGTGGTTTAAAAACTGTTCCTTAGTTATTGGCCTTCCACCTAAAATATATATAGTTGGCCTCTGGATTTTTTTCATAGCTTTGAAATATTCTTTGTCTGGATTGATGCCTAATAACCCAAATTTTTGTGCAAACCAAGACTTTTGAGAAACAAAGATTTCCTACCGTATCTTCACCATGGCAGCTGCTGTTATTTAACTGATAACATTCTGGTAATTTAAAATAACTTCTACCAGGAGCATAAACCCATACTTGTCTACTTTGTCTTGGGACTTGTATGTTTTTTCCTGCAGTGTTTGAACTACGTGCTTGGGCAATCTTAACCTTCTGGTTTAAATCCAAATGTTTCAGTTGTGGGAAGCACTACATTCTGTTTACACATCCATTACCCTGGAGAATTTAACGTGCCATTTCCATCACAATTAGATTTCCAGTAGCTGAACTTGGATTGCTTTCTTTGGGCACAAACTTGTACAACTTGGATGTATGAACACTTTATTTGTAGTAGCTCCTCATTTCAACACAATGCTATATGGGAATGTAGTGAAATGTGGTGGATGAGAGTGATAAAGTCAGTTTTCCTAGGCTGTGCATCCTCTGCAACGAAGCCTGGTGCACAGGCAGGACACCGCTTCCATCTGCTCTTCCCTTTCTCCTCTTTCTCCTAACCTAGCTCTGGCTGAGCCAGTCTGCTGGCTGAAAGCAATGTAGCATATCTGAAAGAAAATAGCTTTGCTGGTAGAATTATGACTTAGGTGCTAATGTGGCTGATACTGCTAATGTGTCTATGTAAAGTTTTCAAGCTGTTACCCCTGCATGTCATGATACTGTGCTACACCTGCTGGGTTAGCAGCAGCATAGGCTCCTTAGCACAATGTAGACATACACATAAGCAGATATTCTGTATTTTCAATATTGTTGACCGATCTTTTGAAATAACTGCCATTTTTCAACAACAAAAAAAAATCCCTTATGAAGAAAATATTTCTTTGCAGAAAGCCTGTGAAGAAAATTTCTGGGTTAGACATCCCTTGCTTTACAGTGTATGGTCTGTTTATAAAAGTTATCATCACCCGCAAATTTGGGAAAGTGGGAATTCTCAGTGCCTGCAATAGAGATTGTATCTGTCCCTCCCTTCAAGCTCCAGCTGCGGGTGATGATGAAGTGGAACCTTAACTCCATCCCTCCCCACATCACTTCCCCAGGGAATCCCACACAAATGCAATCCTGCACCAGTATCTTCTCAAGACTGTGGATAACCCCTAATTTCTGCCAGAAATTGTCTTTCTTGAGATTAAGAGATCTTGCTGGGACAAATAAATTGGTCGTTAAAGCTAAAGAAAAAGCTAACTCAATGTCAGTTTGCTTTCTGATTCTCAGCCAGGTAAGCATTATAGGTTAGACTCTTCCTGCCAGAAAAGTTTTATGCAAGGAAGGTTGTTGTCTTTGTTGCCTGTTTCACATGCACCAGACTGTAATTAATGTGATAATTATTTCATTCTTGCTTAACCCCTTGTTGTTAGAAAGGTGAAGGAGAAGGAGAAAGTAAGAGAGTGCCATAATCTCTTGCTGCTTCTTTGCAGAAGCAGTTTCTTAGTATTTTTTGTTTGGGAGGCAGGACAAATCTGAATCAATGTTTTGTCCCCTCTTTGTTTGCTGTATCCATCTGGCCATTGTGCTGGGAATGAAAATGCAGACAGATTGCTCATGGGAAAGAAACTTAATTCCTTAGATGGCTGCACAAGACAGAACCACAGAAAACCTTTACAATATTAAGTTGGGTGGACAAATTATTTTCTGACATGATCTATTTGTAGAAACATCTCATATTGGCCAAGAAATATTATTTAGAGAAGGATAGTAGCTTGGCCTATCATCTACTGCAGCTATACTTGGCCCCACTTCTGCTGTTTTGTTTCTTATCAATAAGAGCTATATAGCATCATGTCTCAAGCGTCTAAGCTAGGGGCACATGATTGTGTCAGCCTTGGACTGTGTATAGGGAATATTTAGAGCAGACATTGGCCCCCAAGTATCATGGAATGATAAGAAGTGGATCTTTCCTCATACACAGAATTTGAGTGTACTGGCCTCTTCGTCTTGTGTCAGTTGAACATTTGATGAACCTAAGCTTCTAGACTAACTCTGTCTTTGCTGGTTTACTGGATCTATTCTATTCAATATACAAAAACAAAGCCATTAAAGAAAGGAAGTGTGATCTTCTTCAGGGTATTATTTTCTGCTAGGGTCTGTTTTGTTGGGTACATCACAGCACTGCAATGGATTCACAGCTTTCAGGCTGGTGGTGCCTCATTTTCAGTGAGCTTAAAATATGTTTCAAAAGAGCTCAGGCCTATTGGCCACGAGCCACATGTCTCTCAGGCATGTAATGTTTTGCTTTAGTTCTTGGGGGTTTGTGGCTATAAATGTGGCTTTTAAATGCAAAGATACCTACCTCAGCTACCTCCTGCTTGAAGCAAGTTGAGAATTCACAAGTTAAGAAGCCTGACACTAAATCTTGAAGTATCTGATCTGGTAAATATGTTCAATGGGTAGTTCTGGTTTCAAATACAAAGCTGTCCAGAGCACAACTGCCACAACAATAATTTTTATTCAAAAACACTGGGATGAGGAGAATACTGATCTCCACCTTTGTGTAACAGCCCAGTGGCTTGGGACTTCCTCATAAGACTTTGACCATTCTCAACCTTTCTTTGTTTCAAACATTTGTTTTAATGTTTAAATGCCTCCTAATGGTTAGAAAGGTTACTGGGAAAAGGCCCAGAACCAAGTATCCCCAGTTTTTCAGCATACCCTCCCCACTGCTACATAGTTATATTGTCTGTTTCTTTCTTCAACCACATGAGTTTTATGTGCCTTCCTGCTTCCCACCTTCACCAGGAAGCAGTAGAAGGTGTCCTCAACCTTCACCAGGAAGCAGTAGAAGGTGTCCTCGACCCCAATTTACCTGTAGCTGTGATGTAGATGTACTATACTTAGTTCAGGCTTAGCTGTATGTCATTACTCCTGTTACCTGTTTCCTGAAGAAGCTGTCCAACTGCAAGGACATTATATAATAAATAGATAGGCGTCTCTCACGTGTTTTCTAGGAGCAACTAATCATCCAGATTCATATGGGTGATTTATATACCTTTATCCATCAAGTCCATCAAACTGGCTAGCCACCTAATTCATGTCCTTAAATCTAGGACAGATTTCACACACCACAATATATCATTTTCTACTGGTATGTTAGCTGGCAGGTCATACGAATCTCCTTCTTTGGTATCTAATTTTGTTTGTGAGTGGTTTATTAACTCTGTTCAAGAATTAACATACTGCTAAAAGTGTTAGTTTTCCATAAGTGGAGGCCTGACATAGTTACTTTCAGCCTGGCAACACCTACTTCCATTCTAAATATAGGCTTTGCAACAGATGTTCACAGAGCGTCAATAATTCAGTGTCCTGCTGAAAAACTCTCTTTCAGTGTTCTTGCTGTTTAACTTGAAATCCTGGGATCTTAACCCCTGAACTTTTGAAGACATGGAGCTGTAATATAAAATCATTGGAATTATGGTCTGAATATAAGCCTATATTCAGCCATGAACAGAGAACTAAAATATTAATTTTAGTTTCCGCTGTGTTGCTTTGTGTTTCCAACCTTCTATTATCTGCAATGTAAAATAGAGACTAGGACTACATTTCTGTTCCACCAGTCCTTCAAATGCGACATTCCAGAGACTTATTAGGAGCAGGTGTTAAACATTTTATTCTCTTTATCTCATGACCATATCAATAACTTACTCACTATAATATTATGACTAGATATTTGCTGAACTGTCTAACATAATTAGTGATGAAAAAGGGATACACACTAACCACCAGTGCGATTCAAGTACATGGCATGAATTTGTTTCCCATTTTTGTTCCAAATTTCCACCTTGTTACCTTCACTTGTAGAATGTCAAGTGGTGTTGCCCCCTGGCAGATCTCGTGCAGCAGTGTAGCCCATTGCAGTTCATCCTTCTGCACTAGTGTTGTTTTCATGCTTATAAGGTACATTTTGCAGAACAGACTGATGTAAAGCACGTGATTTGAGCTTTGTCTGGCACTATCTTTTAAGAAACCTGAATAGTTCAAGGGAATTTCAAATATCCAGATCTTGGCAAACAGCTGAACTTCTCTTGAGATTCTCATTTAAATTACAAAAAGAATAACAATATTGGGTGTATGCAGTTACAGTTTGTTTAATTGGGGCTATCTGTGGGTTCACTTATTAGTTATCAACCAACATGTTAATCCATGGTGAAAGACATAGTCTTGCTTTTAAAAAATATTTACTTAAAATTAATGGTCACAAGTGAGGTTGGGACTGTGATGGTAATATATATATTACCTCAGTAATATCTGGGGTTAAAGGATGATTAGCATTATACCTTGTCTTCTGAAACTATTGTTACAAAAAGTGCCATTGATTATAAAACATCTCTCCAAGAAACTTAGGTTTGAGGCTCTGCCCAGGTCCAGTCAAGCCTGTGTCAAGTTCCAAACCATGCCTACTCAGTGGTTATGTATAGCAGTCAGCTTCTGCTATTAAATAACTACTCTATGAATTATTTGCAGGTAGAACAATAATGTTGACACATAGGGTTTTATGAGAAGCAACGTATTCTGTTTAATGCCTAACCTGTGCCTTTTTCTTCTTCCAAGTATAAGAGCCTAGCTCCAGAGGACAGCAATTTCTGTTGTGAGCATGAAGATTGCCTCTCACTTCAAGAGATTGTTTATTATTTCAGAGGCCTGCGATCTTGATTAACTGTAGAGTGGTTATCTGTGGAAACATAAACAATGTGTCACTATCTTCTTCTTTGCTAGAGACAGACTTCAATCCAGTGCTCATCAGTGATACCAGCAGCAGATCACCCCAGCAAGTGGAAAATCCCCCTTACTCTTTACAGTTGTCAAGTTTCTACAGCTGGGTTCAGCTCAGAAACGTCACTCCCAGTTCACGCATTTGCAAAAAATTTTACTCCTATGTCAGGACAAAATCGAAGTAGCAACTTGCTGAAATCACAGGGCTTCTTTTAATTTCCTCGTATAATGTGTATGATTTTAATGCTGCTGAAATTCATATTTACAAAAATCAGAAGGCAAGCCCCTCATATTTTATCAAAGTGCTAATGTAGCATACAGTCACCGTTTTGTCCCTAATATTTTTTTGGTATATGCATCTGCCACATTATATTATTTGTAATTTCTCTCCGTATGAAGAATCAGCACAGCATCAGGTTAGCATCAGTATTATTACTATTCTTTAAACAGAGCAGTTAGCCAAAGTGCAGAGCTTCACAAACTGTTCTCATTAGAGGGAGTAATAATTGAGTCTGGCATCTCTGATGCAATCCTGCTCATTTACAACATACAAAGCCCTGTTTCCCTAAGCACAGAAGAAATCAAAGAGTAGACAAATTCTTCACAGATAGCTCCAAACCTCTTTAAATCCAGCCTCTGGCTAAAAAGTTCTCTCATATTTTTGCACTACTTCTGTGGTTACATCTGGAACATTCTTCCTGCCTTTTCTCTCATCTTCTCCAGCCAATTTGCTGTGAGTCTCACACCTTTTCAATGTATCTCCATATAACGCTGTTTCTCCCACATATGTGCTTGCAAAAACACCTTGTGTCGCCTTTCGATCTGTGTTTATGCTTAAGGTACAGATAACAGTAGTTTGAACTCCTTGCTTCTAAACATGAGCTTAGTGACTTTCTTCAGCTGTATAAAATGAAGGGAATTTGGCACCCTAAATTCCATCAGGGTTAAATTCAGTACCTATCAAATTATCAGGCAGGTAAGAAATGCTGACTTTTGAGTATTATGGAACAATTTGGTAGCGTTGCGCAAGAAGGTTAGTGGCGACTCCAGGCAAGGGATGTGCAGGGAGGCTTCTAAAGCCCAGCCAAGATGTCTGAAGTGATCAGATCTGCAGGTGCCCCATTAGTTTCTGGCCACTCTTTTCTAAATTCTAAAGCCTGTGTTTACCCCTGCAGTTTAAAAGCTGTGGTCTTTATCCTGGTTTCTGCAGACAGCTCCAAAAATTTTTGAATGGCATTTGAAGTATTATTCCTCGAGGCAGTAAATGAGTCTAGATAAGTTTAATCACCATTAGTCAACATTCAAAATGTGAACTCTGATTCATATTCTGTTTTTCTTTTTCCTTCCACTGGCATAGCATTTTACAACAGGGAGTCATATGAGGGTGGGAAAACATATTTGGAAACATAAAGCAAATCTAGATCCAAAAGATGCAAATCAGTGTATTCTACCCTCATTGTGAAGAGGCAGTTTTAGGAGTGTGTTGAAACATTCCACGTTATGGAACTGGTCAATAAAACCAAACCATTTGAAGTTAAACTTTCCTCCAATTCCATGATTTATTTCTCAGAAATGATTTCTAGCTGGGATATTTTCTTTATATTTTATTTGACCACAGTTGTTCAGCTTGTATAAATAGTTTGTGGATTTGGATCTGCCTTTCATCGTACAAACCTTAATATGTTTCCAGAGAAATACATAGATTCATATGTATTAGGGTTAGAAATGTTAACCCACTCACGCAGTCACATATGTAAAGTACTTGTGCATATACAAATGCCAGGATATTTTAAAAAGAAACATAACCTTTACAGAGAAATTTTATCATAAATTAAAGAAAAATATTTTAGAAAAAACATACTGATTCCTTTCAAGTGTCCTATGAAAAGACTTATTTCGCAAACTCCTTGTTGAGGTCACCCCAGGGACTACTGTCCTTTTCACAATCACCACACTGGGCTGCAGAAGCAATGGAATGACTGATAGACAGATGGACTAATTTGCAGAGTATTGTGTGAGTTTTTAAGGCCATCTTTCTCTAATTCCCAAGATTCGAAATAAAGGAAAGGGCAGTATCACGTGACCCAGCCACAGGTATTCTCTTAGCCAAAGCAAATTTACATCTTATAGACTATCTAGGCTTGGCCTCAGGGTGACCTTGATGTTTACAGATGAGAATAAAATCTTGTGATACGGTGTATATAACTAGGGGACAACAGATATGGGACAAAGAAACCTAATGCACTAAAACATACATATTTTAACAGACACGCAAAATAAGTCCTGGCTACATTCCCGTTGTGTGAAGATACTGAATGTCACCCATTTTCTCTTCTCTAACAAGGCTGGTGGTTAGCTGTCTTCTGTTGGGATCACTTTACTTTTATTGTTCTTTAAGAAAACTGTGCAATAGGTTTTTCAAGTCTCACTAGGTCCTGTCATTCTGAAACCTTTTTTTCTGAATATCTCTACCTCACTACCCATGAAGATTTTCCAACCATTGGCTTTATAATAACAAACTTATCAACAAACTATTTACTATTTGACGTTTACATCTGAGTTCTGCAAAGTTCTTTGTTATGAATTCAAAACCTGGTATCATCTGAAATTAAAAACGTGGACTAGATTCTAGTTCTAGAACCCATTGAATCTGAACCGATCCATGCTGTGTGAGAACATGTAGATGTACCAGTTCTCATAAAGCTACTTCTACATAAAGCATAAAGCCACAGCTACTTCTACAATTTGTTTGTGTTTGTACCAAAAGCTGAAGGTTTGTGAGTCTTTCCTTCTGTCATAGAGAACTTCGTTCTGTTTTATATTCACGTATATCGATGAAGAGAAACTTCACCAAGCTGAGAGAAATACCAGTGTTTCAATGATTAGGGCAGAGAACCTGTGGGGCAGATATTTTATTCCTTACTGCCCTCTTTCCTGAAGGCCTCTTAAGCAGGAAGCGAGTAACTAAGAATGTTAAAACTGTTTTCTTGCTGACACAGGTTTTCATGGCTGTGTCCTACACACATGGGAAGAAGTATGATAATCTGCCAAACTGCAGCCACACCATTGTGTGCTGGGCCCAGACCAAGTCACACAGCAATCTTTGTATCTGCAGTGGTTTACACTGACTGTAGGGTGCCTGAATGATACAGATGTGCTCCGTTATGACAGTTTGCGTTTTGATTATCTCAGGGAGGAATCCATGGTCATATGACAGGTCATGGCATGACTGATGCGAAAGTATGCCTTTTGTTGTGGCTTGATGACAGTATACCCAGTCCTGCAGTAAAATCAGGGACATGTGGGCTATTTAATGGATGTATGTCCAACGTGCATGCTGCCTTCTTGTAGCTTGGTCTTGTGAAGGAGTTAAGTCTCATCAGGTTAGAGCACTTATCGTGGATTTGGAGGCTTGGATACTGATTCCTGCTGTTCCAAAGACTCCTCATTATGATGTGAGATACCTGGCTTAGCATCCATTCACTTCAGTGCCATGATTTTTACATAGGAAAATTTAGTGCTATTCTTGCAGATTGTTATAACAGGGATCATCCAAACAGTTTTAATAGAAGTCACTGAAAACAAGTATAAGAGAATAAGGAATTAGATCCTGTGTTTTACATCTTCAGGGACAATGTTTCATTCCCCACAGAGAATTGATGATGACTGAGAAGTCCTTTAGACTGTGAGAAATAATTGAATGAAAAAGCAAAGATTGTGTTACTGCCCTTGATTGAGTGGCCACACCTGCCATTTCCAATTCACATTCAAAAATGCTTTTGAGATATCCTACCGCTTTTGGATAGGTAATGTGTAGCATTTCCCAGCTTGTGTACTTCATAAGATATTTACTACCTTTTTTTTTTTTTTTCCAGTACATACCTCTCCACAATGGACCTTGTGTTCCATGCTTTGATGTTAAACTTTCAAACTACCCAGAAATTGCAGCTGTTAGCAGTGTCCGGTTATTAAGTGCAGCTTCACACAAAGTTTGCTGCTACTACTTGCTGTGATCTCTATCAGCTCTCAAGTTTTAAACTTTGTGTTTTTCCAGTAAAGCCTGGTGTAACTTTGACTTGGGCTGCTCATATATACCAAGTGCCTAATCCTCCAAAGGTTTTTTGTGCCTAACTCCCTTTGAAACCACAAGAACTTAGAAATACATTTGAGGATCGGGGCCAATTTTTTTTATCAAAGTGTCCGTGAATAGGATTTCTAAAAGTACACAAAGGAATTAGGAGTATACGTCTAATTGAAAACCAGAAGTCTCAGGCTTTTAACTCTCTTAGGTTACTCCTTAGGATAGAATTTCCAAAAGACTTGGGTGTTTGGCAGTTTGTAATAATTTATTTATTACATTTATTAAGAAGCTGCTGGGTGTTCAGCACATATGCAACTCAGGCCATTGCATAGATGCCTAAAAGAATTTCTCTATATAGTTGATATTCTTAGTGTCTCTTCTAACATGGCACCATGATGATTTATGATTAACTACTCCTATAAAACAATGCACCTTGAACTACAGGTTTCAAAAACTTGATTAATCCTCTCTTCAGCAAATGATTGCTGAATTTTTCAGAAGCGTATAGTTCAATTGTGAATGGGAAAAGAAGTGACCAACAGGAAGGGTAAAAAAGATAAGTGTATAAATTTGTATAGATGGCATGTAGCTAATGAGAGAACACTCTAGGCAAATGAGTCCTGATTTTAGAACTTGTACATACTGGATTCAAAGATCATCAGAATAATACTTCATCGGGGCTTTTCTTTTGGGACTGAATAGATTAGAAATGGGATGATGAAGAGAAAAAGAATGGCTTGAATAGTAAAGGAGATTTCTTTGTGATCTTTGACCAATTTTAGTGCTTAGAATCAAAGGCAGATATCGGGCAGGACTACCAACATGAGAGAGAAGAAGGTTTTGGGAAGGAGACCACCCTCTATTCACATCACAACTTTGGGTCACTACTGGCACCCACAAGTTCTGACATCATTTGAAAACTCCTGAGCTCTAAAATTCACTGTTCAAGAAGCCTCTCTGCTTCTTTCACCTACTGACTCTCATTAGCTCACTGCCCCTGTTGCTTGGTAATCCTTCCAACAGTTATATTGCCTTATTTTATAGCTTGGCTTGTTGTGTTATTGAACACTTGCTAATTAATTTTCCTGCCAACTCACTGTTCGCCTGGCTCTCACCTTCTCACTGAGCCATTGACAATAGCCTTCTATTACTTTTCTGTCAGACTCACTGCTTGCTTCAGTTATGACTAACTCCCTTGTCTGCTCTATCCTTTTCTACTCTTCTGTCTTCTGCAATGTTGTTCTTTTTCTTTAAATAGGTGGTCAATTTTTTATACCATCTGCCAGAGTTCTTTTTCCCTTTCTCTCAACTTTTTGATTCCACAACCTTATCTACTTATGTGGTTTCTACTACCCTTCCTGCGGTAAACACTCAAAAATCTGTTTTTCTGTTTATATCTGTTACTTTCACCAGTATCTTCTATCACCTTTCATCTATACTGAGTCCTATCTATCTGCCCATTTAAATATCGTATATCAGTTGTCAGTTGTCAAGTTGTTAATGCTTGTCAGAATGTCAAGGGGTTTTCTTTTCCTTTCTCCTCTGTTTCTGTCACAGATGATGACTACTGTATTATAGTTGTCAGTATAAAAGTGGATGTCAACTATGATTCTAATTCCTTTCTGGAAAGCCATTCTTGACTTCCATTTTTTCATCCTTCCCATATCAAAAACCTCACTATTTTGCTTTCTCTGATTTCTTGAATTTTCTTCTTCCAAAGTCGACCAGAAGAACCTGACAACTGTAATTTTCTCATCTATGTCTTACTTGGTGTCCACAACGTGCTCACATATCAGTCCAAATAGCTTCTTTATAACTGTAAATATATTTACCATTATATTCTGATCATGTTGTCTCTCTCTTTGAATCCTTCTTTTCCTCCAGTGTGGTACATGTAACTTTATTATACCAATTAATGATCAGCGCTGTGGGCAGCTCAGCTACCTCTCAGTATTGCATGGGCTTCTTTTCTTCCATACCATCATTATGCACAGAGCATGTTGAACTGCTCCATAAAGCCATTGGATCCTCAAAACTTGCTTCTATGATCCTTCTGGCAGGATCATAGGGAAACTTATGAGTGGTAACTAAAGAAATCCTCAGGAGAAACTTAAGAGATTTATTTTACTCATGCTACTCCTCCTTAGTTATTCTAGATAATTGTTGAATCTTGCCTTGATAGATACTGGGATCTTTGGCACAAGGTCTTTCATTTATTTAGTTTTGCTTGCATCTTGGCATGATGAGTATCCTTTTCCTGAGTAATAAACACGGAAACTGTCCTAATATCAACCCTCCTTTTTCCTTAATATATGGGCTTCTCCATCAGGATCACAAATAAGCTGCCCAAAAGTCATTCACTTCACTTTGTTGGAAATGAAGAATGTTCAGCAACAACAGGGTTAAATTATGGCAAGTCGAAACTAATATTCAAATTAAGGTTCTAACTATAGGACCTTTGCAGGGGTCTTTGGAGAAGGAGAAAATGGATGTCACTGCTTTTGTTTCTTACACATACATGCAGTGTAGTCCTTGAATTAAGTCTTTAGAAAGGATAAACTTTCCCTGATCAGCAATATCTAGCTTTAGTTCTTACACGTTTAGTTTATTAATCTACAAATATATTGTGCTTATGAGTGTGAGGTCGAAGTAATGGAAGTCCATTCTCCAGAAGATTCTGAAACTTTGAGAGAAAAAGTTCATCCCAGACTTTCTTTCTCTAGAGTGAAATGTTCTTTAAATACTGCAACTTAATCAGAAGTTTATTATATTATATCCTGCAACACGATAACAGCACAACAAAAGCTTTGCTTCGTTCTAGTAGGAAATTTTGACTACTTCAATGAATTGCCACAAAGAATTGTAATGTATTCAAGAAAAGATGTCAGATGTAAAAAGTGCCATCAGCAGATCTTTGACCAATCTTACCACAACATATTTTTTGGCTAGTTACTCAAAGCTGTGTATTATATATAGCAATTGTCCAAACCATACTTTTTGTTTCCTTTTTTTCCCGAGTATTGCATGTGTAATACTGATGTAATTCTGCTCACTTCAGTGAAGTTATTCCCCACTAGATTAACCCACATACTCAAATTATATTTCTCAGTTTCCAATATAAACACGCTGCTTTGCAGCCCATACATTTCTGAGTAGTGTTTAGCTGAACAAGGAATCCCACTGATGCCAATACAAGTAAAACCCACTGAAAAGGTACACGGATGGCAGAATCAAGACCTCATAAAGTTCAAACAACTATAGAGTTGACTAATCCCTGTGCTTGCTCTCTACAGAGGTTTAGAACCCTCCTGAGCAATCCCTCCGTATTGTAATATGCAATTCATTATAGAGACTCAAAGTGGGATTATTTTCAAGCTTTTCTTTTTCTTTAGCCCTAACAGGATTTGAATTTGCGTTTCATTTCTCACTCATATCTTTCCTGCTTGCTTTCAGATTTCCCCATTTGTTCTCCTTCACAAATGGATCTTTGGACAAACATTTTGTATGTGGGATGGGTCGCCATGTTAAAAAGATTATCTCACCATGGAGTCCATCGGCACTTAGCAACAGCAGCACTTATATTTTTCTCAGATTGCCCTTATCTCTTAATCATTATTAGCTGACTGAGATTTATGACATCTTCTTCATCCAGAGATAAAATCAATTAGTTGAAAAATCTTCAGCTTGTTAGCTATAGTCAAAAAACTAACTGCGAGCTTGGACGTGTATAATTGTATTTTCCAGTTCAGTGAGCATGTGCGCAGGAAAACAGCCACAACCCCCAGCAGGGAATGGTCAGCTGGTCCCAGCCTATTCAGGGCTCTTGGTGCCAGCCAGCTTTCAAAGAGGGAGGGGTGGGCTCTAAGGAGCCCAAAGGATTTTCCCGACCCTCTTGGGTAATTTACACCAATCTTAAACATGTATGTTTGTCTGAAGTCTCTTTTATCAGCGTGGTAATCCCGTTACTGACAAATGAAGATGTAATCACAGTTTATTCAAATCATTTGAAAGCTTTATCCCCTTTTGAGAGAAAGAAGAAAGTACAATTGGCTGCAACTGACTTCTTAAACTCCTACTGGGACACTAGCAAAGTAAAAATGATTTTTAAAAAGCATCAGCACTTGAAAATAGCATGAAAAGTGTAGCCTACAGGGTCCCTGAAGAAAGGAATCTTCTCTTGCTTATGGAATTTACATCATACTCAGCACTGTTACTACTAGTTTAAATCAGGGAAAGTGAGAGAATAGTGTTCTCTCCTTAGTTTGTCCTATAGTGATATGTCCTACTAATGCCATCTCTGCTTAACTCCATCAGTAGTTGTGAGGTTAGAGATGCTGGTTGAACGGTGTCTCCATCACCAGGGTAACCATCTGCTAATACTCAGAGATCCTCCCTTTTGTGAAATGTGTACCAGTAATCAGAAAATTATGGAGAAAAAGCTAGAATAGATAACCTTGTGCATTTTCACGGGGAAAATTAACTATTACAATGTTTCTCCGTCAGCCTCGTTTGTAGCAAAGGGAAACGGAAACACAGACCCAGGGAAAAGTCTTGGTGCAGAAGCACTAACAGCCCCACTGAAGTCTCTAAGGTCATCAAGTGCCACAGAGGATCCACAGGAGGTCCTAGGAACCCCTCGTTGAAACTTCTTCATGTATGGATGTCATGGTTTGGGCTGGGCTGGCCAATAAATGAACAACAGATGCTCTCTTTAACCTCTTTCCCTTCAGAGAGGAGAGAAGAATGAAAGAAAGCAAGAATTATGGATTGAAAAGAAACTGAGTTACTTTAATGAAATACTAATAATAAAAAGAAAATATAATAATATGAAAAAATAATGACGTATATACAATATATACAAAACCGTATCAAGCTCCCAGGATGACCATCACGGCACCAGCAGGCACTGGGAAAGTCCCAGACTGGACTCAGTGGTGGATGAAACTGGACTCTGGATCTGGAGTCAGGAACACATGGATTGGGATCAAAGGCAGACAAACAGACAGTCTCCTCCGCGAACACCGGCCATTGAAGAAAGAGGCTGACCCTTTGATCCCTCAGCTTTTATACTGAGCGTGATGCAGATAGGATGGAATATCCTGTTGGTCAGTTTTGGGTCACCTGTCCTGTCCGCTGCTCCCTGCAGCTGTGGCCCCTCTAGGCTTTTCCGCTTCTGACCCTCCAATGGGGCAAATAACGCAGTCACCTCACCTTGGGTGTTATAGCAATAAGGATAAGCACGAGCCTCTCTGCATACCGTTCCTTGGTATTCATGTTGAACATCAGGCCTTGTCACTCTGGTAGCAGACACCGCCTGAAGAATATGCTGTTAATTTCAGAGTTAGAAGAGGCTTAGCTGAAAAATAAAATTACTGAAAACAAAATTGGTTCTGTTTTACCTCAAACCAGGACAACGGAACAACTTCCTTCTCGCGGGTATAACCCGTCCACACTGCTCCGATATGCTGATGTAAACATTCTAAAAATAATCTGAAAATTGTATTTACCTCTTCCTCCCCCCAGATCATACCAAAGAACAGTTTCACTAATTTTATGACTAAATGTATGCCCAGATAGACTAAAAAATTAAAATACAGATAAAAAGGTTTAGAAGATTTTACCCTCTAAAAGAGAAAAAAATATCTAGCATTTCAAATGCCAAATATAATGTTAATTTTAAAGAGATTGTATACAATACAAATTCCTTTGTTAGGCAGATGTCTTTCACAAGAGTTTCTTGACTTCATGATGAAATTTGATCTCGCTGATAAACAGAATATCATGTTCTACAGTTTTCAGTATGGGGAAGTATTGCATGAGGTGATGATTGCTTCACATTTCCATTAGCTAAAATGAATCCCTTTGGTAAACTGCTTTTGCCCTCAGAAATCATTATGTTTATTTCTTTTTATCACCGCAGTTCCCCAACCTAGACTAGGAATTAACTACATGAGTACATAATAAGCAAAACATTTTTGCTTTGAAGAACATATAATCTAAATAGACTGAAATTGGGAAGAGAGACTTGGAGCAACTTGCCATGCAGTGTACGGCAAGTTAGTTTTGTAGCTGGGAGTAGTCTTTACTTCTACAGCTCCATAGGATCATTTTCAGTTAATAAAATCCAGCACTTCCAGTGTAGTGGTACTTGTTTCTTTCTTTTTGCTGAGCCTTTCCTTTTGCTGAAACAAGTTTTCTTGTGGCCACACAGCGAACCAGAACTGAGAAAAGGCAGAAGTAACACAGCCAGGAAAAAAAGAAAAAAAAAATGAAAGAAAAAAAATTAATTTTCAGTTGGATCAGTTCCCTGCTCTGAGTCATTGTTCAGCTGTACAAACTCTCGTGCTGGTACAATGGAAGGAATGACAAAGGCATGGAATGGCCTGCCAGGGCCGGAGAAGGGGGATGCTCCACAGTGAAAAGAGCAGCGTCAGCAGCAGTGCTGGCTTTCCCCAGCTTCATGCAGCTGAAAAGGTGGCCTGTGTTTTGTTATGAGTTTCTCCTTAGTTTCACATTGTTCTAGGGCTGCTTTAGTATTGGTAAAGGCAGCTCCTTTTGGCTCTGCGCTGCACCTGCATGAGTTCAGAAGGAAGCGTTCAGCTGTGTGAGCAATATCCTCCTCTAAAGGACCTGCATCCTGTGGCTTGGGAAACCCCAAATTTAATAGAAGAGTTGCAGAATCTAGGACTAAGAAGCCCCCACTGGAAAGGTTCAGAAAAGCAACATATACTATTCTGTTTGTAGGTAGTATCCAGAATTGAGAGGTACAACCAATCATTGTCCAACTTCTATTTTATTGTGCTTTTTTTTGGGTTGGGTTCTCTGTTTCTTTTGAGGGTGTATGAAGTGATAAATTTCAACAGGTATTTGGAATACCAAGCAACATCTGATTGTAGATTGGTTATTGTATGTTGAAAACACAAAGTCATTAAAACCAGCCACTTGTGCTGAAGATGTGGCTTTAATCCCTACTGAAGTAGTTCTCTGAGAAAACTTCACTGCAAAATGCTGACTGCTGCTGGTCGTTGAGTAACATGTCCGAGAGTGCTGGTAGAAGTTATCTGGTAAGGAAATTTTTGTGAGTCACTAAATACAACTTATATTATTTTATTTCATGATGCACCTGAAAGAGTGATTATGGGTTTTTTTTCTGAATAACCTGTGTATGCTCAATGTTTCCAATTAAACACAAACATGAGCACTTCCTACCCATTTTCTGCTGGATGCATCATGTCAGACCATGTTTTGGGCCTGTGTACATTTTCCTGCTCTCTGAGCAAAAAAGGATATTTTTGAATTCTCTTTTTCAACTGGGAGTTCCTTTCCTAAGCTATTGAGCTTGTGAGCTGAGACACAAAGCAGAGATCCAGCAGCAAGAGGTACAGAGCACTGACTTTATGAAGAAGAAGTCATGCCATATCACAGGAGATCTCATCACAAGCAAGTCAGACCTTTCAAGAAAGTTCTGACAGTTCTGCTGAGCCCCATTACAGCCTTTGGAGCTGTCAAACATGAGCCTTGTGCAGTACTAAGCAGCACAAGCAGAAGACAGGACACAACCAACCAGTGTATTGACCTGTCAAGCTGAATGTGAGGAGACATGCAAGGAGTAACTTGGGCTCCATTTGGGTCTAGGAAACAGGTTCCAAAGCCCACTGCATTCTTTTAGTGGCCCCTGGATTTACTGTACTTGTACTTCAGTATCAGCATCATTTCTTATACTTTCAGGAGGCAACTTCTTTAAGACTTTTAGCTTGAGGAACGGTTACGTGTCCTGATCTATTATAAATAGATAGTATGGTCCATGTTACCAGTCACGTCTTGAACAGCAGACTCCATTGCAGATTTATGTTGATCTACAACGAGCACTACAGATCCTTTCTTTTTTGTGGTAAGGCCCATCTGACTTTGTACTGTGATGGTACCCCCTCATAAATGAATTATAGTGAGATCTAAACATCAGCAAAATCCAAGCTAGAGTCAGAATATTGGCTTTGTAATATTTGTGTATTATGCTGCCAGAAAATAATAACAGATATCCACTCTTTCACTCTGTGATTCTAATGTTGGCTCCCTGATGTCTAATAATCAGCTGGTGAGTTAATGCTCTCCCCAAAGTACATTTTAGGAATTCCAAGTAAAGCCTTACTGTAGACTCTGTCCTTTTATCACGCACACACACAAAATCAATACCATTCATATTCTTTAATTTAGTGGTAATCTGTAACTTGGTAATCTATCATAAAGCATTTCTTATTTTTGTTTTCAAACAGAAGATGTCTTTCCCACCACATAAAATTTTTCATTAGAATGTATGGTTTGGGAAAATATTTTATGTGTTTTGGACTCAAATACATATTTTTCTGAAAGAGGTTCACTTTGGTGGAAAATAGTTTCTTTAAAAAGATCAGTTTTGTTGGGTTTTTTTACATTGATGAAAGGAGAAAGGTAAGAAACAATTTATGTCCAGTATGAAAGGGTTTCCACTTAAAAAAAATACTACATTGAAAAAAATATCTTTTTTGCTGAAAGTGCTTACTAATATTTAAATGAAAAAAAACATAGTTGTATGCAATATATTTGCCAAAGTGAAACTCATACAAGACTGTGATTATTTAATATTTTTTTGAGAAAAGAAATTTTTTAAAGTCTGAAAATACTGAAATGTACCAGTTCAACAGCTCTTGAGTGAAGATATGAAATGTTTTGATCATGAAAATACTTTATTTCTCTTTTAGTTGGTGCTATATAATATATATCTCAAAAGTAAAAATTAAAATGATCAAAATCATTTATTTTAAATTAAAGTTTTGACCATCATAATTTTTTTGTTTCTGGCATTTTCTTTTATGCAATTTGTTTTAATTTGGAGGACTTTCTGGCCAGCCACTTAGTGAGTATACTGAAAACCTTGTGAAATAGAAATTCTAGCTTCTCCTCAATTCTAATACTTATGTTTTCATGGTAACACAAAGCTCAGGGGTCTGCCAAAGCCCGCATAACCAGTCAGGCTGGTGCAGTTGCGTTATTTCAGGTTTGTAGTTGATAACGTGCAGGCTTCAATAGCTATCGATATATGCCCATTTGCTCTGCCTGTAATAATTGTATTTAGGGACCCAGACATGTAGAAATTATTAGATGAAACAGCTCGTTAATATAAGAAGTTGCACGACAGTTGAATGTTCTTCCTTTTATAAGTAACCAGCTTATCATAGTTTTAGAGAAAATGCATTTTTATTAGCCATTGGGCCAAGCTTGAGGTTAATCTCTACTGCTCTGTGCAGTTATGATTGTTACTGGGTTTATCTGTGCTTAAAAAGTTCATGATGGGCATCCAATTAGCTTTAAAATGGTAAAGCTTATTGTAAGTGTTGAGAAACATGCTGACCCTTAGGCTATGGGATACCGTGCTCTAGCTGTATATAGTAGATCATAAATTAATCATGTTTTGCAATATTGGGTTATTGTTTCCCCTATGAACTATGCCACGGAATAAGAAAGTGTCATAAACAGCGCAATGCCAATTTCCTAAGGTGCTATTTTCAGTTTCTTGTAATTTGTTACTTCTAAAATATTTACTAGAAAGATAGAGTATCTGTAATAATCTCCACGGTTAGAAAGTTCTCCGTACTCATATCTAAGCCACTCTGAGTGAACTCCAGCATGTATCTAAAAGCTTGCTTGTTGGAAACTCGAACAGGAAGGAGCCATGTGTTGCCAATCCCCAAACCTGCAAAGCAGAGAAGAGCTCAACTGCAACTTTCTCGGGTTTTTTTCTGTATATAAGCATCTTTTGTTTTCAGGCTCCTTAAAAGTTTTCCCTAGTCCTTTGCATATGCCTTATACCCTCCCTTGTAACTGTACGTTTGCTTCTCCAATCTAGGCAGCGGAGCTGAACTAATCTAAATACGTACAAAAACTAATAATACAGCTGTCATTTTGCAGAAGTTTTCCGAAAGGACGTGAAACAGACTACCTGATGTGTGCCGGGGAATCTGGAATCTGCAAAGAGTGTGGGATCATTGCTGACAGTCTGACATTCCTGATTCGAGCGGGAAAACGCCAAGTCCAGTTTTTCCTTCCTGTTTCTCATGAAAGGACACATATGGCTGAAGCCGTACTGCTGTTGGCCATGAGCTCCTCTAATGCTTTTTAGCATTCACAACCGGGTTCGGTCGTCAGAATAAGCACTGGGAGAAAACAAGGTAAAAACACATCGTTGACGAGTTGCTTTGGTGAACACACTGGGTAGTTCTCATTCTTCTGAGCAATGAATTCTACAGCAACGCTGTATTCCTGAATACGTCTACAAAGGAGATTGTGTAGCAGTGTTTGCGAGAATATAAATCTGTTCCAATCTTTTAGCTCTATTTCACTTCCTGTATTTTATGAAACAGAGAAGAGGGGACAGAGAAAGAGTCCAGAGCAAAACAGTCAAAGTAACAGCTAGGAAAATGGTCTATATAGAAGGATTTTGGGTATTTAGGTGTAGGGTAGACCTTTTTCTAGTCAAGAGGAAAGGATGTAACTATTGAACTATTGGAGATAAAACTGTGCTGTGGAGTGGTACAGTTTTGTTACACGCTGTGTAAGAAAAAAGAGAAAAATTTATATGGATTATACTTCAGCAAGAAATCTGGAAACTATCATGTTTTAATAATGTAAAAGAAAAACTTGACACTGTGACCCAAAGGCCAAGAGTTTACATTGACCTAAGGAAAAAAGTCACCCTTTCTTTCCCCCCTCCTGCAAATGCAGACGCACTGATTCTCCTGGGATAAAGCCAGTGGCTCTATCTTCACCTCCCTCTCTTCCCCATCTCGGCCTGTGCCTTCTGCATTCACAGGGCAGCACCACAGCCTCTTCACTACTCCACAACCTCTTGCACAAGATAAGGTTGGTTGGCCACATCTGCCAGCCAGCTGTGTCAGCCGCGTGAGATCACTGAGCAGGAGAGAAGCCACAGCATCATGTTCAAAACGGAATCCCATCCCGAAGCATTCCTCTCCGCAGCACATCCCTGAGGCCTCCGCCATGTCCTTGCGTCCTGGTATGTCTCCTGGTACATCATATATAGTACATCATTGGCTCATGCACCACGACAGAAGAAATGTCAGCTCTGAGTAGTTATTGATTTCACAAGGGTGAGGCACTAAACTCAGGAATTAGGAAGAACTATCCAGCTTCTGGTGGGTTGCAGCTTACAGTGAAGGTGCTGCAGCATCTATCTTGAAGACTGAGGACTAGTTCAAAAAGTATAGCAGATTTTACTGGCATTTAGTATCACCCAAACCTAATGAAAGCTTTGTAGCCTCTACATGTTAGGTGTTAGGTGCCCAGGCTGGAATCTAAATTTCATATACTTCATATGTAAGCTGCCTGTAAAGCCTCTGGGAAGAATTAGGCAGCTCCTACTGTGGTCATCAGACTCAAAATATCTTCTCTCTGTTGTTATGTGACTCTGGCTGATAAGTGTCATTTCAGTCCAGGAGCTGCACAGCCACATCAGCACGGCACAGTGTTTGAACTAATACGTCTTCTAGGCAGCATCTGGCTCAAATCCAGCCATCTCACAGAACAGGCAAAGTGAGATCACATCTACCTACAGCCAGTTGTGTGGCTCAACCTCCAAATGGATGGCCCATTACAGGAAAATTATGAGGTGAGGGAGGAGGGAGAAGAGGGAGGCATTATTTTCACCCTTCCCTGAAGTGTAAATGCTGCGCTAAGTATATTAATTTTCCTAAGGGTAAAGTTCTATTTTCGCATCTATAGAGAGGTAACCAAAGATGTTTCAGAAATCAGTCATGACATAAGAGCTTGTTTTGTTTCAGAAGGCCCAGGCCTCTGTTTTAAAATGTGGCCAAATAAAAGGAGCACAAGCGCCCCTCTGCTGATCTCTGCTGCAATCAGCAAAGGATGGAAGATTAATGGAGCTGGAAATCAAGGACAAAAGGAATTCTCACCCTGTAATAATGGTTTGGACACTCAGCAGGGATTAGAGAGACCTAGATTCAGCGTTTGATGTTGTATAGTACTTGTATTCCTGGCTAAGTACTCATACTACTAGGCTGCTACACAAGGTGGAGGAGAGGTGAGAGCAGAAAACACCTATTCTCAACTTGTTTTGTTTTAAAGTGAAATTATTCTGTTGATGTCTGGTTCATCTGCTGTGAGAATATCTAAGAGATCAGGCCCTGCGTGTGCACAGAACCAGAATTTATAAAATGGACAATCAGTTAATTTAGCAGGTTGTTGAAATGCAGCAGTAATTTTTTTGGATTACAACTTTATTATCAGGCACCTCAATCCTGCTTCTATCCTGGTATAGGTACCAAAGTCTTTTATTGGACCTTTTTTGTAAAAAAAAAAAAATTGTTCCAAATTAGTCGAGTGGTAGAAACTGCTTTTTTTTGACCAATTCATTTGGGAGGCTGTGTTCATTGAAGCATTGGTCAATTTGCAAATACTGTATCCCATAAAAAGTAACAGAATCTTTTAGGCAACGGATGTTAAAAGGAACAAAGTTACTTTCATTTTTAGTTGCTCTAGGAATCAGATACTGAAAATTTTCTTTCAGAGGCTTCAAAGAAGGTAAGAAGGAGGTTTGGGGCTTTGTGTTTGTTACACACTATGGATTGAATTCCTTCTTTATACTAACTGGTGTAAATCAGGAGCCATTCCAATGAAATCAATAGTTACAGAATTGTAAAATTGGTTAGTGATCACAGTCTGGCTGAGTGGACCTGTGGCATTAATCAGTTTTAAAGATCTGGTCCCTAAGTACTTAATTTCTAGGAAACAGCACAATGTGACATTACAAGGATCCTATTTAGAGACACACACTCTGCAGATCAAAGCAGGGACTACTGGAAATGCTTTCTGAAGGTATGTGTAACTATAAAATGTTTTGAGTAGCTGCCAGTATTTTGTAATCAGTGTTGTAAAGTTTTGTGATACTCTTGATGTCTGCAGATGTTATGTGGCCCGTGGCACAGAGCTGATGTTCTGAATTACCAATTATATACCTAATGGAGCCCTGAGAACTAACTCCTGCCCTCCTTTGGGTACTGGGGCAGTCTTTAAATGCTAGCAAAGGACTGATACTATAAATAAAACTCTGTCTCCATAGCGACAGGCAGTTCAGTGCTCAGTTTTCAACACTTTAAAAAGGTAATTACTGTCTTTTTTCTTTATATTTTTCTATTCTTGGTTTATAACAGCAGTAATAACCTCCTGAGTTGGGCATTTCCTGGCAATTAATGACTGACAGTGTTAAGAACACTTGGCTTTACCTCAAGCCCTCAAATCCTCCAGCCGGTCATTAACTGCCAGGAAATGCCCTTCCCCGTGGTCATTATTGCTTAATTATGTAAACCTGGATTAGAAATTTAATTAGATGACTTTAACATTCTCTTATTCTCTCCCCCTTTCTTCTTCCACGTCCCAAGCATCAGTATTTGCCACAGTTGCTAGCTGTCATGGCTGATGTTTACTCCAACACAGTGCAGTATAGCAGATGCTACAGAGTCTCCGTGGAACCAGACTGATTTCCTTTTTTGCCCTTGGTTGACAGAATTTATCTGCATACCTACTTGTAAGGAATATATTAGATTAGGTTGAAAGGAACCTCCAAGTCCTGTTTGGTACTGCTTTTAGGTGGTGACCAAGAAGAGTTCCCATCAGAGAACTTGCATGATTCTCTAGTCTAATGGATGGAGGAAGGCTTGTGATGGAGGGCTCTCAGTCTTTGCCTCAGCTTCCAGATGCCAACTGTACCTGCTTCAAGCAAGAGTATTCCAGGTATCACTACACTTTGTCCCATTTCTCTTAAAATCCGAAGTCTATAACTGCTGAAGGCAAATGCTTAAAAACAGGATTAGTGTCTCTGACCCATTTCTAACCAGACATCCCTTGAAGCTGCTTTCACAGATTTGTTTCCTTTATCTGGACATGGGGCCGAGGTTTATCTAAACAATAGCTAATGCAACATCCAAAGAAAGGTGATAAATACAGCTGTTTCTCCCTATTTAATGTGCCATTTTGTTTATTCACTGTTCTTAAAGAACATAGCACAGTTACTGTAATATTGAGCCCATCACACTACAGTCAAACACGTTGGCTTCCAGGAAGACATTACCTCCATAGCCTGTGGGCCATTGACCCATGGGGATACTGGTAGCACTTTATTATCACCATCATCAATGTGTTATCAGTAGATTAATAAAATGACCTGCCTATCCCTTCTGATTTTTAGTCCCAGAAGCTGTGTTTGGTCACTAAACAAAAATAGCAACTAACGTTTACCGTTCTCTTATAGTTAAATTAACTACAAGCCATCCCCTAAAATTCATACTTGTGATTCTGGAAGATCTCCTAAATTGTTAATTTTCTTCTGATTTCTGTGGAGGCTGTATGGCACCATTTAATGACTTAGTGTCTCTGACACTCCATACAACTGTAACTACTCATATACTTCATAAAGTGCTTCAGTGTTAATTGTTTTAATGTACAAAGGGCATGTAATTTGGATCAAAGGGCACTTTCTATGAAGTCTTATGCACTGTAACACTGGTACAAAATATTACTTCTTGACACACAGGTCATGTTCTAATAAACAAAGAAGCTGCAATAACGTGGACATGAAAAGTAATTATTATACTACTGCATCATCTCTTTAATTTGAAGTCCTTTTAAAAAAGCACAGTATGCCTGACAGCAGCCTCCATCAATCCCCAATAAAAACAAAAGCACAAGTGTCTTTTGAGACATCTTTAGTTTTTAAGCATTCCATTCATTTCTGCTGTGTATTTTAAGAGAAATAGAACCAAAATTCCCCCACATATGCAAAGCTCCTAAAAACAATGCAAAGTAATATTAATTTTTAAAAGCCTTTCCTCTTCTTTTAAGAGCTTACAACTTTATGGAAAAATCCATTGAAATCCATATCCTTTAGAAAGGTAAACTATGGATGGTAGAACCAAAGTATTTATATATGACTTTAATTGAGCTGTTAAAGTATAATATTTCTTTTTGTGTAACTTATTATACTAACTGAGGTACGTACATTTGTATCATGTAACATTTTGGTGGTAATTAACTAACTAAACAAAGCTGAGGGCAGCCTGTTGTGCAGGTGTAGGAGGATTTTCCACCACAAAAGTTGTAGACAAGGTAACTGATTTCCACCTGCCTTTTTAAAGGCACACTAAAAGTGGAAAAGGTGGCATGGGGTGGCGTTCCAGTCCTTTACTCATATGCCAGTGAAAAAAAAATGGGATGCAAAGCTGAATGCTCTTTGTGGTGGTCTTGTTCTCCTTAATCTTCTCTGATAAAGCAGAAAAGTACACTCCTGCTTTTCTCTGTACCTGCCCTGCACAGCTGTAAGGCTGTGCTCAGGAGGAACCCTATTCATTTCCACGGCATTGCAGGTCCACAAAGCCAGGAGCTCCCAACCCAGCTACTTCTGGAAAAGTAATACAGAAAATATAAGTGGCTTTAAGCCAACTTTTGAGGAATTCACCTATGATCACAGTGAATTGGTTTAATCTATGTTATTAAGTTAAAATATATGACAGAATTAAAGAAGCATTCCCTCCTTTCCTACGATAGGGTGAACCAGAGGATGGAGCCAAAGTCTGGAACATGATAGACTCTTGTTCACATCTTAGCTCTGCTATTGACCTGAGGCTTCAATTTTGTGCCTCAGTTTCCCAAATATATACTTACACTTGCTCCCTGTGTAACGGTGATGTTGATGTATACCGACAAAAAGCATGGAGCACCTTTTCTATGAGGACAGGCTGAGAGGGTTGGGGTTGTTCAGCCTGGAGAAGAGAAGGCTCCAGGGAGACCTTATTGCGGCCTTTCGGTACCTAAAGGTGGCTTATAAGAAAGATGGGGACAAACTTTTTAGCAGGGCCTATTGCAATAGAACAAGGTGTAATGGCTTTAAACTAAAAGAGGATAGATTTAGACTAGATATAAGGAAGAAATTTTTTACGATGCGGGTGATGAAACACTGGAACAGGTTGCCCAGAGAGGTGGTAGATGCCCCATCCCTGGAAACATTCAAGGTGAGGTTGGCCAGGGCTCTGAGCAACCTGATGTAGTTGAAAATGTCCCTGTCCATGGCAGAGGGGTTGGACTAGATGATCTTTCACGATCCCTTCCAACCCAAACTATTCTATGATTAAATAAACATTTGATTTTAAGTTATTGAGCCTTCAAGGGAGTCAGTCCATTAGTTAACTCACTATGGACAGTCAGTTATTTTGATGATTCACATGAGGGATTTGAATTTAATTGCAGAAATCTCATCAGCTCAGGGGAGGGAATGAGAAGGCAGAAAAACCCCACTTAGTTTACACACTGAAGGAGGTAGATCCTTCTCTGTTGAAAAGCTTCATAATCTGCAGCAGTTGAAGAGCTGACACCTCAGAAATACAAGTTAAAAAAAACCCAGTGGTTAATTTCGTTGCAAGGGTGTATGTTTTTCAATTTGATAGTTTGCTAAAGCATCAACACAAAAATGTGAAGTGACACGTCATATTTGCCTTCTATATACTTTGTTATTAAAGAAAACGTAAAACCATGTAGTTTAAACAGTGTAATTTGTGAAGGCTGAGTGGGTAAAAGTATTCAGTAAATAGAAGGAAACTTAACAGTTAATACTAACAGAATTCTGTGATTCTGTACCAGGTCATTGCCAAGCATATCACAGCAGACAGACAAATTCAATTGCTAATGAGATTGGTAGTCTAACTTGCCACTTCAGAATTTAGAGTGAATAGTAAGGATTAGGAAGTAAAGAAAAAGCTCTGAAAGGTATTACAGAAAATGAAGATTTCTCAATGAATATAATTTACAGAAAAAAGTAATAAATATTTAGAAATAGTTTTGTTTTCTATGGTGAAAGACTGCTTTTCTTCCTGTTCTCCCAGGACAGGTTTTGAGCTCAATGGGAGCAAAGAGCTGTTGATTTAGCAAGGATTACAAGACTGATCCTCACATTGTACAACAGAATTTATCCACCTCGGGAATCACTTCAGACTCTCTCTTCCTGCAAGACTCAGCGATGAATCAAAAGGCTATTAACTGCTGTAATTTATATAATCTTCTACCTCTCTTGTGTTGCAAAAGAAATGCATTCAGCTAAGACTATTTAAGCATTTCTTTGCACAGAGAAGTATTGTCAGCACAACTTATATTGCTTTAGCTGAGTTGATATTGCTCCAATTAAGTGCATTCATGCTGTTGTGTTGATGTCCACACAGCATTATGCTATAATCTTTCCATTGCAGACAAGGTGTCTGAGCCTTGCTGGCATTGTTCGGAACTCATTGTGTCGTGGGTAGTTTTTATGATATACTCTGGGGTACCTCTCAGCGTCTGAAGGAGCAGCGGCTGCAGTGGCCGCTTCCTAATCTCAATTCACTTGGAATGTTATCCCGTTTCCAAGTTGTTCTTCACTTGCGTGGTAGAAAACACAGAACACCACAATACATGCCCTTTATCTAACAGGAGAACAAGCTGCTTCATGAGAAGGCTGCAGTGTTTGTGGATAACCTTATTTCTCAATCAGTCTTTAGGTTCTGATAGTATTGGGGAGAAGATTTACAGCTGGATAAAACGAAGTAATCCATGATGTGAGACCGTCTTTATGTTGTAATCTAGCTGAAAAATCACAGAAGAGAAGCTTTCCTGTACAAAGCCCCTAGTAGAGTTTAAGGGGCAGTGCTGTCACATTTTAAATTTTTGTGCAGCCTTCATTTCTTTGATGTTTGATGTCCTCTGCTGACAGGCCCGGATGCAGCCACAATGTATGTGCAGAAGCTACGAAGCCAGGTTTCATAGCTTCTGCATCAAGTAACCCCAAGTACGTGTTCCCCATATGTGGAGCTAACCAGGGGGCAGTGAGAGACTAGGGACAGCTTCTTTAGCTTTAATGATAAGTAACAGCAGAAAAAAAAATAGAAAAAATATATATTTTTTTTTTTTAAAAATTGAGTAACACTTTGAGAAAATTTTCATTTTCTTTTATTTTCACTAGGTAGGAGTGGAAAGATTTATGTAGCATTTTAAGTATGTTTTTCATCATGGTTTCATGGAAATATTATTGGGTTTGTAGTTTTAGGGGTTTTTTTTGAAAGCACTTGTAATTCTTGAAAAGCAAGTCACACAGTCATGGGCTTAAGCATCACCTTAAACTGTCACAGAAAATTCAGGAATAACGCTGACCTCTGTGTCTCTGAAAGAAAAGAAAGCTTCCTATTTGTTGCCCTTCCTTTCGGCACGAAGGAAGTTTTCTGTAAAATGTGAGTTGTGCAGAGAACGAATGGTACGTTGCACGAGGCCCGTGCAGAGGAGCCGAGCCCAGCGCGAGGGAGCAGCGTGCGAGCGGGGCTGTGTGCTCTGAAAGGCGGGCGGTGAGGGACAGGAGTAACGTCATGAATGGTGAAGGAGCGGGAACGAGCCAGCTGATTAAACTGATAGGAGGCAAACAGCGCCCTGGAGCCTTTGATGAGTGTCAGAGGTCATCTCCATACAGTTCCCCAAGTCCCCAGGACACACAACCCTGCTGACCTAGTCACTAGATCAGACAAGAGCGTTGAGACTTCATCAGCAAACAACAACCTAGCAGATTTAGATAACTGATAGACTACTAAGCAAATGCTGTAGAAAGGAGTGAAGGAGAAGCAGCTTGTCAAGAGGGGAGAGAAGGAAAAAAATTGTCCAGAAAATGTCTACTTCTGTGTCGGAACAGCAGTTCTGGGCTGTATGAGAAACTCAAGGTAAATATCACTGACGTAAAGGTACCCAAACTCCTGAAAATTGGTGAAGTCTGTATTCACGTTAATTCTTCATCTGCTAAAGAATTTATGGCATTTTAGGTATTTCTTCAGCTGTCTGGGGGGTTTCAGTATTTACATGCCATTTTAAAATAAATGAAGTATCAACCTGAAAATATAGTCAGCTGCACTGTAGGCACACTGTAGGCACTCTTCCACCCTTTTACCCTTATTTTGTAGGGCTGGTTTGCTTTGCATTTCGTAGCAGAGTGCAAAAGAGACAAAATCTACCTCCAAGCAGAGGTCACGCAGAGATACCAGCTCAGGTTGCTATAGCAGTACAGCTGTATCAGGATAGCACCGGGCCAAGCTACTAAGCTCCATCTGTCAGAATGCTTAGTTATTTTGAACCCAAAATAACACTGATATGGATACAGTGTTTTTTGGTATAACACTTGTGCTTAGCATAAACACTCCTTCAGACTTCAGTAACCTTGGGGTCTGTGCCTTCCCCTGTGTTTGTGCAACAGTCAGTGAAATGTTCACCTGTTTGGGCTGGTTCTGATATGACCACAGCAATGAATATATCTGATCTCTAAAGCTCACTACAGTCAAAAAGTGATAGAAAGCAATGACAACTTCTTATTTGTGTTTTAGGAGCCGTCTGATATATTTTACTGACATGTACTGTGCATAAATGAAAGTGTCAAGGGCTATGTGAGACATCCTAGGATATCTGAGACATGCACATGAGGCTGGCAGACATGACACGGGAGCTGTGTGAGACCTGCACCCTTCTGGTAGGGTGACTGAAGGCCAGAAAGGATGCCCTGTGTCCTTTTGGGTGATATTAGGAGACTGTTTTGGGTAACCGGGGCAGGAAGGTTGACTGTCTCTTCTCTTCGGTATGGTATTGCCAGTACAACCGAGAGTAGAAGATCCACTCAGGTGGCATGAGCTACCTCTCTCTCCCCTGTGAGCTGACATGCTGCAAACCAGATGTGAGCTGGAAGCCATTTAGGCAGGTTTGGGTCTTGCTGACAGGTAACGTAAAGTTGAGAAGCAGGACTTACTCGCTTGGGCACACAGCGCTGAGCTAACACATCTAAATGGCTTCCAGAGTACAGCTGGCTCTCCGGTGAGTCTAGCTGGCAATTGTTTGCACGTGACAATGTGGCCAGGCCCTAAGAGGGAAAGAACGGTCCGGGCTCTGCTCCACCTTGTGCTTTGCCATCAGAATCGTTTGGTGAGTTCATGTGGCGCATTGTGATCGTGAGCGAGCCAGGAGGAACTGGAATTGCCCAAACTCAGCTGGACTTCATAAGGGTCGGTAGCAAGAAAGCAGAAATTCTGATGTATAAATCGAGAGTGGCTGAAACAGATATGTGGAAAGAAAATGAATGGGATTCTTTTTACGTTTTCTCTTTATAATAAAAGACACCATGTGAGAGGAAAATTTGAAAAGTGTTATGAGTGAAATTAAATTGTACAGATGAGACACAGAAGTTACCCTGCACAGTCCTTCCATGCACCATCCCAGATAAAATAATTCTTCAGAAGCTTATGTGGTGTGTTTAGTTAAACAAATTCCCTTAGAGACATGATTGACTATTTTTAAGCTGAACACTCACAGTAACAATTACCTGCGTTCTCAATGTCCATGAGCCTCAATAAACAGCCCATGGATTTATGTCTTAGTGAGAACCAACCTATTAGTTTCAGCCATAAATCTCATGTGCCTTGTGTGCAAAGTGAATTTTAATAAAAATCATATAAGGAGCCAGACTTGCTAGGCAGGGTTTCACATGGCTGCCAACATTTGAAAACAATTAATAGAGACCTTTTGGGGGAGGGTAAGTAGAACCATGTCTTTAGCTCCTGTTGAAATACAGTGGACTCAGTGAACTTGCCTGAAGGACAGAATAAAGAAGGTTTTTTTTCTATTAAAAAAAAAAAAGAAGAAATGGAGGCCATCACTTCTAAATAAGGGCAGAAGGAATGGAAAGAGTCATTCCTTTGAGTTTGCAATCTCATCCTCTCTGACACCCTGCTGCCAGGGAAATGGCAATAAGTATCTTAAAATTAAGCAGCAAAATAAAATAAATATACATCTGCGCTCCCAGGTCTGAAAATAGATTCTGTCCCCTAATGAACAGAGGCAGCCTATGGGTTCAGTTTCAAAGCCCTCACCTTCGGTGCTCCTTGTGCACTCCCTGTCTGAGCGCACAGAACGTGTCCTGTCGAGCAGAGTCCGAAGGACTGAGCTAGGAGTCACTGCTCATTTTTATTCCGCTGGCCATATTAGTTTTATAAGCAAATAGTTCAGGCATAGAAAAATAAATAGGAAAAGTTCAAAGAGAAAAGGTTAGGTCCCGAGCCTCGGATGCTTTGTACTGTCTCCACGGTGCCGAGGGCGGAGAGGTTGCTCTAAAGGGGAGGTCGGGGATTTCTGTGACACGCAAGGAGCCTCCCAGGGTCCTGGTGTTGTGTCTGCCCAGTCCATATAGGACTAGTTCAGCTGTTGCAAATTAACCCAGCTCGCAGGCTATAATATACTGCAGAATGGGTGTCTTATCACCAGGCTGGTAAAGGACCTTGGGACTGAAAAGTACTGCTTATACCAAATTTAACCAAACACAGCTGAGGGCAGGTCCGCTTCATGTCTAATACCAATAAATATGTAGGCTTGGTCCAGGTAGGGAGCTCCGGCAGTGATAAGGGGATAGCTACACTCTACCTGACTGCTTTTAGGAAACACGCGACATGTGGTTTGAGTTAGTGAAATGGCACGTACCAGGACGTATGTGTCTGTGCTGCTACTCACATACGTTCAAATCGAGGTTGGGATGGTTATAATAAAATTAAAACTGTAATTGCAGATGGAGTCAATCTCGTCCCTTCTTGATGGAAGAAAGTGTTTGGCACTGGTTTTATGGCCAATTTTCTTAAGCCGTCAGGGTGTGGATCCCATTATCCACTGCTGTGTACATGTTACACTGAGAACACTGAAGCCTGAGTAAAAGATTCAGGAGTAAAAAACTTGAGTCTAAACAGATCTCATCTGAGCCAGCTATACAATGTCCAAACATGAAGATCCAAGTCCATCATCTAGTGTGTCACTGTGGCTGCAGGTATATTGTTTGTCAGTCAAAAAGTGCCTTGATTTTAGGTAGTCGCACTCAGAATACAGGGAGAAGGATCAAGCTGTTTTCCTTCCAAGCTAACTCTTCTGTGATATCTGTGACATTTTCCTGTTCTTTTAGGAGTGTGACAGAATATTTGATTGACTTTGATATTTTCAAATAGTTGCAATGAAGATGTCTTTTTACCTCTTAAAGCTGTTTGAGGATTAATTTGGTGTATATAGAAAACCTGTACTCTTCCTTGGTGAGGAAATACTAAATACTAGTTTCTGCCTTCAGATTTGGGTATACAAGCTGATTTTACTTACTGACAGCCTGGTATGTGCAATTAAGCTCAAACTGGACTGCAGTACTGCATATTGGTACGCATGAGGAAGACACTGGGAGCAGAATGGCCAAAGCACTAAGAAACCTTGAGGACCAGAGTTGAGAATTTAATCCCATTTGTGCACAAGTCCAGGGTTTGCTTAGTTTTGTAACATATACTTTAAGACTATTAAAAGCTTGATTAAAAAAAAAAAAAAGGACGTGTCTTTCCATCTACTTCTGTGGTCTTTTGGACTTGGGAGTCTTTTGCTATCTTGCAGTAAATGCTCAAGTATAAGCTGTAGTTTAACCTTCCTTTTCTTGCCCCTGGAGATCCTACAGAGACTGCTCAAATTACCCAAGAGGGTTGTGATAGTGTAGTGTTTTCTTGGACTTAACTTTGTGTAATTACACACGGGTAATCCTGGTTTATTTCTGTTATCCCTTAATTGAGCTATAAGATTTTTTTAAGCTTAAAAAGTGCCACAGGCTTTTTAAGGGCTCTAAATTAAAATGCAACAAACTGAAAAAGAACCCTCCCCAGTTAATGCTATTGACAGATAATCTGCCAAATTTAATTGTAAAAGAAGTGTGGGTTTTTTAATTACAAAATCCCAAAGAGATCCTTCAAAAAAACCTGTATGGATTTTATTTTATTTTATTATTTTCAACTGCCCTGGAGTGCTGTGTCTCTATTTTCTAACTCTCAGCCTGAGGTATGCTTTTATGACCAAAGTATCAAAACCCTGCAAAGCAGAGGTTCATAACAGAAATCCTGATAGATCTGTAGCTGCATGGGTGGGCGCAGCTCTAGCAATTGCATCTTTAAAGGTCTTATTCACCCTATCACTGCTCTAACAGTGGCACCTGTTAGCAGCGCCGCTGCAGTCTCTCACTGTTTCCATTATAAACCTCTCTTTTCATGAGTTCATTTCTTGGCTAATAAAAGTTTCCTCACAGCTGAAACTTGGCTGAGAGTGACTTTTCCTGGGAACAATTATGATTAATATTTTTTTAATATAAATTTCCTTTTAAAAATCGTTCTGTTGTTTTTAAATTAAAAGAGAGAAAGGTTTACAGGGTTCAGATGCCTACTCCGTGCGTATACGACCAGGTCTGGTGGCCCCATTTGCGGTTAGATGCCTGCTAGAAATTAAGGGATGGGATTGCCCTGTGGGTGACACGGCACAGAACTGACTGAACTGCTGTCAGCTGAAGAAAGGGGTGATGGCAAACTGCAAGCTGCACGGAAGGTCTGTTGCTCCTGCCTACTTGGATGACACCGGTTCCTCGCAAGAACGCAGACCTTTTGGAAATAAGTAGATCCGGGACATTAAGTCAAGGAAGAGCACAATGGCAACAGGTTCTCCCTCTCAGAACTGAGTTGTGGGCACTAAGTTGCTAGAAGAGAGCAACTTAAAGCCACCTGAAGAGTGTAACCTTTGCGTGTGGTGCCCACCAGGTGCACCCGTGCTTTCACTCAACGGGTAGTATCAAACAGGGCTGAGGACAAAGTGCGTCCTGCCTTCTTATCATGCATTACTCAGGGTTTGCTCATCTGTTTTCCCCCTGCTGTTCCCACGTAGCCTTATCAGGCGCTGAGTTTCCAGCAGCCCCCTTCTCCCGCCAGCACAGATTTCCTCTCCTCCCCCTGCCGCCTAGCACTGGGTGAAGACAGCCCAGCTCCCAGATCCCGGATCCCTGGCTTCCCGGATCCCTGGCTCCCTGGTTCCCCGGTTCTCCGGTTCCCCGGGTCCCTGGCTCCCAGGTTCTCCGGCTCCTGGCTCCCTGGCTCCCCGGTTCCCTGGCTCCCGGCTCCCAGCTGTGCACACTGGTGACAAAGCTCCTACATCCAGCATTTCTCATACACTTGTGGAGGAAAAGTGTGCTCTCTTCCCCTTCCAAAAAGCTGGGCAGGAGGAGGTTGTCACATTCAGTTCATGACTGATGGTAGGGCCTATTGGGAAAATGCTCTCTCCTCCCTCTCTCCCAAATAATTCTGAGCAAGTGCATATACACGATGCTGAAATATTTAGCAATATTGATGAGCTCTTCGTTCCAGAGAGGAAGCCATACGTAAATTAGTAGATTCCTACAAATCCACAAGGGCAGGATCCCCACCAAGGAATTTTGGACAAAGATACTTTGCTGGAATTAGAAAATTATCCCAATTTGAACTGGGGTATGTGAAGAAAATCTCTGACCTTGCCTTCTCATTATATACAGGATTTGGTTAGTAAACAGGCCTTGTGAGGATGTGGGTGAATTTTATCCTCTTCGAACAGTACCAACTTTTTTTTTTTTTTAATTTTTCTATTAAAAAGAAACCAAGTATCTATCAACTAAAGAGCAAAGCAGCAGCCTTGTACTTTTGCAGCAGTGGATGGAATGCAGTATTTTGGTTTATACATTTTCTGGTAGGTAGCTGGTGGGTGTACTTTCAGCCCTGCCCCATCCTTCCCTGGTGCAGGTACGTTGTCAAAAGCAGCAGTAGCTCTCACTGGGGTGGCTCTTTGGGCACTCAGGCAGGGACTGTGAAGCATCTCACACACCTACTGTAGGCAGGGTCTGCCCTGGGCTTCTCAACCACCGGTCGGAGAGCTGTTCTCCGTTTCTCTCTGTGCTTGGTTTATAGCAGATGGAGTGTGTGGGGCTAAACCACTGAGGTGAGAGGTGCAATACTAGCTTCAGATCCCTTCCAGCCCTCTTTAAGAGTGGATATTTGAAACGAGATCTCAGACACAAAGCACAAATTAGCTCTCCCTGCCCAACTGGAGTTATCCTGCTTGCTGTTTAAGAAGGAGAGGGTGAATAACTCTCTTGCAAAGCAATGAGGATGCTTTTCCAGCAGCTAGGATACCCGGTCTCTCCTCAAATATCAGGTTAAATACGTACTCAAACACAGCATAGCATCCTGGGCTGCAGAATCCTGCACATCTGGGCAAGGAGACGTCTTAGAGGATGCAAGAAATCAAATTCCCCCTGCATCCCCTCACATCCGAACCACGGACTTCACCTGCCTACAGCACCCCGACTGTCCCCTCAGTGATGGTGTGAAACTCGCCCGTCGTTCCTTTGCTTTTCTTGCTCACTCCTGAAAATGCTGCGCATCGAGTGCAGCCATTTAGCAAAGAAGGAAACTCAGTTTTCCTGGTTTTCATTTTGGCAAGGAAGAATGGAGGTGCTGCTTGAATTCTTCATCCCATCGTCTTTTTCGTCCTCCTTCCCCCTCCCTGTTCACTGTAAACTGAAAAGCAAGCCCAAGCAAGCCCTGCTCCAGCAGTCTGGTCTTGGTCCCATGTGCCCTCTCGAATGAGCTGTTTCTCTGCCTTGGTTTCCCCATTGCTGAAATGAAGATTGAGCACATCATAGGAGAAATTGTAGACTACATCCAGAGCAATTTGGTGATTTTTACTAGGTGGTGTCCTGGTCTTAATATGTGTAAAATGTAAATCACGTATTGCAGTTTTCTTGAAGGAAAGGGGCCGACTCTGACAATGCCTAGAAGAAGGACCAGCATTTTATAAGATCTTTACCAAATGGGACCTTCGTCCTCTTACCCAGACACCTCTCCTGTTCCAGCGTTATGGACATGGACTTCCTCTGACCTGCCTCTGATTTACAGCTCAGTCTGTGGAGGAAGAGGAATCAGGCCCAGAGACTTCGGATTACACTATTTTTAACCACCAACAATTAGATGCTATGCAGTTAACTAACAACAGGGCGAAAAAAAACTAAGAGGAATTGTAAATATATCCTAATAATTGTATTGCAGCATAGGATTTATAATTACTAAATGTGTGATAACTGCTTCCTAAATGCCCATGCTCTTTAAACAACCTAATTTATAATTTAAAAAGCTGACAACTCTTAAAGTGTTTTATTTTATCTTGTCTGAAATAATTGAAGAGTAAGTTATTGAAAACCTTTATTTTTCATTAGCCTTAAATTCAGCTACAATTAATGTGCCCAATTTGATTATAAACTGCACAAATTAAACAATAAAGAGCTGTCTAATGAGAAATTAATTATGAGGAACAGAAGAGGAGCTGGGCTGGATAAAAGCAATAAGTTATGGCCTATGGCAGGATGTGTCAGGTTTTAAAGGAGACAAAGGGCTTTTTCCTCAATGTGTGCCAGTGCTGATAGGGCTCATCACAGATCAGTAGATCCAGAAGCCATAACAGCACGGTAATTGAAACTGCCAAAATCAATAGTGCTGACAACCTTAATTAAATTAAATATGTCTCTGATGAGCTCAAACAGCATGGCAGCGGACCACTTGACCCTTTCTGGGAGCCCGGCTTGATAGAGTGCAGCGTGCGGGGTGATGGATTTCACCCCCGAGGACCGCCCGAGCCCTCGCGCTACTGGAGAAAATTGCTCCAGGAGCCACGGTCTCCCCGGCGCAAACGTGGCTTTGGCTCCAAAGTGCAGCCCGGAGTTTGTCGCCTGCTCCTGCTTTTCCTCTGCCTGGAAGGCGCGGGGGCTACTCGGCCGAGAGCGCGGCCCCGGGAACTTTGTCGCCGTGTCAGCTTTCCGCCCTCCTCCCGGCAAAAAATAACAGTTGTGTTTGCTAAACGGGCACAGGGCTTCCATCACAGCCGGCTGGCTGAGAGGCAGTTCCCACTGTCCTTTTATTACAAGCAGCCTAGCCGGGGGGATCCACTTGGAATCGGGTCTAACTCAGGCCGGGTTTTTAGGTTTTTGTCTTTTAAAAATAAAAAGAGGTTGGGTTGAGGCACCCTAGAATTATCTGGGAGATCGTCATGGGATTATAAGAGGGGGAAAACGAGCTATAAATGGACAGGAGACAAAGAAAAATTCTTGTCGCTGAAACCACAGGCTGGAATCTGAGTTCAACTGTACAGTCAGCAGTTGTTTTTCTCGCTAGGAAATTACATGAGTAAATATTTTTGCAGAATGCTGTTCTCTTGACCATGTAGTGCTGACTTCCTAAACAACAAGAAATAATTGCACCTCTAAGTTTTCAAAATGTTTATGTCAGCATTAACAAACTGTTCCTTCATTATGAGCCTGTCAAAGATCAGAGGCTTAGATTATTGAAGTAGATTCCTTTCAAATGCTGAAGTTGTTGCTGTGACAACTGGGGGAGAGAAGAGATTGTTGGAGGTGGACAAAATGTGAGTTTTCCATACCAAAAGGGTTTAAATAATCCGCCTCCCTGTTTAGAAAAATACCTCAATCACAGCAAACACCCTCCAGCTAAGCACAGAGGTCTCAGAAAGGTAAAATGTAACATTGCACCTAAAAACCTCTGGGTTTAAATCATGCTGTTGAGCTTCACATATATATAAATTAGGCTAATCTTAAAGAAATGTGAGCCAGATACTGTAATTCTGTTCCATGTATAACATTTTATGAAAGACACCTATTCAATATATTTTGGAGCATTGCTATTCTGCTGGGAGCTCGGGCAGAAATTTATGATACTGGAAAAATTATACAAAAGACGGTGTCCTTGAATCACGAGGAGGCCCTCCCTCGCAGTGCGGTTTATGGCATCGCTAATTTAAATATGGTTCTGTGTCAGGCAAACTGTTTTATAGCAGCCTCTTTAATCCAGCCTTGAAAACTTTGTAATCCAGTGCAGAAAAAAGCAGTTTGCAGGGGGTGGGAGGAGAGGTTGCATTTGGATTTTGGAAATGTCTCAGCCCAACTTTTCCTTATTCTCCTTTTCCATTTCCTTTTTTTTTCCTTTTCCTTTTTTCCTTTTCCTTCTCTTTCCCTTCTCACCTTTTCCTTCTCTTTCCCTTCTCCTTCCCATTCCCCTCCCTTTCCTTTCCCCTTTCCCCTTTTTTCCTTTGAGTTAAACTAAAAATAAAACCAACCTTTTTATGCTCTAAGCACCATGTATTGTTTCCATTATTATTAGTGGAGAGTTATAACACTGTAGGGGTCAGATAGATGCCAAACTCCCCATAAAAATCTGTAGGGGCTGGTGCAATCTCTGCCTTTGAAAACTACCCGCCTTTTAATGACAGCATCAAATAATAACAAATTATTTGTAAAATAATATTAGTAAAAAAATATTAGTAACAGTGTCAGCAGTAACCAATGCCTTTACCCTCACCTCTCCCCAAAGACAGGGTGAAGGGCCTTTTTGCCTGTGATGTTGCTGTTAATGTCGCTGGGTTATAAAGGGAGAAAAGAGCTCCTAGAGCAAAAGGGACATCCCAGGGGGTGAAATGGAGCAGAAACTTCTCACGTACACTGCGAGAGCTGTGGCTGCAGCTCTAGGAGGACAGCAGAGCGGACTTTTTCTGGTGGCCTGACAGCCGAGGGGGCTGCTCACCCTCATGGAAGCGCAGATCCTGCTTGGGTGTCTCCTTCACCCTCCATGGCAGTGTTGGTTTTTTGGCCAGGGGGATGGGTTATCTGGCTGCTGCCCGAAGCACACCCAGCCGGCCTCATCCCATCCCTTAGGGTTCTCACCATTTTCTGTCTTCTCCTTGTTTAACTTTCTTTTTATCACCCTTTCCTCATCACATCTGTGCTCTCATAGATGCTGTGGCCCCACCATACCGCGTGGTGGGTGTTAGGAAGCTGACCCCTTTGCTGAAGAGGCTGCTGGTGGGATGCCCGCGGGCAGTGGAGCGAGGGGGAGCAAATGAAGCCAGCACAATCCCTCGTCTTCCCAGCGTTACTGGGGCTGGAAGCCAGTAGAGTTTTCCTGCCTGAAAAACAATTTACCCAGGCAGGACACTTGGAAGACACAGCTTTTGGCACACCAACATAACGCATGGGAGGAGGGTGAGGAGCTGCTGCGCTCGCCGGGGGCTTTTACCCAACTCCCTCCCTCTCCAAGGGATCAGGTTCTCTGAGGCGTGGTGGAAAGAGCTGAAGGAGTGTGTCCTGTGCCCCAACGCAATTTGTCCCCGCTGCACTGAACCCGCACGTCCCTGAGCGATCTCAGCCACCTCTTCCCTTGGACGCGGTGAGAAGCCCAGTCCTTTGGACACAACGAGAGTATTTTAATCGGGGAGAGGAGGCTGCTGGATACTTCTGGAAGGACATGTGAAGTTAGCAGAAGTCTCAGTGCTCGGATTGGAGAACAGTGTCAATTTTGCATTCTTCTGGAAGGTCTGACCTGACATAACAGAAATGTAAAAGCTTTGTCCTTGAGATTTTGTGCTTTTTGTTTCTCCTGACCAGCACATCTGTAGCAAGCCAAGCATTCAAAGCTCACTCTTGTTGGGAAAACAGTTTAGAATAAGTGATTCTTAATCTGCTTATTCAAGATAGAGATACGCTCTGGAGCCAAACTTTTCTGAATGTTCTGTTATTTTTGGCCAACCATACTATATCTCCCTAATCTTAAAGAACCCAAAGTATTTACTTGTTGCCAAAGAAACACTTTATGTTTAGGAGAGATCTGATTAGCTACAGGCACCTTCATCATTCAGTTTTCAACCCTCATTCTGTCCCATGGTAGCTGACCTCCAAGTGACCACGGAGGGTGGCCCTTGCCACCGAGATCAGAATACATAAGCTGCCTAATTGAAAACAAAAAAGAAGAGCAGCATAAAGGTTTTGAAATGAATCTCAGTTTGCGTATTCTACTAATAATTTGGCCTTTATCTCCTGTATTGTTCTCTGTACTCTGAAGCTTCTGATTAATCTCGAGTGATGTGTCTGAGCTATTCTTGTGTCACCAGCCTTTGCCGTGGGGAAGAAAACTAAGATAGCACGACAGATAGCTCGGAAGGAGCAATTTGTATAAGGAGGAGAGCCGCATTGATCATGTCATAGCACTACTAGCAGTAACAGGCAGAAAAGATTCTCATTTTCACAAAAGAGCCTTGGTTTGAATGGCTGTAGAGAGCACAAGCCACATAAAGTAGTTTACGAGAAGTATGGTCTCAAAAAAAAAAAAAAAAGAAGGAATAAAATCTCTGTAAAAGGGTGCATGGAAAATCTTTTACATAGCATATATAGGGATGGCTTTCCTGGCTGGTTGAAAGAGTGAGGACTGTAGATCCAGGTCATGGCACTAAAGTGAGTGCAGGTGTATTGTTGCACATCCCCTTGCATAACTACCCTGGCTGGCTGTCACTTCACAGTCCCAAAACCTCTTCTCTGCCTTGATACCAGCAAAACCCAGTGGCTGGCAGCTGGTGTCTCAGCTGCTGTTTACGGTACCAACTTCCATCACCCTATGTTGGCTGTTGTACTTATCTTACCCATGAGGCTGCACCCTAAGTATATATGGTTTATGTTCTTCTTGTACAAGATCAAGTTCCTGAATTATTGACTTTCAAATCAGAGTTTTCTATTTTCAGTCAGCATTTGAATGTATTCAAGTTTTGGGTACAGCTCTACTGGGCCCGATCATCAAACCCATTACCATTCCAAGAAAAAACCCAAACCTATTACCACTGCAAGAAAGATTTGACTTGAAATACAGTTTTAGGTGCTGATGGAAAATCATGCAGTTGGAAGGGTGATATTGCAGTCTTACACAGCTGAAAAAGGTGCTTGCACGCCACGCACATTGTATGTTGTCAAGCTGAATCCATTTTAAACAGTCACAACTCCTTTGCACACTTCTAATATTTTGCATTTTTCTTGTGTTCCAACATTATGAAAAATTAATGCCACTGGACCAGGAACCTCAAGCAATTCTAAGATTGTTGAGTGCATTATTAGGGACTGCTCATTTGAGAAGCTGGTCTGTACTTAACATCCTCCTGGCTACAAATGGAGCAAGAAGTCCAGCATCATCCAAGCCATGAATGACACATGCATTCTACGCAATTTGGCAATTTTCAGATTTGATGGGTTTTTATAAAATTTCCAGTCTTTCATAAACCACAGCTTTATTACCAGCTTAAAAAAGCTGGTACCACCTTAAAGTTGTTAGCACCTTAAAATGTCTTTTATTACTTTCCATTTCCCACCAAGTTGTCCCAAGGTACCAAATGGAGCAGCAAACAAGACAGATACCAGTCCTGTAGACCCTCAGAGTACAGGAGACTCTTTGCTTCACCTCCTGAAACCTTGAAGATTGCAGTAGGACAGAAGAGGTAGGTTCAGGGAATTAATTTAACATGCGCCGCTGCAATTAGTCACTGGTCGAGTACCGGCTGCCTGTTGGTCTGTAGCTTTCTGGGGAGAGCCATGAAGAGCTGCCAGGGTTCTCAGCTCTGTGCTGGGTGCTGTGACACCCCCTCGGCTCCGTGCTGGGTGCTGTGACACCCCCCCAGCTCTGCCGTGGGAGCAGAGGGACGTCTGGCAGGAGGGAATCTGGGAGTGTTGGTCTTTTCTTGTGACACCTTGGCTGTCAAACAGATGAAGACTGTGGGCCCTGGAAAAGTGTCTCTGAGTTTGGGACTATGACTGGATTCTTGCACTGGTTGTCTAGCGAGGTAACAAAACCAGTGCTGCAAAATTAAATATCTCATTAATTACATCAACAAGAACAGAATGCTCCAGTATATCTGAAAAAAAATCACAATTACTGTATTTTTCTACAGAATACCATGATGTTTGATTATTCTTTTTTTGTTGTTGTTGCATAACGATGGAAGACACTATTTTCCTTTTTCAAAAAGCAGAATTGAAGCACTTTTTGTATATTTCTTACTTTTCTGCTTTGAAATGGCTAAATAGAAATGGCAGGATTATTAATGGTCTTCTGTTATTGCTAAGATAGGCTTTTGTTTTACTGTCCCTAATTAAACCTTATTATTGTCTTTAGTTTTGTCTGCATAGAGACACAGTTAAATCATGCCACTTTTGTCCTTTCATTCATTTTGATTTAAATTCTAGAAACTTTTGATGCCCTGATGGTATCTTTTGACAACACAGAAATGTAATGAACTGTGAATGCCCTGAAGCACAGACCTTCAAAATTTAGAATAACATGAGTTCACACTGAAGGACATTTTATTGCCTTATTATTATACTATTACGGGAAATAGTCTTAGGAGAAATGGGAATATTAAGAAATTATTGTTCATTTAAGTCATAGGTCAAATCAAAGACCTTATTGCAAACGTATAGAAATTATCTTTACAGCTCCTAGAAGGTTAGATGGAGTTCAAGGCCAAGCATTCATACAACTGAGAAAGGTCAAATTATACATATGATAATACTTGGTGACAACAAAGCCAAAGGTCAAGTCTGAGGCATTATTGTGGCACATACAGAGAAAATTACCATTCAGATATCATATGGCATTCCTGCTGGCTCCGGGGCCAGATTCTCATCTCGGTTCTGCTGTTGTAAAATGAATGATCCCGGTTGTGCACCTGTGCATTTAAAAGACTGGGTTTATTCTTGAATCTTTAGCCATAGTTCAATGAAGTTTCCAGTAGAGAAGGTAAACAAGTTCCCCTTGATACTCTGCCATTTCCATATTTTAAGGCATGTAGACTTCTTTTCAGTAGATAAATTGACCCCAAGAATTTCCTTTTTGTTATTGCAATATTTATGCATCCTGAATTCCTAGACAAAAAATAACCAAAGCGCCTCTTGTAAAATCTATATAGTTATTATGAAAATCATGCATTGTAAGTTACAGGAAAAATACAGACATACTTATATACTTTTTGTTGTGCATTTCAGACAACTGATATTTTTGATAAGCTGCAAACTATTTTCTGCCTGCTATCAGAATGAAACTTTTAAGTATACTCATTTTGAAAAGGTTTTATTTTAAAGTTTGTTGCCTCGGATAAATAGAAGAATAAACAAATGGTTTTTGAAAGCATTTTTCTTCTAAGTTGTTTAGGATCCTCTGAAAATAGCCCACTCAGCTGACTGATTGCAGAGTTTAAGGAGCAAGTTCAACTTTAAGAGCAAGCTTACTTTTGTTGTTGTAAAAATGTAGAGTGTCAGCATAGGTCCTCCCCAAACCAAGAGGAGAAAACCTTAACGTTTCAGAGTTATGCAAAAAAGAAAAAAACACTTAGGAGCATATTCAAACAGCAAGATAACCTGTATAACTGTCTAATGCACTATTCTTGGCAATTGGAAGTAATACAGTGATATTTCTACTGAAACAGTTCATAAAGGTCCAGAACTGCAAAGCAGGAAAAAAACCAATCTGTGTATGCTGCTTCTTTTTCATCATGTTCTGTACATGGTACCACAATGTAAATGTTTAATAATAATAATAATAATAATAACACAATGCAAAAAAATGTTTGTTAAACAGAAACTGATTCCGTATTAATTATCTTGTCATTTATTCAAACATATTTCTCATTAGACTGGGGAGAGTCCCTCAATGAGATGGCTACAGACAGAAAAATTCCATTGCAAGAAAAACATGACATTTTACTTCATGTCTGCTTGAATGTGTATCCTTACAGGGATAATATTCTTTAAAATTGCTACACAAAGCTGTATATTCAGAATTACTTAAAAAATAGTGTCTGCTAAATACTGCATGTGGAAATGATATGGATACAGAAAAAATGAAGCTGCTATTTTTGATGTATGCATATATGCAGATCTGCACAAACATATGCAATTGATGTCAAAATCTGTATGAGTTACTTGTTTTATTTTTAGTCATTGTATTAATAATAAAATTCTCTTGACCATATTTAGCTGCAGTATCTGTTGAATTATATTACTTTCTGTTCCATCCTCTATGAATGTTTTCCCAATCCACTACATAGCATCAGCTGGTCCCTGTATTCTTGTGGCACTGTTTAATTATATAGAGACAGTGGTCATAGAAAACCACTCAGCGATTCCAGTACAGGGTGCCATCAGAAACCTTACTGACAGTATTCAAATCACGAGGGGACTGAAGTGGGACCGTGGCTTTAAATAAAATAGCTTAGTGCCTCTTTGGTGAGGGAAATTCGAATAAAAGAAGTAAATACCTCTTGCTGGAGATTTTACTCCTCGGTCATGTGAAGAAAGACTTATGGAAAATAGAAAGAGATCGTCACAAAGATAAGTTCAAATATTCTGGGGAGGCAAACCCACCCGAAGACCTTGCTTCCCCCCAGGGCAGAGAAGCCGTCCCCTCCTAGGGACAGCCAGGATGCTCGGCATGCAGGGTGAAAGCAGGACAGCAGGACAGCAGGACAGCAGGACAGCAGGCTGGGCGGCTGGTGAGTGCGACCACGACAAGAGACCCTTGCAGGAGACCTGTGCCTGGTGGGGCTCAGGTGGGGGTTTCCCTTTCCCCCCGTCCCGGTCAGCCCTGCCGCCGTGCTGGCACAGCTGTTTGTGCAGCTGCACAGCCTGCCAGATGGGAGAAGGGATTCTGGCTGGAAAGAAAAACACGTTGCTTTTTGCAGGGTGTTTTAACTTTTTTTTTTTTTTCCTCTTTTTTTTTTTTCTCCCAGCCAGACCAAGTCCCTGATCCAGTTGGTGGGACAGGCACGGAGAGCTAGGCTTGGGCAGCTGAGGGACAGCAGGATGGGTGAGCCAAAAGCCTCCACCCTAAGCTCTTTGTACCACTGGAGATACACTCATGGGGCTGATGCTGCCATTTGATAAGCATTTATATTGACACTCAGGAAAGCAATCCACCTCCCGACTTCTCTTTCTTCCCCATCTGAGCATTTCCAGCTCCCGCTGCTGCCCATGCATGGAGGTGCTCATCCAGCCAGGCAGGCAAGGGGAGAAGCAGGCTGGCTAACACATCGGGATGAAAAATATCCCTTATCCCGCGGGATCTTGCTCTGCTAGGTCAGGTTCACTAATCCTCTTCCTGACAGAGCTGCACTAACCTGTTCCCCGAGAGCACAGGGAAGCTGGGAAGAATTAGGTCTCTGCCTGCTGGTCCCTACCAGATGTGTAAACTAGAAATAATGGGGATTACTAAAACAGTGAAGAAGCTGCCTGCTGGCCAGTATCATGCGGTGTTTTCACAGGCTCCCTTCTTTTGCGAAGACTTGGGACCGACAAAATGCTTTAGCTCTGCTCTCCTGTAGCGTCTGAGACGTTTGATCTGCTGCCATCAGATGCTGGGAAGAGATGGGGGGGATGTAAAGAGTGTTTCTGTGACAGTGTGGGCAGCTGGTTTCATGGCACGGGACAGCCCTTCCCATGGTGAGTGACTGTCCTTGCTGTGTGGGACGACCTGTGTCCATGGCAGGAGCACCAGCGGGGCCAGCCTGGCTTGCTCACACAGCAGCACGAGCAAAGCTGGTGTCTGACTGTCCTCTGCATGCTGCTGCCTTACTAAATTCCCTGTTCTGCCTAAACCTAAAGCCACCAGTTTCAGAAGCGATACTGTCAGGCATTGGTTGTGAAGAATATCCTCTCCCAAATCAACCTAGCTACTAATTTCGCGGCCAGCCCGGTGGTTTTGTGACTGGTTACACTCATCTGGAAGCCCAGGGAGCAAACTAGGCTCTGTTCTTCCTTGCCCGTGGCCAGGAAGCTGTGGGCAATGTCTCAAAGTGCAGGCTTACTCACTGGCAGTGAAACCAGCTGAAATCAGCTAAAATCAATGCAGGGTTTGAAACACGTCTAGATGAAATCCAAATCAAACCCAGAAAGAGCCTTACTTCTCAAGCCTCAGGGAGAGTTTACAAAGCTGATAGTTGTAACACCATCATATGATATCAGACCTTACCCAATACTTAGCATTTTCAGCCTCCTTTGAAGTTAGTGACCCCAAACCACCCTTATTCTCAGGTAGGGCTGGGATGCTGGCCTGAGACAGGCGGTGATTCGGGTTTTCTGAACACTTCATGGCTGGGTGTTGGAATACCTTACAGAAACCTCCATACTCAGGAGATATTAAGCACCTGCTGCCCAAAATCTTATTCTTTGGTAAGGATCAAGTCAGGTTCCCAAAACCAAAGTACCCCCAAAATCATCTGTGGATTAAGGAAAAGAAAAGGTTGGTTTTGAACAGCAAACAAAAGCCACAGAGAGAAAAAAAAATGCCATTTTTTCCTGACTACTCTTGTGTATTTCACATGAACATTTAATATTCTGCTCATCCTTGGCTCTAATTTACCTATTTTTAAGACAAATAAGCATCCAATAAAAATATCTGAAAGTTCTCTCTGTCTTCCCTTAAATGAGTATTTTGAAAGAGGCTTATCTTATATCTAGCAAATTCTAATCCCTATTAGCTAAACTTTGGAAGTGAGCGAGGAATGTAGGTAGAAAGCTTTTCTCTTTCAAAGTCGGAGGGTAATAGCACGTCCTTTCTATTCCAAAGTCAGAGTGAAGACAAGTTCCTCTTGATGAAAGCGCCACAGTTAATCCGTCTCAGGATTGGTGTCTCCATGTAGCACCCTGGGGAACTAGAATAAAAAGAAGTGGGTTTTGCCTGGTGAGCTGTAGAGTTACAGTGCAGGGAAATCCTTGTTGTACAGTACGCTATATTGTTTCGCTAATGTATTTTTTCTGCGCCCTGAATGGGGCGCTTATATGCAGGGAAATTGGCTTTGAGGCAGCGGGTGAAATCGCAATGGTGTCAATGATCCGCCTCGCAGCAGAACAAGCCATCAGCTGATGGATCATGTTAAACCGCAGAAGACTGGATCCCGCAACCCTTTCTCATGGCAGCACACTCATAAACATCGGGAGTTTCCCAGCTCTTCTGTGAGCACCCGCGAGCCTGCTCCTGGGAAGGAGGGTAATTCCAACACATTTATTAAGGAGTCAGGCTCCGTTCTTGTTGGTTAATTGTGATCGTTTTGCTGAAGAGAGTAAGCTTTTGTTTCCCTCCTGACCTACTTTAATTACATTGCAAAATGCTCCCAAACCCTACGTGTTTCAGTTCGTTGCATTTTTAAAAATGTTCAGGGTGGGAAAAGGCCAGGTTGGCTTCTTTGGTGGAAGTTCTCCGACAGTGAGTTTTCTCCCTTGTTGCTGTTGTGTTCTTCAAACAAGCTTCTTCCGAGGGTGGGACCTGATTTATTTCCACAGTTCTGAACATGAAGACTATTTATTTATCATAGAATCATAGAATGGTTTGCGTTGGAAGGGACCTTTAAAGATGATCTAGTCCAAGACCCCTACCATAGGCAAGGACGTGCTGCAGAGTTTTTGCTGCAGTGCTTAGTGCTTAGTGACATGGTTTAGTGATGGTTTTTTATCAGAGTTAGGTTGATGGTTGGAGTAGATGATCTTAAAGGTCCCTTCCAACCCAAACCATTCTATGATTCTAAGATCCTATGATTCCATGCTGTGAAGGTGCTTACCAGACACGCAGGACCATGGTGCAAGCAGCTTGCACGACACAAACACAACGGGAGAGTTCCCGTTTCACTGATTTTATCCCTTTATTGCTGAATGTTGTAATTCCTCTCAGCCCCAAATGAAAGCCGACATTCTGTTGTGAGTTTTGTTGTTTGTTGTTTGTTGTTGCAGAGCTGTTCAGATGTAAGGAGGGAGAGAGAGCTACAGTTTTAAAAGACATAATTGCCACAAGGTATTTGTGTGGTTAGAGGATAAACAATAGCCAGGCTGTTTCTTCCAACTTCAGAAACACAGTTTCTTTGAATACGCTCTTTTGCTTTCTGAAGAGTCACCATTATATCTAACCACAGACCGTATACAAGAAGCTCGACACTAGATGATGAAAGATTTTCATGAAGCAGTTCTCGGGGACTAATGGGAGAGTGCTTCACCAGTGTTCGCTCCTAATCAGTTTTATCTGGCCTTGCAACTGGTGTGATAGGGTTTCTGGTCAGCTGATGTCCTGTATAATCAAACTTCATGTGAGGCTCTGGCTGACGATACAAACTGATTCCTTCCAAAGCACGTATGGCACATTAAATCCCAAATTAATGATCACACAGCTTTAACTAGCCACCCTTAAATCAGTTTCCATTTTAAAAAGGGTGCTTGTCAGAGCATTGATACAGTACAACCAAGCCCACGCTTTTGCACGCTGAAGGCTTATGAAAAGGCTGCTCTTTGCCTTACCCCTTGGTGCTTCAAGGAAGCATCAGACTCTGGCCAATCTTTTCTACCTTTTCTTCTCCTCTAAGAATCCCCTTTGCCCAGTTCAGCTTTTCCATCAACTTGTTAGACTAGAGTTCATTCTGATGGCAGGGAAAGTTAAGTGGCTTAATTTGTTCTTAAAAATGGGGAATTTCCTCATGTTTTGGGCCTGTTCTAGTAAACCTGTCTCCACCTCAGAAAAATTAGTGTTCCCTACTTTGCAAACCTCATCACATTCACCATTCAAAGGCAGAGTGTGTGTGATAGCTGGTGAAATCAGCTACTCTTACATTTCATTACTGTAATGCAGCTGCTAAAGCATTTCCTTTCCCTTCTGTTCGAACCTTTCTCTATCCTCTAGAGCTGAAATTTGTCTGGAAAAAAGTTTTGTTACAACTCCATTTATAGATGCCAATGAGCTGCTGTAATGTTTGATACATTTATTTTTATCACATACATTATCCTGAAGACACATTTTTTCTTACTGTCAACTGATAATTACTTCCTATACATTTATAGGTTCAGTAATAGTGGCCTCTTCATCGTCTTATGATTATGAGCAAGGCAACTCTTTCTGTTCCATCTGGTTGATGAGAAGCTCAACATGAACCACCAACGTGTGCTCACAGACCAGAAAGCTAACTGCATCCTGGGCTTCATCAAAAGAAGTGTGGCCAGCAGGTCACAGGAGGTGATTCTACCCCCCTACTCTGGTCTGGTGAGACCTCCGCCAGCTGTGTCCAACTCTGGATCCCCCAACATAAGGAAGACATGGACCTGCTGGAGCCAGTCGAGAGGAGGGCCACAAAGATGATAAAGCTCCATAAAGCTGGAGTACCTCTACTGTGAAGACAGGCTGAGAGAGTAGGGGTTGTTCAGCCTGGAGAAGAGAAGGCTCCAGAAAGACATTATAGTAGCCTTCCAGTACTTAAAGGGGGCCTACAGGAAAGATGGGGAGGGACACTTGGTCAGGGAGTGTAGTGATAGGACAGGACAAGGAGCAATGGTTATAACCTGAAAGAGGGTAGATTTAGATTAAATATTCCAAAGAAATTCTCTACTGTGAGTATGGTGAGTCACTGGAACAGGTTGCCCAGGGAACTTGTGGATACCCCATTCCTGGAAGTGTTCAAGATGAGGCTGGATGGTTCTTTGAGCAACCTGGTCTGGTGGGAGGTGTCCCATGGCAGGGGGGTTGAAACTCGATGATCCTTAATTCCTTTCCAACCTGAACCATTCTATGATTCTATGATTGTTATTCCAGATTAATTCTCAGATGGTGTAAATACTTTTAGGGTGAGAAGTTAATAATATTTTAAGATCAAGCCCCTGGTGCTTCAAATCCAAGGATCTCAAAGTTCTGGAAAAATGTTCACTGGTTTTGCTGAAGACATATTCCAGCTTTTTCTGAGATACTGAAGTCTAAGAATATTTGATAATCCCCCTTTGTTACTCACACAATTTACTGAGCGAGGCAAATAATTCACAGCTATGCTAGGTAAATAATTTAATTAATTGTTTAAATATTGCCAATAGTGTATGTGAAGGGAGAGAATAATTTGGTTTTTATTATTTGCCTAACATTTAAGACTCCCCAAAATAGGAAAATATGACTGACTACCAGACCTTTTGAGGTCAAGCCTTTATATTCTAGCCTCAAGTCTACTCATTTCCTTCTTTTCTACAAATGGGAACTGCTATGAGAACAAAAAGTTGGCTCGAATTGACTTTTATATTCTGGCATGGGTGATGAAAGCACTGTCATATTCCATTTTTATCAACTATTTTTGGTTAAAACACAACTATTTGACTGCTAATTAGCACGCCTATGTCTTTATAGAGTCTCAGTCTTGAAGCAATATATGAAATGTCAAGGATGTAAAGGCAAAGGATGTAAAGGTTAAAGACGCTTGGTGTCTTTCAGTTAAAACAGTGCCAGAATAAGTTTTGTATCTTTTTGAAGAGGAGGTTGCTATTTCTTTCAGAGCAGCTGTATGATTTTATTTTATTTTTCATCACAACTCTGCATGCATTAGTCTCCTACAGGGCAATTGCTTTATTTAACATGCCACAGAAAGCTACTGCTGTTGCATCAGGGAGATGGAATGCTTCTCTTAAACTGTAATGCCAATAATTGCCTTTGGACTTCCACACAAAGAAAGTTTTGGTTCTTCAAACTGTCTGGAAGGGTTTGTCTGTAATTGCTGTAATGTACAATCACTCCTAGAATGAAAAGGAAAATGACATATATTTAGAAAGTTCAATAAGAACAGTGCAAACAAGCAACGCTATTATCCAAGATGGTGAATGAGCCCCGTGTTCCGAGGCTGAGCCTCAGAAATTGTTTTATTGCACATGGTGAGCAGACACACTGTTAATATAAAAGTATAATGAAAGCAGTTGGAGTAACCACAAGAACACCCTCTGAAGCATCCATGTTTGGTGAAACATATTTGTGTGAGTTCATACCAGGCAACTGGGCGGACGGATCATTTATGTCTGGATTCTTCCCCTCCATGCTGATTCCTAGCAGAGTAGGTATATCCCATTTACATATGGAAAAGTTCATTGCCATTGACCTTCAGGGCAATTAGAAGGCAAAATAGTGAGTGTTTTCTAAGCCTCACCACTGTTAAAACTCTAGATACTCTTTCAGGGAGATACTTTGTCCAAATCTCGTGATGTTTGTTAAGGTGCTTCATGAGTTTCACCCGCTTCCCAGCACAGTCAGTCATGGCCCTGCCGCTGACCTGCGAACCTGAAAACCTGCAGGTCTTCTGCTCTCTGCGTTGTCAGAATAAGAAAAGCAGAGAAAGCAGATGCTGGTATGGATGTAAGACAACGGTGACCTAAAATGCTCACTATTGCTTGACAGAATTTAACATACTTTTCTCTGAGAAGCGAAAAGTTGGCTTACTGCTCAGCTACAGCATAAGTAGCTCTTAGAGGACCAACCTACAGGAGTTAAAAGCTGGGGAGGATGGAGGCTTCTCTCCTGATACGTGTAGCTGCAATAATAAATGGAAACTCCAAAAAGAAGAAGGAACAATTCACCCTTTTATACTGCGAAAAAGTAAAAAATTATTTTCATGCCCTTTATTACAGGGCATGAAAAGGGCTATTAAACCTCTCTGCAAAATAATCTTTTGGGCAGGGAAGAAAATTCTAGACTAGATGTTTGCATACGACTTCTACTATTCCCTTGTCTTTTACCCACACACAAAATAATGGTTTTCTTGTCATTCTGTTCATTGCTAAAAACCCCGTAACTGTACCATCATAAATGACAAGCTATCTTCAAGTACAGAATAGTTGAGTGAAGCATTCCAAGACAGAGATCTATCATGTCTTTTCATGAAAAAAGCATTCTTAGTATTAAAACTAAAGGGAGAGATTAAAAAAAAACAAAACATGTGTCAACATATGCCTGACAATATCCGGAGTTTTTCTGCCGTGTTCCTTTCCAAACCTGCCTTTTTAAAATAAAATGTTTGTTTTAGAAATGGTTAACATTGCTTCAATGTCTGTGTAACTCAGACTAGCTAATGAGTAATTCTCCTGTCAAATGAAGTTACATTTCTGTATATTTTCTGTTTTCACTAAATCAAAGCACTAAAAGCAAAGTATAGTCCTTAGGGATACCTAGGTATAAATCCTTCTGCACTGCACTTGCACCTAAGAAACAATATCTTTTACTGCTCCTTCTGTGAGTGTGTGATAGGGATTTGTGTCATAAAAAAGGATTCTCAGTTGGATTATTAAAGAAATAGCAATAATCATCTGTGTAAAAGAAACTCAGTCCTCAGTTTGAGATGGCATTGCCTCAGTACTTTACATAGGAAAGTTACAACTCGAAATACATTTACGGAAATGCTGTAGTTCATATCTACATGCATTCTTTAAATCCTGACATAGCCAGATCAGAAACTGCAAACAATTTTTCTCTCTTTGCTTCTTTATTTGCTTGGATTAAGATTGCCCCACTGCCCAGCTGTCCCGCGAAAGGAAATGGAGAACAGGTAATAAACACTTTGATAGTTGATTTCTCCCTACTTCCCACTCAGCAGCTCCCCTTCCCAGTCTCTGCCATCGCCTGGTCCCCCTCCCCAGCCACATCTCAGCATCCTCGTCCCTCACAGCCAGAGGAGCCCCTTGACCTGTGCCAGCATGGCTGGGTGTTTTGGCAACTGATAAGGCATGTTGTGACTTTTGTGAATTATACTGTAGGTAGCTCTGCTTGCAGTTTTGTCTTTCTAAGAGTTCATGAGGTACAGGGTCAGATGGCAAAAGGTGGCTTTGAAATGTGTTTTATGTTTCAGCATCTGAAAACATCAGTGTCTGTGTGATCTCTGGTAGAGGCACCGTCCTAACAGCGTGTGTTTGGGGTTTCGTTATAGAAATGACAGCACTTCAATCCAAAAATGTTGTGCTCCTAAATTATTTGAATGGTGAAAGATGCAGAGAGAAGTGGCAGTTATGCTGGAGGAGGAAGTGTCTAGGGTGTTGCGAAAATAATTTTTGTTTTGCCTGAAAAAGATTCAAAAGAGAAGGGGGAATTTTAATTTAAAATTTCTCTTGGCATGCAAAAAATTTTATATCTGCAATTTGTTCAAACATAAAATTAAGTTTAGTCTTCTAGCTCCTCTTATGGTAAAAAAGAACGACAACTGTTAAAATAAAACGTAGTTTTGGGTAGAAAAAAAAATTTTGATCTTTTCTGAATTCGAAAGATAAAAGTTTGACTGAGGCATTTGAACTTGACTCATCCAAGTGTACATTTTTCAGTGCAAAATGTTTCAGACAGCAGCTAGATCTACTCAGAGGACCATTACAATATGTACAGTTCTTTCCAGCTCAATTTTGTTACAAAAAAAAAAAAAATCCCTACCATTTACATTTCCCTTTTCCTCTTCCCCATGAAAGCAAACCAACAACACATCCATATTCATCTCCTCATATTTAATTTCCAAAGTTCTACTCAGCCCATCCCAGTCCTGCCACAAACTTTCTTTGTATTTGTGTCCTCCTTTCAGTCCTTCAAACCCTGCACCCCAATTTTCTCCAAACACTTCATTCCTCCTTCTGGTCACCCTACTTCTCTGTTTAAACGGGACATTTTGGGGAGCAGAACAACAGAAAAGAACAAGGCGAGCTTGGAAAACTTGAAATAACTTACGCTTACATGTTGCTCCAAGAGGGACAAGTTTTCTTTTGGTTTAAAACAGGGTAATTCTGCTGACATGGTAATTTAGAAGTTTTCCTATCACGATTTCGAACTGGCTCATGCTTGTGATGTGAACTGCATGCGCAAGAGAGAAAAACGAAATCTGGAGCTATGAAGGTTGTTGGTTTTTCTTTCTCTCTGAAACATAAGAAAGTCATTGTCAACGTGGAACACTGGTTTTAAGTTTTACCTGAAAAAGCCACCAATCACTTAAGTGCACAAAAATCCTACACACACCCCCCCCAGAATAATTGTATTTCCTGGGGAGAGATACAATATCAAACCAGAACAGAAAGTTCCAGGCCTGATATACAGCTTTAGTCCACTCTTAAAGCAGGTCTTGGTGCATCCTGACTTACGGTGTTGTGACTGACACCTACGTGAAATCAGCTGCTGGGCATAGCCACAACCATCTGCTATTTTTGCTGAACCTCTGTATCTCACATTAATTGCAATAGCCTATGTAGCTGGTTGTGTTGTATCCAGTGGGGAGAAGAGCAGACTTGCTCTGGAGTTGGCAGCCAGCATGAGTCACACTATGGACCTAAAAACACTTAACTAGATATGATAGAGCGATGCATGAAATAATTTCTTCAGCTTGTGTCTTCCACAAATACACATTTTGACTCCTGTTTTCCTCTTTCTATTTGCTAAAAATCCTTAAGGCGCTTTACTTCTTTCCTATGATTATGCTGTGTAACGGTCAACACTTTGCAAGATTGCACC
>JAOXNO010000033.1:54196219-54216743 GCA_028565335.1 Limnodromus scolopaceus | reverse complement strand
CCCTCGTCCCCGCCGCCGCCCTCCCCGGCCCCATGAACCGCGGCCACCGCTCCCCCCCGGCGCGACGGTGGCGACAGCGGCCGGCCGCCTCTGCATGGCCCCGGCTGTGGATATGACCGCCGCGCCCACCGGGGTCCGCAGCGACGAGCTGCCCGCCTCCGCCTTCAGCAAGCCCGGTGGTGGTGGTGGTGGTGGCGGCGGCCTCCCCGTCGCGGCGGCGGCGATGGGCGGGGAGGAGGAGAGCGACAAGCCCAAGGTCTCCCCGTCCCTGCTGCCGTTCAGCGTGGAGGCGCTCATGGCCGACCACAGGAAGCCCGGCGGCAGGGAAGGCCCCGAGGGCGCCGGGCCCCCGCCGGCCGCCGGTGCCGCCGCCCGCCCAAGCCTCAGCCCCCGCCTGGGCGCCCTGACGGCGGAGGCGCCGGCCTCCCCGCTGCCCCTCGGCGGCCACTTCTCCGTCGGGGGGTTGGTCAAGGACGCCCTCGTCAAGGCGGAGAGCCCCGAGAAGCAGGAGCGGAGCCCCTGGATGCAAAGCCCGCGGTTCTCGCCGCCTCCCCCGAGTAAGTAGGGTCCGGGAGCGGGTGGGCGGGCGGGCGGGGAGCACCCACCGGGGACCGAGCACGGCGGACGCGGCCGGGGGTTTCCTCTCGCTTTCCCCCAGCTCCAGGCATGTTATTCCCTCTCTCCGCCGGGCCGCTTTTCGGCCTCTTCGAAATATGGAACCGGTTCAAGCGTGTGCGCGAAGCCGGAGCGGCGGCGGAGGGCGGCCGCGCCAGGGCGAGATCTTGTGCCAAACGTTAACCGGGGAGGGGGAGAAAAAAATCAAAAAAAGCAAAAAGAAGAAAGCTCAGCCCTCCCTGCTTGTTAGCTTAACCCGGGGCTCGGACTGGCCGCTTAAAGCCTGACTCAGCCTCGGCGGTGTTTTCCCCGAAAGTGGCTCAAATCATTGCCTCAGGACCGGGCGCAGACCGGGGTCCCGGGCGAGGCGCCACCGGCTGCTGGCTCCGGTCTCGCATCCCCGAAGTCCGAAGAGCCGCGCGATTACTGATGTTTTCCCGCTTTACTACGGAGAGCTCTAAAATAATAAAAACAGCAGCGGGAGGGCCGAGAGCAGAAAAGCCCGTTAATCCTCTTCAGTGACGGCGCGGAGCCCGGGGGTGCTCCCGCTCCCTCCCCGCCCGGTCTCCCGTGGGAAGGGGGGAGCTTGGGCTTGAGGCTCTCCGGAGAGCGTTTGGGGTGCTCTTGGCAGAGCTGCGAACGGGGTTGCTTTCTCTTTCTCCCTTGGAGAAAGGCAGGTTTCCCGAAAGGACTTGTGTAGAGCATCGCGGTGGCTTAATTTATTTAAATTGCAAAGCAAAAGTCGCTGTTGCTGAGTAAACCCGGGGCAGGTCGAGGTTGAGGACCCTTAGAAATGTTAAATAAGAGGAGAGGAGCAGACCGGTGAAGAGCGGGAGGTAGAGGCTGAGTGTGAATTCAGAGTTCGTAATTAATTACATGCTTAATCCGGTTCCCAGGGGCCTAATGAAGAGGGTGTGAGTCTGAGAAGCCAACCCGTTTTGTTTATTTTTTTTTCCTTAATCCAATAAAAAGGACAGGACTTTTTTTTTTTTTTTTTGAGGGTCACTCCTTTAATTTACGTCTCCTCTCTCTGAGCCGGGAAGGCAGGAGGTGGAGCGGGTGTGGGTGTCTGACTCCCCACTCCTGCCCTTTGCCGAGTTTTTCCCTGGAGTCGGGGAGCTGCTCGCTCCGGAGCAGAGCGAGTGACTTCGGTCCCGGGAGTCCTGAAAAGCCTAATTCCTTCGTAAAACACCCGCTTTCTGCACTGGAAGGGGAGATGACATCAGCCTGAAGCGTGCCCCGGCCAGCCCTGGAGTTTTTGGGCCACTTCACTTTGAGCAGGAACTTTTTTTTTTTCTTTTTTTTTTTTTTTCTCCCTCCAGCTTCTCTCGGGTGGGGGCTCTGCGGGACGTGCGGGTTCGGGCGCTGCTAACCGAGGTGTCTCTCTCCTTCCCCCTTCTCCCCGGGCTGTCCCCGGGCACAGGGCGGCTGAGCCCCCCGGCCTGCACCCTGCGCAAGCACAAGACCAACAGGAAGCCCCGGACGCCTTTCACCACGGCCCAGCTGCTGGCCCTGGAGAGGAAGTTTCGGCAGAAGCAGTACCTGTCCATCGCCGAGCGCGCCGAGTTCTCCAGCTCCCTCAGCCTCACCGAGACCCAGGTGAAGATCTGGTTCCAGAACCGCCGGGCCAAGGCCAAGCGGCTCCAGGAGGCCGAGCTGGAGAAGCTGAAGATGGCAGCCAAGCCCATGCTCCCGCCCGCTGCTTTCGGCATCTCCTTCCCGCTGGGCGGCCCAGCCGTGGCCGGTGCTTCCCTCTACGGTGCTTCCAGCCCTTTCCAGCGGGCAGGGCTGCCCGTGGGTCCTGTGGGACTGTACACAGCGCACGTGGGATACAGCATGTACCACCTCACATAGAGCTGAGCCCTGCCGAGCCCAGCCCGCCGGCCGTCTGCTCCCGCCGGCTCCGCACGCACTCCCTCCCTGCTCCTCTGGCTCCTCGCTGTGGACTTCCCCACGGGCCCCGTGGCAGAGACTTCTCCAGTCCGGCTCTGCTCAGCCTCTGTGCTTCCCCCTGAGATGCTGGCCTGCCGGTCCAGCGCTGTTCCACTCTCCTCAGCAGTCCTGGGAGCCGCTCCACTCTCCAGCTGGGAGAAACCCGAGGCATCGATCTTCCCCGGTGCTGGGCAGTGATGGGCCAGCCGTGCCCCACTTCCCCCGGGGTCCGGCTGGCAGCCTGGGGAGAGCCCCCGCCGTGGAGGAAGGAACTGTGGAAGAGAAACGGCAAAAAGAGAGGGCTGAAAGACAGGACGTTTCTCTTACTTTCTGCAAGGCGAGGTTCAAGAGGCAGAAGCGTAGAGCCGCCTCTCCTGTCCCTGTGTAACAGCACCGTCTGTTACCTGTGTGTGTTCCTCCACCAGCCCCTTTGGAAGGGGCTCTGTGTACTATGTAATATACTGTATATTTGAAATTTTATTATCATTTATATTATAGCTATATTTGTTAAATAAATTAATTTTAAGCTACTGTGTGATGCGGTTTGTTTCCTTCTTGCCCTGCCGGGGGGACAGAAGAGACTAAATTTGTCTGTGGGTCAAGGGGACAGGAGAGAGGGACTGGCTGTACCAGCTGGTTTTCCTCCTCCCCAGGAGACTTCAGGCTCTGACAGCGAAGCCTAAGGCTGAGTTTCCACCTTTATTGTGGATCCTGGAGCTGTCCTGTCCTCACGGCTGTCTGAGGTTACCTCCTTTTACCCCCACCACCCATCGGCGTCAGCTCCCACCGCATCCCCTGCCCGTGGGCGCTCTCCCCAGCGGGTCCTGGACCGGCACAGCTCCGGCCGGGCTTTCCCAGCCCTAGGCGGGAGGAAAGCTGCTCCTCTCCCTGCCGCCCGCAGCCCCGGGCGGCTGCCAGAGGCTTTGGGGATGCGGTGACTTGTTCCCCCACCTCGGTGCCAAGCCTAGAGAGAGACCATGGGCTTCCCCCGCAGTTCCCTTCGGCAGCCCGCACTGCTCGGGGGAGGGGAGCACCGGGGATTTTGGGGCGGTGGGGAGGAGAGGGGGCTGCCGCTGTCGGGGTGGTGTGGGAGAAGGGGGGGAAAAAGCCCGTTAATAGCGGGGCAGAGGCAGCGCCGTCGGCGAAGGCGAGAGGTCGGGTGATGGGGACGGTGGTGGTAAGGTATGGGGCGGTGGGGATGGGGTGTGGGGGACGGTGGTGTTTGGGGACGGGCGTGGGGCCGCCGGCTGGACCCGCGAGACCGACGGTCGGGACCGCTCGGCGCCGTCTCCCGCCCATCCCCGTGGCTCCGGGCGCCCCGTAGCCCTCAGCGGCCGGCTCCGCTGGAAACCAGCCCCGGTCGCCACGGCCCCGTGGAAACCGCCGGCGACGGCCGGGGGAGCCCGCGGAGGAGAGCGGTGGGCCGGCCCGCACCGCTCCGCTCCGCTCCCCTCCTCGCCCACCGACACCCCCCCAGCACCGGCGCCGCCGCTTCGCCGCGTCCCCCCGCCGGCTGCGCCCCCCAGCCCCCCTCCGTCCGCCGCTCCGCCCGATTCCGTGTGTGCGGATCGCTCGTGTAGGGGAGAGCGTTGGGTGCCCCTTTTTAATTTTTTTTTTCCCTTTCAATTTCGTGCTTTATCTTTGCCCTCAAGGAACGGGCGCTGCGAAATCGGGACTCTCTATTTTTCTTTCTTTCTGTCCTTTTTTTTTCTTTTTTTTTTCTTTTTTTTTTTTTTTCCGCTGCTTTCATTTCCAGCAATTTAAAACGTTAAGGTTGAAGCAAAGTTAGAAGGAAAATAATTGCTGTAATGAGACTAGGCAATCTTCTGCAGGCACTGTGGCTCCAGCGAGACTGTAGCTGGGGGCGAGGCGGGACTTTTATCATCTCCTAAATATCAATGATGCTTTCAATAACTCAACGAAACAACATACCTGAACCCAGGCACTTTCTCCAGAGCTCGCTTCTCTAATCCCCCTCTCCTCATCCCTCTCCCCGCTCTCGCCGCCCAGTCCTTTCTGGGTGAGTTTTGGGGGTTTTGCGGTTATTATATATTTTTTTCCCCCCTTTTTGGTCTGGCTTTCTTTTCTGATCATTCCTTTTCTCTGTGCAAATGACAGTGCCTGTGATCCTGACCCCAGCGCTCAACGCCGCGCCGGGCTGAGGGGAGCGCGGTGCCGGTTTTTTCCCACGTTGCCTCTTTGGCTGGAGAAAAAGGCTGGAGATAAACTCAGCCTCTGCGCGATTAGACCGCGGGCTCGGGGAAGAGATCTAATCGCGCAGGAGGCCAGGTTTATCCTGTAAAGAAACCGAGAGAGAGATATAGATATTTTTAAACAGGGAGGACAGCGTTGGGCTGGCTCCCCGCAAGCCCCGCTCCCCTCCGCCGGCACCCTTGGGCGCTGCGGCGTTGTGCTCCGGGCAAACCGGGATCCCTTTCATCTCTCCGCTTTGTCTCTATTTTCTTTTTTTTTTTTTTTTTTTTTTTTTTTTTTTTTTTTTTTACATTATGTCAACTCGGGATGGATATTCGAAGCGCAGGATTCCTATTGAACATGTCTTTGCTTTAAGTTTTCCCCCTGACCCTTGGGCTAAAGTCCTTCGTTGCTCAATTAAACCCAGATGAGAACAATTAATAACTAAGTAATGACAATAAGTTGGGAATCACACGGATGAACGCTCCATGTGAATAGGAAAAGCTCACACAAAAGAGCAAAAAGGATTTGTCGGCTCTTTTTAAGGGGGAATTGGCTTTTCTTTTTTCTTGCCTCTGGCTTACCAGCAAATAAAACTCACTTTTGTGTCTTTGTCGCCTTAAGGATCTCAGTGGGCAGTTGGAAGTGAGAATGGCTGTTTTCCTTTCAACTTGAGGGTGCTGGCGCCACGCAGCCCCAAGGATAGAGAGTAGCCAAAGCAAAGTTTCCTAATAACTCCCCTCTCCCCCGCCACNNNNTGAATTTTACTGAGTTGCATTCAATTTGAAATTTCAGAAGTTGCTTAGTGTAGTTAACATCACAGGACAAATGTTTCCTTCTAAAACATGAGAGAAAGCAGAGGGGCCCCGAGCACACACATCCATGTCCCACCACGGACTCGCAGACCAGTCAAACCCTCTGCCGTGGGAAAGCGACAGCGCCTTGATGCGACACTTTTCCACGGAGGGTAGGCAGTAAAGCCCACAGCAGCCAGAGCACGGAGAGAGGGCAAACACCCACAGAACTACACACAAAATAAAATAAAAAAAAAAAGGGGGGGGGACACGCCATTTTTTCTACTCTCATTGCCACGAACGAGGGGAAGGGCTGCGTTACCCGCACACGGATGCAGCCTCCCGGGCGCCTTTGCCCGGCACCGGCTCCGTGCGGGCTCCAGGAGCCCCGGCGGGGACACGCCGCCGCATCGCGCCCGGCGCCGGCTACAGCACAGACCGGCTTCAGGCTGGGGCAGAGGGGTGGGCAGCTGCTGGTTTAGCAGTTAAAGAGTAAGGAAAGGTTCTCCTTCAGTTTTAGCCCCGGAAAAGGCGGCCACCGGGAAAATCCGCTGAGCAAATCTGCGTTTAAACCGTGGATTTATCATCCGCTCCAAATTTCTGGTGTTTTCAGGCTTTCTTCCTGAATTCGCGGTTTAACTCGAAACACAAATCGGTGCCCTGGTGAATGAATGCTTCATCGAAGGTTTTCCGTAGGGCTTAAGTGAATTAGGAGCTAAAAGCCTATTTTCAAAAGTGAGGGCAGGAAAAATCCAGCGAGTTAGGCACAGCAGCAGCAGCCTCCTGCTGCTCAGGATTGTGCTTGAGAACACAACCTTCAGAAATCAGAGGCAGAGCAAGGAAGCTGCCTAACTTACCCATTGTAAAGGCCGGGCAGAGGGGAGGGGGTGAGCCTGCTTCCCAGTAGTACCCTTACGCTTAAATCCAGGCTCATCATCCTGTGTGAGTCCCCCGAATCACATCAGACCTTCTTACTAAACATCTGGGGAGTGAAAGGTCTGTTAAACGAACCGGCTGGACACCCTCCTGGAGAAACAGGATACTTGGCACTACCTCCCGGTCCTGCCTGGTTTCAGGTAAACAGCTGAACTCGGGTATTTTTTCCGCAAAGTGAAAATCCCAATCACCAACTCAGGGATAATTCCTCTTCATAACTCCTAATGATACATTTTATTTTATATTAGACACAGAGGCGGCCAGAGAGAGCAAGAAGGAGCGGCTGCTTAAATAGCCTCGTGGCCAGGACACTCCTCAGAGCCGTAGAGCCTTAAAGTACACCAGAACCGTTCAAATTAAATCCAGCAGAGACTGGCAAAGAAAGTTCCCCATTGCTTGGGATATAACATACTGTTCCCAATAAGCTGTTGGGTGTAACGAGCTGGTTCTCTCTTTCCCTAGCTTTCCACAAAAGCAGGCTGATGGGGCTTAGGCACTTAACTGCAAGGGTGTTTGTGGCAGAAAGAGACACCTTCTTCCTGCCTATCACAGTGCTGGGTCTGACTATATGTATATATATTTATATAAAATAAATATATCTATATTAACCTAAGGAGTGTGTAGATTTCTGAAGTTTCTTTTCATTAGCTTTTAACTCTCCACACCTTGTGTGAGGCACAGTGGTGTCTGTCCCTGGCCTGAGCAATCTGTTCCACAGCGGGGAGCCTAAAAATGAGGCATTGCGATAATGGGCATTGCAACACACAGCTCCTTTGGGCTGGCCCGAGGCCCCTCTGCAACACGGACCCATTGTCTGTCCAGCTCTGCGGCAGGAGAAGCCGGAGGCAGAACCAGAAGCAACAGCTCTGACTCATTTATCTGCGAGTAGTAAATTGTAACACGCTGCACAAGGGAGATTTGGTAGTGATTTGCTTACAACAGCAAATCGGCCGACATTAACTCTGCTCCATTGTACTTCTTCAGCTCCGAAACCTTTTGTCCCTCCAGGCTGGATCCGGTTCCCACCCTGCAGTGATTAAAGGGAGAGCAAGAGAGGGAGCTACCTGGACACAGTCTCCCTCGTGTGACCAGGAATGTGCAATAAATCCACCGTGCAAAGCTGCCCTTTTCATCTCGGGAAGTGGCCGCAGCCGAGGACCCCACCACAGCACCGAGCAAAACTCCTACCGGGAGGTGGGAGGTGAGTGCCTGCAACCAGCTCACCTCTGTGCTGCTGCCTGGTGTGGTACGGAGTCCCCTCCGCCAACAACCGATTCTCATGATGGTGGGAACAACACTCTTAGCGTTTCTTCTTGCTTAACCCCTTGGAAGAGAAACAAACTTCTTTCATAGTGTCCCACAACAATCAAAACTACTCCGTTAAATAGTATGGACTCAGGCCTTGCTACTGAGCTGTAAGACAAACCTTGGGGGGCAGTTTTGTAGGAACAATGTTCAAAATTTGCATGATTTTGTGTCTATGGCCCACTCCCACCGAAGCTGGGCGGACAATGGGGCAGTAGGGTCAGTGTGACCAGCATTGGGCAGGACTGAGATGCAGGGACCCAGGCGTAAAAAGATGCAGCCCAAACTAAATGCTCTTTCAGCCGAACTGAGCAACGCCCTTGCTGTAGGTGTTTTTGTATCGGACACACAGCAACAGGCAGGGCAGGATGTGCACTTGATGTACGTTGGAGAAAGAGGTGCCCTACAGCAACACACACATTCAACAGCCTCTGACCCCCACTGTCGCTGCCCCCATGGAGGGGTAGAAAGGAAAAGAGCACCCGGGGGAGGTGGTATTTAGGGGTTTCACTATGGCTCATGCTCCCTTCTCATGCCAGAGAGAAAGGAAGTGGCAGTGAGAGGGAAAGAGGTCCGGTAGCAAAGGCTGACGGTACTATGTCAACTGGAGGACTGCAAGCGGTGCCGGGAAACTCTCGGGAATTACTCTCTCTCAGAGTTGTTTTCAAAAGACAAGCTGGAGGGAAGGAACAACTTTCTTTTGATGCAATGTTTTGTGTGCATTGGGCATTATTATGCAAATATCAGGGAACACAAATACAGAAGTGAGGATAGGATGCTTTAAAACTCAAGGGGTGATTGTCTTACACTGTAAATGCCTTTAGATGTAAGCCAATGGACCTGTCCCCATTTACATCAGCAAAGGACTGGAAGAGATTTTTCTGGGGGTCTAAGACCCGCCCTCACATTACGCCAAGCTCGTGTGCATTAGTCTTGGGGAGCATCTGGTCCTCACACTCTACTCACTAAAAAACATAAGTGCTTTTCAAAACCTCGTAACGAGCTTTGGACTTGCTGTGAAAGCCGCCTCGGTGGTATACCACAAGAAGAGACAGTGGGATGTTGTAGATGTTGCCAGTCTGACCAAAGATTTTTCTTCCTGTGACATTGTCAATCTTCTCTTTGGGTAGGAGGCTACATAAACAATACACACAAAATTCTATTTATAAAGCAAAAAACAAGATTGCAAAATACAATATATATGTGCTGTGGGACTGAGGGACTGGAACAGAGAGAGAGAAACAGGAGTCAGTGTTTTCCAAAATGCTTTAGCACTTTAATTGCCTTAAATTAATTGCCACCTCTGGAAGCACCTACCCGACTATTCAGAGACTGTAGGCTACTGAACAGAGACGTTCCTGGTTGCCTCTTATCTGGGAACCTGAACTCGAGTGCCCCACGAAACCCCCCGGTTGGTGAGAGCCTGTAGTGCCAGAAGGCAGCACCATGTCTCCGCAACAGTGATTGTATCAGATAACAACTGTATCGTTATAAATAGTAACCCACATGTAATAGAAATAGTAATCCAAACTTTCCTTAGTGATTAGCACAGCTAAGAAACTTCAGCCACATCCTTTTAATAGACAGCCTAAGTATTAACTGAGTATCCAGTATCTATGTTCAGAAAGCTTAGATGAGCTTTTAACTCAGAATTTTAGTTTAGACATTATTCAAAAGGAGGACTGGCAGTATCTTTAGTCAAAAGACTCTTCACGAGTAGTTTCTTAAGAATGAAATGTCTTTAACTGCATTTCTGTCAGCTACGATAGCTGTATTAGAATGAATTTAACAGCCTTATTAGCTTGGAGTTCAAATAAAGACCTTTAGACAGCTCTCCCTCTAATACAAGAAGCTCGGTGCACGCATGTTAGTTTTCCCTCTAAATAATTGCATCTTTCAAATCCATATTCAAAATCAATCCAAGTTAAAAAGCCTGGAAAGAAAATAGAAAGTTGTACAGGACATATAATAAAATGAGAAAGCTGAGACGGACATGTAATCCTAAACTGTTCTTACTTTCTAAAGCAACAGGCTGAATTTCTTCAAATGTGAATTGTTTTCCCTTCCTCAAAGATGGCTTTAATAGCAGCCAAGTTTGAAGTTTCTAATGACATTTATTTCTGAGCTGTGTATGTATGAGAACTTCACTTTGGGTAGTTGGAGACTGTGATCTTTTTCAAGCTTGCATAATGTTTAACATGACTGAATCGGTTTTCAAAACAAAGAAATGTGAAAGCATTGAAAAATGCCCAGAACAAGAATGAGCATTTCCATTCCATAAGGAATTTGTTTGGAAAAAATTATAGAGAGTTATTGGAATTAGAATCTAAGTTTATCTTAAGTTTGCTGGAAGGGAAAGTTATATTATATGAGACAATTAACCATTGGCTTCGGGTCTGGTCCAAAGCCCAATAAAGTCAGTGGCGTCTTTCCACCGGGTAAGTAACAGGCTTTGGGTCTGACTCATAAACTGTAGAGCTCCACAGAAGATAATAGTCCTACACTGCTTATGTGAAAGTTAAATATAGCCCGATGTTTGTAAGTGTGTGCGTGTATTATGATTAATTTAAAACCCTGGTTAAGATTGGGTTACAGTTTCCATTTAATTCATATGCATGTGTTTGTGTTTGTATGCGTGTATATGTAAAGACAGACATCTGCGAATGTATAAGCACACGTACAGCTAATGTCATAGAGATGATTGAATCAAGTATATACACGTGATGGTAAATATCAGCATTTACTACAGTAGATATCACCGCTGCAATATATATACTCTGACAGATCTGAACATACACTTTCAAAACCAGCAGCATCTGTTTACATTGAACCGCAATAAAAACTGAAGGAGGCATCAGTTAGTATTAGAATTTTATCTTTTCAATGTCCAGAAACAGTTTCTGTGCCTTTGATGTAGGCTGTCAAGCACTACTGGAAAATTGCATCTCTCTAATTACCGCTTTCAGAGCAGAGGAAAGGGCATGACTGCCTGGCAGCATTTGTCAGTGGGGACCCTGCAGGGACTTGCTTTTTGGGTACTGATAAGCAAAGTTAGTTCACATTCTAAAAAGACTAAAGCAATCCTAGCACAAAAGGGGAAAAAAACCAGAAGGGGTACTATTTTGGATGATCTAGTCCAAAGCAACACAGCTCTTCCCTGTTCCAGTTATGATTAACCCTTACCTCTACTGGTTGCTCCCATCAGACGGAGCTCCCTGTGTCCTTCATGAGAGTTTGGCCTGAATATAAACTCAGTGGCAGCAGCACCACTGCTTACACAGGTATGTGAATGTTCAGGCAGATAAGGAGCACCTGATGAACCTGGGAAATAGTTGTGTGGTGCCTGACGATGTGGCTTCACATTTTGAGGCGTTTAGAGGTGGTGCTGGCTTATCTGCTCCTCATTATCCCCATTCCTCATTTCTCCCTTTATGTGACAGAGGGGCCTCTTGGCTATGTGTCACAGAACATTTTATGGCATTTTTAAACTTGCATCAGTTGCCTGATGAGATTTAGAGCTACGACCTTGCTAATGGTTGCAGTGGCAAAATGGAGGTTGCAAAAGGAGGGCGGTTAGAAAGCTGTGTCAGACTGAGCTCTGTAAGGTGCGATGCCACCAAGAAAAGGGTGGCTCTTGCCCTTTCACAAAACTCTTTGTTGATATCAATAGGATCTTTTGTGTTAAAGTCTAATCGCAAGTGAGAAATAAGGGATTATTAAGGCTTGTTCATGTTCTTTTTCTCCTGTGTAAACACAAAGCAAGCATTTGTATACTTTTCATATTGTGTGTATGAACAAAAGACGCAGTCATCAGCAGTGTGCATCCCAAACGTGCACCAGGAAGAAAGTCCTGTCAAAATAAATGCACCTTTTGTAATATTCCTACCATACTGTGGTAGCACCCAGAGCAGAATTACTTCCAGGGGACGAGCAGGATGTCCAACAGCCAAGCACAGCCAGAGGGGAGAGCAATCTCGGAGAAATGACTCTGGGAAAGAGAAAAAATAATAATCCAAAGGAAAAAGAGCCAGCTAGGATGCAGCGGAGCTGAAGTCAACATCTTGTGGGCGGTCACAACATCTTCCATGTAGAGGCTGCCAAAGCACAGGTTGGGGGGCAGGGAGGTGAAGAGAGAGAAACACCCCCCTAAAGATGCAGTTTAGAATGAACAGCAGCAAGAACGGTGCAGAGGGCACTGGCTGCACTCTGTTGTGCCTGGCGGCAGCGTTTATTTCATAGGGGCAAAATAAGCACAGGAACATAAACATTTGCAATCCATCTACTTTAATGGCAATTCATAAGGAGAACTTGCAGAGTGCTTAATGCATCCACAGCCCAGCCCAGGGGGACTGAGGTATTCTCGCATATTTTAATAAGGACAGGCCAAAAAGGGAATTATCCCCTCTCTCTCATCCGCAGGGTTTCAGCGTTGTGGGAGACCAGTTGGCCACTGGGATTCTGCTTGGCCTGGAGCACAGATAAACTACAGGTGTCTAAATCTCAGTGAGCAATTCGGCACACTCTCTGCCGTCTAGAACCAGCTGGTGCTCCTGTGCTGGACTTCGCCGTTTCCTAGGGGCACGACACCACCTCCTGAAAGTCAGAAACTAAGCAGCTACATAACTCACTCCCAAGGAAGCTCGGCTCAAAGTGAGGGTGCAGAGACTCATAGCCTGCACTCAGCCGTTGCCAAGTGCTGAGCTCAGCACCAGGCAGGTCAGTTGGCATCACTCTCTTAAACAGCAGCCCAGCTCAGGGCAAACAGGGTTCACCTCCGTGCTCTCCTGAGGAGTTCAAAGCCAACGTACCCACCTCTCAGGGCAGTGCCTCCTTCCCCTGCTGAGGTCTGAAGTGTTGTCCCCCTTCTCTCCCCTGGAGCCATGTCCCTCTGCAGCACATGGCACACAGACGAGGGGATCACAGAGAGAACGAGTGACAGGAGAAACCTGGCTCTCTTTTAGTGTTATAGCTAGTGGTTATCTCATACAAAATGCATGGGTAATTTCAGGGTCCTGAGTGTGGTGCAAAGTTGTGGGTTATTTTTAATCTTTAGAGGTATCTACTTCTTATTTACTGATCACACTGGGCATCTGCGCATCTGCCCCAGGTGCTCTAAAACATCTTGAGAGACCAAAACAAGTGCTCTTTAGACAGCGCAACACCCACATTTGGTGTCCAAAGGTGGTAGTTGAGTGCAACTCCTTATTTTTTTTTGTTTGCGTATTTCCTGTGTATAATTATTGCATCTAAGAAACAACTCAGAGAGAAACTCAGACATGAAAAGAGCTACACTGTGTTCACCTTTCCGTTTCATTCTACCTGTCCATTCATTATCCGCCAATTATAGGTAGGCCCTGTGCATCTTTGAACCCATATTTTTGTTCATGCACTTATATATAGTTGTTAGAACATTCAATAATGTGTAATTGAATTTTACTACGTATTCATTTGCCTTTTCTTCTAGATGGGAATTTGTATATGTGTTATATTTGGCTCCGGTCCTGCAAACAGTTGTGCCCATGAATAAGTTTACCCACATTAGGAGCTCCACGGATCACAGCTTCTCTCTCACCCGCTGAATTCTATGAAGTTACTCATGCAGTTAAATGACTCATAAGCATATGTGTTTGCTGGATCAGGGCCTCTCCATGTAAGTTTGATCTTTATAATTAATTTAAGATACTAATACATTTTTTTAAATAAAGGAAGTAAATCCTTGGAAAGTGGCAATAAATTTTTAGAGCTGCACTTATTAGTGCAATAAAATGCACCTTGGTTTATTAATTAATAACTGGTTTTTAATTTGACAGTCTAAAACCAAAATAACATGGACATACTAAACTCTTTTATAAAATGATATATTTAATATTTAATAATTTGATATAATAAAGTAACCGATAGGGTTTCTTTAAACAGCATAGCAAGGTAAGAACATTTTCTTGAATGCTGTGTCAGCAGAAAGTGACATTTTATGCTAGCCTGTTAGCCAACACATAAATATCTCCGGCTTTGATCCTAAAACCTTTGCCAATTGGGCATGGTAGCGCCTGCCCACAAGCCCACTAAGTGTCCTGGAACGTAACAAGTGGTTGGATCAGGGCCTTAGATCTGAAGATCCACTTGGCTTAAAAGTGCTGGTTTAAAGTAATTTTCTATTTTCCTTTCCACTAGAGTCTCCTGCAGCTCTCTTTGGGCAGGATACTAGTTCAAGCACCCGTAATAACCTGTGACTGATACTTGATTCGTTTTCTGGAAGGGAACAGCTTATCCTCTTAAAAGATGTCTCAGCTTATTTTGTTTTAACTTTTACATTGTCTTCATTTCTACACATTTCTAGCTACAAGAAGGAGCAGAACTAGCAAGATCCAAGCTGTGGAGCTCTTCTCTGCTGTAGGTCAAATAGTTTAGCCTCCTCACAGAGGCAGATGGAGGTTTTACTGTGAATCACAGCCCACCACCAGGAGGATGGTTCCTGGTGATCCATCCACTCTTATCCTGAGCGCTTGCTCATGTCTCTCCTCTCCTGATCCCTGTGCCTGACCCATGCCCTCTCCTGCTCCTTTCCGCTTTCTCTCCCCCATCTTGGACATTTCGCTTGGCTTGGTGGATGTGCTGGTTTGGTTTGGTTCTCCTTGGGGGACTTTACTGTTGTTACTGACCATGGGCACTGCCTCTGTGTGTCCCTGTCTGCAGCCCAGCCCTGGTGGTGTCTCCAGGGAAACCTGGCCATGGCACTTCTCCTGCCACCCCCTCCCTGTTCAAGGTTCCTGAGTGCTTCTCAGCCCATGTGGCCCATCTTACCATTCCCCGTGCCATGGGCACTAATCAGGTCTGCAGCCTTGACTGGGCTGCACCTCTCGTCCCTGGTTTGTTCCCCGTTCTTTCTCTCCAGAGCTTCCTCTTCTCACAAACTTGCTCCTCTGCTGTGCGAATGTGTCCCCACGAAGATGGCAGTTGCCTCTGTCAGTGGGTACAAGGGCAGTGGCCACGCTGCAGTGACATGGCTGCTGCAGCACCAGACTTGGCTTTTTGTCCTCTCCACCTGCTTGCCTTCAGCTTGGGGACCATTCAGTTTTACAGCATCCCTCACCATGCCAGACCAGACCTCCCTTAACTATTTCAGCCCTGGTGACACCTGCTTGCGCCTCGGCTCCATTTCCACTCCTGAATCCTTAAAAGTATGCTTCTGTCCCCAAACAGACGATCCCAGATTAGCATCTTTTTGCTCAGCTACAAAACTGTTTCTCTTTTGCCTCCAGTTCGCTTGTGACACCAGCGTCCCACACCCTCTAACACCTGACATGGATTTCACTGGGGTCTTTTGTGAATGAAGCAGGTCCAGAAATGCTGCAGGAAAATCAGATGAAAACAAATGTTCACAGCTCTCTAGAAATTGGTGTCAGCTCCCTGATACAGAGAGTTTTACTGCTCTATAAATCAGGCTGAAAATGTAACCAGAAGCCCTGTTAGCTTTCTGTTTCTTTTAGCACATCCGTTTCTTGTAAAATTCCGATTAGAGGGACTGGTCTCTGTAGAAATCATTCACTCTGAACCCAACAGGGCTATAAATCAAAGCACTACAAATCACCACAATTTGCAGATTCTGGGTTTCATCATTTTATTGCTTTTGGAGAGGATATGTAAATGTTTTTGGACAATATCGACCTTTGCATCCTCTGTCCTATCTGGGAGGATGAAGAAAATAAAAACATATCCTGAAACCCAGGTGTCTCATTCATATGACTACTACTATACTATTCCTTTAAGGAATGAGGTCAAGAGCACTTTCTTGTACGAAGAATCTCACCCAAATCAGTGGGCTTACTCCCATAACCTGGGACTAGAGGAACAATTATTTTCTTACGAAAGCAGCAGAGAGCAGAATTTTACAAGGGTCCCTGTGAGAAAGGAAAAATGTGATCCAGTGACGATCGTGCGAATAACACCGTTCATGACTCCTCTGCCCCAGCCTGGGTTTGGCTGCACCAGATGATGATTATCTGCTCCAGCAGGCAAAGATTTCATCACTTCCCAGTATGAATGACAAAACTGTTCCCAACAAATTTTGCCCTCCCAGTGACAGTAAATTCAATCTGGGCTCGCAAACTCTAGATAACCCTGAGCTGAGTCACACCGGCCAGTGCTGGGCAATGCATCAGACCCCGCAGTGGCCACAGCTGGGATTCAGTAAGTGATGTGAAAGGAGAATCACTGGAAGAGTGTTTTTAGACCAGGCTTAGTCATGAGTCAGGTTCTGTACAACGCTTCGATGGGCTCCAAGCCTGTAAGGATCTCTCACTTTTACCTTACCTTTTACTTCCTGAAGTCCAGTGTCATCAGCAGACTTGTAGCTTCTTAATGTAACAGATTTCTGTTCACCATCCAGTTCACCTCATTAGTCACAAAGTGCTGGGAGCTTGTGCAGATCCCAAAGATCAGGGAAAAAACAACCATACAAGGAAAAATGGCTTTGGATGCAGACGGAAAGCATTAAATTATTTCCTTTAGATTTAGTATCTCAGCAACAGTATGTCATTTATCAGGGATAAATTTAATATCTGTGGATTTTTAATTGTACTAAGTTGGTATCTGAGAGCTCCAATGGGGACCAGATGCCTGGTGCTCAAGATGTTGTACAACACAGAGGAAAAAAATGGTCCTTTCCCACTGCCTTTACCAGAACAACTCTAAGTTTATATTTCTCATTATTATATGAAGATAACATATACTGCATGGAGAAAATATTCAAAGGCACAGTTAAGTGTTAAGTGTGAGGTGTCTGATGACTGTCGTCCTCAGAGGGATTCTTAATAGTTATTTGCCTGTGGTGCCTGTGAAAAGGATCGCTCAGGCACCTGAGTGGTATGACCACATTTTTCAAAAGTTCCTTTAAATACTGTAAAATACTCTCAGAAATGGGACATATGTTTCAAAGTCACTCTTTTTGACACACTGAACTTTTTAATTTAGCCTCATGTTTAAACAGATCCATCACTTTTATTCTGTAGTCTATGAAGCCAATTAAAGTAATTAAATGGAAATTGGAGAGTATTTTAAAGGCTGGTTTAAGATTCCTCTTTGAGCTGTGCAGCTTAGCGTTACAGTAGGACACCATCTGCTGTCCAAGCGGAGTCCGACTGCAGCTGCCTCGGCAGCAGAATGCAATATCCTAGCTATAAAAACAATGTGACTCGTATTATCTTGGTAATGCTTTTACAAACCAAATTCCCTGTCAGCTTTGTGAGTCTGTGTTGTATTTCCTTTAGGACAGCTGATTGAATTTGGTCTTTTTTGCCCTTATGTGGTGGGAATGCATAAAATGAGGATTTCTTCATGAAGCTAATGTTTTCCTTTTCTGGTAAAAATGCCATGCAGGTACTGAGGGTGTTGAGAAATAAATGCTGCAAATGGAAATAAATAGTAATACACCAAATTTTGCATTTGCAAATAGATTGCATGGACACTACTGGTTCGTCTACTAGAAGACTAGCATAGCACAGGCAGCTGGGTGAAGGCTATCTATCTGCGACTGCCCACTGACGGTGCCCTTCCCATCCCTGTCTAGCTCTCAGGGAAGCATCCGAGGCCTTGCTGGTGTAGCTGCCTACTGCTGTTAATTATAATGGAGATTTCCCCACTGTGGCCATCTTACAAGTGGAAACCGCCCTGAGACCGTCCACTTATTTTTCATGAATTTGTTGCCAGGTGGTAATGACTTTGGGTTACAGTCAACGTGGAGTGCTTCCGAGGTGACCTTGCTGTGTGAAGCTCCATATTCCCTTACAGATGTCCTGCTTGTACTAAATTAGTCCCAGCCTTTGAAGGTGGATCATCAGGCTCAACTGTACCTGTTAACAATCTATAAAGAATGTTTTGTTGCTTACATAATTGGTATGTCTGCGTTTCTTCCCTCCATTTCCTTCTACAAAAAAAAGGAAATTTTCTTTAAAATGGTTTCTGTCTTCCTTTGTTTCAGAATTGGTTTTCTGCTCACACTGCTCAAACTGCCAACACAACCGTAGAAGAAAAGTGCTGGATTATCCTATTGTGTCATAAATGCAATGTAGTAGAGATATCAATGGAACTGGTCAGCTGCAGTTTGAGTCAGTACAGTAAAGCCACAGCCAGGAATTGAAACAAGATATGCAGGAAAAGGTTGTTGGTACCACTGTATGTAGACTAAGGGCCTCAGTAGCGTCTGTAGGAGATCATATTCCTTAACTTCTTCTCTTAAGGCTACATAATTGGAGCTTTGGTTTAGCAGAAGGGACAAAGTTGGGAATGAAATTGCCTTTAATTCCTCAATTAAGTCAATGGACAATTAGTGAGTGATTTTCATACTGCGCTCTGGAGGGTCCTCTTTTTCTCTAGTGCCTGTATAGGAAACCTTAATTTGATGATTCAGTTAGCAGGGATGGATCTAGGTGTCAGTGTGCAGTGCACATAGCCACACCCGAGCTCCTAAGAAAACACAGCAAATTGATAATTTGCCTGCTTTTGAGAATCATCTAGACATTTTCTATCAGTAAAACACTCTTAAGGGACAAAAGGCTTGGCCAATGTGCTAATCACCTCTTCCCTCTTCCATCTTCATGCTTGGCTCTAGCAAGAGTGGCACATACAAAACTGGACATGGAGCAACAGTTTATCAGGACTAAGCATTGCCGTCCCCAGCCCCTTTAGCTGTTGGTCTGGGAAAATACATACAGGGCAAATAGCTTGGGCTTTCCCATGTCATTTCTGCATATATTTGGAGCATTTATAAGCAGAGTTAAGTTAAAGAGGAGGTTGAAATTGCTGAAGAGAGAAGTATACTAAAGCATGAATAAAAACTTTAGAAGCAAGGGAGAATGGAAAATGTTGTAGATGTTTTGCTGTATTTTTCTTTACAAATGCTTATTAATAAATTTGGTATAATTAGTGTCAATGAGCAATTTCCATATTATTTGGGGATAAGCTGAGATAGCTGAGTACTGATCATAATGCCCAGGTATGCTTTTCAGACTAAAACAGTCTAAGAGAAAACAGTTTCTCTTGGTGCAATGCCTGCTGCTATTGAAGATGAAATTGATAAATTTATCTGTCAGAAAATACTCATTACTACTTGGGTTAAGAAGTTACAGACCATACACCACTATTTCACTGACAACAAACAGAGAAATTCTACAAGGAAGATTAAGGTAAATTCTGTAGCACAGAGTTCAAGAAAACGATTGCATTCTTCTCATTTTTACCATTTGCTTAATTTTACCATTGCTCCTAGTACCCAAGTATGAGTAGATGGCTTTCTGCCTGATGGATTATCCTGATGCTATATCTGTCTTATAGTTACAGATTTGGATGAAATGGACCACTACATAAGCTTTCTGTGTAAGTCATTTGCCATCTGCCTGCCGTTCCCAGTCTCGAGTAGAGGAGGCTTCTGGAAGACGTCCTAGAGGCCTCAAACGCGTCAGCGGCTCCTCAGCGAGGAAAGGGAAAAGTGCTTCTTTGTCTGCTGTGGGTAATATCAGAAATGATGAGCTTAAATTGGCCAATTTAGGTGGGATATTGGGAAAAAATGTCTAACAGTAAAGACTGAAGAAAGACAGAAATAAATGACTAAGGAAACTGTGTAGTCTCCAAAATTAGAAATTCCTTATGGACAGGGAGGCAAGCATGTATCATGAGTAGATTTTAATTTGATCCTACCTTTGAAAGGGGGAGAGAAGGGGGAACTAAATGGCTTTTTAAGCTCCTTTTCATTTTTGGTGATTCCGTGATTTTTTTTTCCCCTGCTGTAGCTGTGACTACCACTGTGATTACTACAACTTTTCCCCTGCTCTGGACACGCTGCAGTTGAAGGTGCCTTTGCAGCTGGCAGACCCAGGGGACTGCCATCCTCTCACCAAACAACCCCAGATGCTATGGCAGCATTGTTTGAGGTGAATGGAAGGAGATGGAAGACATGGTGCAGGGCTGCCTCTTGCTCCTGCCTTTCCCCTCCCTGGCTCTCCTTGCCTCTCCAGCCATGAGTGCTCCAGAGGGAGCATCAAGCTGAGGGCTTGTCATCACGGGAAAGCTTCCCCAGTTATTCCTGTGTCATGGCTCCAGTGTAGCTGGATCGCTACAGTGCCGTCTGGGGATACGCTTGTTCTATGATAAGAGTCGGTTTCTTTTGGCTTACTTTAAATGCATTTAGTTTCCAAAGCGACATCAGGGCGCAGTGTCGGTCTGAGCACAGCCAGGGGTTTGCATGGGTTGAACCACTGCTATGGGATTTGACTCCCGTCACGTCTTGTGGCTGTCAGCATTTTGCCTTTTCACCCTTGGGTCAATGGCAGCTTTCAGCACAGGGCCCTGCATTCGTCCCTCGGTTCATACAGCATAAAATGACATGGTCTACCCTGGAAAAAAAACCCTTCTACAATAAAATGAAATAATACAGTAAAGGATGACATCAGATAAGGGTACAAGTTGGAGCTCCTTCCTCAGCTCTTGCTGTGTTGCTCTCCCCAGCAGCAAACTCTCGTGTCAGCTCATCATTGCCCTCCCTCTGCCCACCGAGTCCATTGCAGAGGCTCTACCAGGGCTTGACCAAAAGGCCAAAAGCCCCTCTGACACCTCCGCTTTCCTCTCTGACTCCTGGGGAGCAAAAGGAACAATCACATCCTCAGGAACTCACACAGGATGGCGGCCAGTGAGCCCTACCCAGCATGCTTTCACCTTGCCCCACTCTCTGCTTCCTCTTGCCTCCATCCCCATGGCTT
>JAOXNO010000033.1:54165942-54196119 GCA_028565335.1 Limnodromus scolopaceus | reverse complement strand
GTAATGTGCTCTGGGCAATCCTGCTTTATCAGGGGAGTTGGACTAGATGATCTCTAGAGGTCCCTTCCAACTCTGTCAAATCTGTGAATCCGTGAAGATGTAACCGGAATTTGTGCAGTACATTCACTTCACAGTAACTCTCTGTGCGGGGATGAATTTTGCCCAGGTCAGGTGATGGATTCAAGTGAATTCTGTCTTTCCAGTGCCAGAGAGCAAGTGGCAACTTCACCGCCATCGATCTGACCAACGCCCTGTTTACCTTCCTTGATGGTAAATCCTGCAGATGAAGGATAACGAATAATATACGAAGCAGGAGTCGTCCGCGGGGTTAGAGTTCAGAAGGGTGATTTTTCCTTGGTCCTCAGCGTGACCACACATGCGCCTGAGCGCACGGCTGAGGCCCCCCACCTGGATTTGTTACGATCAATAACCGTATGCTGAGCTCCGATCCAACGTACTCATTTTCTGCAGCATCCAGTACAGGGTATGTGAAATATTAAAATATGTAATTTTAAATGCATGCCCTTTATTGCTTTATAACTAAGAAACCAGATCTTTTCCCACTGACTTTCCATGCAACTTTTCCCTGTTCTCATATCCCATGTGGCTCTTAAGTGCGCAAAGGCACCAGTATTAAAGTTTATAAGATATTTATATAAATCAGATGGTTGGTGAGTATTAAATTTGATTTTTCTCAATAACCCGAGGGGGAATATTAAAATATTAAAATTGTTTGAATATTTAAAACACAAATGGGCTTTTGAATAGTTTAGGCCAAAGCCTCAACTCTTGTACGCAAATATATACTGGCTGAGGGTAGAGTCCTTGAAGTTTTAATCTTGTTATTCACATCTAGCGAGACAAATGGCAGGCTTAGTAGAAAGCCTGTTCTCAAAAATCACAAACAGACTAATATGGAAAAGCGAATTTTATCTTCTGTTTTCATCACATGATTTACATCTTGAGAAGGGCACATATCTTGTTCTAAATAACTGAGGTCATAATACAAAAATTACCGTCAAAATTGCCTCATGGCATTAGCAGTTTAGGAACCATCTTCACTTTTGTATTTCAATAACTTCGATGTAATTGTGAACTCTTTGAAACCTTACGTGGGTTTCCCGTTTCAAGCAACGATCTTCTCAGCCTGCTGATACAGCACTTCCCCGGATCTCCTCCTGCTTCCATTCTCTGCCTTTGCCCGACCGCGTTGTGAACACAGCACTTGCAGCTGTGGGTTGGTACGGCCATACTCTCCCAGTTCTGGGTTTTCCTTTAATCTATGAATAGCATTTGCCTTTGGGAGGAGGCGTTATTGCTTCTGAGTTGTGCAAGGGTGTGCGTAGGATAGCTGGAGGAGAGGGAGCCGGGTAGCAAAAAGGAATGTTTGCTCTTTGCTTTAGGCTCTGATTAGGTCAATTCTTGTGACAGAGTTATTCCCGCAAACCCACAATTACTGCTAGGCTGAGTTTTCCAGAAAAAAGGGATTTCTTTGCATGCTGTTTGCCCATCCTATTGCAGGACTAGTGGGGATAGGCATATGCAGGTAAGTAAGGCAAATTACAGCAGGAATGTACTCAGACTCTATACCACTATTGTTTTCCGTAGCCGAGAAATCAACCTCTGGCCCAGATGTCTGTGCAGAGAAACAGAGATACTGCTGCGAGAAAGGAATACTGGGATCAGAAGAAACAGGAAACGATATATTGAGAAAGGTGACATTTTTGTTATAGTTGGATGTTTTAATCTTTGTGCTCCAGGCTTCATTTCAAGCTGCATATCACAAAATGAAAAACAAACATATTTTGAATGAAATAGAGAATTGAGTTCTTTGCCTTTTGAGTTGCTACTTAAATTAGTTTCTATTATAGCTTTTAAGAACTACATTTTAGGAAATATTGTGAATCCTAACATGTAAACAAATACACTTTAAATCCAATCATTGCAATATTATTCCTGATATTTATAATATCTTGGCCTTTAAGTTTTCTGCTAGAACAGCTGCAGGGCTTTTGGGAGTGATGGGTAGTTCTTAATCAAATGGCTGAAAAACTCCCAAGAAATAATTTGTCTTCTTAGACAACGGATTTTTAGAAAGAACCTCAGAGCACATGAAATACAGCTTAAATGCTATTATGATAAAAACCACTTAAGCTACTGATAATCATCCTATGTATATTTGCACTCCACATGTTTACATAAGAGACAGATCTAGACTTGCTTCAATTACCTTTTCAAATATTCCTGGGTACTGTTAATGCTGTAAAAAATGTTATATATGTAAATTACAAAAAAACTCTTGTAAGTGAAAAGGGTATGTCCATCATCATTATTGTTGGCCCTTGTCAAAAAAAGCATCTTGTTAAAGTAGATAACTGACTTTTTAAAATTAGAGGTGAAAGAAGCCTATTAGATCATTTTGTTCACTATGATAAACTGGGCACAATGCCATTATATTTTATCTAGAAGGAAATGCTAATTCACTGATTCACAACAAGTACCTTTTTTATGCCTCAAATGGTGTTTTCTGTTCAGTAATGCTGATGATATCTCAGTCTGATTTGATCTCCTGGAAGGTGCTCTCAAGACATCCTTACCCCTAATTACCTTTATAGGTCTACCTACATTACCTCTTAATCAAGTTTCTGATCTTCATGATGATGAAAAAGGAAGATCTTGTACAGAAGTCTTTTGGCTCCCACAGGTCTGGATTTAATATTAGGTTTGGCTACAAACTCTCAGTGTGACTTTGAAGCACCCATTGAATTTCCCTGTTCTCTAGTGTCATTAATAAATCTTTACTGACCTTCATTGAAGAGTCAGTGGGATTAATGCAGGTGCAGACAATCTCCATGGAGGCCTTTGGAGACCTCTCTCTGTTGGCTGTATTGGGAATCTAATTCTTTGCTATACAAAAGCTGGTAAAACCTGCTTCTTCATCCCGAAGAGGAAGACACCTACAATTTAAACTTATCTGAAGACAGAGAAGCTCCTTTCCTACCTTAGCATACTTGAACCTGCTTTACAAAATCAAAAACAAAAGAATGAATTTAACCCACTTATGTCCTAAAAAATTAATTATATGAAGTCAGCGCATACTTTAGACTCGGGCAGCCAGGCTTTGCTCTTGTTTGCAGCACTGTGAATCTAGATCATCTTCCCAAAGGAAGCAGAAGAGTCTGTTGAATCACAGTGTTTTAGAGACTCCTATCAAGTGCCTCCAAAATATCAAAGTGATGGGATCTGAACTGCAGACAGAGGATAGGAGTAATCAAGGTGGTTTTAGTTGAACATTCCTTAATGAATAGGCATATTTAAATGATAATACTCTATGCAAGAACAGATATTTCATTTTGCAGTGAAACAAATACTGACTTTTTTCAAGTCCCCAGTGCCTGAAATCATGTGCTGCAGATATTAGTGAAGTACTTCTGTAGTACAAATCTGAGGATATATGTTGCATGCCTACAGAATGGCTTGAAGAGTGTTTCGGAGCCAAATTTTTTCCATTATACCTATTAGGAAGAGTCCTGTCTGTCTTCATGCTGTGCCTGAGAAGGCTGGCTGGCACAGCCATGCCAGGGACCATGTTAACAATTAAGTGGCATAGACAACCAGTGGTCTAGTGCTTGAGTTTACTCCATGGCCTTGTATAAACAAGCCTAGAAGCAGCTTTTTCAAGCAATGCTGTAGTGATGTGTCCATCTGAAAAAGGCAATGGCTATGTTCTCCTGTTCTTCACATTTATTTGAAGGCAAAGGTGCAGGGCATCTTTGGCTGAGATGTTTGTTCAAGAGATAATATATGGAGTCCATGAGTGCTTAAAGAGGAAATGAAGTGATGGCAATTACGGTGAATCAGGTAAGCAGAAGCTAATATTTTGTCTTTAAAAAGATAGAAAAAAAGTTGTTGCGAAATAATGGTGTGTCATATGCTGACAAAGATTTATGATTCTCATTCTTCAGAAGAGGAAATCCCATCAATAGCATCTTTACATTAGTAAAGAAACTCATATGCGGGCACTTTCTGTGACACTTCAGTCTGTGTGGGACATTGGTCTGGTCATCATGCTTCATTCACCATCTTTGTGACAAAGAGATTCTAATTGCAGCTGAAATTGTCTCTCTGTGTGCAGTAGAGAACACCAGTGTACCGAGAAGTCAGTTGTACATCTTGGAATGGCTTCCTCGGAAACCTTATTCCTATACTAGCAAACACTAACTCAACTTAATTTGTTGCATTTTATCAAACATTAACTTACTGCCAGCTTTCCAAGACAGACTATGTTCTATCTTTATAATCACTAATATAGACCCAAGCTGTATGTACATTAATAAATATGGGTGTAATTAAAGCTGTATTTATTTTTTTTTATCAGTTTTTACTGGTGCTACCAGAATCTGCAGAAACTATTTCTGAATAAGAAAGACTCTGAATTATTTTAGGCTTTTCTGCAATTTGGGTGTGTTAATTTTCATTTATGTCAACGTAGCTCCTGGCTTCTCTTTATTATTATATATTCAAGCTTGTCATCATCATCAGAATAAACAAGTGACCCAATTCAGCTTGGTCTTCACCTTTCACCCACGTAAAATTTCAAAAGGAGACTCATTGTTTTTGCATGTGTCGTAACCCTGTAATTATGAAGAAATTCAGTAGCAAATTACTTCCATGGCTTTTCCCCTCCATTCTCTGCAGTTGAAAGCATTCCTTCAAGAGACATTAAATAGTCTCAATTTCCCTGTTCTTCTGAGAATACCATACTAATGAAAATATACACTAAATATTTTCCTGAAACAGAAAAACTGGTAAAGTCAGTAGAAGTAAATCATTGTCCGTTATCAGTTACAATTTGACATGCATTCCTTTTATTGCTCAACACCTCATTAATGTTGGAAAAGTACACGCTGAGGACCATCTCACAACTTTGAAGAAGTTTCTACATGCGCAAAATGTATCTAACTATCTATTACAATAATTTTTTCTAAGTTCTTAGAGTTAGATGGTAATAGACTGCTGTCACTGTCAAAGTATGGGGAAATAGTGGGAAAAAAATGTACGAAATTACAGAACATGTCAACAGATGTCCTGTGAAATAAGAGATGTGATAAAAAGCTAGCAGCTTCATGCCAGCCTTTACCATATTTTATCAACCACCAAAAGAAATTAACATAAGCTTAAATTTATAGGTTGGGAAATATTGTCACTGGGTATGCCATTTATGATATGGCTGTTTCTGCTATATGTGTAGAAAAGGCAGTTGTTCAGCCTCTCAAACCACAACAGCTAAACCACGTCGTGGATGTGTGATATTTGTCATCTATCTGGGCCTCAAGTAGCTGAGTTGTGAATGTATAATCAGTATGACATTTTGGAAGGCTGCTTTTATTTGCAACATGCTTTCCTATGCTTGCCAGCTCTGAAGATGAAAGACAACCTGACAGTACTTTAAATAATGAGATCTTTGATCTGAAAATATATAAAACAACCTTTCCTCCCCCAACATTTTTGGTGAATTTGTCTGAATACCATAAATTGTGTATCCAAGAAACAGGCTTCAAGCAATTCCTTTGAGTTCCTTCTCAGTTAATAACAACCTATTTTTATTGACAGGGTAGAAGCGAGTCAGCCAAATGCTGGAAAGCTGGGATGACAGCTGATGTTCCTCTTTTCATAAATCCATGATTTCAAGCCATTTTACAGTGGGACAGTCAGAATAATCTAGAGTCTGACATTGTCAGTGAGTTGGTTAGACCAAGAAATACTGGGCTAGAGACTCTGTATGAGGATTCTCTTTACAAATGTGACATAACTGCTTTGAAGCCAAAGAAACACAGTAGAAGAAAGCAAATGTGCAAATAAGGTTTGTTGCACCTTATTGAATAGACTGTCTATCGTATTTTGTTAAAAGTTAATATTACTCTATTACCTTACTCTGGAAGACTTTGCATACCTACGGTTTTTAGCAAAGTTAGGTTTTGTCTTAGCTAACACGGCTGGGGTTTAAGATTCTTGTTCTACTGCTGCCAAAAAGGACTGGTTTAGAGCAAGAGATATTTTAAATAATTGCTTTGTGATGAGATATAATAATGGGATTATGGAATACAGGTAGCTCGGATTAATGCTGAGTTTAGCCTTTTAAAAACAGCCTAATTAAATTCTCTATAAAACCAATAACAGCAGAATTACTTGGGTTAATCTCTGTTCACACCTTTCATTTCTTTGCAATTGGCTGTATTGTTTTCACATACTCTCAGGAAAGAGAGTGCAATCTCAAGAATTCCAGATGACCATGTGGTGTATCAAAGGCAGATACTCTCCAGCTTCCCAAAGGATGCAATGGGTTCTCATTGTACCCCTGACAACAGAGAGGCACTCTGTCAGAATGTGTGCTGTTTTGGAAAGTTGAGAAGAAAAAGAGAATGCAAGGAACCTTTCCTTTCTGAGAAACGTTCTGCATAATGCTGATAAATGAGAAAGAAGAAATAAGTGGGAAATGAGCAAAAGGTTCAGTCCAAGGGTTTAACAACCAGAACTGTCTTGGTCACTTGGATCTTTCCTTGTGCTACCTGACTTTATGTCCTGATCTTCACCATACCTCCTGATTCAACGACCATGGCCCTACTTACAGTGATGCATATACCGTACCTTTGTCCATGGCATCCTTTTGTGCCGTAGAGCTACCATAGATGATCATAGATCATAGATGAGCATCTTCATTATATTATGTTGCAATGCAGTTACTTTCAATCCCTACATGACCTGGAGCTCCAGGAATTGCTCTCAGCCTGCTGCAGGGAGCACTGCTGATTGCAGATCTTGCATCAGTGCTTGTAGTGAGAGAGAGAGCAGCAAACTTGCACCCAGCCACTGACCAGCTTAGGGACAGGACTGCCAGCGGGCTGAGCTGAAACCCATGAATGCCGGAATAATGTAGGGTCAGGGTTTTTTTCATGATTGTACAGACTGTCCAGTTGAAGACTGACCTTTAAAATCGATGTTTTGCGCAAGGGTATAGTGCAAGCTTGGATTTCATAAGGAGGGCTAAGGGACTTTAAAACTCATTAACAAGAACAGATGCAAGGTCTTCTCATGTGTCCTCAACCTCTCCACATTTCCCAGTTACATAAAGATCACCTCCACTCTTGTAGTAGGACTCAGTCATCCCTGGAGATTAGGTTTACTTTGTGTAGGTTGCAGGCCATGATTTTCTCCATGTCTGTACAAAAATGGGCATCTAATTCAGAACCTTAGTTGGTTGGTTTTCCTTCCATGTCCAGTGTCCTCATTCTTCCCCATTCATTTGGTTTGGCTGAGCTCAAATGCTTCAAATTCAAACCAGTCACGTGTAACATTTTAGTATTATGAGTTGCCTAATTTACTTAAGAGAGATGCTAGAATCCAAAAATACATATTTTGGCAAGGGTTAAACCTTAATCTCAAGAGCTACATGCCAATTCAAAGTGTATTTTGTGTGCAGATTTATCTGAGAGTGGCTTGGCACTAAAGGATTTTCCATTGGCGCTAAAAGAGCCACTGCATGCCAAGAAAGTAAATATCAAACAGAAATGTGCCAGTATTTCCTGCCAGTCTCACATTTTTGAAACTTTTTCCATCCTCCATGCCATTGATTTCTGATATGCTCCCAGGCTTCCTAGGGAAAGGCTTTTGAGTCTCACCCCAGGATGCTGAAAGTCTTCTAATTTGAATACTAAAAATGCTAAATGAAAAAGGACTCCTCCCCCCTCTGACACCCCCAAGGAAAATCCCAGAATCTTTTCCTGTGAAACGCTGGAAGACTTCAAGGGGTTTTCAACCATCCAGAATACACAACAGATGGGAAGTGACACTGGCTCAGGATGGCAGACATTTCTTCCAACTTTTGCACAAACAAGTTGGTAAAGCCTCTCCGCCTCTTTTTGGAGCCTCTGGTGCCATAGACTTCTGATCACACTTCGTTATTGATTCCTGTGTTTCAGTTTCCCACAATTGGCTTTTTAATTTTTTTCTTACTCATTCCTACTCTTGGAGCTTTCTCCCTGTTCCTGCCTGCCAAGTTCCACCCTTGAAACTCTGTCCCTTCAAGGCTCTTTCTTTCACAAGTTGTCCCTTCACCATTGACTGCTCAGTCTCGTGGCTGAAGTGCACTTCTTTGTGCCCGTGTTGCATTCTTTAGGGGTCTCCAGTTCTCCAGTCCTGGAAGCAGATGGCATTGATCAACCTCCTCGTCATTAGATTTCTCGCAGGACACACTTCAGTCAACAGTGGGATCTTGTTTAACAATATGTCATGTAATGAAACAGCAGTAATAAAAGTATCCAGATTATATTTAGTCAATTCATTGGAGGAAAACAGGAAATGGCATAACCCACAATTTACCATATTTTATAAAGAATAGACCATTTTGTTTCTGCTTCTAGTTTGTTTGCTAGGAATAACTTTTTTCCCTATTGTTTATAATATTGTCTAGAAAACTCCTACATTTCTTAATAACTTGGATTACTTAGTTCTTGGATTGCCTAACCTCAGTGTTCAAACGTCTGTCAGGTAGATCCAGCATCTCCTAGATTTTGGACATGGTATAACATGGAAAAATGCAGTGAAAATCAGAAAGACTTTTACCTTACTAATACGGATATTTAAAAAGTGTGTTGCTTGAATTTGATGCTAGTATCAAGTGGTTTGCCTCTTAAAAATTATTTGGTTGGTTACAATTTTTTAAGTTCTCTGGTAACCAGCAGAGCCTAAAGATGGGATATCATGAGTTTCTGAAAGTGGCTGTGTGATGGTGGTGGTAGTGATGACTGCTGCCATCACCCCTGGAGTCCCGTCTCACCTGACATTCCTAATGCTGCAGGGGACGTAATCAGAAATAACTCAGTTCTCATATGACGAAGAAAATCTTATTTAGAAGTAACTTTTATGTAAACAGAAAGAGAGCTGAGACCCTGGAGCTGGGCAACAAGAAATGCACGGCTTGGGAACCTCAATACAACACAGTGAGGTTGAAAGGAGGCTCTGTGTGTGTGTGTGTGTGTGTGTATCTGTACAACTGTGTGCACACACAGTCGAATTTACTAAGAGAAAGAAAGAGACAGGAAGGGTGGTGTTGAGTAGGAGCGGAAAAGAATTTTTAAAATTAAAAAAACCCAACCCAACCCAAATGAAATTATATGCATGAGCCTGTGTCGATACTAGGAAAGTAGTATATGCACAAACAATACAAATCAGATTTAGGATTCCTTTTGTGTATATGGTTTATAAATTAAAGAAAACATTCTGCTCCTGGATCTGAACTGCAGAGCTTGATTGCACATTCTTTGCTGGAGCGAGCTCCCACCGTGGCAGGGGGAGGTGGTTGCACACAGAGGTGGTGGTGGTGGTGATGGTGGCAAAATGCTCTGCTACACGCAGGAACAAAATATTGCCCGAAATCCAGGGTGTTCTAGAGTTCTTCTCAGGTCATGGCACTGCATGGTCCCAAGATGGGGCCAAGCACGGTCTGTGTGCTCCTGGTGCTGCAGGCATTGCTCACGTCAGGCCTTGCTGCTTAGAGGGGCACATGGCCAGATGCCATGGTTTGGGGCTCTTTGGGGATGCCAAAGTGCATCACTGGGACTCCTAAAGGGCCACGGTCCTTGGCCTCTTTGAGTGATTGCATACTGCTGGAACACTTGATGGCTCTGTGCTCAGCAAAGTCTGCAAAAATAAGGCAATAAATAAAAAAAAATAAAAAAAAAATGAAATAAAATGAAATAAAATAAAATAAAATGAAATAAACCCCAGTCCACTATTTTTACAAGCTGCTGGAGTGAGAAATGTGGGAAGTCTTTCCACTACAACAGTTATATCCTTTTAACCTGCGCCCTTGGAAGAGGGCAAACTGAAAGACTCCTTTTACCTCTGTGTTCCTTTTATTTAAAATTTCACCCCAAATGTTATCCAAGTACAAATTAGTGCTGGTGAATTCATTTTTCTTCCTTGACTGTCTCTGTTGGGGACCTCCATCATTAGAAATCCGGCATCATAAAGCTGCTCTGGTTCAAATCCCTACTGTAAAAAGTCAAAATTGCTGTAAGCTGTGTTTTATATACTGTGATTTCTTAGCCTTGCCCAGAGCTGGAGTAAAGAGCCTCAGTGAAAGACCAGGTCTCAAGCATGAATATATAGATATATATTTTTTAAGCTATGCAGTATGGATTAACAGCATGGAAAAAAAAACCCTTCAAGCACGAAAAAAGGAACTTATACGCAATCACTGTGCAGCAAAATCCCTGGTGGAGGCACAAGGTGGTGTCACTGCAGCTTACCTGTGTGAGGAAGCTCTGGAGCTGTGCTGTCAGGAAGCCCTTTTTTCTCCTGTGACATGCTGTGTCGCCACTATGAGTTTTAGAATGTAGGTGAGCCCAAAAGGACAGCTAGTCCGAGCTGTATCAGCCCAAGCCTTGCAGCAACCTAACCACACTGAAAATTAATGCTGCTGACTGTGCCCAAGAGAAAGCCCCCGTGCAAGTCTCTTTCCCAAAGAGGAGAACAACAGTGAGGAAAGCTCAATCCATCTCTAAGCAATGTCTGCTCTTTTTTCCAGTATGTACAACAAACCAATCAGGCACAGATCAAACTTCTCCTCAACAGGAGACAATGGTAAAGGAAAGAAGAAATATGTTTTTAAAAACAAGTGATATTTGATATAAAAATTGCAGGAGAACAATTACGTTGGTCTGTGTTCCTTTGGAATAATTCACTCGTTGCTACCCAGCCTGTTAGTCTAATTGGGCATGCTGCAACTTATGGAAGGTCTCTACTGCCAACCTCTGTTCTGTAATTCATTAGCATCAAGTTGCTGCCACAACACATAACTCATTAAAATTGGAGATCTTCATAATTTTAATGGAGAAAAAGTCCTCATGCTTATGAACAGTAAAAGCTTTGGAAGCCTTTATTCAGTGGACTGAGACAAAGAGAAGGAAGTCATCATGCTAGGGGTGGAGATGGAAAGCAAAACCCCATCTTACCTTGTTAATGGACATTGTTGCTGTGTTATGCTGGTAGTATTTTGTCCCAGCCAGGATTTGGGTCCCAACAACAGTGAATTCAGGCTTTGGTGCTCAAGGAGCACCAGTTAACCATTTACCATGGTGTTCTCCTGGGTGTAAATGATTTTCACATCAGAATGGTCTCAATGGTACAAACAGCTACAGGTAGCTCCTGCCACCGTTTTCCACAGGTATATAAGCCACAGATAGGTTAATCCTCTGTATCCAGTCAAACAATGACAGCAGTATCTGTCTGGGACATTAGACTGTGTGTTAGGATGGACCTAAGAATAGCGTCATGGAAAGGGATTTTATTCCAGCAGGTGCAGGGAAAAGGATATAGTGCATGGCTGGAGATGAGGAACGTGCCTCCTCCATGGCCCCTTTGAACATGGGGCCCCTGGCAGCTGTTCTGGCCCCAGAGTTCTCACTCCATCACCCTGTGCCAATTACTGTTCATTAGCAGATTTCGGCTCTGCTCTGTTCGGTGCGTCTGGGAGGAGAAATAGCAGGGACAGTGCACTGTGTGGATAGAGCCCAAATCCGGGGGACCTCAGAGAGAAACCAGCAGAGCAAGCCCCATGCTCAATGTGTGAGACTTCACAGCTCTGCTGTTAGACTCTGTCTACAAACAAGACTGACCTGGTTAAACCCAGATTTTCCTTTACTGCAGGCCTGATTTTCCTCCTTTGGGGTCTTGTAAACCTTGAAGTGCTGTTTCTGTTAAGAAATACTAAAGTCAGACACCTTCTTACCAGTGCTGACTTGCTGGGAAAATTGTAGCTTGAGCTAGAAGGAAAGACCTTTTGTCAAAACCTGGAAGAAAATGAGAGGGATGCTGGCAGAATGGAGCTGCTACTTAGCAAAAAAAAAGCAAAAAAAAAAAAAAGCCATAAACTGTCAGAGTCTGGGGCCACAGGCAGACATTCTCTGCTAACACTTTCTAGCTATGTCCTTGCTATGAAATTCAAAGGGGTAATTTTAAATGGTTCCTTAACAGTTTCTAGTTAAGTATGATCTAAGACACTTTGTTTGCTCTCCTATTCATTAGGTTACTGTGGAAGGGCTATGAACTTGAGTGTTTGACTCCGTGTTAATTGACACTGTGAACTCTCACAGCTCTGTCCCCGGTGAATTAACTTCCGAACACTCAGACCAGGAGGGAAAAAGCTCAGTTCAGCCTCTGCTCACACTGCAAGGCTTATACCAGCATGTCAGGAAGAAGGAGCCTGTGTCTGCTGCTTGTTTTTCCTGCAGTAGCCTTTTGGAGGGCTATGGGAACTCCTGGGCATCTGAAATGCTGCTCAGCCTAAAGGTCTGCAACAGGACATCCAAAGGAGCTATTGGTACCGTAGAAGAATCACAAATCCATTCACAAATCCACTCACAAACCCACTTCAACACCAAGTCTAGCAGCCATAGAAGTGGTTTATCCTACTAGATTTGCCCTACAATACCCATAGGTAACTTTATGCATGGTTCTTTGTTATGGTGGTGGTATGGTGGGATGATGGCAATACATCAATCTGCCCCTTTTTGCTCCAGTATTTTCATGAGTAAGTAGGGAAAGATTCAGGTCTCTACTAATTTGCTTGTATATGCCAGTTTATGGGAGCAGCTGCTAAAGTGAGATTCTTCACAAGTCTGAAACCTCAGAAGCCTAAGAGATCAGAGGGACGTTTCATATGGAATCGAGCAGCTATGGAGTCAGAAATCCATACGCAAATGATTTAAAGCACTTTCTCTATACTGTAGCTAATGAACAGGAGAGCAAGAAGGAGGATCAACCTGAGATCATGTCTATGCTAAGCCAGTTGCTGGCTCATGGGAAACGGTATAAATTGCCCCTCAAATTTCCATAGCAAAAATATAGTGTTATATTATAAATCAATTCTGTATCAAAATAAACATTATTTATATCAAAAATTGATATAAATAAATTCTATCAAAATTACACTATCTAGCACTGCATCATATTACACACAAAAAAATAAGTCACAAAACTTCAAATAACTTTAAAATATGTGAAATGTTTTATTGTTGAAAAGACAGAACCTATTTAGACATTTCAGGAACTTCGTGTTTGGTCTTTTCTTCAGCAAAACATTGTTAGTCTTACCCTGTAGAAAACTTGGAACCCGTCTGTCTCTGCATAATGATCTGTTATAGAGGGTTGCAGAGTGCCAGTGCTTCTATTTTAGTATTTAATGTAAAGACTTCTCTTCCAAGCTAGAAAAGACCTTTGATTTCCTAATGAATGTGTCAGATGATCTGAGAACTAGTGGGTGTGTTTGTAATCACTCGAGTTTACAAGTGGAACAATTCTGTTAGCCAAACTGGATGAAGGGGAGGTGAAAGACCTTCTTAATCCCCTCACACTTACACCCACCAAGGAAGCAGAGTGAAAAACTAATTTCCTCATCTCGCCCCCACCCAGCCCTATGAAAAAAGATAGACATAAAAAGGAAGAGAAAGATCAAAAGTCTCTGAAAAAGTATTAAGAGTGATGCCGAAAGCTTTTAAGTACCTGATTCTATGAGTCACACCAGAAATGCGTGACCAGGCAGGTAAGTGATCACTGAATCAGAAAGAAACACTGAAGAAACAAACCCAATTTTTCATCCTCATCTCTGCTTGGTTAAAAAAGTAATGAAGCCTTGTGCTGTGTCAGATTTGGCACAGCTATCTGGATCTTCCTTGATGTATTGAGTATTTTACCTGTCTTTTCAGAAGCACACGAGTCCTGCTGTGGAAGCAGAAATTTCTCTACTGAGAATGTTAACAAAAATGGAACCCTCACAACTTTTTACAGAGAGAAGTGTATTTTTTTTTTTTTCAACAAGCAGCAAAAAAGTTATCTTAGATGAAAATGGCAATACTTCAGACCACTTAGTAATTGCAATTTATTGCTTTCCTCTTACTCTCCTCTCTATGGAGGAATCCTCTGACTTCATCTTCCATCACGCCCTCAGCGCAAGAGAGTGCAGGTTTGTTGTGGCGACCCTTCCTCACAGGGCATCATGATGCACAAAGACCAGAGGTTCTGCTGGATCTGCAGAGGAGGATGGACACAGCTTGAGACCCAATGACATCTCTGGGGAGGGACCATGCCTGTCTCAGACTGAAGTCTTAGTGTTTCTGTATATTTGATTCTTCAATAAAAATGAAATAGTTCTCTGACAAACAGAAACCTCATTTAAAAATTTTAAATCTGTATCCTAATTTTCAATAAAAACAGTTTTAGGACAGAATATTTTTTCTGCCCTACAAATTTTTGAATACACTTGTGATTGTAAGCCAGCTTTCTGCAGTGATGAACACTGGATCTACCCTCCACCACTTAGATTTTATTTTTTTTTTCTGAAAAACTAGGCCACGATACTAAATACTCTATTTGTGCAGCAAACAAGAGATTTGCAAAAAATCCTGTGTTTGAAAATGGTGTGCTATGTCTGGAAATGGTGAGATGTGGCTTCTACAAAAGTTTGAAAATCCAGACAGTGCTTTTAATATACTTTTAAGTTTAGAAGTCCAAGGAGAGCACACAAAATTAAAGAACAGTGAAATATAGGTCTATTTTTTACTTTTCAGATTCTAAAAGCAGTTGTAAAACGTTATTTCATAAAGAAAGGAAAATCATTAATCCCTTTGGCATTATATGAACAGAATCTCCAGCACATCTGCAAAAAGCAGAAATTATGTTAAACCTGGAGGTGGGAGGAGGACTGTATGGGTGACGCTGATGCTCAGATACCGGGGTTGGTTCAGGAGCTTCCAGTGGGGCTGATAACAAATCAGTGAAGATCAGAAAAGATGTACCTATCCAAAGTAATTATATCCCGGCTATGTAAGGTAATTATAATCACACCAGAGGAAAGGTCTCCGACAAACCAATTATAACTGTCTCTCTGTTCCTCAGCTGCCCATTTCCACAAAGCAGAGCAGGAAGTACAAATAGTGTTGTCCGGTTATATTCTCTTTGTGGGGAACTTGGGACGGCAAGAGGCAGGTCCTCACTGAGAAGGGGACAGAAAATAAAATGTGTGATGTCCGACTGGAGCAAACAAGACAGTTTTATGCCAAAACTGCCAAATTTTAGAGCATCATAGGAAACAACAGAGTTCGAGGCTGCAAAGCTCAGGACCATTCATATTGCTTAGACACTTTCAAGCTTTGCTTCACTAAAGAAGAGTAGTCATACATTTCTTAAGGAAAGAAAGCTGAAACTCAAAAGCACATTTTTGCAGCAAGGAGTGATTGCATACCAAATCTCCAGGCCCTCAAGAGCACATGGGACCCTGCCCTGTGTGTTTTAATAGACATCTCTAAGGTGTCTCTGGGGCAACGTGTCCTCTATAAGACCTAGGCAGACCTTCCAGGAAGCCTGGCTGAAGCATCCCCGCCATGTTGCAGGAGTTCCTGGCACCCTCCTGTGTGCCACAAACATCTCTCCACAAAGTGGGCCTTCAGCTTCATGCTCCTCTAGAAGTTGGAATTATTCTTCTCTGAACTTAAAAGGTCAACTACGCTCTGCTTTGTGCTACTTTACAGCCATTAAACAGGACATCACTGGCTAAATAAATACGTTATAACTTAGAGAAAAAATGCAGCTCTTAGTGGATGCTCTGGAGCTGTTTTTCCTCCCAAGGGCTGGCTCCACCCTCGGAGCCCTCCTCTGCCTTTTCCCCGCCGAAGTCTGATTTGGGGTGTGCCCTACACTGTCTAATAAAAACATGTATTATTGCTGGCAAATTCCCTGTGAACAAACAATAATAACAGTGAACAATTTTAACTGTGCATTAGCAATGGGAGCTATTAGCAGAATTCACTAACTGTTAAACTATTCAAGCTGCATCACTGCACGCTGACCTCAATACGTTTCTTTTTAGGCAATTAAAATTCTGCTGCAGAAATGCTGCCTTTCAAGTACCCTGCTCTACCGTGATTTTAATTTGACTCACCATGTATGTAAAGTACAAATGAAACGAGAAATGAAGTCTTTATATAGCAGCCAATACTATATAACTTAATTGTTAGGCATTTTCAGTTGAGGAATATTACCAGATCCACAGCTAAATGAATCCTGCAGAGAAGCTGTAATCATTTGGATTCATAATACCACATGGGGCTGGCCTGTTTTGCTGTTTCTTGTTGTTTGTTTTCCACTCCTGTTAAGAATTTTGGTTTCCAGCAATGCTGGCAGAAGTGAAAACATCTTGAAAATTCCTGTATGAATGAATGTTTCTGAGAAGATCTGCAGTGGACATATTTCTGTGGCTGTGGTGAAATCTCTCTAAAGTCTCTGCTCCTTTGGATGGGTGTTTAGACATCTGATTTAGGAGGGGAAATTTTTCCAAATGACTTGAGCAGTGTTTCTGATGCTGATGGTGTTGGGTATTTTTATTGTTACTGAAAACTGAAGAAGTGATATGGCAGTTTTGCAGCTTGTATGGTGATGAACTCTAAACTAAGTGGTTAGCTCCTGGTCCTATTGTTCACCAAGATAAACCTAAAAATGTGTTTCTTGAAGTTACAGAGGTCCAAAGAAGACCAGCTAAAAACTCTAAACGTATTAATTTTAAATCACAGACTAATCCTATTTTTCCTAGGCCTATGAATATTTGAGTGCTTGAGGTTGATAATACAGCCTAAGTGACAAGTTTCTCATGGGGACAAATTTAGCTAACAACCTTTTAGAAACAAATCATGATTTAAAATACAATTGCATCAAGGGTTCTGCCTATACGGGCTGTGGAGCTTAGGAAGCATTTTTTTTCTCCCCAAGAAGGAACCTCTGCCAGGGTTTCCCTGGGGCAATGTGAGCCTTTGAAGATCAGGGTGGAGAGCTGGGGACAGCAGCACTGACTACCTTTATGTCTTGTGTGATTTGAACTCGGTCAGTGTCTGGAGCATTTCTTAGTTCTCCATAATGACAATAACAGCAATGACAGAATTGCTTAGTAATTTCTGAAGAATTAAAGACATTTCTATCTTTTGCCTATGCACAATGACTTTTTAAAATTTCTAAAGATAGTCCTCTTTGTATTATTATTTTGATGAATGAGTGACAAATGGTGGTAGACACGTCTACTTTGGAGATTAATAACATCATTAATAGCTTTTAGAACAGCGACACTTTTGCGTTCAAAATAGTTTATTATGTTAAAGTGCCATGCTATTTTCTTTCCCCGCCTTTCTTTCCCTTTATCTCTCAGTGTTTTTCACAATGTGTGAATTGCCCTAGGTAAGGCTTTGATCTGGCAAATGTGTGCAAATGTGTAGCTATTATGAGCCATCCTCTCACATGCAATAAGACTACTATTGTATGCAGAAATACTTGCCTAAGTATTTGCTGATTAATATTTTAGATTTGCCTTGGGGAAAGGACTGTGTCTCACTGTGTGTTTACAAGGTGACCAGTGTAGTTGGATCCAGTTCCTGCTTGTGTGTACTCGCTATGTGTGTGTGTGAGGTTGAGCTAATAATAGTATGCTAATGATAAAATATTTACCCATCCACTTGGTAGGCAGATATTCTGAAGTATGTTTCTTTAGTAACTTCAAGAAAGACTTCATGTAATTGTAGTATATGCCTAATGTTTGCGTGAACAGTATTAAGCATTAACATATATCAAATAAATAGTTAAATTGGCCATTGAAATCAAAGGTCTAGACTCTTCTGAGGGACTTTAGACAAGTCTGATGCACTGTGAATAAGCAATCACGGAAGGTTTTCACCACAGCTTTCCTTTCTGGTGAATGACCAAGATTTTCTTTACCTGTTCTTCTAAGGTTCCCCATTTCCACTGTTGATTGCTCACCTCTGACATACTGCCCCTGGGATCCATTACCTTTTGTCTTTCCGTTGCAACTGGTGACACCCGAGGGGAAGACCATTAGCAGCTAGAAGTCGGAGAAAGATGTTTATTTGCTTGGTGCCTTTCTGCTGGCTAACAGAGGGACTGAAATTATGTGTGTCCTTTGAAGCCTCATCTTTTCCACACAGCTCTGAAGGAAAAAAAGGTGCTCCTTCTGCTACTTGAAGCCATCTAACAAATATCATGTACTTTGAAAGAGGAACTATCTCTGAACTTGTATGTTCTTCTGTGCATGCCATGTACACTACACATTTGCTTTGGTGTAGGTAGGTTGGCAGAACGTGGCAGTCAATGCAGCACATGCCAACAGAAGACCTTATTTGTCAGCTCAGTTAAAGCACACCTCTCAGAAATCTAAAATCAGCCAACAAAAAAAGCTTCACTGCACGTGGACTTCTGTATTTCCACCTGGGAAGTCTGTGTATATGTACTGTGTGCTATGTGCGCCCTGGCCACGCTGTCCTACGTGGAACTACTGCACATCTGCCACATGGCCAATCTGCTCGTGGACAGTGGCCACCTATCCAAACACCAGGCAACCTGATTAAAACTACTGCTTTGATAGGGCTCACTAACATCCAGGAATTGTGGGCATGTGGTCAAATTCCTTTTTTTGGGGGGGAATATATCTAAATTTGCTGAGATAGAATTTCCTTTCAGTGTTGCTGCCCTGTGGAGCGGGTTGAAGGAGGGAGGGGTAAGAGTGGTCCAAGACACATTTCCCTCATGTTTGTTTCAGGTAGGTGTGACTCAGGTGATGCAGCTAGTGTCTATTCAGTTAGCTCTGGAAATAACCATTATTATTTGCTTGAAGGATGGCAGTGCCTGTCTCTCCCTGTTATGGATTAGCACTCCACTGCGTTGGCTGCTACATAAATACCAAACAACGAGATGTTCCTTGCCTCAAGAGCTTCTCCCGCAAATAATAGCGGATAGGTGTGAGTTATCTCTCTTATGACTGAAAACAATTCCACCAGTTCTCTCTTGTCACACATTTTCTGGGGCCCCCATGGACCTACATACACTAGATTTTTGGAAAATGCTCTAACCACGCAAAGTGGCTAAATAAATGAATTTCTTTGCAGCCAGCTAACCTCAGCTGCAAAAAGCCTATTGAAAATATTTGCCCAGGCTGCAGACCAAGTGCTGCACGCATGCACAGGCACCCAGTTCATCTTCTCTGGGAGCTGTGGGTGTGAGCAGCAGTTCACGGCACTTCCTGAAGAATTTCAAGGGGGAATACAACAAACAGTCCAAGTATTCATACCAAGAGCTTTGTTTTCAGTTTCACTGCAATAACAATTAGCAGCCAGTTGGCTTTTGGCCACTGAAAATTATATAGTCAACTGGCAAAAAGTATCATTTTTTCCTGGCTTTATGCTTGCAAGCTGGGTGGCATAGGAGGATTTTGTGAGTGTGTATAACACTAACCTCTGCAGAATAATGCACTAACTAGTCAAAAGTCCTTTCTTCACAGAACCAGAGGCTAATTGCCAACCAGCTTCATTGACCTTCATCAACACTCATCTTTGTTAAACAGTGACATTTGCCAGCATTTAGTCTTTGTCTTTCTCTTTTTGCCTGTCTCTGTCACGTTCACTTACTTTCTCTCTTCTAACATGCACAAAATTCTTCCTGGTTAGAGAAAAAGGCTGCAGATAGCTACAAACCTCTAGCACCATGGCACATTTTAAATGCTGAGCGGGATCTGTGCATGATACTCATGACTAGTGCTCCAGGAGATACACAGATAACTCACCAGACCCCACAGCAGCCCTATACTGACTACCCAGAACTGAAAAGTGCCCACAGCTGGGTACTTCCATGCCCACGGCTACCAGGTCCCCAGAGAAGATGCTTCGATTGTGGCTGCCTCCTTTTGCAGTTGTACCTGTTTGCCCAGATTCCTCTGCTCCCCAAGGCGAAGCTTCCTCATTAGCAAGCTGGCAGGTTTCAATCCATCCCCCTCAGTCTGAAAGCTGAAAACACATAACAAGCAAATAGTGATTTACAGCATTATAATTGCAAATATTTCTGCTTTGTTTTCATCTCAAGGAGGAGAGGTTTGGAACAAAAGGAGGGCAGCGCCTTGCCAACGCATGAAGTTTTATGGGCTTATGTCCCAAAATTATAGGATCTAAGTCAGTCAGTTAAGAACTACATCACTGCTTTGAATGCTGCTTAAAACCAAAAGAATTTTCAGATAGAAAATAACTGGTTTCCTAAGTGAATAACTAGTACTAGAATAGGTATTATCAAAGTGGCTGTAATTAACATCCACGTAAAATGAAGAAGTAACAGAAATTAAAACGGTATGATATCCATACCTTAGCAGAAGTGTGATCATTCGTATATAAACCTAAAAGTGAAGTCAAAGATTTGTTAAGTCAAACACTTAAAAATGAAGAAAGTAGGGTTGCTCATGACCTTGTAAAATGTTATCTAACTTTTTTATTCACTTATCTATAAAGGTAATAGCTCAGAACTGCTTTCAACAGCTCCTGAGGCAGACTGAGTTGTCAGCTCCCCTGATTTTGCCACAGTCTTCTTTTTTCCTTTGAATTCCCCGGCTCACATATTCAAGCACCATGGGAGAACTTCAGATGTCCCTTTTCTTCTCCTATTGAATATGGATAAAATTTTTGGAGTTTGAACCCATAAGTTTTAAGGAAAAACTTTAAAATGTCCAAATTCAATATTTCAAATCATCTTTTTATTTATAAGACAGTTCTTTTGAGGCACATCTTATGCCTTTTTAAGATAAGCATTGCCTTAAGCACTAGGAAAACGAGGTACAAAACCCAGTGGGCACTATGCAGGCACCAGAATAACAGCACTGATTTTTCACACTGATTTTTCAGTGTAGTGAGAATTTGTAACTTCCATTAACTCAGTAAACTTATAAAGGGAGCCTAAAGCTATGTTTTTGTTTTAATGGAATACAAGTTGGTGTCTTGATGTAGCGAGGCGTATTAAATCTATTTAATACTGAGACTTTTTTAATACTGAGGTATCAAGACAGCTAACTGGAGAGCAGTAACCTTGTGAAAATACTCCCAATACATGCATATATGAAGGCATATATGGTAAGGTCAAGACGGGAACTGAAATCCCTTGAGGCACTAAAGAAGGCTGCTTGCCATCAATTCAAGCTAAAAATTCTATGCTTCTGTCACCAGCCCATGAGATGAAGTTTTGCAAACTGCCAAGTCAAATCTTTCCAAACAAGCAACAGGTTAAGTTCAGAGGAACAGAAATGATCTTTATTTTAAATGTCTGATAGCTCCAATAACCTCAGAATAACTTAGCTTGCATTTTGGGATCACTTTTCTGCAAGGGGGCAAAGTTGCAAACAGTATAAATTGAAAGTGGTAAAAATATTTATTGGTAACCTAAGTTTTTAGGAGCACAATTTTATATGTCTCTGTTTGCATAGCTTCAGCATAAATGGGGTAATATTAATACCACAAGAAGGTCTGTTTACATGCTGCTCCAAGAATTTTCTTGCAAAGGAAAAAGCCCTTGCCTTTGCCATTATTCTTTATGACCACAAATCCTGGATAGCTTAAAAAATTAAAGTCTCTTTTTATGTTTGTATGTTTCTGGTTTTTTGATCATAGAAACCAAAGATAATTACTTGGAACATCTGATGAAGATGTTTATTAGGATGATCACATTACTACATTTTGTCCATAAGAGACGTGCTACCTGAGCTTGCTTTGCTGTGGAGGAACAGCACTTATCACGTGTTCCTGGGCTCACAGCGCAGTTGTAGTGCTCCTCTCAGCAGAAAAAAGATAGGAATGCCTCCTGTTTGGACAGAAAACCTTATGTTTGTCCCTGACTAGCTAGGAACAGCCTATACTGCCACATAAGAAACTGTAAGACCAATAAATTTGGGTTTCCAGCAGCCCCAGTTCCTTCACTTACACTAAAAGTGTTGTGCATGCAGTTATACTCCACTACAAGCTCTTCCTTGTGCAAAGGACACTCATCCAGACATCCGTGTTCCACCATGGACATTCCCTGTCTTGCATCTTTGTCCCAACATCCCGTTTTCCCCCCCAGAGTTCACATCTTTATGTGGTCCCATGGCCTGGCAACGCACAGCACTCGCCGTGCCACCACCACCTCATCCCAAACCATTCATGGGGGTTTCTCTCACTAAAGCAGGTTCCAATTCCACCTCTTCAGCGATATCCGAGTTCAAAATAATATGAAAGTAAGGTAGAGTTACCTGACAAACTTTTAGTGAGAGCTCTCCTTTCTCTGCAGGACCAGTATACAAAAATGCATAACAAAGCAGGGCTGCTGGGTCAGGAAACAGGGTTTTCTTCCCTCGGCTTAGTGTCAGTTCAGAGGTAGAAAGGATGGAAGACAACAACTTAGTGGTTCTTCTAATAGGCATGGCATTATTGCCTCCTACGACCGCTACAGTTTCCCCACATAAGGCGCTCTCTACATAGGTGGAAAAGAAAATGATCTGATTTTGCGAAGTGCTGAGAACCCGCTTCCCTCACTGATGCATCTAAGCAAGTTTACTGCAGAGGTAACGACCGCCCACAGGCCTGCTACGCTGACTGTTTCCAAAATTCTTCCTTGCCCACTTCACTGACACTAGGAAAAGAAATCTTTCTTCAGCATACACAACCATGCAACCTTAAAATAAAACTGCTGAGTTAGAAGAGGTTAGTACGTGTTTAGGTAAAAGGTTGGGTCAGACCTACTGGGAGAAGATAGAGAGGAGAACCAAGGGCAGGAAAAAAAAAATAACAGGGTGAATGCAGAAAGGAAGAACTGAAGCTTATTTAGCCAGAGAAGATCTGGAGTGGAGAGGATACAATACCGGTGGCTGAGGCACATCGGCTGAGAAAGTCTTTGGAGGAAAAGACTCTGAAATCAGCCTTGCTTTGTGTTCATACAGAGCGTCCACAGTAGGGTTATACAGCATTAGCTAGCTTGCAGTATTGCCCTCATGCAGATGGAAGCAGAGAAGGAAAAGATGAGAAACCGGGACTGTGTTGTTGGAGCAGATCAGCCATGAAGTCCCAGCCAACTCCAATTCCACCACTCCTTGTCCTCAATGTCTTGTGGTAAGCCAGGGAAGAAACACAAATGGCCCAGATACTTTCTTGGCTTTTGAGGACTCCGTGTTACTGAAATAAGAACAGGGAAATGAGTGCTAATCAAGAAACAGGGGAAAAATCAGCTGGCTGGAAGCTTATCAGCGATACTGCTTTTTGCACTAGATGAGATTTACAAATGGCTGAGGTTCCCGAGGAGCTTGGGAGGAATTCAGCCTGTGGGTGGAGGGCTGATGTTTTGCTTATGGTCCTCCTTGGCTGTGTTGTGGCCAAGGGAGTGGGATGCTCGATTTTTCTGAGCAGTGAGGCCAGCACAGCACAGGGTTGGGCTGATGGAAACAGGGCAATGCCGTTAGCCTCCTGCATGCTGATGTCTGGGAGGGGAGGTGGTAGGAAGCTGAAATCTCCGAACCACAGAATGATGAAAAGCCTTGAGCTACATCTGACCTGGCTGCCAGGACCTTCACTGGTGAGAATGGAGCCCAGATGTACAAGAAACCATGCTGTGCATCTATCCAGCTGTTCCTGTGTTATAACAGCCATTTAATTCACTTCAGTTTTAAGTTTTTCAGTTGTGAGATTGCACAGCAAATGGTAGTGTAGGAAGGATTATAGTTTTGACCAGTGAAGTTAACCTGTCGTTACTCATACCCAAATAAATCATAGTATTTTCCATTGGTCACAAAAAGAGATGTATCTACGATATAGTCAATTTAGATTTGTCTTAATGTGATCTGCATGGATTTTTCTTAGCTTTTAGGAAGAAAAAGTAACCGTGTTTTACTTTGGTCAAGATAAATCAATGGCCTTGAAATTTGGAAACAATATATATTCGACCACACAAACTAATAAGGCACCAGTGTTTTAGCAGACATTATAAAACATAAAATTAGATGGAAAATTGCCTTAAGCCCCTGTAAATTAAAATTGCTCTTTTTATAGCAAAAATGAGCCTTATATAGCAACAAACAATTTTGTGATCTTCCTTTAACTAGCCAATTTCATATGGCAAACAGTATTTATTCATCCTGCTCCAGTGACCTAACCAGCAATTTACAATGTGATGCCTTGCATATTTTCACAGTATTGTAAAAAAATGAGGTTCTGTAGATTTATTTGATCCCTGTTGAAAAATTATTTTTTACCTCCTCCTAACCAGTGTAAACTGGAAATTGTTCTTAATGTAATTCTCTTGCTTACCATCCACTCATTAATCAGGAAACTAATTAGAGCCAGTTTGCTTACTCTAATTTGAAAAAGTGAAAGTAACATATGTTGACAGTTAATTTGGTTTTTTTTTGTTAACAAGCACACAAGTTTTTATAATGAAATAATATTTGATACTGATACAGAGGAACATGGACTAATAAATTGCAACAGGCTGGGAAAATGCAGTATGTTAGTCACTATGGGAATAATAATATAGATCATTTAGTACTCTAGTTTTTCTGTTGATGATTTTCCATTTTAGCTATTTTTATACGGTATTACACTGACTTGATTTGGAACTTCTCAAACACACGTCAATACAAGTTTTCAGCATTTTGCAAGTCTGTACAGGCCCAGTGCAATTTCTGAGACCGAGTTACAAGAAAAATATTATGCATCTAGGCTCCATTTCAAAAACTTCTGTTGTCTTGGCTTTTAAAAAATGTCAATATGCATAAAAGGGTGCCAGCTGACAGCCTGCAAGGCTCTCGGTTAAAGCTCCAGCTGAAGCCCACCCAGATCATTTGCAGTCTTTGCTCTGAGCTGCTTCGTCACTGGGGCAGATGACTGGCAGTGGCAGGACGAGCATCCCCACCTGAGCCACCTGGGAGCTGGAGACTGACCTTTACTCAGCTGGGTGGGAGTTTGGTTGCAGTACAGGTGTCCCAAGATGTGCTATTAGTAAATTCTAGTAAATGCAAGTGAGGACAGCAGCAGTGACTTCAGCCAGAGAAAGCAACGATTCCTCCAGAGATCTCAAGAAGCGGCTGAGTTGCCATCCCTGGAAGTATTTAAAAGATGTGTAGATGTAGCGCTGAGGGACATGATTTAGTGGTAACTTGGCAGTGTTAGGTTAATGGTTGGACTTGAGATCTTAAAGGTCTCTTCCAACCAAAACGATTCTATGATTCTAATATCTGAAATATGCACTCCATGCATAGCGCCCTGCCAATGCTCACATCCATCAGCTGCACCCAGACAGAAAACATAAACCAATACAGTAGGGAAAGAATCATTTGAGTCTTCAAATTGGCTTTTAGCATAAATTCAGTGTTCCTTGCATCTCTGTTTTGAATCATTATGTTATGATGCCAAGTGATAAAGCTCGAAAAAGCAGAGACACTCCTGAGTGCACCAGCTTCTCAGCTGCCCTAGTAATAGTAATTACCTTTTCCTAAAAGGCACGGCTTATTTCCTCAGATCATCATAGCTGCACCACTGTGCTGTTTGTTGGTATGAATTGTTTTGAAGAAAAAAGTGTAAAAATACAAAAACTCTAAGGTCAACTCTACTTGGAGAAGACATTAAATTGTCTTTTCATCTTAGAAGACTATTTTTTCAATGCAGAGATTGTCACAGTTATTTACACTGAAGTTACTCTTCTCTGTTGACCTTATGTGAGGAGAGGTCCCACCCCAGGTGTGGACACTAAGCTGAGCTATTGCCCTCTGTTACATGTCCTTTGTGCTCACCTGGGTGTGAGTAGGGTGAATGGAGGCTGGGCCTGTGGTTTGAAATACTGTTCCAGGCTGAGGTGGCCTTTTGACTCCTGCCCATGACACTCAGGGTAGTGTGCGTATGGAGGGGATGTCCATGGCCAGGCTCACTCCTCTCTTGTGCCCGGCACTTGCTCTCACCACTCTGTCATGCTGCAGAAATGATGCTAGTGGTCCCCACTGAAGTAAGAGAGACAGACGGAACAAAAATTCTCCATGTGAATATCTTCCAAGGAGCAAGGGAAGCTTTTAAGAAGAAAACCGTCCCATCACCAAGAAGAATGTAAGTGCTTTAAAGTTTTGTTTTTAAATGAATGGCTGAACAGAGACATCTCATCCCCTGCATCAAATGTGGGATGGCTAATGTGTCTGCAGCAGTCTCTTCTGCCTGAACTTGATGTGAAGAGCAAGAGAAATAAGGCCAGGGAGGAGTGACCTCAGGAGATCTCACGCTGTGGGCATCGCACCCAGTGCTGTCTAGCAGGCAGGTGAGGGGGACTAAGAAAGTGGGAGGCACAAGAGCTGCTTTTGGATTTACTTGAACAAGGGACTAAGCTACTCCCAAGGTAATAAGGCAATTGGAGCTCCTCCTTGAACAAAGCAGCTGAGTTGTTGCTCACACCGAGTCCTTTCAGCCCTACCCACGAGACTTGTGTGGAGTAACAGGCTGGGAATTGGGACAGCTTCTTAAAAATAGATAACTCTGTTCCATTGTTAAAAATATGGGGCTGTACCCATCTCATGGACTAGGCCCAGGCTAATGCATGAGGGGGAGGTATCACTGTGTTACCAAATTAATTATGGCATTAATAATTCAGCACAGGTACTGAATAGCGCCAGTGCATTACCAACGGTGTGGTTCACATGTCCAGCTTTCAAAAAATGCTCCGTGCAAGGTGATGTGTTGCTACGTGAGTGGTCTTGATGTTAGGTGGGGTAGCTCCCAGCAGGAGAGAGAGCCAGGCACCAAGGATCTCTTGAGAACAGTTCAGGAAAATGCTTGAGGGTGCCTGGATTTCTTGCCATGTGGTCTGGAATACTTTTGATAGAGGGCTTTCCCCAGCTTTCAAGAAGATTTGGGGAAGAGAGGAAACACTATAACTACAAACATTTGTATATATATCTATGTGTATATAAACATTTTCTCTTCCCTTTCACTGTTATACATAAAACTCGCAAAGTTTTAATGGAAAAAATATTAAAACCTCCTTATAAAAAAAACTCTTTGGCAAACAAATAATATTAACTCTACTAATAAACACTTGGGTTTCTATTGAAAACTACTTTCTGACTAGGCAATTTTATGTAATACTTGGTAAATTAAAATTGCAAGACAAATTTCTGTTGAAAATTCAAATTGTTTTGAGTAAAATGGATGTTATCTTTTAAAAACATGTTTTGCAAAAACTGGAAACTTACGCTTCAAATTTGTTTTAAAGCAACTGAATTTATCTTTTTTTATCTTTGTTCCAAAACTCTTGGAGACTATCTGGAGAAAGCCTGCAATTGGCAGACAAATGCAGGAGAAAAAGGAAAAGAGACCAAAAAATCTCTGAATCCAGACAGAAAGCTTCATCAGGAAAATGTTTGGTTTTGGTTTTTTTTTTTTCCCCTTCATGGAGTATTTGAACAACTTTAATTTTGACAAGCTGCCACTAGAGGTCAGTTGTGTTTTTAATATAACAAAATTATTAGTATGTTCCTTTCCATTTTATCCTATTTTTGTGTCTTTCTAGTTTTTCAATCAAAATTAAGCCCACAAATAAAATAACTGCTGGACCTTGGATTTGAAAATAAAACCAAGAGCCTACCATACAATGGAAATTACAGGTAGCAGCAAAATATAGTAGTCAAATGAGGTACCTCTACAGAGGTAGTTTTCAACATTGAAAACTGTGGTATGCTGATGAACTGCGTGATCAGCTGGCAGATATTAACATAGGTCCATTCACGTCAAATAAATAGTGGTAGAGCTGACTATGATACGCAACACTAGCTTACTCTCTGCCAAGGATTTAGGTCTCTATTTTGAAAGTGGTCTCAATCTGTGACAAATTTGAAATTTCAAATCCTTACATTCTTACTTTAATTTTGTTTTATTTTAGAGTTGATGTTTTGAATGGCCAGGACACCTTAGGTTTTTAGGGCTTTCAATTCAAACGAGATAAACTAATCCCCTCTCTTGCATTTCAAAGTCCAAGTGATTTCTTAAGAGTTCCATGTGAATCCACAAACTGCCCACACTTTTTCCCCCCAAAGCCTCCCTTTCATTCAAAAAGACTTGCCATTCCTCTCTTCCTGAGCAGGAAATCAGGCCAGGGTTGGGATGTTGGAGTGCTATCTATCTAGGTGGTTTTCTCCTTTATTGTTTCCAAAGATTTATCCTTTTAACTGCCCATTCTAAAATAATTTTTGAGTGTGTGTATGGCAGGGAAGCAAGTTAAGAGTTTCTAATGAGCTGGCAGTCTTTTCAAAGCGTGGAAATACTGGCTTTCCTCTGGCTTTAAAATTTGGATTTTCACTTCAGTGCAGTATCAGAGTGACCACACACTGTACGATGGAGCACTACTGTAGCTGATAGAAGAATTTGGGCCAAGACCTGTAAAATAATTTTTTAATGTAACGTACTTTAATCCTGAACCGTTCAGTCTTAACCACAGCAAGACAATGACTCAGTGAGGATTTAATGGCTGGCCCCCTGGGCGAAGGCATGCTAGCAGATACTGATTCATTTATATTGGACACTGCTGTGAAACATCTTGCAGACAAAACTCAGATGAATTACTGTACTTAATACGATTTATGTCATTTATTCATTGCTCGGATGCATTACTCTGAATCTGCTCCCTGGCAGTTTTCCCAGCTAACTGGCAGAGCAGTTATTAGGGTGCTGAGAAACACGTGCTTTCCTGCCTGCTCCAGCCAGAGGATCACCTGCGATTGCTGCCTTCAGCCTCTGCTTTCCTACGCTGGATGACAGATCCGTGTTTAACGATGTACCCACTTAATTTAATGTCTTGGAGGGACAAGTGTTCAGCAGGACAAATATCTGTAACACAGCAAACAGAGCAACAGCCCCGTGTGAGCTTTCCATTCTGAAGGATTCAAGTGCTGTGAAGCAGGTTGTGGTCCTTTCAGCTTGTACTGTTCAGTACTTGGGGCACGTCTGCTATGAAGACAGATAGAGAGCTGGGGTTGTTCAGCCTGGAGAAGAGAAGGCTCTGTGGAGACCTTCTAGCGGCTTTCCAATATCTGAAGGGAGCCTACAGGAGAGATGGGGAGGGACTCTTTGTCAGGAAGTGTAGTGACAGGACAAGGGGTAATGGTTTTAAATTGGAAGAGGGGAGATTTAGATTAGATACTAGAAAGAAATTCTTTACAGTGAGGGTGGTGAGACACTGGAACAGGTTGCCCGGGAAAGCTGTGGATGCGCCATCCCTGGAAGTGTTTAAGATCAGGCTGGATGGGGTTTTGAGCAACCTGCTTTAGTGGGAGGTGTCCCTGCCCATGGCAGGGGGGGTTGGAACTTGATGATCTTTAAGGTCCCTTCCAGCTCTAACCAGTCTATGATTTGACCAATGGAGGTTTTCAATCCCTTCTGGTGTGCCGGTAGCGTTTGCTTCAGCCTCTCCCTAATGTTCTACCATCTTTTCTACTTTAAGTTCCCATCCCTTGGCTGAGCTGGAAACACAAATGCATGTACCATGCATTTATGCAGTGCTAGCTCTGAGCACAGGCAAAGCTTGTGGCTGCCTTGGAAGTAGCCCACCTGAAAAGGGCTTTCCTGAGCTAGGAATGAGAGGACAGTGGGAGAGAGTGCTCCTGTCCTGCTCCCACTAGCAGTGTTTGGTGGCAGGGCTGGCCAGCTGAGGACCTGAGCCAGCTCCTCAGAAGAAGTGGGGGCACAGCCACCAACCTGAGATTTTGGAGCAAGGCAAGGTCTCACCTGCCCTTGTTCAGTGAAGCAGGACTCTGTGTATTAGATGAAATGACTCCAATAACCCACTTGATTTATAGTCCGTTATTTCTTACCCTAATCGAAACTACTTTATGAGGCCTCAAATGCTGGCTTAGTGACTGGGAGAGGGGAAACCCTAATAAAACAATAATGATCATGAAATGAAAAGTTCGTCAATAGGAACAATCCTATACCAGTGTTTTGAGCAAAATGTTCAATCTAAGAAGTGCAATTAACTGTCCTGGCAAACGGGGGAGGTCCCAGCCGATTGGCGCCTAGCAAATGTGACGCCCATCCACAAGAAGGGGCGGAAGGACGATCCGGGGAACTACAGGCCTGTCAGTCTGACCTTGGTGCCTGGGAAGGTGGTGGAACAGATCATCCTGAGTGCCATTATGCAGCACATGAAGGACACCCAGGCAATCAGGCCCAGCCAGCGTGGGTTCATGAGGGGCAGGTCCTGCTTGACAAACCTGATCTCCTTCTATGACAAAGTGACTCGCTTGGTGGATGAAGG
>JAOXNO010000033.1:54146664-54165842 GCA_028565335.1 Limnodromus scolopaceus | reverse complement strand
TTTTTTTTTTCATTGGTTGGACTAGATGATCTTAAAAGGTCCCTTCCAACCTAGGTGATTCTGTGATTCTGTAACAGCACAATTGATTTTATGTCTCAAAAATCATGAAGGCAGAAGAAGAAGAACAGGCCAGGGAAAGAAGGGGGGAAAAAACCTAATCATTCCAGTCTTTGCCTTCTCTGTGCTCTTGTGCACAATGTTGCATCCAAAGGCAAGTCACTAGACCAGATCCAAGATTCACGATCATTTAATTCTTTTATGATATTATTTTTGTGAAAAAAATTCAGGCCTGAGACTGTGGGTGTGCTTCAACTATGTATGTAAAATGCTCTCCAGGCACATCCCTGGGATTTGTACTTAAGCTAAAGAAGAAATGGGACTCTGTTCACTCCAGAAGTATTGTAAATGGTATGGTAAAATCATATAGTAAGTAATGTTATTGCAACATCAGCATCAGCAGCATCCCCTGATGAAAGCTCATGGGCTACGTTGTCTCTAACCTTGGTGTCTGATTAAAGGGATCCTGGCACAATCATGTCAGGATCAGTGCAGCAAGGGCTGGAAAAGTGCAAGTTGGATGAAAAAGTAAGATATGGAAGGTTTTTTACCTGATAAATTTGGTAGGACCTACAGCACAATACATTATAGCAGAAGCTTTTTCATCAACTCCTGTCTGACCTTTTCTGCCACTTCTTTTCAAGCTTGAAGGAGCTGAGCTTTCCTATGCGGGAACTGCTTTCCACTCATATTCTTCCCCTCAGTCTCTGCTCTGCTCTAACCTGCTTTCCCATTTCCATGTGACACGACTGCAATGCAAAGTGAAGGGTATGTTGATTTACTTGCCTCCAGAACAATCACCCTGATGCTCATTATCAAAACAGATGTTTATCCTAGACTTAAAATTTCTTTCTTCTGCTTAATTATATCTTGTGGTAGAGCCAGCGTTACACAGCAGCTCATCTTCAGATGCACATTTTCAGCAGACTGATTAAGACACATTACATCTCAAACTATTTTCCTACCGTAGTATTCAAGCTGTGCAAAGAAAAGCAGCTTGTTTCATTTCCCAGTGAACATACCAAGGGCAGCTTGGATTTCTCTTGGTTCGCAGCTCTCCTTTCTCTTTCTTCATTCATTCATTTTTGCATTTTGTTTTGTTTTGAAGAGATGGTGATGGGAGCAGCACACAGAGAGTGGAGCGAGTTTTGTGGAAAAGTTCAGAGAAATTGAGGACATTGAGAGAGCAATAGTTAATAGAAAAGGATTAGGCTCCACGAATTCAGTTGTTTCCTAAAACTCTTTTCAAGTGAGAATTATATCCTCATCATGTACTGCTACATGAGTGGGAGAGAGAAGAGCTTGTAGCAAACAATGGCTCATGCAGCATATTTAATACCCAAGAAAAAAGCAGAAGTCTGTGTTAAGACAGGTTGCAGGATAATGTCTCATTGATGATTAGTGGCTGTTACAGTAATACAGACCAAGAGTCTGAACTCAGGTTTGAGAAATGACAGTGATCCAATTTTCTGACAGATAATTCAATTTAAGAAGTCCTCGTTTTTAAGCCCTGACCACTAACTTAGTTCAATTACCATCTGGTGCTTTTCAGATTATGTATGTAGGATGAGTTGTCCACGGGCAACTTTATTATTGTTTTCAGTGGAATAAAGATGAGGACCTCCAACTGAATGAATTCCTGATTACAAGTAATGTTCTTTTTTTCCTCTCTCTGAACGAGAGCACAGAAGGGCTGTTCAGACAATCTTGCTATTGGTAATGCTTAGGCAGAGCAGAAACCATCTCATCTGACATTAACATTTTTACTGTGAGGGTGGCACAGGTTGCCCAGGGAGGTTGGGAAGTCCTCATCATTGGAGTTATTCAAAAGCCAAGACCTGGTCCTGGGAAGCTGATTCTAGGTGGGCCTGCTTAAGCAGGGGGATTGAACATGATGATCTCCAGAGGTTCCTTCCAACATCAGATACTCTGATTCTTGTCCTGTGACAGAGGTGACCCACAGTTTAAGAGGAGGCCACTGCTCCTTCAAGGAGCGGTACCCAAAGGAAGAGACGTCTGTAACCTCTCTTCTACCAGGTAACCTTCCCCACTATTCCTAAGGAAGTTCATTTATCTCTGCAAGTCAGCCTCTCGTTTCATCTTCCTTAATTTCATGGGGCTAGACTCACACGTTGGTCCAAAGGAAAATATTTTCTTTGTAAATAGTAAAATGTACAGCTTACAAAGTACACTTTAAAATGGATCTATTTTACTAAGTACTTTCTTCTTACTTGTTTTGGCTATTTAAGGGGAATGAATATTTATAGGGTCACAGAATCTGTTGCCACAGCAGAGGTGTTTAGTGTATAATACCAGTTGCATCTGGGATACTTGGTAACCCTTCATTCCCACCACCAAACATCTGTGGTTTTACCACTAGATAGCAGTATGTGGCAACGAATGTGACTCCAAAGATGGCTTGAAATAGCTGGGTAGCTAAAAGCACAGCATCCAACCAGGCTGAGGGAACAGTCAGGGGAGAAACGGCAGAAGGAGAAAGCAGAGAAAATACTTCCTTTTTCTTTTTAAATCTCACCCGCTTTTCTCCTGTCACGATTTTTGATTCATAAATGTTGAATTACCTGCACTTGCTGAAAAACAAAGTGCTCTCAAAATCAAACCACAAGATGAAGGTAAAACAAGGAGTCCTTTGTTCTCTGCTACATGAGTGGACACAGAGGTGCAGAAAGACTTTTCAGGGTACCTCAGGGCTTGCCCCAAAGGACAGGAGAGTTCACACTAGATACTGTTTTCTACAACAGCTTAGTGAGGAAAGGGTCAATGCTGGAGGTGGGAGAAATTGCAAAAACTGCTGCTGGTGGTACTGGCCCCTCAGGCTGTGGCTGTTGCCAACATTGCCGCTAACACCATCGTGTCCTTACACCCACTGTGTTCCTGCTTTGCTGTCTCCTCTATGATAATCCATTAAAACCTAGTCCGTAGTGGAGATAATGGAGTTGTTTTTCAGAGAAATACAGTGATTTGCACCAGATGTGCATCTATCTTAATTTACAAGTAGTTAATTCATTTCACCTTGGCTAGGGACCAGGTTAGATTGATTGGTGGAATTTATTTGTGAAGTGAAAATTGAGCCGGGATTTGAATTCAAAACAGCCAGTCCAGCAAGAGCTGCCAGACAGGGTAACAACTAGTAAACACCAGGGGTGTTGAGTTCAGAAGCAGGTCTTAAATCTAAGGAGAAGGGGAGAAAGTGTGGCTGATTATATGCCTCTCTTTGCAGAGGAAAAAATCTCCTATGTTTATTCTAAGAAATGCTCACAGGAAAAACTGAAGTGTTCATGTTCTTTAAGTCCTCTTCTTGCTGAAGACAACCACATACAATACCTGGTATTTTGTCCCTTGCTGTCAACTTGGAAAAAAAAAAAAGGAAAAAAAAAAAAGAGTTGTTAACATGTTTTTTTCTTAAATGCTCTTTTGATTTTCAGAAATTTTATGTTTCTGCAAAGGTCTCTGCCCTTTAGGTCATGGGCACAGATGGGTCTTGAAACCAGGAAGGAGCAAAAACCATGTAAGAATTGTGAAGAAGCTGAGTTATAGCACTGCTTTGGAGGTGTAGTGACACTTTGTAGTGAAGATACCCGCATTTCCTGGGAGGGGGCATTTTCACCCCACTCCCTACCCAGGAGTCTCCCTGTGCTGTTCCCATGTCCTTTCAGACTCCCCGGTGACTGCAGCATGTTCCCTTTCCCATTCCTCCCTGTCACCGTGGCTGTCCCTGGCAGCCCATGATGTGGCAAGGCTGGATGTGACACAGATCTTGTGTTACGGTTTTACATCTCCTGCTTGTCTGTCAGCCTGTCTTGAGATACCTATCTCTGTAAGATGCCAGAGTGAATAACCCTGCTCGCTTACAGCACACGTAGCTCACTGGTGGTATTTTTTCCCTTGCCACAATGAGATCATTATGTCCATCACACTGAGACTGCACAAATACTACTTTTTTAATACAATTTTAAATTACGGCTATAAGAAAAAATTTTTTTTTTTTTGCTTTTATTCCCCCTCACTTGAAGTGAAAAGGTTTTGGTGGAAAAGATGTATTTTTTAGCAATTCTAGCAGATACTACAGGATACTCATTGGGATTTTGAGTTCCAACCATCTTGCCCATGCAGATTATAATGTTAATTTCTCTGAAAACTTGGCAGTGAATTTAATATTTTTCTCAATGGACATTTTGCAGACTTTTTGAAGGAGGGGACCATTGGGCAGCTCTGAGCTGGACTTAGAACCACATCACAGCTTATGCTCCATATCTCTGCAAGAACGTGTCAAAGCTGTTGCTAGATGCTGTCTTAAAAGATGACATTCACTGCCCTGGCCCTGGGAAGATTTTGGCAACTCATCATGTAAAAGTCTTCCTTGTTGTTGCTTGCTCTTTGCAGGGTAATGGAGGACAAACAAGCTGCTTCCCAAAAGGCACAGTAAGCGTGACTGGTGATGACTCCAGGCTGCAGCAGATGTTGCTCAGGGCTCCTCCTTGCCTGAGGGCCAGCCAAACTTGTGCACTGCAAGTTCAAAGGAGGAAGGTGGCATGAGTTGGAGGGAGAGGATGTAAGTCTCCACAGGGAGGATCCCACATGGTGGGAAAGCCCTGATTGACCCTTCTTTTCTTGCATAGCTCTAAGCTTACTGTCAGAGGGAAGCAGGGACAGTTCACAGTTCTTTAAGATATCATTCCATGTTATCTGCAAACTGAATGAGACGTCTTGGTATTGCTTAGACTTTTACGTTTTTACTGGGTGCTAATATCTAGGACTTTGCGCCCATGTCTGTCTTGCTTTAACCTCTATGTAAGTGTGCTTTCAGCCCAGTTGTAGACAATTGATCTATATTTAACTAAGCAAGGATGAAGGTCGGTTGTCTTCTAATATTTGAAATTGAATTCAGGGGAAAAATAAATAGGAACCTCTTTGAGATCCCAGTCTTGCCGTGGCTTGTTGGAGGTGCTGGCTGGCATGAGGCAAGGGCAGTGGCTGATGACAGGCAAAGCAGAAGTCAGATGAGGGCTGATACTGTGACAATGGTGTATTTAAAAAAACAAACAAACAAGGGATTTTATGTCTGTGCATGCAGGAAACTTGAATCCTCATAGAAAAAGGATTTTTGCCCTCAAAGGGAAAACTGTAAGAATGCCTTTCTGTTTTCTTCGCTAAGGTATGATGTGTAAAACAGAGGTACATCTCACTGGTGGGACTGGTGTGAATCAAAGTGGTTGCAAACTCTCTTCTGTCAGTTTGTTTCTGTAAAAGGCAGGAGAGGGATTGCAGGTCTGACAAAGAGGCTTTGGGAAGAAATATTACTCATAGATATTTCTGCGAGATAGATTGCCCTCCTACACCACGGAGAAAGGACACCTGTTTGCTGTGGGCTGCACTACCTGCACTGACTCAGCTATGTTGAAAATTGGGTTTAAAGTGCAGGAACTCAAGCAGTCACTACCAGTCATCACCCTCCTGCCTGGGGAAGGGAATAATGACAGACCTTCTGCTTAGCACGGTCAAGTTCTTGGTAACAGGAACTTATTTATTTCACTTTATATCCCTGCATGAGATACCTCTTAGCTTTATGTAGTTTTTGCCTCTCGGTTATTGTCAATTTGGGATAAATCTGAGGTGCCGTTCCAAAGGTCATTTAATATCAAAAACATAAAATATACTTGCATTTGGAGAGAGGAGGACAACTTCATGAATTTAGGTTCCCTCTTCTCAGGGGCATCTGTCTTAGATTGCAGGTGCCACAATGCATCAAGGAAGAGTAATTTCCTTAATAACTGAAGCAAAACTGTTTCGCTGCTTTATGGAGAACACTTGCTGCTCTCTGCCCTACTATGGGATCCTGCTTGCCCTAGGGACAATGAAGTGTGTAGTTAAAATTTCCTCTAAAATTCTGTGCTTTAAAGCAGCAGAAAAATCCTGCAGTTTTTAATTTATGTCTTCTTTCATGTTTTTTCCTCCTTCTCATTCTTGAATCATTGCTATGGATTACAGGGGATTTGCTGTAGCACTGATCCTAGAGCTTGACAGAAATACATGGTATTGATGGTCCCTGCTGCCTCTCCAGACAGTGACAGGTTATTCAGCCCCCCTGGCCGTGTCCTGGGGTGCAGGCAGGCTTCTAGGTGCTGCCAGGCATGGTGAGAAGCAAGGGAACACCCTCCTGCAGTAATGTAACAGTCATGGAGTTCACTTCCCTTGTGTTCGTGTAGAGAGCTGTGATGTTCTAACTGAGTTTTGAGTATTTGGGCAGGTTTGTAGAGGGAAAAGCCTCTTGAGCTGGATTTTTTCTTCTATAGGCAAAGGCATGGACTTAGGGTTTATAGGCACTGGCTCCAAGGCAACAAAAGCCATTTTATGTCTAAGCATCTGCTATGCTGAAATCAACAGGCATTTAAGTGTCAATGGGAGCAATACCAGAGTGTTTAACATAAATTGATTGCTTCTGGATCTCAGCTCTTTGGAGGTGCCTTCTATTTACAACACTGTGGATGCCAGTTCCTCTGAAGCACAGGGTTTAGAATTATTACCAAACATGAGAGCCTAGGTCAGATGGACCAAAAGTTAAATCCAGTATTGGTTGAGGTTTGCTAGGATTGCTAATAAACAGTAGCTGTAACAGTGACTCTGTTTCTTAAGAACCGGACATTGGTGTTTAATTTGGGCCTCAAATATGTATCTGCTTTTCTAATGACACATTATCCTCAAGCAAATTTGTAGACTTTGTTTGATGAGGTGAATTTCACTTTTCATTACTGACAGTCTGTGTGCAGTAGACATGGTAGCGAAGCCAACGTGCTGGCTGGAATACTATTTTAAGTACTTCTGTGGAGTTTTTCTCTGGCTTGGTTTGATGAATAAAGCTATTGAGGAGAAAAGAAGTTAAAAACTTGGGTAAAGAAACCAGCAATTTGTTTGACTGTTTACTAGCTTTTAGCTAGAATATTAATGTGAGTTCATCATGGTTCAAATGATATAGAAGGGAGAAAATCCTTCGGGGAAAAATATAGTCATTGCTATTGGGGATTAAATAGGCTTTATGCAGATATGATTCCATCCACATCTTCTACCTACTTTCAGGGACTGTGTAAATGCAAAAGTATCTAAATTCATACCTATCCTGGCCTGGTTACTTCAGCCACTCTCTGGAAAGTCTCTTTCACGGAGAAAAACACTCTCAAAACAAAGCCAAACCCCACTAATGGAAGAGAAGACCTATACTAAGAATTCCTCCTAAACAAGAAGAGTCAGAAAACTACAATGTTGAGGAGACAATGCCTCAGTGACTTAAATTACATACATTATTTTCCAGTCATTGGGCCCCTTTCAAAGAAGGAGAAATAGGGTTCCAAATGCTGAATTTCTGGAAATCCCTATGGGGAATGACATCTCAAAATTACAGTCACCAAAAGATTGGTTGGTTTGTTTCTTAAGGGTTTTTTTTCAGTTATTATCAAAGGCTTTTATGTCTTCTAGGCTGTGCTCAAGAAAAAGTTCTGAAAAGCTGAACTGTGGACTGTCTGCTGCATGTACCAGAAAAAGTAACCCCTACTGTCTTGGATGATGCTTTCTGTTCCTGCAGAGGCAGGAGGGAGGTGAGTGGTTGCTTTCTTATTGCTCTGTCTAATGGATTTCTCAGTACAACCCTGATAGGGTCAGTCTTCAGGTCTTGTTTTACTCAGAGGCCCTGTAGCCCTCAGGATCGGTCAGGGCACAATGGACATATGACAATGACTTGTCTGCCAGGCTGGCCTGCTGAGTGGGTGTAGTTTGGACATGTAGAGCTGGGGCATGAGAGTGCTTGAAGCCTGCAAGATGTGCTGCAGAAAGAAGCTACACTATGAGTATGTCTACACCAGCTTCGGCAAACACCCTGAGAGTGCTCTGCCAGGGTGGACACATTTGCCCTGACTGCATCTAAGTCGGGCATCCTCATTAACTTAACCTCAGACTATTCTACCTTTCATTGAGGCTTACTGCTTCCTCCTAAGTGCAGCTCCACATCTCCTGGGTTGAGGCAGCTTGCAGCAGAGGCAAGAGCAGGATTCCCCAGCAGCTCTTCCCAATCTAAGCTGGACTGTCCTCTCCCCACCAGCTGTGTGATTTTTGCCTCCTGCCCTGCCACTAGCACACAGGCAATTGTGGGGTGAGGTAGTGCAGGAAGGAGTTATCTGAAAATGAACACCTTTTGCAAAGGACGGGGCTGGGTATGTCTACTCAGGTGGAAAGCAGGAGTGCAGGAGCTCCACTAGATCAGGAGAGACTGCTTTGGAACCTCTCAGTTGGCTGAAATAAACGGAGGAAATGGCTGCAGGGCATTGCTGCCTGCTCTGGCATGGATGGAGAAGTTGTGCACGTCTGTCACCTCCATACCTAACCCTGGGGTGAGGAAGCTAAGGATCATGCCTGCAGGACAGATATGTTAGGTGAGACAGATGACTTATCTGAGAGCCTGCTCTTTCAATGCTTAACTTACTGCATCAGCCTCTAACGCATACGGTGGGGAGGGGCAAATGGCTTAGGGAGCCTGGGAGCTGGCTGCTAGCCAGGAGGAGAGCCCTTGAATGAATAAAATATGTTTACATTATAGCTTCAGCTTCTTGTTAAACACTCACCAGATGGTTCTAAGTGCTGGCCTATAAACCCCTTCCCACAACAAAATCCACTGCACATGGGAATAGTTGTTTGTGAAAGGGGGGAATTTACAAGTCCTGTGGTGCTCAGCTCCTGAACTGATGGGGAAACATTGGAGGTGGGGTATTAAATCTCGGCTGTGGCAGCATTTCACCTGCAGTGCTATTTCCACCGAACCACAAGTGAAACGATGTGCTCCACCTGGTACCAGCAAGTAACCAGCCACTAGTCATATTCACCTCATATACACTTCTATTTTAATTGCCTAGCATTTGTGCTGTCACCTTATTCCCTGTAGCCTGACAAGGAGCTAAATTACTTTACATTGTAAAACGAGGCAAGGCATCATGTCCCAAGTTAATATGGCATTCTTGCTTTAAGGTCTCAAGGTGGACTCACATTCCTGGGGGGAACACACTTCATAAATGCTTCTGGAAATCTTTTCTCAGCTCTAAGACTGTGGATCAGACTTAGTCTGTGCTTTCACTCGGGTAAATCAGCAGCAGCTCTTGGGCGGTTGCCTTGCATCTGTACTGATGCTTTTAGGGGTGTGTTTTGGCACACTTCACAAAGTGGGGCCGTGCAGATTTGAAGCAGTGCCTCCCTTCCATCCCACCCAGGAAATCCTCATTTCTGAGTTGCTTATCCAACAGAGCAGATACCTGAGCTTTGGAAAACCACAAAGCCAGCAGCCCATGTAGCATCAAAGAGAGATTAAATGCTGCCAAGAATATGAGAATCTTCTACCTGAAATGATGCATCCATCCTTGCTGGTGGCATTTAATCTCCCTTTGTCCCCCACAAAAGGAGGAATAAAGAATTTTTCAGTTGCTAAAGCTTTAACAAGCAGGTCTAGTGAGAGAAGATGAAGATTCCAGAGTCACCACACGAGCATTCTGTTGTGGTTTAACCCCAGCTGGCGACCAAGGGTGACACAGCCACTCACTCACCCCCTCCTGGTGGGATGCAGGAGAGAATTGGAAGAGTAAAAGTGAGAAAACTCATGGGTTGAGATAAAGACAGTTTAATAGGTAAAGCAAAAGCTGCACTTGAAAGCAAGGCGAAACAAGGAATTCACTCACTGCTTCTCGTGGGCAGGCAGGTGTTCAGCCATCTTCAGGAAAGCAGGGCTCCATCACATGTAATGGTTACTTGGGAAGACAAACACCATCACTCCAAACATCTCCACACCTTCTTCTTCCCCCAGCTTTATATACTGAGTATGATGTCACAGGGTATGGAATAGCCCTTTGGCCAGTTGGGGTCAGCTGTCCTGGCTGTACCCCCTCCCAACTTCTCATGCCTCCCCTCAGCTCACTGGCAAGGTGGTGTGAGGAGCAGAAAAGGCTTTGACTCTGTTCTGAGCACTGCTCAGTGATAACAAAAACACCTCTGTATTATCAACACTGTTTTCAACACAGATCCAAAACATAGACCTATACTAGCTACTACAAAAAAAATCAGCTCTATCCCATCCAAAACCATCACACAGAAAAGACCCCTGAGGGGGTAAAGGAGACAGAAGAAAGCAAACTAGTAGCTGCTTCACTTGTGCCTGTCTGCCAGTGTTGTAACAAGATGGAGTGAGTCATTTGGTTTGAAGGGAAATGAAAGTGCGGTGATTTTATTTAAGAATATCAAGTTTTCAGTGGCCTATCCTAATGAACAATGTGAAGGGCTGAAATCCTAATTCCAAGAGAGCAGGAATAAGTGATCTCTTTTCTTTCACTGGGGCCTAAATGTCATTCCAACATTCAAGAAAGCTGGAGAATCACTTTATTGCGAAGACACTGCCTTCTTTCGATACAAATTGAAATTCTTTCAAATAGAGGAGCTGTGAGGTTTTCCTTGATGCTAAAGGTCTGTATAGCACTAATCTCCTCTGAATTCTTTTCCAAACAAACAAGTTAAAGGAAAGCTTAAATCCTTCCAATTTCAAAGAATTTTCTTCATCAACTTCAAAGTTAAGCTTTAGGAGGGGTGGGAGAAGTAGTGAGAACAGAGAACTCAGCATCTTCAAAGATCAATTCCATAGAATGTATATATCAAAAAGAAAAAATAAACAACCTTCTGACTGAGAATGAGATAGAATATGCCTCTTTTTTTTATTTTTTAAATCTGAAGATGTCTTATGAATTTGATAATGCAGAAAGGACTGGATGTTCTTAGCAAGAGATGGGTTAAACCTCAAAACCAGGCTGGCTTGTGAATACAACTAAAACACCCTATTTCAGGTTTAATAGGATTCATTGCTTCTTTCCACATTTCTTTCTGGCCTGAATCCATTTTGAGAAAATGCAGTCTGAACCTGGTGATAACAGGAGGATATAAATCTATTTTAATTAAAAATAGAATCACAATCCCCTAAAGCAAGACAATAAACTATTCTCTTGGACTGAACATAAGCTGACCAGATTTCTGGATGACAAATCTAGGGTATTGTGGTGCAGGTGCTGTGATGTTTTATCAGAGATTGGAGGAAGAATGTTACACTGACAAGAGAAAAAGGTTTATTACGGCTTTACATACAAGTAAGCAGAAATATCTGAACACAGCATGGCTTTATGGTAAATAATTACATGTCTCAGATTCTAAAATCCAAGGGGAATATTAAGAAACTTCAGTCTTCACAGACATCTAAACAGTATTAGACATAGCTCATTTAGAGATCTACTAATGTTAATATATTTTATAAATTTGCCAAATAAAAATAGCTGTGAAAGCCACCCATGGTTTTAGGAAATTTGATGTGCTAGAAGTGTTTTGATGACGTCTCTCAAGATGCAATCCCTCTGGTCTTTAAACTGTGTTAACCAGGAAGGAATGTGGCCATTGCAAAGTGTGACTGTGCCCGGACCAGATTTATTAACATTGTTATTTTTATGAATTATCCTTCTTGCAACTTGAAAGTGTATGTGTCTGCACAGTGAGGATGTTTCTGTGGGGAATACCCCTTCCACAAAGGTATGTGTGGGGGAAATATCAGGGAAAACTTCCCAACTCATGTGTTGAATGGGAGTATGCGTGGGGAGAACTGTTTAATGTCCTTCCCTGCCCACTTGCTGCTTTTGATCCTGATGTCGCCGCAACAGAACAAAGCCACCACATGGTTTTGTTCTCCCCGTCATCAGACTCTACCAACTTGTATTGCAGCCATAGCTACCCCTTGACTGTCTTCAGCAGCTGCTGGAAGTGGGACTTAAGCTGTGTCAGGGTTGTGTCTGTGTTTGCTCTGGATCCAGCGGGCATTTGCACATGTACTGTGGGTGGGAAATCCCACCAAAGTCAACTGGGTGCATGTGCTTAAAGTCCATCAGCCGCACAAATGGTCTTCCTTGGGATTGATGCCTGTTGATAAATGAAATGTATTAATCCCATTACTGCTCAGTATCAGCATACAGAAGTAATTCTGCTAATTCTTGGAGAAATGAATAACTTCTCTGGGTGACACTGTTGTGATCTCTTAAACGTGGTTTCTACTGCAGCCGTCTGTGTGAGTCGTGCTGCCCAGGGTGCTCGTGGGAAGAGGAGAAGCATGAGGGGTGGCATGGAGAGGCGGAGGTGAGCTTGCTGATGGCTCACCAGACCACAGAATGCTTTTCCCACTGTCCTTGGAAGGAGGTGGAAAAAGGGGCCTGGCAAAGGAAGAGCTGGAACCTGAAATAAACAACAGGGATCTGGGAAAGGATCTTGGGAAAGGAAAGACGGAATAGTGGGAGGAAGGCTAGGGAAAAGAGAGCTGAAGGAAGTGGAAGCAAAGTGATGTGGAGAAAAAGACCACTGATATGGGCTGGAAGATGACCTGGCAAGGGAGAGCACGACAGGAATGAGAATGAAGGGTGAGACAGAAATGAAGGGGGTCTGTGCAAGACTTCTGAAGGGGGCCTCAGTTTAATACTGCCTGAGGTGTGCTCCCTGGTGCAGGAGAAGAGAGCAGACCTTTGACTTGAGGGACAAGATGCAGAGAGACAGAGACCTGGTGGGAGAGCAAAGCAAAAAAACTTGCTTCAGGCCATACAAGAGCTAAGTGACAGCTGAATATCCCAAACGCTTATAAATATGCGTGTCCTGCCTCTCCTCTCTGTAGGGGAAGTCAGGGGCTCTTGGTTGTCTCTATCAATAACACTTTGTTTTCTTGGCAGAAAAGGGATGATAAGAAAGTCAGGGAGCAGATGGAGCCTTTTTTCCACCCTGATCGTTCTGAGCTAGTAGAAATGTGTAGCTGGATCTAAAATTAGCTCCAAGAAAGCCGAAAGGAGAATATTGTTGTTGTGAGTTGCATTTGCTATGTTATTCCCGTTTCTTTTTCTTTTTTTTTGGTTAGATTTCATTCATAAATCATGAGGGAAAATGCAATGCTTTATGGCACCATGAACTCATCACATTCTAAGTGACTAAAAACCAGAAATTTTTGCCTCTGTTACTGTGAAACGTTTGGTTTTGCCTAAATCCATGCCAAGTTCTTGAGAGAAGGAAGAAGTACCATACAGATCTTTACAGCAACAGGGAGCAGAGCTGATACATGTGTAGTGTGTGAGGGAGTGAAGATGTATGGGAGGGGTGTGGGGTGGCACTTGGAGGCAGGAGGACTGCACAGACACATTTGCCTGGTCCAGGCAGGAGTGATTCTTCAAAGGTTATTCAGGATCTGACTGATGTCCATAAGAAATTTTCTACACAGATCTTGCTGGCCTGAGTCCCTGTCACTCACGTGAGGAGAGCAGTGCTGGTCCCATACATGGACGAGCCAGCAAGGACATCTTCTCCTCTCTCTAGGCAGACAAAGGTGGCAGACCCACTTCCTCCAGAGCCTGGCAGTTTTCTGAGCTTAAGCCTGTGTTGTTGGATGGATAATTGTTGGAATTGGTTTCCTTCTGTCCTAAACTTTATTTTCAGATAAGTCTTCCCCCTTCCCAGACTCAGGTTTTATCTCTGTCACCCATTGCTTAGCACAAGGGTACTGTTAACATAACCTGTTCTTCTTTGTTTTGCCCAACATTTGGCACTCTGAGTTAGCCAAAAATTATGCATAGTTCCTTTTTCTATCGGATCAGTGAACAGGTCTGCAAGTCGTGAGAAATTTCCTCCAAATTGCTGAACCAATCATTTCACAGATCAACATAGGCAGCAAGTGAAGTCCTTAATGAAGTGTATGATTTCATTAATTCAGTAATTAGAGTAGGACTGTTTCAAGTTGCTCTTTTGGAAGAGAAGAAGAAAAAAGGAAGCTTTAAGCGGCAGAAATAAAGTCATTCAATAACCATCCTCTTTCCTAGAATGAGATTCTCCATCTTGCCACTAGTGTGCTGTCTCCAAAGCAGAATTAATTTCTTTGCAAAATCCTTATTGGAAACCAAAACCAATTAGTGGAGACAAGTGTAACAGTTTAACAGAGGACTGCTGTGGTGCACAGGAATCTGTGAGCTGTCTTCAGTTCCTGCAACTTAAACTCTGCAAAGTTTATCTTTAACAATTAGATTTGAAGGAACTTCAATTTACTCGGTTTTACCTGCATCAGTTTGCTGGATTACAGGTCAAGATTTTGTGTGAAAAAACAGAGCGTTTTACTGTGTCCATCTGAATCATGCTATTGCCTGGCTCATTCAGACTTTGACCCGGTCTTACTTTGGAGCTTTGAACACTGACCAGACTCAAAGGACACAGTAACGCTCCAGGCCATGTGGGTATAAGCATGATGCCCCCAAAATGCCAGCACTGAAAAGAACTAAAGCAAGAAGGAGACAGGGTGGCCTCCTGGCTGTCTTTTCATAGTTTGGCCTGGGTTGCTCTTGCCTCCTGTGATGCTGAATAAAGCATGTCTGTTTTTTGTTTTCTCTGCTGTGATCTGGCTTTATTTTTCTCTGTGGTCTCTACCTCTGGGATGCCTGACTCACTGAGGTGACTGGATGTTGTGTTTACGGTTGCAGTAACAGACTGTAAGTTCTAGGGCAAAATAATAATAAAAAGAAGATATATACACATATATATGTATGTACATTTGTTACTTCCAGAAGTTGGGCATTTATCAGCATGAGTAGACTGAGAGGAGTGTTGGGGGCGGGGGAGAGTAGAAGAGGGAGGGAAAGCTGTTGCACTTGTGTCATAGCAGCATTGAATTATCCTGTTCTTCTGGATGTGACCATTCAGAGCTAGAATTTCTAATTTTCAGAAATCAAACCTGTCTCAAAAAGCTCTAAAGTGGAAGTCAATCCATCCATTAGTTTTTTTGTTGGATATGCTGTTTAGACCACAAGTTAATTTGATAAGCACAGTGGGACTCTCGTCTCTGTTGGTGATTGCAGAAGCTATCTGACAGAGTAACAGTTGTGCAAATGCTCTGTTTCTTGCCTCACTTGCATATATATATGTTTTTAAACATAGAACACAAAATATTCTCTAAATCTTTTAAAGCTGTTTCCATTCTATTACAGTGAGTATCAATTGTATTTGAGCTTTCCTGTTTCTATTACTTTGATACTATTTTTGAAACACTTGTGCCCAATCTCCTTCAAGGTATTTGAGTGTCTAACCTTTGAAGAGCTTGGTTCTTAGGCATACTGGATAACTTTTCTGTTTAGAATAATCTCTTGAATTGAAAGAGACTAATCAAATAATGTTGTTCATGCCTACATATCTGCAAGCTATCGTTCAGTTGTGTGATTCCTCTAATGTATTGGTCTACAAGGTATTGCTAGTACTCAAAAAGGTTAATTTTTGAGTATGCCCCTGTATGATTTCAGTTAGTATTTATGCACTTGGAGAAATAAGACTTTGATTTCCCTAGATACAAAGAGATTCATATCCTTCAGGAGAACACCTTATGTAAGCTTGCTGTTGTGATTCTCTTGGAACAGCATGAACCATTGGTTTTAATAAGGGGATTAAGTAAAATGGTCACACTTTACTTGGTTGCGTTGCCTGGGAGCACATTTCCATACAAAACTGTTCTGGAAGATCCATTTTGTGTGTGGTGTGTGTTTAAATACAGTCCTACTCAACATAATGCTTCAATATAGATTTAATGAGTCCCTATCTCTCTGATTTATTGAGCTGAGCTCACAGTTATTAAACAAGGTGGTAACAGCAGTTTGGTGGGCTATCAGGGCTTTCAAGGCCTTGTATTCCCTATGGAGCCAGGGAATACTTACTTATCAACAAAATGTTCTTCTTAGTGATGGAAAGATACGATGTGGGTTTTAGGAGCATCAGAAGGATTTTCACATCTCTTCACATCATCCTCCACTGTCAAGAGGTGGTGATGGTTCTGCTTTTGATATCTCAAATCTCTTCTTTGTAGAAACTCAATTACAAATTTAATTAAAAAGGGAGACAAAAGGAAATAGCGTGTCTTCCCTAGAGGAATATTCCTAACACTGAGTGTGTGGTCACAGAACAGAAGGGAAAAGGAAGCGACCAACCATGAGAAGGCAGCAGCTACTGGAACGACTGACAGGGTACGGCCTGTTCCATACTGTCAAGTGCTACTCGGCTCTGTGCCCTTGCACAATACTTGGGACTTTTATGTTTGTTTTTCCATCCTCAAGGAAGATGACTTTCCTCCAAATAAAGATACTATTCAGGTTTTCCCCCCTCCCCTATTCTATGACAGAAGAAACTGTCTCTGCTGTTGGAAGCTGGGTTTAAGAAAAAACTATTTGCAAGTGTAAAATTTAGCAAAGAGCTCTTGTAAATGGAAAATCCCAGCTGAGCTGTTTAAAAAGATTGTCCCTCCTTACTACTGAAGCTATTCTTCTGACCAAGTATATACTTAACCCTGCTGTCAGAGAAACTAATAATTTAGGGGAAAAATTTGCAAGAAGACAAACTGCACTAGTAGAGTCCATTACATAGACTAGCTTGTAATAGACACCTTTCCCTGCTGAGAACCTAATAAACCTTTCAGATACCTTTTGTAGAGCCACACCAACCTATATTCCTTAGTGCTGCTCAAAAGGAACATGTGCCTGTAAAAACACATGAATGTAATCGCAGAATTACACAAAGGTTCAGATTTAGAGAAAGTCTAGTCCATCCCACATGCTCAAAGCAGAATCAGCCAGAACAAATTACTCTGGACCTTGTCCAATTGCATTTCAAACGTCTACAAAGATGGAAACTCCTCAGCTTCTCTGGGCAACCTGTTCTGGTATCTGACCACCTTCACATTAAGAGTGAGTGCGGGAAGTGGAGGGGAAGGATCACTTCCCTTGACCTGCTGGTGACACTTTTCCTAATGTAGCCTATGATTACCATTTTGCCACAAGGGCACATTGTTGGTTCATATTAATTAATTTCAAATTAATTTGGTGTCCACCAGGATCTCCAGGTCCTTTTCTGCAAAGCTGCTTTCCAACCTCTTGACTTCCAGTATGTACTTGTGCCTGGGGTTACTCCTCTCCAGGTGCAGGACTTGGACAACAAGCCAAAACTGTTGGCCCCAGTGTCACCTTTTGAGGTTCATCACTAGTGACTGGCCTCCAACTGGACTTCATGGTACTGATCACAATCTTTTGAGCCTGATATTTCATCCAGTTTGTGATCCACCTCACTGTTCACTTCTCTAGTTTGTACTTAGTTTGATGATGTTATGGGAAACAGTGTTGAAAGCTTTTCTGAAGTTGAGATAAACAACATCTACTGCTGTCCCCTCATCCACCATTCTCATTGTCTAGTTGTAGAAGTCTACCAGGTTGGTTAAGCATGATTTTTCCTTTTATAAGTCCATACCAACCACACCGAATCACCTTCTTGTCCTTCATACGTTTGGAAATGGTTTTCAGGGGGACTTGCTCAGGGATGCAGTTAAGGTTGACCAGCCTACAATTCCCCAAATCCTTCTTATCCTACTCAAAGATAGGAGTGACCTTTGCTTTCTTCCAGTCCTTGGGAACATCTCACAATCACCATGACCTTTTAAAGATAATTGATAATGGCCTCGCAGTGACATCAACCCTCAGCACCTGTGAGTGAAACCCATCAGGACGCTTGACTTGTGTATGTCCAGATTGTTTTAATGTTCGTTACATGATCCTTGTCCACCCAGGGTAAGTTACCTTTGCTCCAGAATTTCTTACTGGCCTCTGGGGATTTCTGAAGGCTGATCTTATCAGTAAAGATGGAGGCAAAAAAGAGAGTGCCTTTGCTACATCCTTTGTTGCCAGCTTCCCCTTCTCTTTCAGTATTGGGTCCATGCTGCTATGGAATGGAGGTCCATGTACCTGCAGAAGCTATTACAGCTCCTTGCCAGGTTCAAATCCGGGAGGGCTTTGGCTTGCCTAACCCTGTCCCAGCATGCTCATACAGTGTCTCTATATTCCTCCCGGGTCTTCTGACCCCAACTCCACTTCATGTGAGCTTTCTTTTTATACTTGAGTATACTTTGTCAGGAGCTCCTTGGCCACCTATGCGGACCTTTTGTGCTCTTCCTTTAGCAGGGGTAAAGATATCCTCTTTGAAAAGCATGGAACACAGGGAATTTAATTTCAAGGGGAATAGATCTACTATCTGCAACTTCCATAATATAATAGGATATTTATAAATTGTGTTCTGGGCGTTTGATTTATGGGAATTGACTGAAAGGATAAATGAACACAGTTTTTATGAGGTGCACTGTTTTCTGCGCATTTGGGACAAATTTATCTCTTAGTTCATGCGTCTTCCAGCAAAGATAAATTAAACCTGGCAATAAACTTCTCATACTCCAGAATTACAGAGACAAAGCTGATCCTCTTGCCTTCTTATATTACAACAATCTTCCTCCAATTTATCCAAAACTATCTTCAGTATCAAGTAGCATCAAAATGTGCCTGGCTATTGTTAATAATAAACCCTGAGTCAGCCTTAGAGAGGCAGATTTCAAAATCAATGAAGCTAAGTGGAGTAGAGAAAAATATTCCACACAGCAAGCTTTTTGACTTTGCAATCTGACTTGGTGAGTCGAAGTCATAAATTTGTGGACAGATGAAAAGCAAAAATGGTGAAATGCCAAAAGCTTGATTGTGAAGCCTGTTTGAACCAACCAGCACAGTCTCTTAAGGGAGAGCTGAAGTTAACAAAAAAAATAAGACAAAAGGTGTGAGTTATTGTTGCCAACTTCACTGTTTTCACTGTAAATGTGCTGTTAAAACTTACGTAGTACTCAGCCAGTTCCAAAAGCTGATAGCTGTGTTTCTGCTGGGTTTTTTGGGTCTAGCTCAATGACTCAGATGCTGAAGCAGTGTCTGTTTTCCAGATTGAATCAGTGAACAAGGGTTACTTGTAGCTTAACGGATCAACTTGCTTCAAATACCAATAATAAAAGGTTACCAGTTTTTCGGTTTGTTTTTTATTTTTTTTTTAATCTACGACCCTAAATCTACGACTAAATCTATTTCAGGTTAGATATTAGAAAATATCTCTTTACTGAAGGGGTTGTCAGGCATTGGAATGGGCTGCCCAGGGAGGTGGTTGAGTCACCATCCCTGGAGGTATTC
>JAOXNO010000033.1:54075874-54146322 GCA_028565335.1 Limnodromus scolopaceus | reverse complement strand
TCCCCATTGGTTGGACTAGATGATCTTAAAAGGTCCCTTCCAACCTAGGTGATTCTGTGATTCTGTGATTCTGTGACACGCGCCGACTCCATGCATAAGTTTTAGTATCCTGTCAACTCATGCAAGAATGCATGTGTTGGGGAAGGTGTAGGATGTTTGTCAGTGTGTCTCCTCCTGGGGGTCTCCTATTCAGTGCAGAGCCCTGTGAGATGGCACGGTCCCCGCCACAGCATCATGCCATGGCTGTTCAGCTGCTCTGTGACAGATCAATAGACCTGTAGCCAGATATCTGTGATCATTGGAGTCAGGGCTTTTGTTCTGATCTGTACCTTGAACTCTTGATAACATATCCTGACATTCAGTAGAAATCCCACTTAAAATACTAGTGTTTGTAACACCACAGTTAACACTTCTTGAAAATATTGATTCCTTTCCCTTAATTTTTAATTAGAGTTGCAGACTCTGATCCTGACAGGCGTCTTGACTTTCACCAGCTGTTCAGTGGGGTTATTATATGAAATTTAATTTGACTGACCAGGTAAAAGACAAATGAGGTGTGGGGCCTTATCATACACTTAAGCTTGTGTCTGACTGTAAACATGCAGTGTATGGAGACACTTCCATCATATGATCTCAGTGGTTATGGCTGAAAAATTGGCTTTTGAGCATATTAATAACAAATCGCTGCGCTTTTAGGGATCCATGTGAAACAGTTTATCAATATTCTGCAGGATTTCAACATTTTTTAGGAATCCACAACTGTTCTGAAGTTATTGTTTGATGCTGCATTTTGGACGATATTCTTTCCAAAAAACAATTTGTGAGGTATGTTTTTCTGTGACCATCAGGTCTTTGCTTTTCAATATCATGTGTTCCATATAAGCCACTGGGAGATACATATTAAAGAGAATAGACTGCCCTTTCATTGGCTTCACAAGAGCTTTAACAGGGAGGAAATATTTCTTCAAACCAGTTCTGGCATACGTACTAAGAATCCATTTTAAATTTGGACTACAAATCTAGCTTTGGTCAAAAGCTTGCCAGACACAATGAAATAGTAATCTATTTGATTGCTGTGTAAAATCCGGGTTGACAGTAAGTACAAGAGCCACTCCTGGACTATGTGAGGACGTGTGGCTAAAGGCAGCGCTCAGAGTGCTGGAGGAGGAGGCTTAAAATGAGTATGCTTTTTTTTTTGGCACAGTCATCAATTTGCTGTCTGATCCTAGGCAGGCTGTTTATGCCACAGTGTTCATACATAGATCTTCAAAACTGCATTTAAATAACTAAATAAGCAGTCTGATTTAGAGACATCAATGCTTAAATTTAATAATCTCTTTCTGAGTTGTCAGAGGTATTATGAGGTGTGATTAATGTACATAAAGCACTTCATGATCTTTTCTTTACCTGTCTACATCTTTATCCAAATTTTTATGCTATGCTGATGAAAGATTATAAGTTGAAAGTAATTACTGTATGTATGAAGAGATGACTGAGAAAATCTAATAGCATAATTATCTTTATCAATAGATTTTCTTGAGAGCAACTCTTTGTTGTCTTCCTTTGAAGACAGTGGTGATTAGAAATGATTTTATTTGCATAATTTCTCTTCTGAATAAGACTGTTCTGTGAGGACGTAAGTGATAGAATGCCATTACAGGAGACTGGAACAAGTCTGATGCATTTGCAGTTGATCAAGGAAAACAATTTTGTGGAAACTGAAACATCTTTCTTTGAACAAAGGTGCAGGATGCTCTTGCCTGGCTCTTCTTCCTTCCCATCCACACCCTCTGCCCTATCTTCAGTCAAACTGACCAAGTAATCTTTAGTTAAAACCTGTTGACTGTGAAGATAATGGTAAAAAGGGTTATGTCAGGTCTATCTTAGGCAACTGGATAAGCCCATTTGTTCTCCCAAGTGCTGAGCAGTGAGTTGGGGATTGGGAGAGGGAGAAGATGTGGCTCTGACCTTCTGCCTGTTCTTTGTGGCCATGGTGGAAGTTCGCCCAGCCTTGCTCCTTCTGCAGACTGTCATGCTGTGTCAATCTTCCCTTTTCATCTATCACTTCATGACATTTTTTACCTTCGATGCAAAGGATTTTAGGGATGGCATATGTACCCCATGCTGCAAGTAATTTGTCCATAGACTTTCTCCTAGTCTATATACAAGGCTTGGCAAAGCTCAGGCTGCAGGCTCCTAGGACTTCTCCAGTGTTACATATTCAGATACTTAATAAAAATGAGACAGTGGTGTTTAAAATATAAAAGTGCTGAGTGAAGAAAGGTGCTATGTAAATGCAACTGTCTGCCATACCCTCAGAAGCGACTGTGGCTTAGCCCATCTCTGAACTGCACTGGTCGGTCATGGGCCGGGCCCGGGTGATACAACCCAGCGCTGTGTAAAGGTTGAACAAAAAATACTCATGACATGCTTTAGTCTAGAACTGAGTTCATAGGTCTTCTTAAAATATATATATATATATATTAAAAAATTATGGCTTGCTATTAAAATTTCAGAGGAGGACTCTAAGTTAAGTAATGCACCCTACAGCAATTAAAAGAAAACAGAACTGCTTGGGGGAATAAAATGCAAATAATTCCCAGATGTATGGCTAATGACTAGGCTCATAAACCAAGAGACAGTTCCTATTCACTAGAAGAGGGAGTCTATAGAACAGCCTGAGTGTATTTCTCTGCTTCCTTGACCTGGCCTCTGTGTCCTGATCAAGGAAAAATTTTTGATTAACAGCCTGCTTTCCAAGCTCACATCTTCTGGCTGTCTAGCTGTCATGAGAAGGCAGCAACAGCCAAGCACTTACTGCACCTCCGAGAACTCACAGTGGAGAAAAATAGCTTAAATTCTGCAACTGCAGAAAAAGCTTCCTCTGTATTGAACAGTAGCAAACAAAAAAAGAAACAAAGTTGTGATCTCCAAATAACATTTTTTCCCCTTCCTAGGTCATTAGAAGTGCTACTGCCTGACCTTGGTTTACTAAAAATTATGTTCTTGCTTTCCTTTCTCCCTCAATAGGAATAACACCTTTCTGAGTCATTTACCCGGTACTTACCTTAGGGGAAAGTCATATGGAAACTGGGCATGTTTGGGGTTAGTTCCCTGGACTACTTCGAGGTTTGTGTTTTAATTCAATAATAATATGAAATGTGTTAACAGTCTGGAAAGCACGGCTCTTCTCCCAGGAGAAGAACTGATCCGCTGCACTCCAAAATCAGTCTTTTATTTATTTGCTCAGTGTTAGACACATTTCCAGGTATTGAAACACGCCTGGCTGTACCTGGAAATTGGTATAACAGTTCTGCGCACAGTTTTGACATGGGGCAGATGCCACTCTTCCAAACAAGTTTTGGATGTGGTCTGGAAGATAGCAGAGACCAGAGACCATTGCCAAAGGGCTGCAGCCACCCAGGGTAGGAAGGCAAGTGTTTAGTAGTTAGGACATGAACTGTTTCATGTCAGAGAGTACCAGGGAAAGGCACGAAGACATTTAATCTAGGGGTCTAAAAGTAACCTGACATCCTCAGCTGTGCCGTGGCTCAGTGTCATGGTTTAAGCCCAGCTGGCAACTAGGAACATGCAGTCGCCTGCTTACTCCCCTTGCCCCCAGTAGGATAGGGAGAAATGGGAGAAAAGGAGAGAAAATCCACCCGTATGGATTGAGATAAAGACGGTTTAATAGAACAGTAATGGAAGAGGAAAATAACAATAACACTAGTGGTAAAAGAATATACAAAATAAAGTGATACGACACAAATCACTCTTACCACCCAACGATCAATTACACAGCCCATCCCAAACAGTGACTGTGGATTCCAGCCCTCCAGCCAACCTCCACTTATCTACTGAGTGTGATGTCTTTGGTATGGAATATCTCTTTGGCCAGCTTGTCCTGTCTGTGCTTCCTCTCAGCTTCTGTGTGAAGCCGAAAAAATCCTTGAGTAATATGAATAATACTTAGCAGCAACTAAACCAAATATGTGTTATCAACAGTCTTCAACATTCTCCTCATAATAAACCCAAAACACAGCAGCTACTAGAAAGAAAATTAACTCTATCCCAGCTGAAACTGACATGCTCAGTTCTGGCAGGATTAAACAGCCTGGGAGCTGGGAGAGTGTCCTGGGAAGGAGGAGATGTGGATCACTTTGTAGAGACTGTAGGAATTTTGAAAAATGTGATTCCTCATTGCATAGTCTATTCAAAAACTGGCACTGATTGTAATACACTTTATATCTACCTGTATGGCAAATGGAGCAGCCATTGTATTTGAGTATCTGCTGCTTTCCCCTCTTCTCCCTGCCCCTGCAATGTTTACTTCATTATAGAGTAGTGAGGCCAACTTGTACTCTAACTTTCTACATTCATCTTAAAATTTAAATAAAAATGTGTAACAGTGTCTCCAGATTCTTGGAGATTATTTTTCATTTATAATGTACTGTTGTCAGAACATTACTGATAAATCTTCTTTCTACACTATTTGACATTGATAAAGCCTCAACTGGAGGTCTATATTTAACTTTGAGCACTGTGCTTCAAAAAGGATGGGAATCAAGTGGATAGAGCTGGAAGAAAGGCAACAAGAAGGGTCATGTTTTCTAGACCTCTGATCAATGAAGAAAGATTGAAAGAATTGGATTTGGAGAATAGGAAGAGAGAGACAAAAGTCTTCAAATGTGCTAACATCTGCTGCAAAGACGAAAAAAGAACAATCCAATCCTCATTTCTGTGCTGAATAAAGCAGTAAGCAATGGACTTAAATTTTGAGAGGGCAAATTGAGTACCAGACAAAACTTTGTAACAAAAGGAGGGTCTGGAATGGATCGATTTGAACTGCTGCAGGCTTTATAGCACAAACTTTTCCTTAAAATCTTTCAGGCCAACTTCTATCAGAAATGACCTTGGATAGCCAGGCTAGCCTTGGGCTCAAGGGATGCATTAGGAGGTCTCAGGCTTCTTTCTTTTTCTATGACTTTGGCTTTTCTTCTTCTGCAGGGTTTGAATGTTAATGAAGTAATGTCAATATATTTCAGTCTATTGCAAAACACCTTTGGAGAGGTTTTTCTTCCCCCCTGCATCTGTTTGGCTTCAAAATCCTCTTATCTGTCTGAACACATCCTCTTTACAGACCTGCAAACATGAAACAAGATTTCAGGATATATATGTATGTATTTATCTGCCTTCAAAAGCTAGATCTTTTAATTGGTTTTCTATTCATTGCTATATTACTCATCTGAGGATATACCTTTACCCTATGATGAGGAAACATAGACAAAAAAAATGGCTTGATAATGGAATCATGGCCTTTCTCTGGACATTGTCTCTGAATTTTGACTTAGCTACCAACAGCTCCCTTGCAGAATGTTTTATTTTTTCACTCTGGCAGGTTAACAGTAAATCTTGGGTGGCACAGGGTTCCTTGCCATAGCAAGTCTAAAAGGAAAATGTGAATCCCAAAAGTTGCACAAATAAAGCTGGTGAAGCTTTTCCATTGTAATTTTTGTTTGCATTGCCATGCACTCTGAAAATGAGAAGATTTTAATGTGGAAAAAAGTTCTGGTTAAACTAGAGTGGTTAAATGTTTGTAAGGTAAGGTCACATTATTTACAAGACGTTAGCATTGTAGCAAGGTTTTGGAAAATCTCTGTCAGCATCCCATTAGCTCAACTCACAGCTTCGCTCCAAAGTGTACAACCTAAAAGTTCAGATTCCTCCCCAATGCCGGATTACTGTTTTTGCTTTGCTTATAAAAAAACACCCACCCAAACCAAAAAACCCCAAAACAATTTCATAAGGCCATATTTAATTTGTACCCTATTATTTAGTAGCAAGTCACATGTTATCCAGTGGAACCATGTCTCTTTGAATGATCTAATTATCCATTCGAAGGCTGCCATCTTTTCTGACCAGGGGTAGTGGCTGGGAATTAGACATTTGCTAGCCCTCATCCCTAGTCTGGTTTCACCACCAGAATGCCTTTTTAAGGAAAGCCTATGTGACTGAGACTGGAAAAAAAGATATGGGAAAGGAGACGGTTCTAGAAAAATCCATAATGTAACTTTTTGGCAAAATTAGAAATTGATGTCTTTGAAAAATTTTGCAGAGGCAGTCCCCAGGACCTACCATTTTGACTACCACATGACTCCACATGATAATATGAGAGAGAGTCTAGCAGTCCTAGGGCTGCTCTTTAGTGAGTCTTCTTGCAGATAAAGAGAAATCTGCCAAAGAAAACCTAGTCCTAGGATTGACTGTTTCTTCCAACAAACCTCTTTCAACAGGCAAGAGAACAGGACAGATGCTTTGTGTTTCTACAATTCTTCCCTAATGATCATACAAAGGGAGTGCAGTTTCTTAATGATGTGTTTTTAGTAATGTTCGGCAATAACTGGGCAAGATGCCAGGTGACAAATTACAACAAATATGTCCTTCTTAATCCCTTCACAGTCTCCCTGTTGGCCGGGTCCCTAATGAGCATGGGCTGCTGTGTTGCAGGAATAAATGCTCAGCTGCATGAATGGCTCCACTGCTCCTTATATACCTAGTATAATGGTAAAATAAGAAGTTGGTATATTTACTGGCTTACTGAAAGGGAGAAGTGGATGATTTCTTGGCAAATTACAAGTGGATTAGATCTCTTTATCAGTATTTTTTTTCCCTGGACCATGACAACCTGGAAAAAGATGCTGCTCATAAAAAGGGCTCAGCTGATCACAAATCTCATTAAGACAGTCTGAGTGACAGCAGGTTACTGTGAACTGAGAGAGCATAGCTTTGCTTTCAGCACACTTTCCATTTAAAATGACGTACAAGATGCGAAGACAGTCACAGCATGAACCACAGGGAATATACTTGGTGTAAAAACGTACCAAGGACCAGACAAATCTGATGCTGGGAATAAAGTATGCAGCATCTGCAAATGGAGGGTCGGCTTTTGAAGTCCATTCAAGTATGTACAGTCCCCAAAGCATCAGTTGCTTTTCTCAGCTTCTGCAGAAGTAGGATGTAATAGCACAGGACTGAGCTGTTGATTAGTAACCATTGTGGACAGAACATGTCCTTGTCAGTCATGAAAAGGCTGAAGTTACTAATGAAAACAGTGCAAATAAAGTAATGATTTCTACTCCGTTTCCAATTCCAAAGACTTCTTGCAAGGTATTTTTTCCTAAAGAAATTAGACTACATTTTCCTTGCAAATGTAGTCAGCCTAAAGCAGGAGAAAATATATGTGGAAGGTGGTTGAATGAATGGGAATGTTATGGGAGAAATATGGAGTTAGGATCACAAGTTCCATCAAAATGGACTAGGGAAGGCTTATTTACTTCAATAAAGCAGGATAAAGAGGAGTTATGAGAAGAACCATGAGAAAACCCTCATAATATACTCCATTTCAGCAAGTATGTGTCCATATGACATAAAAGAACAGGGGCAGAAGTGCCATGGTTACCTGCACGGACTTTACCCAAGGTCCAGTTCTAGGGACACAGCTGCATGGGCTTCTGTGGGAAAGGAAACACAGCTTGCTCTGCAGTTTGCTTGCCAAGTCCCAACACAAGCTTTACAACAGCCCTGTGTTTAAACCCTGTGGCATTTGGAGGTGGAAAAAACAACCAAAATTTAACAGCTTCTGCTGCCAGCTTCCAAGCACGTGTACCACCAGCTCTGCAAACATCATGGAAGTGGTGACCATACCACAGGTTTTTGCAAGGTATGTCCATGGCTGTCTTTGTCTAAAAGTATGAAAAGCAGGGGTTGTGATGTGGTTTGGTACTTGTATGGAAGTGTATAGTCCTTGATGTTATCCCAGCACTGCTTGCTTCCCCAGGCAGTGGCTGAGCCCCTGGTTAGAGGGAGGAAATCTTGGATGCAGAGTCTGACAGAAACGGTTCATCTTCACCTGCATTTCTCCTTAATCCAGGCAGTTCCCAGCGCTTACACACTCCCTATGAGGGTACCAGGCTCCCTGCCAGCATGGTAATAGGTGGCTTTCTTCCAGGATAGCGGATGAGTAGTTTCTACAGAACAAGGTGATTCCAAAATAAAGAAAAACCCTTTTTTGCCCCTGCACATTTTTTTCCCTTAGATGAATGTTATGATTCACTTATTACCATAACAGTTGTCAATCATTTTGGCTTACACTGTGAGATATTCACTGGCATGACAGGATGATAGAGGAGCTGCGATTGTCACATAATTCAATGATTACAGAAGATGGGGCTTTTAATAAACATGGTGACCACCAGGGTCGGCAATGCTGCAGATGAAGGACCAGTAAACACTATACAGGAGAGAGATGAACCACTTGCACAAAGGGAAGGAAGGGACCCTCTGGGGTAATAGCAGCTCCTTCCAAGAATATGGGGAAAATTCTTTCTATTCTTGGAACCAAAGAGCTACTGGGCGTGAAGGTGTCATATTCTTCAGACACCGGAGGGAACCCACGACTCTGGAAATATTATCTGGCAATTTTTTTAATCTCAGTAGCTCTATGGGCTGTGTCTTAACAATCTGTCCAAACCTTTAATTGGCTTTTTGAGCCATTGCATCACAACATCACATTCTTGTAACACAGAAACCGTATTTAAAAAAAAAACAAATAACACGCTAATTTCATCAAAGAAATTTTTTGCAATATGGAAAAATTCTCCCAGTAGAAACTTACACATTGTCAAATCATGCAGACACAGCAAAGTTTGCATTGCTATGGAAACAAAGCTAAAGATGGCTTATGCTGTGAAAAACAACTTGCAAGTAACTGTGAAAAGTAAGTTTATGAGAATGACACATTTTGGGTTGATCTTGAAAGACATGATGTAACACAAGCATCTTGGGTTAGAAGGCTTTTTTTATTAAGTTTTCCACAGAGACAGGTTATTTCACCTCTATTCTTACAAGTCTGGCATCAAAAACTATCAGCATATATATATGAGCTATCCAGGTAGAAACACATCTGCCAGTACAGAATTACACTTCTATCAAACGCTTTAAGAAAAACAAATATGGTCCCTTCCATGCCCATCTAATAAAGGAAGAACTGCTAAGTCAGGATAGAATATTTATCACAATGTATTTTCTTTTTATGAATTGAGTTATTCATAAAAGAGTAAAAAATAATATCTAGTATCTAATGTTTAAACAAAACATACTTTATACATCTGGCTAAGCTGAAATATCATACCTTGCCAAATAAAAAAATGGTCTCTAAGTGTAGTTTCCCTAGCAGCTCAGTAGGTATGCAAGGCATGCAGTTCATTTCCTGCCAAGGGGGAGAAAAATGGGTAGGTCTGAGATAATATTGCTAGTGTGCATGGAAAGGATCTTAGTTGTTAAAGTTGTAGTTGACCACGTATACATATTTTGATTCTTCATCTCCTTGAATATTTCCCAGGTACAACTTTTGGGCTGACTCCATTTTAGCTCTCAGTGATGGAGGGCTCAATGGGAGGCAGAACAGGATTTTCCAGAGCACTGCAGTCATCAGTAAGAAACACCAAGTCCTGGAGAAACGAAAAAGAAGGCTAACATTTTTAACGAGGACGGCAGAAGATACCACAATATTGGGAAGCTCAGGCCCTGATCCAGTTTTGCTGGTCAAGGGACAGGGTGGAGACAGAGAGGGCTAAAAGCAGAGACTATGCCCCTGTTGGTGCATCTCAACCTACCCTTCTGCAGTAGGAGATCATGATGGTGTACAGGCTCCGGGCTTTTTCCTTGAGCTCACTCACTTCAAGCACTCTCTCACATCTGGGGTAGGCCACAAAGTCACGGAGTTTTGCCAACACACAGTAATTCTGCAAAGCACACGAAAGAGGTATGTGTAACCCTGCACAAACACAGATTTATGTTTCTCGTTCACCACTTACAAAATTCTTACTGCCTCTGTGGGAACCTTGAATTCCTACCTCTATGTATGGGCAATCTATGTAACCTTTAGTTAGGAAAATTCACCATCAGTATTTCATAACAAAGACATTTGGTCCAAATAAGTGCTTAGAAAAGTGCATAGTTTTGATCTACCAGCTTCCTTCCCACATGCTTTAGGAGATAGCAGTGCCAATACAATCAAATCTGCTCCTGTAGTGGTGGAGTTGCCTATAAAATAGGTGCACTGTCTCCCTTTTAAGAGAGCATCTGATTTACCTGGCGAACAGATAACCGAGATCTCACAGACATGATTCTTCTGTTCCTGTACAATAGGCAATACTGTGAGCACCAATTGAAGTTATTTTCAGAGTAATTTTTACCTCGGGCTTTGCATTATCAAAATAAAGCACAGCCAGCATGAATTTCACAATGTCCTTGTGAAGCAGGAAAATAAATATCCCAGCTCTTGCTTTAAAGCAAGGGAAACTGAGGCACTGGATGCATGTTGGTTGGTCTTTGCAATGAAGTGAGGCACTGGCAACTTTGGAATTGGGATCTGTAGGGTCCTGACTTGCAAGGCTTGATGGCGTCAGACATCTTTTGCTTTGTCTGATATGTTCTACTTTTTAGTTACTAAGTGAAGCACTGGGAAAATAAGCAAAATATGTCAGATATCCCAGGGCAGAACTCTGTGGTATAAACTACCTGTGCAGGAGGCTATTTCGTCTTTGCTGGGAGATGACTATTGCTGCCTTTTCTCAGTATCACACTTCCATATCCTCAGGCATATTTTTTCTTTCTGAATTCAACAAGTGGCTTTTTAAAACAGGAAAAGCCAATGAGGTATTCCTGCACTTCTTTTGATTAAAACCGCAGTGACAGAAGCCACTTATGATATCAAATGAAGTAGATGTATTAAGTGAGGAAAGTTTATTCTACATTTCTTCTTTTAAACTATTATTCAAGGTTTTGTTGCACATATTTAAGTTCTGAAAAGTCTCTGCCACAATAAATTAATAATGTAATTATTGGTAATAACTTCAAAATATTGATTTGCTCATTTTTTGATTTTTAAAGAAGTAAAATCTCAGAAGCTCCATCGGGATTTTAATAAGGTTCAAAATGACTTTTTTTTTTTTTTTTGGTCACTCATCTCTCTAGTTAATTAAGCTCTTCTTAATTAATCACTCTTCTGGGGCACAATCTTAAGAGTTATCCTCTCTTTTCATTAGCTGCTTTTACTGCTCAGAAGTAAGAAAGATGTGTGAAAACTTACATGTATGTCCAAGTACAGCTTGGGCAGCGTCTCCACACACGAGTCCTGCAGGAAAGAAGAAAGACACATTGCAGTTTTGATTTGAGAGAAACGTGTGACAGAAGCAAGCAACCCACAGCATCTTTGCAGGAGCAGTTTTTAGGTAGACTCACCGCAGCTTCAGAGGTCTGTAACTCCTTAAAAGACTCCGTGATTTCTTTGCTCAGGGACAACACCCTGGAGTAGCAAGTTGGAGGGGCCGCGTTGGTGAACAGGGCAGCAGAGAGCAGAGCCATCAGGCTCAGAAGCGTCTTCATTGTGGGGAGCTTGTCCACGGGAGGAGGCAGGGAGAAAAACAAAAATCACTGTTACTGGTTAGGCAGCTCCTGGTAAGCGTCAGTGAGTAAGTTTGACAAGTCAGCCCCCAATTAAATAGTCTCCTGCATCAATGGGGAAAAAAAAGTCTGGGGGTGGTCCGTGCAGCAGCTTGCTGCTGTTTTAAATTTCCTGCCAACCTATGAGGCAGAGCTGCTGGCGCTTTCCTGCCGGAGCAGGGAAAGGAGGGAATGAGGGTAACAAAACCAAACACTACTGGCGCTTTTCATTCCAGAAAGAAAACAACCTAGTGAGCACCTCAAGCAGCAGAAATATGTGTGAGAAACAGCACAGGATTACCAAAGTGTAGGCCCTGATCCTGTATGTGTTTTGGCACGTATGCCTCTTTCTTGGGAACATAACTTACAGCTGTGGGACTACATAGGCTGCAGACAAAGAGAAATCCTTCCAGGATTGGTGTCATGTGTTGGCAGTACCAATCAATCAGACTAGCTGATCACCCTTAGTGGGTTTGAAAGGTTACTGCTATAAAAGGAACCTCCCAGGTTTCATTTTCTATTTTAACCTGTGTAGATGCTCACAATTTCTTAATCAAAACAACAGTGCTCTTTATGACTGTGTGGGGAGAGCTGTGTTTTTACACACTTGTGGTCACAAGTAGAATATATACATCTCTATATGGCTGTCATAAATGTATAAAAATTATTTTGCTTTCTGAGTTGAATTTATGAGGCTCTGTTCCTCTACTGGATGCCAGATGGAGCTGAAAAATCCAGATGCTGGGATGCAGGCATGAGGTTGAACATATGTTGCTCTTATATATTAATTGTCCTGTAAAATGGAGGCACTCTTGAATGAAGAACTGGTTATTTCACAAGTTATCCCCCCACTTCCCCAAGAAAACCCCCCACATCACCTTTTAAATTCAGATTCTAGCTAGGTATTAACCAAAATAGTCAAGTATCTGATGAAGTACAGGCATTTCAGTAGACCAGGAAGGTTCATCTGAAGGTGGGAGAAAAGGAAATTACTGAACACTTCTAAAAGAAAGGGATTTCCCACCAGTCATTTTAAAGAGAAAATCAGAGTCTTGAAAACTATTTTTGTGGAAAAAGAAGTATTCTATATACTGCAGAGGACTCTGACTTAAATCCACCAAGACATCCGGAAGAAACAGGGAAAGAGAGCTGTGCACTACTGTCTTGTTACACATTTCTTTGCTTTCATAAAGGATGATTGGTTTAGCGCCATCATGTGCTTGTGAAGGACAAAGTTTTAGGTACTCGGAGATGAAAGAAAAGTTGGGAGTCCCGGCTGTGGGGAATTTAGGACTGGCCTTGGCAAATGGGTTGCTGGGTCTTATTTTCAGGAACGGGAATTGCCCAGACAAGTGAGGGAAGAGGCCAGAGGACGACAGGAAACCTTCTCGGATGGTCCCAAGCAGCTGGATCATAGATCTGAGCACAGTTACCTAGCGCATGTCCAAGGAAGGGATGCTACTGACTGTGAGCCACGCTGGTAAAGAAACAGACTCTTAATCACCATCTCATTACTGTAAAGAGTAGCTGAGGGTAGGAGTGAAATATTATCCTTCTATCAGACTCTCGTTTGGCAAGCTGCTAAAATGTATTTGCTCTGCCAGAAGAACAGTCTTCTGAACAGCACAAATGCTCTCCCAGTACAAGAAGTCAGCAATCCAGCTGTTGCTAAAGGATGTCTTCAAAATGAAGCCCTTGTTTTTCTTTTTTTTTTCTTTTTTTTTAAGTGGGGGCAATATTCTCTTTCTTAGTATTCTACCTATATTAAGCCTAAAGTGATGAGTCCATTCAAACTACAATTAAATAAGAAGGGTCATGTTCTAAAAGATAGTTAGATGTCAAAGTGACTGTGACAAACATGGCCTCATGGAGACTTTTTGCCTGGCAGGAAACACAGGTAAAACAACTCTCCAAGTCCTGTGTCCTGAACATGTTTAGGCAGTTGAACAGTATTTAAAAATATCTCTTTAGGATGGGATAATGGTAAAGTTGTCGACACTTGATTTGGAATTAGATTATGAACTGAGCTATACATTAGTTGCCTAGGGCCAGAGGGGCAAGCATGCAGCTTCCTATAGCCTAATGCAATACCCTGTCTCCCAAGACAGGGTGCAAGCCCCATGCCACAGAAGCCTCACTCTGTAGTCACCTCTGAGGGATAAGTGCCGAATAACACCTATTGCAGCCTTAGCTCCAAGAAGACATCCAGAGGAGGAAATGCCCAACACTTGTATAGCACTGAGGGCTTATGATTTTTGCCCCAAAAGTGGGAGACCTGGAATTAATCTCTCATTTTCTGAAGGTGCAGGGTGTTGGGTTGGATGGCCGTGTTCTGAGGTAGTGACAAACAGAAGGGGGAGGAAAGGACTGCCACCTTTCAAAGGTGGTTCATGCCTTTGCACTTGAAGTCTGGCTGGCCCCACACTTGCAGCCTGCGTACCCACTGCTCTTGTCCTAAGAGGTGAGATTTGCTGACCTTCACACTCTTGCAGAGATGCTTTGCCGCTGGCAGTCAGGGAAATGATCCACCCATTTAGTTTCTTCTGCAGACCAGGGAAATGTAATGACTTGCTAAGCCACCAAGCTCTTCTTGGCCCAGAGCGCAAAGTAAAGGCCTCACCAAAATATTTGACCAAATAAAGAGGTGACTCTCTGCTTTGTGAAGGGGCAAAATTGCTGAAGTAATTTGCTCTGAAGTTTTTGCTCTGTTGCAGTATTCCTGCCTTGTGGTTTCCCTTTGATCTCATATAAACTAACTCAAGGAAAGCCACCTGTGATGGATGTCTAGTCAAGTAGTAAAAAAAAACGAGCTACCCTCAGAAATACTAGGAAAAAAGGATTTCTTTTATTAAAAAAAATAAATAAATGCGAGGACTGGAGTTTAATTTCCTTACCTAAATCTTCTGCATAGTTGACTCTAACCCAGATGGATATTTTCCAACGCTTACTAGCTCATCAACACTTCTGCACATCTCAGCATGCAGAATATGCAACTCAGTTCAAAAAAGACAAATACTCACTTCTCAGTTGTTTTCTATTTGTAGCTCATCAGCAAGATTACCCCTGAGCTCTGAATACATTCAATTTATGGCCTAGATATGAGCAAAAAATTTCTTTTTCTCTAAGAAGCTCACTGGTGACTTCCAGAAGAACTTGCTAGTGACACCAGGCACCGGGAGTCCTTTCGGTTTAAGGCACCTGGCACAACTCTGAACCAAATACACAGTAATAAAAGCCCATGAAAGTCCAGACTCTCCTTTCAGTGACTGTTTTTATCCAGTGACTTATGCAAAGCCACTTACTAATTCTGGTGCGTACCCTGCCTTGGGCAGAGAAGGTCTTTAACAGGGAGGACAGCTGTTCTTCGCAAAGACTGATAGCATCTTAGAGGCAATATTCAAAATGGACATGGAAATAGTCTTCAGAGCTACAGGAGGGGAAGGGGCAAAGATCAAAATAAGTTAGAGTCAAAACTCACCTAAGGATTTCTTCCATGAAGAACCTGCTATTTACAGCCCTTCCACTCAGTGGGACTCTAATGCTCAGGCTGGCAGTAGAAGGGAGCACAGCAGGAGTCAGTCAGCACCACCATATGTGTGATGATCATCATGGCATGGACATCTCCACCACAGACACATCTCTACCATACTCCTCAATTCAGTGAGTATATGAGGGCTCTGAGTGCTCAGGATACACACTCTCTGAGTTTTGCATCTACTTTTGAGGCTGATGATGTTACTACATCGCCCAGTGTTATTACAGTGCATTTATTTACTCTTTTATAAGGAACAGTCCATAGCAAAAGCAGACTCATGGGCTGAGAGGAAAATTTGAAGCCTGTCATGACATAATTGTGTATGTTTTTATTTTTTTAAATTTTGAGCTATGTTGTCCTTTTGCTTCCAAGTTACTGAAAACTCAAACAATAATATTTTTCTAAAAGTCAAAGAACTCACTATGAAGGCAGAAATTCCTCCCATATTTGAACAGTCTACCAGGGCCTCCACCAGCTTTTGACAAAAGGCCTTTCAGGATGCTGACTTCCTAATACCAAAATCCACTTGTTTAATGAAAATATTTATTCTAAAATAGTTAGGGGCTGCCATGAGACACCTCATGAAATAAGTTTCTGATTATATTGAAAAATAGGAAAAGAAAAGCAAAACAACAATTTACAGAGAAAGCCTTGTGTATCTAAGAGGTGATTTGAAGCCCCATGACTCAGCTGGCTGTTGTGGCAAAGGTGCCACTTCTTGCTGTAGAGCAGAGCTAAGCTGCCCCACAGGCCTCGATCTCAGCACAAAAGAGGTGTTCACAGGCTTTTTTGGAAACCCTGTTTTTTTGGTTAAGGTCTTGTCTGGTTGCTGTGTTTTCCTCGCTGTGCAGCAGCGCACTTTGTTGAGCCCTTTCATAGACATCAGCGCTGAATTTTGGGGTAGGGGTTGTGCACCTGGGGGTGGTGGTACACAACGCTGCCAGCTGCCCCGGTACAGAAGGGAAGGCAGGTACAGCAGCACAGGGGGCCACACTTGAAGCTGGGGTAATCCAGCCTGTCTCCTTTCCTCTTTCACACAAGCGATAAGTCTCTGCTGGTGATCTGCATGGCATTGCCAAGCTGTGGGCAGTGGACACGGCAGGCAGGACCTGTCACCAGGCTGGTGTTGCAAGGCCGCGTCCCTGTGAGAGTTAAGCAAAAGTACTCTTTGCTTACTCAGTGGTACGGGCTTCTCTTTTCTACACTGCTGTTGTTATTTTTAAAAATTTACATATATATTGAGGAAACAGATGTTACTGCTCAAAAGCCTGTTCTTAGATAAAATGGTTACAGAAGCAGCTCAGCCATCTGGGTCAGAAAAAGAAACAAGATGTTCTGAAATCTGGAGGTCTTGCCAGCACTAACCTGGCACCAGGCACTTTCCCTGCAGGAAAACATATGGAAATGGGGAGTCCTGTGGTCCAGGACAGGGACAGGACAGCCCAGCAGGGCTGGGGATCAGGAATAATTTCCCTGTGCTGCCTTCGACCAGTGACCAAATGGCTGACACTGGCTGTGATTGCCAGCCCTCTCTGTGGGTGGTGTGTCCCTTCACAGTGGGACAGGGGCTGGGGCAGCAGGCTCCTGAGTCCCGTTGGAGTATATGGGGCTCAGCATGATGGCAGTGCCCAGGATGACTTGGAGATGTTCACATGAGTGCCTGTCGCTAAGGTGGAGACGTAGAGACGCTTGTCTGTCTCGGCTGCTGTCTGTGTAATGGGGATAATGGTATTTCCCACAGACGCTGTGGAACGCAGCCATCAACACCAGGGAGACGGGAGATTACGCGGTTTTAGCCCTGTCAGTGATAGTCTTTTCAGTGACTGCAAGGCTTATTGATTCAAGTAATGCAGGATTTAGAGTCTTAAGCCTTCACCGCCTTGCTAAGAAAAAGGCAATTTTACCTCAGAGTAGCTCGCAGACCTCTCTGGTGAAATAACAGCAGTGCTTTCAGTGGGCTCGGGCAGAGCTGCCTCCTTTCCTCCCAGCAGCACACAAGCACCTTGTCTGCACTCCATCTGGGCTTTGAGACCACTCACTTGTGTGAGTTATCCATCCATCCATCCATCCATCCATCCATCCATCCATCCATCCATCCAGTAATGCCATTCTTTATTAACACTGAATCCAAGGCCTGAATAACAAGGTTTTGGGGAGAGAGCCTTGCTTAGGTTTAGAGCAGTGCCCAGCAGTAAGAGCCAGTCATTCATGCTTTCCTGCCCTCCCTTGCCCTCACTCCCCCTCTCTCTCCACATGCTCATGCAAATGTGGCAGAAAGCTCCAGGTCTTATCCTCGCTGCTCACCATCCCGAATTACACTCGGCAATGAAAAATGATGTCAGCCAGTCAGGCACGTATCACAGTTGATATGAATAAATGGATTCATCTACCAAATTTGTCCCCAGTACAAGCCCGCTGGGGAATTCAAAGACTGAAAAAATGCAAGGTCTGAGCTATCTGCTCGCAGAGGTTGTCCCTCCAAGGAGCTCTTGTCTACGCTGCGGTTAATCTGCAAGGAGATGAGGGACTTAATTTGCTAGGACTGGTATTCCCGCACCTTTCAAAAGCATTATGTCACTAAAAGAAAATAAATGGATGAGACTGGAAGTGAAGCCCTGTATAACAACGTGGTCCAAGCCAAGCAGGAAGCTGAAAGGCTTCTCTACTGAACTACAGCCTGCACAGGAGCTCTTTAGTGGCTGCTTAGCATGCTAGCAGGCTCAGTTTTCTATTTATTCTTGCCTAGAAACCTGCAAACGTCAAAGCTTACGTTGCTGTGTATATTTCTAGATACAAACAACAGTTCTTCCAGCAGGCTAGCACAACTGCAAGGTAAAATAAATTCTCATCTCAGCTGGCTGAGACGGTAAAGTACAGGTCCATACAATACACCACGTCTCCATAGCTCTACTTTCTTTTCTATACACTGCTTTTCACGTTTTCTATTTAAGCATAGTGGAAGAAATCCTGCCATCGCTGAAATCAATGACACGAGCCACAGTCTCCTGCAGATCCACATTCCCACTCCAGATTAAAATTTGTGTTCAGTTCATTGGCCTTAGTAGCACAAAAGCCCTGAAGCCAAAGCAAGAGTAAATCAGATACATTATTTCTTGTTTCTCACAGGGAGCATCACATTTTGGAGTCCTGTCTGTTGGAGACACAACACAGGTTCAAAGCTGTCCTTGCCAGTGCCCTAAAACCAGACAATGTGACAAGTACCTTCTACAGGTGTAAATACTCTTCTACGGAACAAAAAACGTATAAAATAGGGTGGAATAGTTGATGATCTGCTCTACTAGGTAAAATTCAGAAGTAATGAAAATCAGTGGAATTTCATTCTGTTTAAGAAAATCAACAAATTTAATAGTTATATTTTTGTTCTGTCAACTTTGCCTTGAAACAAAAAAATAAATATCTGAGTATGTCAGAAGCTGGTGTCAATATCAGACTGTGTTTCAGATGTAATTGTCATTTAAACCTAAATTCCATTCTTCATTGCAGCTTTTCTGTTTTAAGTCCTTCTGATAAAAATAAAAAAGGAAAAAGCATCTCCTTCTGCTTCTGAACCACATGTAGTGAATTCCCAGATGACTAAGCGTCCCTACGTGTGTGGTTCTAGTTTGTATTTGTTTAATTTGGGTGACTAAGAAAAGAATTATTTGAAGATACGTGAAACATAGCCGCGTACTTGCATAGTATAGTTGACAGCTGTCTACGGTAATGAGACTGTAGCTTGCAGCAGGGTCTTGTCTACACCAGGAGGTTGCCCTCCCATCCCAGCAGAGGCAGAGCAGTGGCAGAGTTGCCCACTTCCATCTGGCTTAGCTGTAGACAGCGTTCAATAGGTAGTTTTGAGAACAGGTATAAGGATGAGGTGCCTAATGGGCCCCCTCCTGCCTGCACATCTTGTTCTCAGGGAGCTTCCCAGAGAGCACCCAGTGGTGGGTTAACCCTCAGCCCACCTTGGCATGGGTGTTATGGTCACTAGCTGGGTGAAAGGCAAGTTGGATCCAAGGGTGGCTTGGGGGACTTTCTCAGCAACACCGTGTCTACCTACTCTCTTGGTTTTAGAAAGTTTCATTTTACCCTTCTAGTTATTCCCAAAAGGAAAGAGAAATAATGACACAAAACTGCGACAACATTACAGCTGGGTAATGTACTGAGGAAAGCACTGAGGGATGGGAAGAAGAGAAATATTTTGAGTGAAGAGTCACGCCAGTTGCAGCGTTATGCCTTTCACGTGTAGAACAAGCCAAGGTCTTTAACGTCTATACTTTTAACTTTGGACCATTAAGCTAATTTCCATTAGAAGGCTAATCAAATGAACATTTATTTTCCTCCTTTCTATTTGGCTGCAGCTTTTCTTGTTTTGTTTTGTTTTGTTTGTTTGTTTGTTTGATGTTTTAGAAGGGTTGTGGCTGGGGAAGTGAGAACTTGGCTTGATTTAAAATGTAAATGCGATTCTATCAATCTTCCCCTTCACTAATAGGCTGCCTGGGCATTTTAAGGGCATATAGTGAAAAGGAAACTGTGACTGCTAAAGAAAAGCCAGCCCCCTGCTGTTCCTGTTCATATTTATTTCACAATCAGCCCATTGAAATGGTGTGATTCACACTCTGATGCTGTCGTTGTCTAGCTGGCAAAGTCACTGGTGAATTTAAAGAAGTTTCCCAAGCTGAAAACCAGGCAAACTGCATTTGGGGCAAAAAGCAATCTTATCAGCAATGAGAGCTAGTGAGTCACTGTCGTGATCTCTCTTGCTGAGAGCTCAGGCTACCCTTGCAAATGAGAAGCTCTCTTGAAATAAGAAGCTGCCTTCAAAAAACTGTGAGAAGTGTGTTGCTTTTGAAATGTAAAGTGTCCTTCTGATATACATATACATAGAGTATACAAGAATAAAGTCATGCTAAAGTTTGCAGAGGCCATTTAAATGTTCTTTGTTAAAACATTGTTCCCCAAATAAATAGCCCCAAAAGGGTAAAAGCTTGTGTGAGTGCACAAGAGGGAAAGAGGTTGCCCAATTGCCCAGTAACCTTGGGTAAATACTAAATGAAAACCCTGTCTGTTTACCTTAAATTATCCAGAGTTCATCATATTCATCATCTACCTTATAATCAAGCAGTTTGTGTGAAATAATGACTTCCTGGTAGCACAAAGACACACGGTTGAAGCATTATCTTTACTATATTAATCACAATCTATCTTTGTGACAGATTATATTATTATTATATTATATTATATGTTATTATATAATATAATATGTTATTATATTATTATATTATATTATATTATATTATATTACCAGATACCCTTCCACTGACATAACTTAAAACAAAAGTTTAGGAACCAATATCAACATAGAAGATCAGAATAGCCTAAAGAAATAAATTCAGATTGCTAGAGGCTGGATTAATGGAAATAACTAAATCCAATAGTATTATGTATTTGGCTATGGGTTTTTGCATAGAATTTCTCCTGTAATACAAGAGCTCAATATATGTCAATGATAAGGATGCAAAAAAATGTGCTAAGTTTATTACTACATATTTTTTCATTAATCATGGGATAAATATTAGCCACTAGTCAGAACTGCCATGAAAAAGGTGAACGTAATCTTAGGATGTGTCAGAGGAGTTATAGCCAGCAATGACAAGGAGATATTGACACCGGTGTAAAAGCAGGGATCTGCTCATCTGGCACATTACATACACCTTTGGTCACCCATGGTCAAGGAGGATGAATTCAGACTGCATGAGGTGCAGAAGGAACAGCAAGAATATTCAGTGAACAGGAGAGATGGGACAATGTGAGCATTCTACCTCCCTTTCCTTGTTGCCCCAGTTACTTTTCCAACAGCTGGGTCCTTGTCCTGCTCCCCTGGCAAAACTGGCTGTTGGCTCTGAGGCTCAGGGCACTCCAGCCCCATCTCAGCCTCCATTATTCATACCCCATTTTCCCATAGCTGTCACTGTGAAATAAGGATGGAAAGGGAGGTGGTGCTGCAGACACCCTCTTTATGCACACATATCCCAGCCACTCAAAAAGTTAGAAATCCGGGCAGGGACTGCAGAGCCCAGGCAAGCTGGAAACTCTGCTTCTGTGCTGCTCTTTGGATTGGGCACTGCCTTGCAAGCTGACCAGCAGCCCTCACTTTGACTGATATGAGAACTGGAAGCTGCAGAGGCACAGTCCGTGGCTTTCTAGGAGAGAGCCCACAAGGGGAAATGGCTTCAAGTTGCGTCAGGGGAGGTTCAGGTTGGATATTAGGAAATATTTCTTCACTGAAAGGGTTGTCAGGCATTGGAATGGGCTGCCCAGGGAGGTGGTTGAGGCACCATCCCTGGAGGTATTCAAGAGGCTAGTTGACATGGTGCTCGGGGTTACGGATTAGTGTTGGGTTGGTGTTGTTTTGGGTGTGGTGTGGTTTTTTTTTTTTTCCCATTGGTTGGACTAGATGATCTTAAAAGATCCCCTCCAACCTAGGTGATTCTGTGATTCTGTGATTCAATAGAGGTGTCCAGCCCAGAGGACATGGTAATGCATTGACTGATGAAGTACAGTTGGCCCACCAGACCCTAGTCTGAATACCACACTAAAACTGCTGTGCAAGCAGTCCTACACAGCTACATGGCGCTCTCAGAAAGGCTGGATTTTGCTCCCAGGGAATGTGAAAAGCACATAGACAGGCAGCAGAGCAGCTGCCATGCTATGAACCACACGCAGAACATCAACCCGTTTTATTCATTAATTGTGCACTAACAAAGAAAGGTTGGCATCAACTTTGTTCACGTCAAGAAGACACAGTTTCAATTCTTTCTATTGCATAATTTAGGTACATGAGCTTCTGTAATAAAACAATGTGCCAAGCAGAGAACGATAGCATTGTCCACACCATTTTCCCTCTGACAACAAAGAGAAATTGAGCAAATAGAGTCAAAGAAACCCAACAACATTCAGGAAAGTATCAAAGTGATCAAAGCAGACTCTTTGATTCTGCTTTACAGATACTTTTCAAAGAAGTGTTATATTTCCAAACACAGTGTGTCGGTTCTTGATGCCAATAAACCAGCTCTGTTTAGTGTCGTTCTTTGATAGGAGTAGGAACAACAAAAAAATAAATCTTTAGTGAGATGCATTTTCTAAGCCTTGCTATCAAGTGTTGAACTGGCTAGGAAAAGGCTAAATGTATTTGCTGCTCTCTGAGGATGCCGAGTCCTCATTGAGAGACCTGGTGTCAGGCCTGAGTAGCCCTGTAGAGGAATCGGCGCTCGCAAGCATGAGGAAAAGCTCTGAGCTGATCTTTTTGTTCATCTGTATTTAATACACCTCTTTGTTAACAGACCAAGCCTCAGGAGAAAAGACTGACTTACAAAGCACGTGGAACATGTTTAAAGAGTGGATTGGAAAGCGTACCTGGTCGTACTCCTTTTATAGCTAGAAAATATTGATTATTTCAATGTATTTGTCTCCCATTCTTTTCCCAAAGAGATAGACAAGGTTTCAAGGCTCCTGATCTAAATGCACTGGAGTAATATATTATTTTTTGATGTTATAATTTGACCATTAATGATGTCAAGCATGAAGCTTTTCTTATACCCTGGCAGGATGTACTCCATTTCTGTCTTTGTAAAATCTGATTTTCTTTCTGTGCTGCAGCAACTGTAAAGCACAGGCTGCCCCCAGGGAGGTATTTTGTTTAGCTGTGCGGACACATTCCTCCAGGAAATATTGAAGCCAAACCACACACACACACATACACGCACGCAGGCTCTGTATTAGAAGAATTCAAACCTTGAACAGAAAACAAACCAGTGCTGGGTCTGGACTCTGAACACCAGTGCATGTTGAATTGTGTTTTTCATATTTTTCTTTGTTTTTGCCAGCTGGGGCTGTGGACCAATACAGGCACTTTCCAAACGCCAAGAAGACGACCCAAGGACAGCCCTGTATCCTCTGTCCATGTCAGAGCTAAAAAAAATACATGGAAAAAAATTGCATATCCAGCACTTACTTGTTTTTCTCATGTGAGAGACCAACATGGGCAGTGGAAATTGTTAAAAGTCAGAATTTGCTGCAACACAAACATCCAGCATGTGACTATGGAGGAAATATCGTGCAAGACAGGAGATGAGAGACGACATAGATGTATGTTTATTCTTTTATGCATTCTTTTCTTTTTGCTCACTGAAGATAAACCTATGAAAAAAGTCAAGCTCTATTTTCTCCTGGCACCCCCCTCGGCAGCCATTGTCAGGAACAGGACAACAGATGCAGTAACATGATTAAAATTATTAGAATTTAACCCTTGCTTAGGATGTGGCTTCTGCTATGAAATGGAGCTACTAATAGGCCAGAGCTGTTCTTAAACTGAATGACATTCTACGGCTTTCTTTTTTAGCTTTATTTAACACATTTATTTAGTTATCTATCTTCCTTATCTGTTGAACATTTATTTATCAAGCTTTTTATTTATTTAACTGTGTTTATTTTGTGGGTTCTGACCACAGGAAGGAAAGACAACAGGCAATTGTGGGCTGGATGCAGCTCAGATGAGGAAGAATGAGGCCAAACCACGAGAGATGATTCTGCAACCAGCCCCGATGATGGGTGTCCCACCTCTGCTGCCCAAGCAAAGCCCATGAGGACCACAGCCCTTCATGCCAGTGAGCTCAAGGACTCTTTCTTGGTGGTCCCTCCACTACCAACCGCCCCAAGGGGCAGCAGATCAAAGGAAGAGCCAGAAGGTGGATGGTCCTGTCTTAACTGGACAAAGATGATGAGAGGTGCCAGTGTTTGATGCTAGAATGGTACAGGAAAATGCCTTGCTCAGAGGTAAAAACATCACAAGCCTTGCAATGGATTTTCCCGCTCATTTTGCTCAAACACGCTGCTAGTAGGGACAAAGTGTTCATGTTTTGGACAGTGTTGAACATACCATCATTCCTTAGAAATGATTCTAGTAATTTGAAAGCAGATACTTAAAAAATAGGGTAAAATTAATGTAAACGAGGGCGTTTCTTTCCCCTTCAGATTGTTCTGCTGCTTAAGATGATATTCAACAGTAGGTGTGACAATTATATTCTTGGAAGAAACACAAGTTAATTTTTGGATTAGACTGCTGATGCTGAGAGATTCTTCATATAGAATTGGTGTATAAATTGCTTGGGTTTTCAGTGCAATATGCAAAGAAGTTTCAGCTGTGTCAGAGATCAGCATCTGATGATGACAACTTTTTTAAAGAAAGAACTGGTTAAAAGGGGAAGACGATGTTCTTCTTGGGGGGAAATCCAAGGTCCACATCCAGCAAAACTCTTAAGAACATCTGAATTTCGGCATACTATTGAATTTAGTAAGATCACTCTTCTACTTGAAACGGTGTTCGCACATGTGCCTAGAGCATACACGGTAAGAAAAAACACCCCAAAGAAGTTGTGGAGAAGTACTTGTGTGCAACTGTCTAGTTCAGTGAGCTATGGTTTAGTTGGCTCTATGTTGGAGGTTTTACTGCATAATTCAGAATCATCTTTAATAAACCATGTGGCCATTGGTCCTTCTGAAGCATAGATGCCTTGGGGAATGTAATATTTTTTTTTTCGCTTTTTTTGTTTATGCATGCTTTATTTTCTTAATTCCTTTCATCTTTTGGCTCACAGCCTCCAGCAAGGGAATGAAGCCTACTGTTAATGTAACTTAATGGAGATGTTTGAAGCACAGAATAAGAAGACACTAGATGTGAATATCTATTATGCTGCTGAGAGCTGGAGACTAATTTACAGATGACATATGTTGCTAGCACTACTATATGGATTACAGCTTAGGGGGAAAAGTCATAGATCAAGACTCCCACTGAGCTAGAGCCTCTGCAAACGTGGTGAAAAGATGATCTCTGGGTCACAGAACTTCGCTATAACCTCTGCACACTTTGCTATTCAACCTACTGCCATTTTTCTCCCAAGATTGTTTCCTTACATCCATTAATAACAATGTTTTTTTTCCTTCTCTGGCAATTGCATGCCTTGCTTAGTATTTGTTTCATGAAATCAATACATGAAAAATGTCTGTGTTGACATGGTGGATTCCTTGCTGTTGTCTCTACTGGCATCAATGAATCATTCCCTTTTGAGGTAGCAGATTTAGAAGGTAATCGAATTTCTCTCCTTTCCCAGGCAGCGTTCCCGAGCACTACTGTCTCTGGTGTTAACCAGTCACACAGGCAGAGCACATACATACATCTGAAAAAGTCAGTATCTGTTTTGAGTGCTGTTGCTGACAGGCTTGTGGTATTCGTGTACATGGGATGCTCATGCTGGCCAGCTTTTCCTCCAACAGTTCTCCTTAGAAGCACAAATGTTACTTATGGAGTTTGTTTTATCTGGCAACATTTGATGGAGGAATAGCACATTCCCTGTGTCAGTTTGGGTCTAAACCTGAAAAGCAAATTCTTCCTTCTTATTGCTGCCTTGGTACCTGGTCCAGAGTAGGGAGAACTTTCACAGCATCCCAGTGCAGAGCTTGGCTGTCCTGCTCCAGTTTGTGTATTCAGCTTCAGAAGGCCTCAGCTCAGTCCCTGCTGTGGGTGAGCAGTCATGTTAACGACCGCAATTCTCTACTGGAGTCTTGTTTGGCATTGGACAGGCAAGACCAATGCCAGCCACTGGACTGTGTATACCACATGCTGGAGAGATGTTATCTTCTCTGTGGTGGCTTCCATCTTGACGACACTGACGACTGAAAATGGAATATTGTGAGCTGGTGCCTTGCCGAGAGTTAAGCTGATCAGCCTGAGGGCATGGGGAAGCAGGAGAGCACAGAATGAACTGGGGGCAAGCAGTCACGCTGGTAAATGACCAGCAAGTTCTTCACTGACATGAATAAAGCAAGCAAGCACTAGCTATATGTTCAATGCTGCCTAAAGAAAATACATTATCTTTTTGGCAAGGGAATAAATGATTGCACAAAATACAGGAAGAAAACACATATTCAGATGTTTTCCAAACACGCACAACTCCACTGCTTTAGAATGTACTTATTCAGTGACTGAACATACCACAGCTCTTTAGGTTTGGGTAGCACGTTAAGCGAAAATAAGAATAAATGGGTTGCTTTTTTCACCATATTTTACTCTGATTTTTATGATTCTGAACATTTCTCTTTCCTGTCTAATATTCAATTTCAAAGGCAGCTTTTAAAGTGCCTTTAGTTAATTGGGTTATATTCAACGTTTCAGTAATGACACAGAGGTATCTTGGTGGATGGAGTTTACACACCAGGACAGACATTGCTGGAGATCCGGTTTTCACTTAGTCCGTGCAGTGCAGAAGGTGTACTCTGACTCCTCTGGACACGTTACCTTCCAAACAGCCCCTGTAGTACCCTTCTTAAGAAAATCAGAGGCTTTCTAGTCTATTAGTTTTCAGTGACCAACTGAAATCAACTTGCTTTGAAACCAGTTAAGAAGCTTGATTACCCAGCTCTTTGAAAAAGGGGAGGTTTTGAATGCTTTTGTGCTGGATTTCAAGAGGTGACATTTTCTCTCATAACCACTGCTAGGTTTTTGTTAGTGTTTATGTAAGACAAGTATCTAAGCACTCCAGTGAAGGAGACACCATGTAGTCAGTGACCTGAAGAGATCAGAAACAATGGGAAAAGAACAGAAAATGTGATGTGGTCGACTGTGAGAGACCAGGGAGTATTTATTTGCTCCCAAATTACTGCCATGCCCATGGGCCGTAGTAGACCAACACGAGCTGGGCTGGTTTGCTCCCTCACGCCCTTGCTGTTACCCTGTTCTCAGGAGGTGACTCAGGTGGAAACTACCAGGACTTCTGCAAAAATCCTCATTTATGAGCACACTCACAAGTACTTCCCTTGCCTGGAATGAGCTCCACCGCCCTATGTGAGAAAAGGTCACGGTTGGGCTCATAGCAGGAACAGTTTATGTAAACAACAAGCTTCACCACCAACATAATTTTACCTTAACATTTTCCCTTCTGTGTTTTTTATCCCCCTCCAAGGGCTGTCGGCAGCTCTATTGAAGATTCCCGTAATTTCAGCAGTAAGCCACAGCAGGCTCCTTTCAATCAACAGCAGCAGCGTCACAGCAAGCAACACCAGTAACACATTTCCCTCCAAGCAAGCACACTCTGGCTTCATTCAGGCACACAAATGTGCTCCAAATCCCAAATCACCGTCTCCCAGCCCAGCAAGACAAAGGCTGCAAACTGAGTTGAAACAAAACAGATAAGCAGGTTGAAACATTTTCTTCCTGCAGAAAAATAACCCAAATATTTGCACTTTGCTACCTGTGGGACCCTTTGTTCCTTCCCATGGTCCTGCAGTAGCAGTTCTTCTCTCTGGGCTCAGGTCCCAAGCCCTTTCGGTGGGAAAGATCATCTTCCTTTGACCCATAGTTGAAAATTTCTCACATTTCTCAGGAGACACAAAGGGACTCCGACTTTTGGAAACCTTGGTACCATATGAAACAGTTTTAAAAAGCTGCCTTCAGCTTTTATTAATTAGATTTCGACTTCAGAACAATGGAGCAGGAACCACATTTCCTTCAGCTTCATTTCTGTAATTTCCAGTTCACCATTTGCATAACCACTTCAGCCTCATTTTCAAGCCCCAATGGGGTTTTCGTTATAGAAAATAAACAAATAGACAGAAGAATAGGTGCTGCTGGTTGTGGTCAATACTGAACATTGGTGTTTGCTGAGCAATGTGGCCATTTGTAACTCTCTACTCATAAATGTTTGCTGAGAAGCAGAAGAGACTACCATGTTTATGTGCACTGAAAAAAGAATCCTATTGGAAGTTGGTGCCATTTCTAGGGTTCTAGTGTGATTTATAATTGTCTATGAACGTCAGCATTTTCACAAATGCAGTCTTAAGTTTTTTTAAAACATTATCCTTAAAGGAGGCAAAATTACAAAATTCATACAAAAATAACACAGTACACTATGTCACCATAGTGTAGAAAATACTTCAAATATAGGGCTGTGATACTTTCCCTCCTCCATTCATGTTTATGGAAGAGTATAGAAAGATAAAAAAGAAAGTCAGGACAGATACGAAATAAATAGTCTTAAAGGGTGGTAAGGACAACTGTGAAGTTTACAGTGGATCTAAAAAATATTAAAATCTAGACCAAGTTGTCATCAGCCTTGTTTCTCTATCAGAGGTAAAGAAATTGGGCATTGGACCATTCTGTGTTGGATGCCTTTTTCCTCCTCTCTCCTGTCTAGTTCTCTCCTGAAGAATCAGAAGAATAGTAGATACATAAAATGACACTTCACTAGATTTATACTTATTTAAAAGTTTAATTGCTTTTTAATTTAAAAATTAATTGTAAAGGCATTTAAGAATGTTGAAATTAAAATATTCTTAAACAAATGTATAATTTAAATGTGAATTTAAACCTTGACAGTAGCCTCTTTCCTGAATTAAAATATGTCATCACACAGATTTCTCAGAGGAAAACAGTGCTATAATGTCTGAATAAAGGAGATGTGGCAGAATGATGCGGAACTTCTTCCCATAATAAGGACTTACAACAGCATCAAATCAACAGCATCTACTGGGCTGCAAATGCTAGGGATCCTAGAAAATCACGGTTGGGATGAGCATAACTGATTTTCCACTCGGCGCTGACTACCCTGTGTGGAAAGAGTTCCTTCCCCTTCCTAACCAAGCATGACTATTCCAGACTGGGTGTCCAATTGTACTCTAACGAGAGAAAAATTGCTGTTGTGAATGTATGTTTTCCTGCAGGTTTACCTCCGGGAGCCAGGCTCATTTCTCACAGCTGACTGGTTGCTAAGGACAGCTGATGTACACAGCTATCGTCTGCTCGTTGCCTGCACATATGCACTGTATTGAGGACTTTTAATAGGATGCCTCTCCTGCTACTTTTCCACATTTTTCTGTTTGAATCATTGCTTGAATGCAAATTGAGATAAGCTGGAGTGTAATACAGAACTACATGCTGAGGTGTCTGTACATAACAGAGACCTTTCTTCACCAACTGGTTTTTTCCATGAGCTGTTTTCGGATTATTATTTTTTTTTAAAGAAGGAAGAAAGAAAGAACAGGTAAATTCTACAAGATAGAATCCTAGAATCACAGAATTTCTTAGGTTGGAAGGGACCTTTCAGATCATCTAGTCTAATCATCAACCTAACACTGACAAAAAAACATCATTAAACCACATCACTAAGTACTATATCTATCCATCTTTTAAATACCTCCAATGATATGCTGTTGCCCATGATATAATAGCAGAAATTTCAGCGCGTGGTAATAAAAGCATGAAACGTGGGCTATAGCCTCTTTAGAAGCCAGGCAGTCAGAAGCCTGGAGATATCTTCTTTATCTATGTTAGCTATTGTTTCAGTGCCATGGGAGCAGATCTAGAATGGGAAAGAGCTGGTGTCGAGGCTGTAAAGTCCACATGGTATATGTTTTGGGGGTTTCAGCTCTAGTCTGACTGCCCAGTACCAACCTGGGTGCACTAGGTGCCCTCCTGCAGGGTATCTTCTGGTTTTGATTCATCCCAAAATAATCCAGACTGTGTTCTCTGACTGTTCCATGATGCAAAGCCCAGCACAATAAATTGACTCAACTGTGAGATTTGCTTTAAAAGTGCACTCTTGTGTCAAACCAAACCAATAATGTAGATGTAGCCAGAGCTGGAGGAAAAAAAAAAAGCACCTGGTCACAGTCCTAGGGGATGTATCTCTTCAGGGCATCTTTGAAGCAGTTTCACTCTAGGGAGATCCTAGAGCTGAAAAGATAAACATACCTTCATGGAAAGCTTTATCGGTCTTATTTTTTCCTTGAACTAATGCATGATCTGGGGGCAAAGGAGCTTAGTCAGTTCATGGAACTATAACTTATAGAGATTGGTGATGACTTTGGCTGCATAACAACATTCTGCCAGATAGCTGGACTCTTGCATTAGTTGCATGTGATTCCAGTAAATGCAATACCAATGAGCAGCAGAATGTTTTCTCGTGCTTATGCGTGACCAACGGTAAATTACAAGGTGCCAGATGCAGAACTCCTGCTGTTTTTCACAAGGTGCAATTACATATCTTTAACTTTCCAAAGCCATGTGGCTCTCAAGCACCATTAGGTCTCACCCACAAAACACATTTAAATCTATCCTTCCTACTTTGTGTCTTCTGCCATCGTATTGCACTGATTACACTTTAGTATGCATATATGAAATGTACATGCAGCAAATATCTATATGAGGTAAAGGCAAAGAGAGAGTTGATTAAATCTGAAGGACAGAAAAACAAACAAAACAGAACAAAACATATAGCTCTTAGACATTTTTCCTTGGGCTGCATTCTTATTCTTTTAGCTTTTCCTGAAAATTATCTGGAGTGTTTATTTTCTGCCCTCTAAGCAATTAAGATAGTAGAAAAACAATAAAATTATGAATTTCAAGAACACTTAGAAACATTTGAATTCTCATTCAATTTGTTCAGCAGACATATGGCAACCTTCAAATTTTGTCTATTGAGTCTGTAAATTTGAACATAATTTTTTACTCTTTTCTTCTCATTTCTGTTCATTGCCCAGTTCATGAACACATCTATCAAAGCTTGAGTCTGACAGATTTTAGCAGACAGCTTGAATGGGATATTCAGCAAATAATATATTTCCTTATTGTACAGATCCAAATAATTTTGATAACTTCCTTCAGGTGTCACTTCTGTGAACAACTGATTTTTCTTTCTTTCATTGCTCAGCTACCTGTGTACAAAATCACCATGGCTCTTTGTACAAAACTCAACTCTCATGGGCTTATCTTGTTATCTTCAGAGGATGATTTCAGTTTTCAAGCCATGAGTTTATATATTCTTATCTGTGAGATGAGAATACATGTCCTGAGCTGTTTTAGTGTTTTATGTCCAAAAAAAAAAACAAAAACCAAACAGCAAGAGAAACTGTAGCTACACTCCTGAGAAGAAAAGGAACAAGAGAGCTGTAAGTCACCCTGGCACCCCTCTTTAGTGTTTTGCCTTAATAGCCCAAATGTAATAGCTCTAGAAGAGCAGCCTCTTAACTATTCTGCTAAGTAAGGCTCTTCATCACCTGAACTACTTTATGAGTTCTTGAAAGACACTCTGCAGGCTAGGAAAGATTGGGAAGTCTATAATTTTACATCAATCAATACTACTGATAAATTACCAGTCACAAGAAAGGACGTGACAAAACACAATAGGACAAGCTATTAACAGAGAATCCCCAGAGCTCTGGATACAGCTATAATGCATGAAAAGGAGAAGAAAAAAAATCATTAAGCAGTAAAGCTTATTAAACAGCTAAGATTGAGGAGAACATAAACCACATAACGTCGGTACAGGCTGTGAAAGAGAATGACTGGACTGTTACACTGCAGGGTAACGGCTGCACCTCTAAGCAGCAGAACACCCAGAGCAGGCTGCTCAAGGAAGCACCGACCTAGTCTGACCTTCTTTGGAATATTTACTGTGGGGAGGTGCCAGAGGTGTATTAGGTTACTGGCAAGGCCTTGTAGTAGTTATGCTGGAGTGCAGCCACTGAGGAGACATCCTGGGGCTGTACATCCCTCACCTGCTCTTGCTTGGATCTGTTCTCCAGCAACTTACCCCTACTACCTCCTGGTTGCTGGAACCAGTTTGTCTTTCTAAAGAAAGGGAAGATACTTCAGATGCTTTTGTTTGTCCCTTCCTTGATTTGCAAGAACTCTGCTCTGAAAAAAAGCCAAACAACTTCGTACATTAAAACATCTGATGAAAAGATGAAGAAGTATGCAATGGTGAAGAAGTGTGGAGTGGAACATGGGAATCCCTGGTCTCAGTTTTGTGCCCAAGCTGAACATCGCCATGCTCTACTACATGATGTTGCAGTAAGTTGGTCACAACAAGGTCCCATGGTCTCCAAAGTCTTTTGTCATATATGTGTTTTGATGCCCTCAGCTGGTTTAGAAAGATTCCTTTCCAACATCCCAAAAATAAAACTAAAGGCTGTGACCAAAAGCTGTACAGGTAGAAGATACTTTGTCCATGCTTCTTGTTGATGTACCTGCATGGAGTGAAGACCAATCTTTTGCTTTTGTTTGTTTGTTTGGGTTTTGTGTGTCTCACGTTGCTAAAGGCTCTGCTCCCACCACAGCAGTTTCACACCAAAGGATTGCTATTGACCTTAACAGGACAGACACACGTAATCTTGCAGAGGGCTAACACCAGGTTTCTGAAATTTCAACTGTAACCATTGGGTTTTGCTTTCTCATACTGTGGACTTCAAAACTTCAGTCATACCAAGGAAGGAACTTACAAAAAACTTTCATGAGTTTTCCATGTTATTTCTGGGCTGAGGGAAATACATAATGCATGTCAGGTTGAATTCCACAGAAACAGGTAAAAGCTAGAAAGGAACAAAATGCTCTATTTTGAAGTGATTTCTGCTACATGCTGCAGTGAAAATTGCTTCGGGTTTATCAATCTGAGATTTACTGTAACTGTCAAATCACAAGACAGGCGTAATGGGCCTGATCAGGCTGTGACTGAAGCCAACTGCAAAAACATGACTCAGTAGCAATACATCCAAGTTGGGGCCAGCAATTCTGGAGCCATAATCACTCCTGATCGCGGATTCCAGTAACTTCAGTTTCTTTTCACTCCTTGAACACGCAGAGGAAGCGGACTTCATTTCTATTGACAGTCACATTTACCGAGAGACTCCAGTGTATTTGGGACTGTTTCTAGAGCAATTTACATTTAATTTAGGCAATTTAATCTGCTTTGATTACTTGGGTGATATCACAGTACTGTATAGATAAAGAATATACGATAAGTATGACTGGAACTTGGCTAGAAGACCAGACCCAAAGCTACTGTCATTTGGACCTCAATGCATTCAACGTAGTGCAGGGAGTGACTCTCCCCTCGTCATCAGTTTAGGTGTCTGTTCTAGTTTCTCTCTAATGCATTACTTACACAGGCACACTTGCTATTCTTGCGCTTTATGGCTAATATCTTTTAAAGATGCTGTAAAGGCTTTCTGTGGTCTCCCAAGCTTAGTTGGGACCAAGCACTTTCCTCCTCTCCTGAAACAAGGCTGAGGATACAGCAGGTCACTGAGTAAATGGTCATAGCTGTGCTGGGTTCACACTGACGCAATGCAAGTGCAGCAGCTGGCTGGAAGCCTTTTATAAACCTTATTGAATGCTGTTGGCCTCCCTATAAAATGGAGGATGGGAAAAGACACACTTGCAATCTAACTGTGAGATTTGATTCTGCACAACTTGTCTATGAGTCTATTCCATACTCCATTAACTTTTCTGATGGGAAAGTTAGAGTCCCTTTTGTCCTCATTCAAATCCATGGCTGGATGACCCATACTGGGGTTAGTTCAAAATCTGTTCAAAACTGCATTGTGCTTTAAATTTTTGCCTTAGGGATCAGAGGTGGGACTGCTGGGGAAGAAACAGTTGGGAGAGAAGGTTGGGAAACCAAACTAAACCACTGCCTTCCAGCAAGGTCATAACCCTGGCAAAGTACAGGAAACTGATCTCTGCTTGGACCAATTCTTGCACCTGAGTATGCCAGATGATGCCAATTAGAATCACAGCTGCTTGTGGTAAACCCCAATAAAGCTCCAGCTTTTTAACACTATCTTAATAGAACCTTAGGAGAAGCAATTTCCTCCAAATTCATCCAGTGATGAAATAGGACTCAGTCAGTTTGCACAGGCTCTGACCTTTCTCAGGAACAGCGAGTGCTTACGCCTGAAAAGTGAGTAGAAAACTGTCAATGTGTGTTTCACGTTCTTGTCTCTTCCCACCTTCTTTAGTGAGTGCTCCCAATGCTTAAGGTCCCCAAAATACAAATAAAAAAGGTCAAAGAGCATGTTCCAACAGTGAACTATAGAAAGATAAAAGTTTTTTCTGATTTTGGCATTTTCTACCTTTTATCACATCTTAGTGATCTGAAGAGGATGAGGGGGAGCAGATGTTGCTTGGAAAGAAAATCTGAGCAGGTTTACCACTGCTTCAGCTTAGGCAAATAGTCATAGTGAGCTTACTGTGGTCTCCAGTGCAAAGTGAAAGAAGAGGAGAAGAGAGGAAAGGAGAGGGAATATTTCAGTTGGAAGGGATCTAAAATGATTGTATAGTCTAACTGCCTAATTGGAAAGGAGTTGGTTTAAACCACGGAGCCTGTTCTCGTGCCTGAACTGAGAACTTGACTCCAGCTGAAGGGTTCTAACTTCTTACCCTGCTTGAACTTTCTCCTGAGAACAAATCTGACCACTCCACCAGTGAGCGCTTCTTGGCAAGTTGGAAAAACAGTAAGAATTGTGGTTCCCTTTCACTGATACTCCCTTTAAAAGTGCCACTGCCTCTTGATGAACATGGTGTTGCCCTACCCTTGTCTCCACAATGGCAGTAAGAGAATATGCCAGTGAACGTGACTCTTTGCAGGAAAGAAGCAAGCAGAAACAACTCCCTTTGTGTGGGGACACTTTTGCCTTACAAGGAGGGGACTATTTTTAACCCATTCTTTTTCTTTTTAAAGTAGTCATAAAGATAAGAGATATCATTTTAATATCTTGTTTATTAACTCTGGGATAGTATAAAAATATCAGTGTAACCACTCTGCAATTTACAAATATTAGCATATCAACAGGGTATGCTTTGAAATCAAGAACTGTAAGGTCACCCTGTAAGTCTCATCAGAAGCATTTTAATACAAAAAGCTGTAATCACAGAATTACTGGTCTTAAACTACTGAATTCCCTAAGGGAATTTTTATAACGCTAAGGAGTGTAATCATGTTTGATTTTTTTTATTGCTAACTCTGCATGGAGATCTGAAAAAAATCACTATTAATCTAAGCCAGACATCATAGACCTTAAATGAAAATGTAAAACAATGTCTTAAAATGATGTTCATGCTGATTGCAGCTTCCCATTTACAGGGAAGAAACAGCTCTATTAGACTGTCCTTTTTTGCTACTGTATTTTCTGCATAGTCTATGCAGGGTTTACCTGCTAAAAATAAAACATATTTTTAAGGCTAGAATTTGGTTTATCTCATGCAAAATGTTTTCATCTTTTAAGAGAGCAGATAAGCATGAGAAGTTGGATTAGGTTCTGGTGTTGCAAGACTTACAAACTCTAACTGCTTGTAGCTTACAATTCTGTCCCAGAAGAGTAGATATTTGATTGTTCTGAAAATGCTCAGGCTTCAGAGAACTTGGTTGATATGCATGAGGTTATGATACAGAATTTCAGACTTATTTCTGATTTACAAAAGCAATGGAAAAGCACGAGCAATTGTTCTTGAAGAGTTGTTGCTAAATCTGGAGCAGATGCAGTGGAATTCAGGTGGTTCTGGGTAGAATGGAAAAAAAAGATACTGAAGATGTGGGTCTGTTCAGAGTTTAGCATGTATTCAGTGCTGCAGAGGACAAAGGGGAGTCCAGGATAACGGAATAAGCAGCCCATATAGTCAAGGCTTGATATTACTCCTGTTGAAGGTACTAGAAAACTGCTATTGGTCTTTGCTGGGCCTTGAGAGCTCATCTGGAGCCTTGATGCCCCCTGTTCCATTGGATACCGCTATGAAAAAAGCATTTGGTTCAATTTCGGAAATGCCGATGCTCCCAGGAAGATGGTGAGCACGGTACAAACAATTCTTTGTTCAGACCAAAGGCACTGCAGCAATGAATACATTGTGTTGCTTTCAGAACAGCAAACCCAAAAATTCTTGTCAAATGATCATTTTTTTGGGTGTATTTATAGAGAAAATGACTGAAAGATAATGTTTGTCATATTCAAGTGCAGGAGTTGTAGAGGAATATAATGTTATTAATTAATAAATCACAAATGAATGGCTCATCAATACTTTATTAATATATGTTAATTTTTCACATCTCACATTAACACAGCATGCTGTTTGTCTTAACCTCCTGGCTATGCTGATGTTTAAACATAAGCCAGGAGTTTTCACAAACCAAGGACAAATTAATTGCAAAGCTGTAATAATCCATACAGGAGTCAAAAAGACACGTCAGTCTAGTAGGACTGACTAATTAATGAATAGAGACAACTCATCACTCTGTAAATTGTTGGAACCATTTTGGTTCACGGTGGGCCTTGTCATATGAAATCATGAAAGACATCTCAGAAGACTCATTAGACTTTTGGTCTACATGGAGGGAGTCAGATGTAAAAAAGTAAAAGGGTAACTCTTGAAGACAGTGAGTAATTTTTTATGAATTTGTATTTTCTGCATGCAAAGCAATCCCAAATGGCTTCTGCTCATCCCACATCTGTATTCTATAGATGTGTTTCTTGTGTGTAAAATGACCATCTCAGGAGTTCAGTGGCAAACTAGCTCTTCTTCCAATTATTTGGAAGGTCACTTTAAAATACTTTTGCATGAATTGAAGCAACTACATTAATATGATGTAAGCCCTTAGCTCAGGTAGAAGGTAACTCTTATCAGCCGAAATGTGTTAAGTGCAGTCCTCCTTTGCTAATGCAAAAGGAAATGAATTCTGCTAGCTGAAAGCAATGATTTCTATATGCTACTGCTGTCTTCTGACTGAAGGAACACAACCTCAGTAACATGATATTGTTTCTGCTTTTGACTGGATGACTAAATCTTTGAATGGGTGAGTAATAAACAAGAGAGTAACAAAGACCAAGTGATGCTTTCCAGATTACATTTTAGATGAATAGTCATGGGTCAACATTTTGAAAGCTTCTCTACTTTGCAAATGCTTTCACATGTAAATAGTGGCAATCCAAATTATTTAAGTAAGGGATAACAGCAGATGATACAATCTGTCCATGTCTACTTACGCAAAAAGATCACTGTATCTGAATTTATCAGCTCTCTGCATTTGTAGGTGCTGCAAGCTCTGAGCTCTCAGCCACACAGCACAGGTTCTTAACTATTGCATTCAATTCTAATCACCTTTTTCCTGAAAGGTTACAGCTGGACTATATTGGGTTCAAAAACAAGTGATGCAGGTAACTAAGGCAGGTAAAATTGTAAGCAAAGTTCTACTTTATGTAGAACTTATTCTTGGGCTTTTCCAAACTCAGCTATACTGGAAGAATTGTGGTAGATATTTCAGGAGAAAGTTAGTCTTTCTGCCTGTATACACGAACATACATATACCATGGCGTCATGCTCCTATTCCTTCCACTTCTTCTCTCTTTGTAACAGCGAAGAAGCCAAAAATGACACTACTGTTTGATTTTTATTTAGTGGGTTTCCCCTTCAGGGACTGCACAGACTTTGACTCGGGTACAATAATAATGTAGATACTCTTTTATTATTATTATTCTGTTTCCCCTTTGAAGGAAGTTTCACAAGTAATTGTTTCTACTTCATCTCAAAAGTTGCCAATGGTAGCACTTTCAGAGGGGAGTGCGACAGCTATTTCTGTGTACAAATACGAATAGCCACTCTAGAAAGACCCCACCGTTCACTGTGTAGCAGGTGATTCATGATATACCCTCATTTTTCTGGTAGCTTTCCCTAACGCACCTTCACATTTCCAGATACACACGATGGTATATATAGGGGGGGTGTGCGTATGTATATATACATATTTACTGCACATGCAGAAAGACAATCCCAAAGCTCCCCCCTCCCTTCCGCCAGGCCCTCCCTCGGGACATCTCCGTCCCGACGGCAGATGGCGATATGGGGCCGGGATGGCCGCCCCGCCCCGCCCCGCTCCCCACCGCGTCCCCTGTTCCCCCGGCCGAGGGCAGCCTCCCTCCCGGGGATAGACCCCCGGGACTCCTGTCTCCCAGCGCTCCAGGGTGGACCCAGCGGAAAGAAAAAAAAGCCAGGCGGAGGAATTTCTCTCTTTCCCGTTCTTTTCCCCTTCCTAAACTCAGTGAAGTTCAGTCAACCGGCCGCGTCTCTCCGCGCTGCCGGGGGCGAGCCCCCGGTCGGGAGGCAACCCTCGACTCACAGACACCCCCGGCCCCTCGCCCGCCTCGGGTCCCGGGAGCCGTCGGCGGCCAGTGCCAGCCCGCTCCGCCGCGGTCCGGGCGGCAGGAGCAGCTCCGTCCCCGCCATCAGGCAGCGCCGGCGGGGCGGCGGGTAGCGCAGGGCGCGGGTACCGGCCCCGCTGCCGGGGCAAGAGCGGGGACTCCGCGCTCCCCAGCGGAGGTCTGGGAGAAGGAAAAGCCGGGGGGGGCTGGAGGGGGGGAGGAGGATCCGCGAGGATCCAGGTAGATCCAGCTTTTACCGCTTACCAAGAGGCACCAGCAGCAGCAGGACCTCCGCCTCCTCCCTCCCTCCATCCCTCCCTCTCTCCCTCCTCCCCTAACTCCCTCCCTCCCCTGCCCCTCCGCGATGAGAGACGGGCCAAGTCGGTGCGCGCCAGCCAGCCGCGGTCTCTGCCGGGGGCAGACGGACGGCTTTCATGTCGCAGGGTGACCGCTAGCCCTTGGCGGAGGTTCCCCCCCGCGGCCGGCCCCGGGCTGGGGTTGGGGAGGCGAGGCGAGGCGGGGGGTGCCTGCCGGCGGGCCCCGCGGGATGCTGGCGGCGGGGGATGCGGAGCCGGCCGCGGATTAAGATGGGGGGCAGCCACTCCCAGCGGGCGCCCGTCTTCGACGAGAACGAGGACGGTGAGTGCGGAGCTGTCCGCGGTACCGCCGCCCGGCCGCCGCGGGGTGAGGCACCCTCCGGCCGCCCGTCTGCCTGCCTGCCTGCCTGTCTGTCTGTCTGCCCCAGGGTGGGTGGGCTCTCTGCCCCCGGGGAAGGAGGAGGGGAAAGCCCGCCTTTGTTTTAGCCGTTCCACACCGGCTGCGCGGGGATTCGCTTTTAGCCCGAGGTCTGGCATGCCGCTGTCGCTTGGGGTTTTAAGCACATGGCAGGTAACTTCATCCTGCATCATTTACGAACGGGGCATCCTTTTGGAGAGGGATGCCCACTTTGGTGGTTTTTGGTTTTGTTTTGTTTTGTTGTTGTTTTCATTCGCAGTTGACTCTTTGCCCACCTGCCCGTTTTAAATGGTGATGTCTCTCTCAGTCAGTATACTTCTTCCATCGCCTTTACTTTCTGAAACTTTTTAAAGCTTATTCTGTTACTGTGAGATTTTTCTCCCTGCGTAGGTAATATATCATAAGGAAGTGTATCTCGTAAAGTTTTTGGAAAGCAACAGAAAAGTTTGCATAAAATATGGTGTTTCTTTGCTCTTTAGGCATTTCGCTGTCATTTTCCTATGTAGACCATATTTAACTGGAATTATGTGACTGCATTTCAATTACAATCACTTTGGCTTTTGAAGCAAAGAGAGCACTGCACTCTTAGGAAGCAGATATTTGTATATTATCACCAGAAGTATTTTTAATATTACTTATGGGGTAGATGGTGTTGCCTATCTGGACGAATGACGCTTAATTTTGAGTCTATTCCTTTCCCAGTAGTTCCCAAGATATTTTGTTAGGAGGTGATTGCATCTCAATAGACTATCACATTGTTTTGGCTTTCTGAGCCCCATATGTCGAAACCATGCATGCTCTTCCCTGTGTGTTCAGGACACATGGAGATATTGTATTATTTTGCTAATAGGGAGGGAATATATTAAATGCATGTAAAGTGCTTAAAAGGTGAATACACATTTACTTGCATTTGAGACACAATTGTCATTCCTTATTCCTTGTCAAAGCTTGAAGAGGTATTTGATGAGGTTTGGTTTACAAGACTCTATTGTTTGTGTGGAGAACGGGACAGATTGTTTACTATTTGTGAGTTGTGGTTCAATAGCTGTGATTTTCTTGTACTAATATAAAATTTCAGTCATTTACCGTAGGTCATGCTATGTAAACAAGTGACAGAGAAAGAACTCCCCCACATCTCACCCTGAGGTAAAATCTTGATCACACACAAATAGTCTTGTAAACCTTGAGGTAACTCACCAAGAAATACCCAAGAGTGAAAGCATGGAGTTAATCTTGTCTAGACACCCTAAGGTAGAAAAATAGCCATGCCTTTATCTTTGTAAGACTTTTGATTGGGCTCTCTTGACTTAGCAGTTTTCATGAATTATTACCACTTTTTTCCTTTTTCCATGAGACAAGGCTATAGTCAGTTTTTGAACAAAACGAAGAAAGTTCCATAGTAAATTACTGCAGAGAAGACTTCATGCCACTCAGTTTTTTCCTCAGGAAAAATTTCTGTAATGCAGCCATTATTAATACCTGATTTAAAAAAAAAAAAAGCACGTAAAGTGTTTATGGATTTCTACTAGGTCATTGTTTAATCTTTGCCTGATTCTGTTTTGTTGGGTTTTTTTTCCCCCATTATGAATGTTCCTAACATCGTCTCTTTTTTCCTCTTAAGATGTTACGTTTAGCACAGCCATCTAGCTCAGAAGAGTCTATTGCTTTTGAAACAATAATCTATTTCCTATACTACTTACAAATTATTATTCATGATGGCATTTTCCCAAGTACCTAAATAATATAGGAAAATATCTCCTCTTTGAAAATGTATCTTACAAGCTTTAATCCAAAATCAAGCTGTATTTCATATTCCCACTAGTAGCTACAAGAGTCGCTGTTTTCCACAATATTGGACCGAATATGAAATTTAAAAAAAAAAAAAGGCAAAAGATAAAGTATAGGAAGAGAAAGTAGATTTGTTTCTTGAGATGGTATAATTTTGCTCAAGATTGACAATGCTCAAAGAGAACTGGAATAAATGAGTGTGTGTATGAATATGTAGGCATAGTAGAAACTAAGCTATTTAGTGCATTGTGTGTAATGTTGCAGCTGCCTCTTGAAATGAGAAAAATGAGCAGAAAAAAGTATTGTCGTTTTATGTTTGTACATGTTAATGATGGATGTAGAATAAAACATAAATTTTGGAAGAAGAGATTTAAAGCCATTTATTGTCACTTTGTAAATCATAGAAAAAGTTACTTCTTCAGTGTACCATTTAACAAAGAAATACATGGAAATAGTATGTGAAGAGCACCCAGGTACTGCCTGACAAGTCTACAGAGTATCTGCTGTAGAGTTACAACTCATGCTTTCTGTCTAATGAGAATAGATGTTAACCCATTGAGTAGATCTAAACACTGTAAGTTGTATGTAGACCCCCCCCACCGTGCTTAGGATAATAAAAACCAATCCATCCAGAAGGCTGGACTGCATGCTGTAAAACCCTAGTTATCACAGACAGCATAACACATCATTACCATGCACTGAACTTTTTAAAGGCCAGAACGTATACAATTTTTGAACTAGCTCTATTTTTTCTCTCTGTTCTATTTTTGTTAGAAGGATCTTCCAGAACTTCCCTCTCTGAGTGGTTAGAAACATCTGTTTTCCTGATTAAATGATTCTTAACCTATTTATAAGATTTATGTTCATTTCAACTTTTTTTTGTTAAACAGCTCTCCAGCCTCCATGATGACTCCAGTACAGTGATAGACAGCAAAAATGTCCCCTCTCACTCTTTGTTTCGTAAGAAAACCTCTTCTAGTTTTCTCTTATTCCCACTAATTTTTCATCCCCATGCATTTGAACTTGTCTTGGTTGCACACAGATACCTGCAATTCTGTGTATAATTTAGGTTGAGTTTTTACCAGAACTTTGTGCTGGAAACAATACCTCCTGATGTCTACCGGAAATAACTTTCCTGGTACAGCCTATAACTACCTATGCCCTTTTCATGGACATGTCATGTGGATAGTTCAGTCACCCTGTGGTGAGTTAGCCCACCGGTGTCCTGTTCAGTAATTTCCACTGATGAGCTCCAACGTACAACAGAAATTTTTTGGTGTTCCTGTCTACATGATGTTGCATTTTGCATGATTGAATTTTGGCCTATTTCTATTATTCGTATTCTGAAAGATGATCCCCACTTCTTTCCTTGTGATGCTCTGATTCTCCACTACTTTACCAATGTTGTTTATCATCACCGCTCTCATCAGCTCCATGCCGGTTATAAAGTCCACTGAATATTTTGTGTAAATATTCATCTGGATCATTTCTAGACTTCATCTTCTTTGCTGTTAACCCCTATCAGCCTCATAATTCCCATTTCAAAATAATATTTTTTCCTGTGTTACCCACCTTGTATTTAGTCAGTTAATCCTCACCTTGTTCAGCTTTCCTTATACTTTCTTATATATCACTTCACTGAAACTGAAAAAAATGAAATCTAAGCCAACTCTACCATCTACAAAATAAGTTTCTCATCAAGGAAACATATCTTGTTACTCTTCTGCAAACAGCTTCTGGTAAACCCATACTGTTTTAATCTCATTTTTTCTTCTTAGCCTAGGTTAAACCACAACAATAGCTAGGAAAATCTGGTGAACAGAGTCCTTTGTTTGTCTAGAGCTTATATTCTGGCTAAAGACGCTCAGTCAAAAAATATGTTTTATTTCTTGTTTTTTACTTCAGTATAGATTGGGTAGACAACTAGGTCTGGTGTAACCTGGTCTAATCAAAGCTAGATACTGTAATGGTGTGCAACGATAACATTTTTTCAGACATTTAAAAAGTGTTTTAAAGCTAGATATTACACTAATTGTGTAGTCAATTTGACACTCAGGTAAAAGGAAAACATTCATTTTGGTTAATATTGCTGAAGCAAAGTAACGTTGACTCTTTTTACCTCAAATATTTCCTATTCTCATAACTACTATCCTCTCCTGAATAAGTGTATCCAGTACTAATATCAGGAGAGCAAAGAGTACATCTTTTCTCCTGTTTTGGCTTTTCAGAAACAACAGTAAGTTCACAAGGATGGCAATAGAAGGCTGAGATGAACAGTCATCATTGGTAAATATTATTTGCAAATTCTCAGTAAATATTGTAAACAACAAATATGTTAACAATAGCCTGGTGACTGTAAAGAGTTTCTTTCTTGCTGCGTTTGCTTGACAGTGTTCTGTTAAAACTTTAATTATATTAAACAGGTGAAAGTGAAATAGTAGAAAAGAGTCATTTAGAAAGAGCTGACTCAGGAGAGATATTACTACTACCAAATAGTAATAACATATTTGCCTGTATTGTGGTGGAAGATAGATACTGAGGAAAGGACAAGAAACAAAAGTGTTAGAGGCTAGAAGTTGGTTCTGTGAACTGGTATGGCAGTTGTATTCAATTGTTTGGGGCTTAAAAAGTCATTTTTGCTACAGTTACTTTTAGCAGCAAGCGCACCAAACTTTTTAAGATCTTGTTTTTATTTTTATAGTATGTGACTTTACATTTAGAGAAAATACGTGTTTCCAAAGAACCTTTCTCTGAGTACCTTGGAGCTATAGAGCATGAACACTGCTCTGCAGAAGTCGGCGTGACATGCTGTGTCTCAGTCTTGCACAAGGAAAATAAGGCTCATTGGTTTATTTCTACATGGCCAGTCCTTGATTCACTGTAGTGCCTATGGATCTTCTTAACTTCAAGCAAGTCCTGAATCCCACTGCCGTGCCTGAGTCATATGGCTTTATTCTGCTGTAGTGTCATAACTACAGAGCTCGATGGAAATCTTCTGTACATCCTCCAGAGTTAAACTTTAAATTCTAACTTGCAATTTGAGTTGATTTCTACCTCTCCTTTTCATTTAACCCTTCAACTTAAATGAAAAATTTTAAGCTGTTGGTGAGTTGCAGAAAAAGTCATTATTAAATGACCAGCTGCTGAAAATCTGATCTTGTACTACCAGCATGAAAAATAGATACAGATCCTAACAAAAATGCCTGCAATTAAGATGGGTTCGGGTAGCTAAATTTAGCTAAATGGCTTAGTTTATATAAAGTGCAGTGGAAGCCGAAGATCTATAAAAGTGACAGAGGGGAAAAATGACACACGAGGGTTTCACTTGGAACCAATCTAAAGCCATGGTTAAGCGACAAAATGAGTCAGATCCAAAATAGAGTATGGAGTGCCCAGTTATTGTCAGTGATATGATAGTGCTCATCAGTCTGCCGTCACCAGGCTGTTACGGATCATGTCTGAGGCAGCCACATAACTACAAAGAGCTCGAATCACGAGCCTAATAACATACTCCTTTTCAAACTAATTGTTTCATAAAATATAGCCCTACAAAACAGTTAAATAAAGGGTTTAGTATCTAAATACTTTTTGTTGTTGAAAATAACAAATATAGGGTGGGATTAGTATTTCTGCTGGATTTTTGGTTTGTTCATGCAATTTCTATGGTGGGTTATATAGCATTTTACTTTTTCCTTTGCAAAGATGAGTATTCTGATTCCCTTTTAGAGGCGGATTGGGTAGAAATACCAACCACACTGATTTAAAAATACTCCAAGGCAGTTCTGCATCAAAAAAATGGATAAAACATGGCTGATGAAGGCATTATTTTATGCTGGATATCAAGGTTTTAGATAAATAAGATCCAGACCATTGGGTATTTATTTTTGTATTATGACCATCTTGAATTATATACAATTTTATTTTCCATTTATTGAACTTCAGACATGAAGCCTTCATCATGTGTAGTGCAATACATTTCAGAAACCCTAATGCTAGTGTCTGTACAAACACAGAACAAAACAGTGATCAGTGTCAAACTTGCAATTACAACATGGTACAAGACAGTAGGAGAATATAGTGAGAAAGGAGAACACAGAAGAACAATATGATAATTCCAGGCAGTCACAGAGGTACCAAATGCCAAACTGTTGTCAAGAGTTTGCATGGTCTGTGGCAAAGGATGTTCAGAAGGAACATCATGGCATTTCAACTACCATCAGCCATTATCTTCCTGATTTAGCCTTCTTAAACATTGGTACAATATATATAAATAATGTGGACTTCTTCAGACACTCAATGATATTTAATACCAGATCATGGATTGCCCTTTTCTACAGGGAACTCTGAGGAAAACCAGGATGAATCTGACACTTCCATCTTAGCTTCTTGCTCCCTGAAAGGAACTGCATCTCTGATCCCCTATTTGACTGTCCTAAAAATATTGTCCAAATGTGATTTACTTCGCATGGTCAGGATTAGAACCAAGGGACAACTCTCTTTCAAGGGACAGCTAAACTATTTACCAATTTTATTTTACCATCATCCAGATTCAACAAAATCTCTGCCAGCAATGGCTTAAGGGTGGTTCAGATGAATTTTCAAGATCATTCCTAAATATATTTACTACAATTCCAAGATTTAATTTTCTGCTATGGTGGAAACTTCCTTATCAGGACCTCTGTCTTAAGCAAAGACATCACGTAAGCCTTTGCTGCTGCTTTTGTAGCCTTTCAGAATTTACACAAGTGGATGGCATGACACCAACTCTAAGAGTGTTAAGGAATTTCTTGGTGGCTTGTTATCTAGGAAGCGTAAGAGCTCAGCAGAGGTAACATTTCACCCATGTGTTACGTAACATGCCTGGATGGGCTTTTGGGGTAACTAAGTAAAAAAAAAAATTCAAAGCTAACCAAGCAAGCATCAAGCAAGATAAGCTTAGAAACTCCTACCCAAGATCAGGGAAAACTCTGAATGTGAAATAAACTGTGAGAAAACAAGATTATAGTCTAAATCTCAACACCATACCATTGCTTTTGGGATCCATCCTTTAAAAATTCATAAACTGTCTCCTTTCCCTTCCCACAGATGTTTCTTGCAGTGAAAAGGTAAGGCTCTACTCCTTCAGCTGTGCTGCTGGGCTTTCGGTGCCAAAAGAGTAGGCTTTCAGAGAGCTGGGTTCCGCAGGTCTGGAGAAGCTGAATGTTGGAAACATTCTGAAGCACACTGAAAAGTAAATGTTTAATTTCCACATGGACAAAAGATGTTCAAATGTACAGAGACGTTAATCTGACTCTGCTCCTTAATACTGGCTTTACTTCCAGTAGAGTTCAAATGATCATTCTTTCACTTCTGCCAGGGAGACCATGAGGCTGGTTGCATTCACTCCCCCTTGACACCTTACCATAGAACAAGGATGAACAGGTCTGTCTCCTCACATTGTGCTCCCATGTGACATCCACTGGGTCACTGATAGCATCTGGCATGAAGGTGAAAGAATTCCTTGATTTGGATGTGGGTTACAAAGCCAGCAGTTGTGTGGGAATGCAGTTTTTTGTGAACCTTGAGTACCATGCTGTCCAGTGAATGGAGAAAGTTCACCCTCAGAAATGTTGCACCTGGCTGAATTAGAAAATGACTGAGAAAATCTTTGGAAGAAAAAATATTAAGGAATTATTATTTTGGTCATAGATGCTCAAATAAAGTAGGTCCTATTGTACCAGAACTGTCTTCACAGTCTTTTCTGAATGTGGGCATAAGAATGAGGAAGGCAGGTTTTTGCTGGCCAGGCACAAGACCCTTACTTTTTTTCTAGCTTCCTCATTAAACAGAAAGGCTGGGGAAGCAGAAACCTTCCTGATGCTAAACCTAGTGGGCAGTGACACCTGAGACCAAGCACTGATGGGTGGAAAAGAGGAAAAGATTGTCAAATTAATTTTGGACATTTCACAGTATTTTGTCTTAGCTGGAGTGAGCTAATGCTGAGATGGTGGGAAAGGTGTGGTGGAGAAAAGGTTGCCACTGATCTCAGTGAATACAAAGCAAAAATTTCTGAGAGGATATTCAAATGAGAAGCACAACTTCAAGTTCAGCCTGGTAGTGGAGCTCCACAGTATCCTATCATGGTAAATGTGGGAGGGTAAGGGACAAAAAGTAGGGGACTTATCCACCAAATTTAGCAGGAGAGGCAATGACTTCCTGGAGGGGAAAGAGCAGCAGCAGCAAGCAGTGTGTACATCAGGGGACCTGATGTCTCTTGAGCACGATTCTGCCTATTTTCATGAACTAGTTAAAATTATTACTTTAAACTACATTACTCACTGCCTAATGCAATCCGATCTTGAGCTGTTGCTGAATTTGCTGTTGTATGCGTACACTGTGAGCTTCCCTGCAACAGGAAAAAGTAAAAGATTATTATTATTCTCTGCAAAGATCAAAAACGTGTGCTAGCCATAAATGTTGTTTTCTTAACTAAATCATATTCTGAGTTTCCTTGGACTCAATCACAATTTGGCATGAATAACAAATCGAGGGTGTTTGCAGAAACTGAACAGTTGTCTTGATTTTTTTTTCTCCTTTGGTTAAAGAACAAAGCTGGTTTACTCTCTGGAGTTCAGTCTCTAACACAACGGTTTTGAAGACTAACACTGGCTTTTATTTGTCTGTGTTTGATCCCAGGAAACTGCTTCCGTTATCAGAAATGCCTGTTCTTATCACACAGTACCTGCTGATGAGCACCAATACAGCCCCAAGATGCCTGCACCTTCTCAGTACAAAAGAAGGTTGCCTGTTAATCAGGATCCGGAACTGATTCTCTTAATGCAGTATTTCATGGGACATCCTTTGACCTAATTTTAAACTCTTAGAAATTAACATTATACTGTATAAATGATACATCATATGTATACAGTATATTATGCTGTACACTTCAAGTTCTTACTCTTCAAGATCTTGTAGTAGATGGGCTTTTATTGTAATTCCTCTATGCAAAGTGGTTTTTTTTTGATAGGTACCGGTACTGTTATTTTATAAAACACAAATTTCTGATTGACGAAAAGATGAAAGAACAAAGGCATTTGTTGCTTCACTTGTGAGTTCTACCAGGCTTTCCCTTTCAGATTCTTCACTTTCCAGAATCTGACAAATATAATGAAAGTGAAGCATGTGACTGTTTTCAGGTTGTCCTCAGGAAAATCTTAGTGTCATATATTGGCCTATTCTCTTAGGCAGTCAGCATTCACCTGAAGTGTCCAGCAACAAGGGACTCTACGAGTAGAGGTGTACTTTTGTATCACAGAAGCGAGGACCACCTTCTTTTTGTTGCCCAGTAAATTATTTTCCACCCCAATAACCAGAAGACTTGTTTACACTGTAATTGTCTCTCACCTGACCAGTCTGATCTCATCTCCAGCTTCTCTAATTTCCCCATTGACTCTTATCAACTTATGTATTTTCATAAGTAAATGAAACAGTCTGAATGGACAGGGTAGGATTTGTAAGGCAATTGGGCTGTTTTGTTTTTAGCCACTGGAAATTTGAACTGCATTAAAAATGTTCATAAAAATCTGATATCCTTTCTTAAACTATTGCCTCAGTTCTAGAGGCTGTCAGCTTGCTGTATTTTCTGATCTGGCATTCTTTGTCTGTCAGGAAACAGCAGTACGCAACCAAGGAAAGTTTACTGGAGATTTGGTCCTTAGGGACATGGTTTAGTGTTAGGTTTATGGTTGGACACAATGATTTTAAAGGCCTTTTCCATCCTAAATGATTCTATGAGTGTATGATTTCAATTTATTGCACTTGTATTCAGTCCATCAGGGTTCCTTTTTCACTTTTGCATATGAATAATTTCTGATATAACCAATGGAAGACGCTTTCTATCTGTAATAATTTTTTTTCTCCTACACCTCTTTTCTGTGATCTCTGTCACAGGCCTTGACACAAAAGTATCAAATTCTATAATACTTTTATACTTAGAAATGTTATACCCTATTTTCTGGCATGGTAATTAACTGCAATGTAGACACATAAGTTACTTTCATTCATTCCAGAATTAAGACAAAGGCATTTTCCTTTAAATTGAAAGGACCCTTCTTAGAAAGCATTATTAGAGTTGGTGGCAGCCTAATATACAGGTTTTTAAGACTTTAATGATAACTAAAAGTAGTTAATAAATCTGAAATTTATTTCCTAAATTTCATATTCCCATAAATATTTCCTTCATAATATCATATCATAATATAAAAGTCTATCTTTTATATTTCATTAATCCTTTTCTATTTTTTTCTATTTTAAAAATGTTTGGTTTGGATATAATAACCAAATCTACCTTACAGTTTGTTTATCTTACTCAGTTGAAATATAAATGAAATATGTGCTTTTTAGTCTCCTACTTCTATCTGGCAACATTTTCTTGCTTTTGAGTTTATTTCCACTTTCTCTGTCATTTTCTCTCTTTCTTAAAAAAAATATTTTAATTCCAGTTCTTTGAAGTTTGGAAACTTTTAGGTAAGTTCTACAGCTGGTGTACTCTTCTGCCCTGTCATTTTTAGCTTGGTTTGATAGTGAATGAAATAGAGCACTGGCTTTGTCATTGTAAGGCTAACATTGTTCTGTGTAAGAAAGACTTTTGTATTAAGGAAGATAAATATACCTCATGGCAATATGCTGCAATGGACAAAAAATATTTTCCTTCTTTTTCTTACTTTTGCAGTGATAAGAGAACACCTGCTGTTCCTTATTTAAGCTCTAAAAATGCAAACTGAGTTAATCCTTCCAGTAATTATTATTTCCTTTTGATATTGTTCTGCCTCCCTTGCTGAGCTATGAAAACTGTTCTTAGCCACCCTGCTAAAACAGAGATGCAATATAATCACAAAATCACCATTAGCCTCCTGAGTGTCCTTCACACCTTTCTGAAACTGTCCTCCTCTTCCCCTCCGGATTGTTTCCACATTATGTTATAAAGATTGTTTTTATGCCTTTTGGGGTTAGGTTTAGATAAATCTTTGTCCAAGCTGTAAAGCCTGCAAACTCTTTTGGGCCAATACCACATCTTAGGCACTGTGATCTGCTACACAGACCTTGAAGTTAAAGAACAAAAGCTAATCAAAGGGTCCTTTCTGAGAGGTAGGAAAAAGTAATTTATATGTATATCTGTATAAACTTTATTTTTTTATATATATATATGTATATGTCCAGCTTCATATTTGACTGGTTTAGCCTATGAAAATTCCAGAGACAGCTACACACTCCTATGTGCAGGCCATTACTATAAAACAAAGTCAGCCTTTACTGAGATCGGTTTGGATACGAAGGGAGGAACATACTAGCTGGAAGTCTTTTGCAGCTTCATGAGATTCCTCTCTGCCCAACCTTTGCATGTCATTTTTCAGCAACAATACGACAACTATGCCATTATTTCCAACTCTTTTTCCAGCCCAGCAACATGTCTTTGAGATCTTTTGCTTAAAAACTTAAGCTGAAGTGTTAAACTAGATTATTTTATGGTGCAAATAATAATAACAGATGAAAATACTGTGGAAAGAGAAACACATTTTTAGTCTGAAATTCTCCACAAAAATCTCAGTGTTGAAAAACTTTTTTGTGGGATATATTGATCTTCTGTTAAACAAAAATGTCACCACCAAGTGCTCTGAGATTTTGCTGGAAAAGAGAACTGTTCCTGGTGATCCAAACTTTCAGCAGAACAATCCTTGTTCTTTTGGAATTAGGGAGCTCTCTGCTGATGAAAGGGAGAAGAGAGCAGAGAGAATGCCTGCCAGGGCAGTTGTAAATGTTGGCTGTAGGAGACAGGACATAGAAGCATAGAATCACAGAATGGTTTGGGTTGGAAGGGACCTTAAAGACCATCTAGTTCCAACCCCCCTGCCATGGACAGGGACACCTCCCACTAGAGCAGGTTGCTCAAAGCCCCATCTTGGTGGCTAGGCAAATTCTAGCTGTTGCTAGGATAGCATCTTCTCTCTGAATGGCTTTTCACAAGGCTTTTCTGAGAATGAGGAGAGGTTAGGTCTGCTGTTTAGAAAAGATTAAGTAATATTTGGCAGTGAAGAGATACCATGTTTTCAGCAGTTCCAAGCACTTATGCTGAGTGCTGCCCTGACTTCAGACCTTTGGTTCTCCTGAGCCAGGAGTCATCAGTCTATCTCACAGGTGTCAGAGAGAGCACAGGGATGGATTTTAAATGCATTAATAGAAAGCGACCTTTTCAGTGTAGTTGCTGCACCTTACAGAGAAAAGATATTACTTGTGGCATTCAGGTTTCTCATTGTTTCTGGTGAGATACAGAGAACTTTGAACGCTTCTCTGAGCATACAAATGCTAAAGAGTAACTACAGGATCAACTTTCAGCCTCCTAATCTTCCTCTGCTAGGTAGATCATATACATCTTTTAATCCACAGACATATATGGAACAATGACATCCTGACGTTTTGAGTGAGGAGACATCCTGGATGTTGCAAAGAACCTCCTGCAGTGCTGCATTCTAATTTGGAAAAGAAAAATACAGCCCAGCAGACCACAAAGGAAAGACTGCTGACTGTTTCTTCCAGTCTTTGGTGATATTAAGTTTATTTCCAGTCCTTTTTCCACTTGTACTTGTTGATTAACATAACAAAAAAAATTAAAAAAGATAGACCTGGTGGTGGGAAATAAACTTTTTTTTTTTATGTTGAAGGTTTTCCATCCTGTACTGTGAGGAAACCAAGGTTGTTTAATATTCTATTCATAAACAGCCAGAGGAAACTCTGATCTACTGATTTTCCATTTCATCCTAGTTAGGAAAATATAATACAGAAACATATATTTTTAGAGAATAGTTCTCTTTCTTTCTCTCTATATATACATAGAAACTTTTATATGTACTTTACTCTCATCAAAACAAACCCAGTGTATGTGGTAAGGAACTCTAGAACTGAATCACCAATATTCATTGTTTTCATCTAACATCTATAAATAGACTTATTTGAGATACTATTTCTGTGATTATACAGAATTGGTATAAGCACATTTAATACCACCAAATGTTTCAGGCATTAAGACTAACAAACCTTCTGGTACACTGAGCAATTATATCCTCTGCAGTTCACTATTTGTTTGTGCTTTGCAGCTAATAACTTCTGTTGTTAAAATTAGAAGTTATGTTCTTTCCATTAATATCTGTCAGCTACGCAACTCCTACACCAAATGAATCTTTCTATTTATCCCTGTTGTGTGGTGATATAAGGTAAATCTTTATAAGTTAAGTTGTGGCTTAGAGAGTCAACTGACCTTCTGCTATTGATGCCAACCCCCAGCCATAACCTGGGAACTGTGGCTGGTCTGAACCCCCCTCTTCCTCCCCTCCGTCATGCCTGTGCCAGCTGATGTGAACGCTTAGGAATGGAGATGAGGTGAATTTGATTTGTTTTGTGAGTGTATCTATGTTTGCTTTGCTTTATATCTTCCATGTTGCACTCATAATCTTAGCAATGACTACATAAGACAAAAGCCCTCATTTCCTTATTCATATTTACTGTTTCCAGCAATGCACAGTCCTATCAGCTTTGGCGTAATTGCTTGTGGTGTGTAAATAAGCATACTTTTATCAGGCTGAAACTATCTTTACTTCATCACTGGAAGGATTTCCCAGAGGTAAGTAGCATAGTGGTCAGAGAACAAGTCGTCAGCTCCAAGTTAAAAAAGAACTTCTGCAGTTAGGTGGCCATTGTGTGTACAACAGTCAATCCATCTCTTCCAGTCTCAGTACCAAACTACCAATTCCATCATTAAATATTTATCTGTAAATCTTGAGATGAAGAAATGTGTTACACTGAAATTCTGCAATTTTTTTATGAAATATAGCTGTCCTACGAGGTTTTTTTTTTCTCCCCTTTCTATACACCCTGAAGGAAAATGGTCACCAAAAGTGAAGTAGAATAGGAAGGTGTTTTAATGTTAATTAATAACTCAGGATATTGCTTCAACTGAAGTTGGGAAAAATCAGTCATGTTGGATCAACAGAAGTTTGCGTTTGAACATGTAGGTAAAAAAAACCCTTGGGAGACCTGCTTTTAATCCAAAATGGCAGACAAAATGAAGTGATTCTTATGAAATTCAATTATTCACACAGTGAAATAGTAAGAATTCTAGCTAGAAAGAAAAAGCAGTCCCTCTTTGGCTCCATATAACTAAAAAAATCAGAACTGTAAGGCTAAGTTCAGGTCAGTCCCTCTGGAACCTTGGAAGTTTGGATTTGAGGTTCTATCCCTAAAATTGATTTTATTTTTTTTTAGAAGTATAACTTAGTTTAAAAAATTTATGAGACCTATGAGTATGATGCAACTTGATTGCTAAAGTACACAGTGAAAGTTATTTAATTGTGGAGGATGGATAACTATGGGTGGGCTAATGGATGGAGATAATCGGGGAGGTCAGCTCTCTTAAAAGTAAGTTGTTCCTTTTATTTAAACAGTCGATGGAAAACTGTCTAGTGTAAGAGGCATCTAGCTTCTGCTTGACTTTGAGGTGCTTATTTGTGGCCAGGCAGTAATGGAATATCTGACATTTTCTTTAGCTCTTCTTTACGGGAGTGCTGGCACTTAAACGTACTTGCTCTATGCGCTGCTAATTTAATTAAACACTGCCTTTTTTCATAATGAGAGGCAGCTTTTCTTCTTTCCAGTCCCCATTCTACCCTCAGCTACCACTGTACAACCTTACCTCCTGCAGCTGGATCCCTCTGCTGTATGGCCCAGGCTGTAGCTCTGGAAATGCCACTGTGGGAGCAGGCAGGGTGCAGGTGCCCTCTCCCCAAGCCAGGAGAGCAGAGCAGGTCAGTGACAGTAACCCAAGGGACTCTTGGGGTCAGCATGGTGGTGGTGGGCCAGGGGAAGCTGGTCATGGCCAGCAAGGCCAGTTAGTGCCCTCAGAGCCCTAAGAGATACAGGTTGTTTTTCACACTGATATTTGTGACTTTTTTTGGTGAGGAAGAGCCATGTAACACAAATGCCTGGACATCTTAAAAAATTATCTTCAAATGTTTTTGAAATTCTTGCAATTTCGATACTGTTTTCAAATCCCAAAGGATAAACCAGACCTGGACAGCCATATTTATAACACACAGGTTTGCTTTCTTCTTCTGAAGGGTTATTCCTGAGGGAACATCTCTGCTATCAAACTGATGAGCTTTAAGGCAAAGGAAAAACAAGCCTAGGGCTCTGCACTTCAGGCACACTTCCGCTGCACATTAGAACTGGCATTCATTTGAAGCCCATGGGGTTGGCTAGATTTAAAAACAGTAAATGGGAGGCAAACCCAATTGAAATGTGAATCTTTCTCACCCTTTTAGCGTCCTTATTTGCCCCCCATAGTTCATTTGTAGTTGTGGGTAAAAATAGAAGAGAGAATTCTTCCAGATCCAATTTTGGAGACAGACTCCTCATCTCTTGGGATCTGAATTTTGAAGAGAAAGAGGAGAACAACTCATACTTTCTCTAGGTGTTTGGGTAAAATCCTATTCACGTGGCTCCCTAGCCTCCCATTAACATAGCACTAAGACTCATTTTCTGAAATCCTGCTCTGCAAGAACAGCGTTCTAGGAGACACTGCTCAAAGGAGTCTAAAGCAAAGAGGTTTCTTAACTTCCCCCCAGCATGTTTGGCATTATAGAGGCCTCCATGTGGATAAGATTGACTGATGCCTCACTGGGGATTTTGTTGGTAACTTCATTTAAAGAATTTTCCTTCACCTGGGGATCACTCTGGTAAATTTATTGTAGGAGAAAACAGTTCAGTCCACTGAAATTTGACATTTTATTCCCATAGCAACTTCCCTCAGAGAGCCTTCCAGTTCAGTTATTAATGAGGTTATTCTCATAGTAACTCTCAGGCAGGTGAATATTCCCACTTTCTAGCTAAAAAAGATGCTTCATAGTCTATTATGTGTTTCCGGATCTCACAGGGAAGTCTATTACAGTTAAAGTGGAATCTAGACTTTCTGTATTTTAGCAATATGTTTTCTCAATGAGTATCTTTTCTGTTGGACACACCTGTCAACCTGTTTCTCCTTGCAATAGATTTCAGAGATTCTTTTTGTCAGCTAATTCATAAGTAAGCAACACGGTCAGTCAGAAACTCTCTCAACAAAAGGGGGCTATGTTTTACCACTTATGAAAGGTCTTAAAGACATTTTACATTTGAGCAGGTCCTGAAACTTTTCTCCTTAGTTTCAATGTCAAGTTTACCCTTCAAAAGAACTATGAACGGCATGGAGACTCACAAAGGCTTCCCCGCTATTCACTGGCTCTGATAAGGCCTAGTACAACAAGTCAATTGTTCCTTGACGACTTTTGATGTTGCTACTAAGTTAATAGCTTTTCTGAACCAAATCTCTGTCCTGTCGCAAAACAAAACTGTTTTCATAGCAGCAAAAAGGAATCTTTAATTAAAACTTTCACTGATCTTAAAAAAAAATTAATTGACTTGTGAGTTATAATAGTAAAATTTTATACATTACTGCCTTATAATAGGATACATGGGTGAGTGGCTGAGATGATATCAGAAGTTCCAATTACTTTCCACCAAAACCAACTTAGTCTATGGAAAAGAAACCTTTCTATTAGAAAATAAGTTAACTGAATGCTATATGCTAACAGAATGTAAATACAGCTAAATTAGTTGCAAAGACCTTCTGTTTTGGTGAACTAACCTATGGTTATGCTGAAGATTTGACACTGTCTAAATAAATCCTAATAATTTTCGTGTGGCAATGAGGTCAGGGTCATTGATTTAAGTCAGTTGCATTATTATTCAATGCACCAAACCTAATAATAATGTCATAATTTCAGTTCTTCATGTCACATAGCTTCAGTGTCAGTCTAACTGGAGAGAGAATCATGCGGCCAGTCACAATTAATCCTGTGCACAAGAAGTGAACATCTCTACAACACTGATGTGTAACTGTTTCTAACTACCACCAAAGCTTTTCTGTTTGTGTGGTTACCCAGGCTCTGGCCATTGACAGACACCAATGATGGATATATAATAAAGGTGAGAATTTTTACAACGTTTCAGTCGATCCAGAGGAACATCTGAATTCTGATGAGATTTTTCGTAGCACTGAGTTATACACCAGTATGTAAAAGCCCTGACCAGTAGTTACAGAATTATAGGCTTTTTATTTGCTGCTTGTTGAAAAATGGTTGTCAATTTAGCAGTGCAAATTCCTTTCATTTTTCTGTTAAATGTAAAAGTGAAAGTCCCTTTATTTGAAGTCTAATTATCTTTTTAGCTCAATGTATGGGTGATTAACCAGTCATCATAACAGAAGACTAATGAGACGCTAAGAAGGGCTGCTTTAAAATAATGTTGCTGAAGGTTTATACTAACCTGACTCACACAAATCAAGACCATCTAGACCATCAAGACAGACCGTGATCGGCACTCAAGTTCTTGCTCTCCTTCTATGGCACCACATTATTATTTCAGAAAGATCAGATCAGTGCCCACCGCCATGGGCGTGGAAGTATCATTAGAAGAATGTCTTGTCTGGGGTTCCCCTGCAAGGGGTCAGCTCTGCACAGTTCTCTCTTCTTAGTCGCAGTCTGAGTTTCCTCCCCACTTTGACTTAGCACTATGCTGTAGTTCTACCCCTTTCTGAAAGTGTTGATGCCTTTTGCTTTAGGTGATATCACAGGGAAGGAATTATTATAAATTGACTTGTCTTTTTGCAGTATTAGCCTCCATTCATGCTTTCCACTATTGTGTTTTGTCTCTTTTTCCTTTTAAGCTGTCTCAGCTGCTGCTATTTTAAATCTTAGGTACCCGTCAAGGGAGCTTCACCTTCGTTATTGCCTGTAACATTAGTCATCATTGGGATTTCTGAAGACCTTGCATTATCCCAAAAAAAGACAAGTAAAACATATCGTCCTCTGTGCTAATTTTTGCAACTCACATCATCAATGGTGACGCTAAACAGATAGTCATTCTTTTCTGTTATATACTGCACCATCCATGAGGTCGTACTACCAACTTGAGCTACCTACTAGGTTGTCTAGCTGACTTTTTGCAATGACAAAACACTTTTTGTATTTTCTGCCAAGCTCTGCCATTTCTATTTGACTTTTTTTTTTTTTAATTTATCAATAAGAAACAACTTAAAATTCATTAGTTTACATGAGTAACTTTGCTTTCAAATAATAGCAGTTGTACTTTAGGTTGTATTAACTTAAACCTTTCTGGCATACTTTTATTAGTAGTCCTACATATTTTCAGAAAGCTAATTGGTTGCCTTCCTCAAATGGACGTTTAAGTCAAAAGACCTGCTTAGCAGATCATTTTAAATTTGTCTACCTTTATTGCCTGCACTCACTTATGCATGAGGATAAAATGCAAATATTAGAGTCAGTATATTTTAATGGGACAGGGATCAAAGTTTGACCTCTACTTTGATATAAAACAATTTCTGTAAAAGTAAAATACATAAACTCTGTTGTAAAAAGTACTGTAATTCCCCTATGAAAGTGACTCTCATTCTATTGCCCTTGAAACTAGACTTCTGACAAAACTAGCCTTGTAGCTTATCATAAGGTGTCACAATTAAACGTCCATGCTGCCACCAATAGGGATGTTCCTGCCCTCTTTCCTGCTCCTGTTTTCTGCAATGTGCCCAAGATGTTGTTGATGTGATTGCGTCATTTTCTTGTCAGGTTTTCAAAGCCTTTTATCTGGATGATCATATGGCCTTGTCATTGCATCACATGACAAGGATCATAAAGAAGGGCTAAAACACAATATCTGTAAGGTGGTTTTAGAGAGGTTTGTTAAGTGTGTAAGCTCTAAAGCATATAAATTATGCTCCTGATGTTGTGAAATGCAAGTATTTTCTACTTCCTCTCATTATTAGGCTGTCTGAAAACAGAAATCTTTCCTGTGAAAAGCTAGAAGCAAAATGAAAAGTAATATTTCTTGAAAAGTCCTGATTTCAGGAAAAAAACCCAATCAGAAATGCACCTACACTCCACATGGACAGATAGACAGTAATAATAGCAAACCAAAAATCGCCATGAATCAATACTGATACATTTTTCCTTTCAGTTGAGATCAGTGAAGATCTCTTGATTTTGTAATTCTTTCATTTCCTTCTTTGGTGGAAAAGAGGTAAAATGGAAAGCAAAAAGATAATAAGAACCCCAAATCTAGATATTTTTGTTTGCTTTCATCGGAATTGAAATCAAATTCTAAATCAAAAGATCAGAACTTTTGTATTGTTTTGTATCCTTCAGATTGTCGTTGTTTATTCAAAAGAATAATTTTGTTCCTCTCATCTCTTCTTACACTTGCTCAAGCAAACCATGGTAGGTAAAAACTTGCTTTTCAATTACTCCCTCTTTTTCTGGCGACCTCAGAGTATCTCTGTGTGCCTCTGAAGCAGAGTAACCTTTCTGAGGATCACAGAGGCAGCACACAACTCCCTGATTATGAAACTGCATGGTTAAATTTTGGACTAGTATCAAAGAGGCATAAAGCTAAGAAAATTGACTTCATTTTTTAATTTAATGCTCACAAGGACTGTGGGTGAGCTATGCAGTCGCAAGAGCTCTTCTGATCAGTACAATTAACCTGTGCCAGTAAACACCTATTCGTGCTCAACCCTTCACAAAGGAATAGCTAACGTCATCAAATCAGTATTAAAATTCTTGTGAAGCAGAGCACCAGCCAAACATTCCCACACCTTCCACAGAGTAACAAACTTTTGTTTTTCCCTGGTATAACAATCAGTTAGCTCAGTCCCTGGAGCTTGCAGTGAAGCCCTTACTAAGGCTACCACAGGACAACCTTTCAGTAGACTTTCGGCAAAAACAAATGACAGTGTTCTTAGATCAAAGTCCTACTGCAGTTTATAGCTATAGGACTTTTGGTGCTGACTTCAATGGCAAGTTGACAAGTCCCTGCTACTTGTAAATCCCTCCCAGAGGCTGACAAAATGACACCCACATCCCTCAAAGGATCAGGATGACTTTTCTTAGTTTTGTTCTGGTGATGTATCTCCAATTTCTCAGAAGAGGTTTTGAGACTGGAGGATGGCACAGAGTAGTTTCAGTTTAAACTTCTCTCAAAGAAAAGCTGTAATGATTTGCAGCTTGTTCTATTTGCCCAAGGAGCAAACTTTGTTTTACGGGTTTAAGGTAGCTGCTTGATATATTTTTCAGAGTAGATGTATTTAATGGCAGTATGATTTTAATTTGCCTGATTAGAGTTGTAAACAGCTCTAGAGGGAAATTTTCTGTTTAATCTTGGATTCAAACAGATTCTTGTTTACCAAGGACTCAAAGTTTCCTTGTGAATGCAAAAATTGGGTCTTCATCTCTTTGACAGCTTTTTCAGAATAGCATTAGAAAGAGAATTATGTTCTTTAAAAAAATTGCAAGGGAAGAAAAGTTTTGAGGCTCAGTCCTAGAATTTTTTTCTTTAGCAGCTTTGTTGTTTTCAAATGTTAGTTTTCTCCGGGATTGCAAATTCTTTTCTGGTTATGGCAGTATATGCTTATTTTTCTAACAGTGCAAATCATTATTAGCTGATTCACCAAATTCTTCTAGTTTGTATTTATAGAATTTTAGAAAATGGTAGACCATTGTAGTCCTTTCCAGTATTCATTTTAATTAAGGCATTCAGAAAATTCCCCAGCCATTTAGGAAAACCCCCACACTTTTAACAATACGATGTGAGGTGGATTTCACTGAATACAGCGTAGAACCCCATGACGTTGACACTGCTTTTGATGAGCAAACTGTGCATCAGTTTGCTCATCAAATTGTGCAAATTTGATGTGTAGTTTAATTGCATGTGAAATACTACCTTGTAGGAGGATTAACATAAGGAAGTAAGAATTCCTGTAATGCATCAGAGCAGATGTTATTTAGCCCACTCTTTTAGCTATGGTATCAGATGTTTATTGATAGAATCTAGAAATAAGAGAGGCATAAAATCATACTTTTCCAACACTGTAGTACTAAGGTTTTCTCTCCGTTTCTGGCAATGTAAGTAAAGTAATGTAAAGTAAAGGTTGCTTCCACTTCATCAAGTCTGAAAGAGGACATAGATGGGACATAACAAGGAACTCTGTCAATCAGTTTTGATTTTTTTCCTTAAAAAAAAAAAAGTATTACTTTCAGTAAAATTTTGTTGAATTTTGGAACAGACTTTTCTTCTGGTAACTTTTTAATGGGTAATTAAACTTTTTGCTGAAACAAAATACCGTTGTTTGTTTTTACAAAAACTAAGCTGTATATTAGGAAAACAAAGCTGATTTTGAAAGTTCGGATGGAATTCAAGTTTACCTTTTCAATTTGATTTTATTTTGGGTCAGTTCAAAGCTAGACTACATTTCTGTGATATTTCTTCAAGGGTGTTGGAACCTGATACCCCTATTCCCTTGTGTAGATCCAAATCTTGTACCTGTTTACATATCCTATGATCTAACATATCACCACCGACTGAACAAAGTGTGCATGAGGCTAGTGCTATGGGTAGCACATTACAGAAGATATAGTCCAGCAACAACCTAATCTCATAGATGGACATATTACTTGCTTGTGATGATGACTGAACTACTGTGAAAGAAACCACTTTCGATGAATCAGGAAGTCTGAAATGAAAGCCTTTTGATAATACAGAAATGTTTTGCTTTGACTTAAGAAACTAAAGTGTATATTTCCTTTTGCAAGGTGGACATTATTCTGAACTTCTGGAGTTGCAGCAAGGCAGAGGACTATTGTTGTAAGATGCTTGTCATATCTTAAAATGGAAAAAATGGTATCAGTTAAAAATCGAATGCTTCAGTTCAATTGATAAAATAGGAAAATTACATTTTCAAATCAATAGTCATAATTATTTCGCTCTATTAAGAGCCACAGGGTTTTTTGAGTATAAACTAATATTCAAGTATCAGAATGTCCCAAGAGATAGGAATTACATTTTCCATACATTCAGTCTGCAAACATGCTCACACCAAAATGCATTTTAAAGTTCAAAGCAAAATTAGCTGCATTTTTAAATAAAATTTGTTTGACATACAAATAACTTCAAATCTTTCTAATTGCAAATAAACTCTGGATAATTATAAAAAAAATTATAAAAATAATAATTAGAAACAGTTTATAGTGAGACTAAAACACTCATTAATCTTGAAGAATTGACACATTTTACGCAACTTAAATGAAAAGCCCCTAAATACAATGATAGAAAACACCATGCTCCATTAGTAATGGGATAAAACCACTTCTGAAACCACTTTTTTCTTGCCCTTCAGCTATGTATGTCTTTCTAATTAGTAGGTTCCCCAATGAATTAATGTATGGGAATGCCCTATTCCACTCAGAAACCTAACAAAGCTATACAGGTTTTGTTTGCTTTGGTCACCTGAAAAGTATGCCTGGCTTTATCATTCTGTTGACAAAAATTCATTACATACTTAATTTTGAACAGTATCTTTCTTCACTCATGCAGTTCCCATGAATAGATCATGATGAAATGTGACTCCTTATGACTAACCAATTTATGCCCATTAATCTAATTTTTAAGCACCATTCAGGCCTGTCCTGTCTATATCCATTCAAGCTGGTGACTCCATTATGATTACTGAATATATATGACTGTGTGTACTTGGTTACACATCTTATGTGACTTTGTGTGGAAGTACAATAGTAATTTTAACAATTTTGATGGCTGCTGAGACCTACTGAGGTTCTGTCAGCACAGCCTCATGTCTTTGTCTGAAAAAGGCTAGAGAACTAGAGAAGTAGACAGACATATAAAGAAGACTGCAGAACTAGTTTGAAATCTTTATAGCAGTGCTGTCCAGTAAGTCTCAGGTCAAATCACACAGGCCAAATCCAGAAGAAAAATCTGATTTAGTTATGACTCTGGGGTTTTTTTCTGATTCACATGGAAGCAGGAAGCATTAAAATGCTCTGAAAGAGACCTGCAACATCTAAGACAGTACTCAGACTTAAACAAAAATCTCTTTTCTTGGCTGATGGCCATGCTGTGTTTCCTTGTTTCTGTTTTCTTTGAGATTAGTGAGAATGAAACTAGGTGTCTTCAAGTGCTCACTGAGTTACAAATACGGCTTTACTGCACACCTCCAAATGTGTTAGTAGTCATGTTCTGGTTTTGGCTACTACCAGGAAGTTCAAATAAATGAGTAGAATCAGCTAGAGAAAGACAGCGTCTGGATTTAGCTCTGGATGCTTATCAAGTTGAGTTTTTTGAATCAAAAGGCCCCTAATTTCTTTTCTGTGATGCAAAGCAGGTGTATGCCCTTGCTTTGACAACATTGGATTGGATATTTGCTCTTGGAGATACAACATTCTTTCAGGTAATGGTTATTGAGTGTATTTGGTCTAATCACATATACGTGCTATAATTATTTCTCAGCTGCAGTAAGAACAACAGATGTCAGCTCTATATAGACTCCACACAACATACATATTGCCTCTTGAGCTAGATGTAATTTACATGAGTAATGCAGAAGATGTGAATGCATATAGAAGACTTCATTGTTTTAGCATATATCATTATGTACATAATGCTGGTTAGTTTGAAAAAAAAAAAAAAAAAAAAAGAAAAAAGAAGGAATAACAGGCATTTCCACTCAAACTATCCAGTGTTTCTGCAGTAGGGTTGTGAAAACCCAACAGTCTGTGATATGCATCTTTTTCTCAAAGCGTACTTTATCCTTGGGGAGCAGCAGAGCAAGAAATATTTGTGTTTCGCTATAAAGTTTTATATCAAATGCTTGCTCTATCAGCATTCATGCCATCGAAAAGATGTGCCTGAGAAATGGTGTGGTCTGAAGTGGGAGCCAGGTTCTGCGCTCAGCTCTGTGGCAACTTGATGTGCGAGATTTGAGGCAATCATCTACTGATATCTGCACCTCCACTTCCACAGCAGCGTACGCTTTTCACACTTTGAAAATTGCTTTCAGTCCTTCTAGTGCTTTTATGTAGAACTGTTACCTGAATTGGCTGTCACTACTCTCCTGATTACTTGTGCCTCTGAGCACTAAACTACCTCCTATACCTATTTTTACGGCTGCCTTAGAGGTGTAATGATTCATACTTCTGCAGACAGGGGCAGAAGACAAGAAAGCACTTGCCTAAGGTCACAGGAGAAGTCTGTGGCAGCAGAGGCACTCCTGTGTACGTGTTGTTCACAAACCACTGCATCATCCTTCTAGATATTCCTGAAAGTTTTTGAGTGTACCAATATATTTGTTCAACTATCTGTGATGGCTAGGACCACACCTCTTGACTTTTCCTGGCAAGCAGGGTGCAACCTTTCATTCAGCTTGGGAATCCCATTAGCATCATCCAAGCTTTTATTAGTTGAAGATCAAACTACTGGAAAATCTCTTCATGGGGCTATTTCAAAACCATGAAAATAATCAAAGTAAGGTATACTTGCGCTTAAAGTTAGTGATAGAGACTTGAAGCCGTGAAATAGAATTCATTTAAGGTTTATTTGAGCACAACTAAATGGAAAGAAACAAAATAATTTAATTTATATGCATATATAAATCATTGCTGAAATTAACAGGCATCCATCACTCTAATGCCATATCATGCAACAGATGCCATAAATGCTAATCTATTTTCTCCCTTGCTTAGCCAAATACCTGTTTTATGGTATAATCTTTTTCAGTTACAAATTAATGGTGACTTTTTCAGAGCTGAAGGTGGGAGATAAGGGAGGGGAGATTATAATACCTCTTGATTTTTCCAAATTGATGAAAATCAATGAAACTGGAACTACTTCATGCTGTTGTTAACACTCACAGTTTCATTCTGTGGATTTGCTTGTACGAAAAAATAGCTGAAGACTATATAAAATAATTTTGATTTCTGAAAAATGTCCATATTCTTAGACTCAAATCCAGAGCTGATGTCTAAGATCCCCCAAGTATGGTGTGGAAGTAAAATGACAGAAGTGCTCAAAAAGTTCGAAAAGATTTTTCTTTCGCCTTGAGTGAAGGGTAGCAAGAAAGCTATTGTCAAACGAGTAATAGTCATATTACGGTTACTGAAGAAAGTGTCCTTCTGTCAGCCACACCATTATCTCAGCAGGGCTTTGTGCTAGGAAAATGGCATTAGCTACAATGCCAGACTCCATAAGTTAGACATGTCATGTTTTAGAGGACAAGAATACAATACTTGTGGTATCCTCGTTGCACAGAGGAAATGGTCGTGTCTGACCTTGATGGTATTTTAAACATTGGAAATACCAGAGGTCATAGTGACCTGTGATCTTCTCAGAATAAGTGGTGGCCCTGTGGTGTTGAATGTTCACAAAAAGGGAGAAAAAGCACATACAAAACCTTAAAAAAAAAGTGTGATGAACAAAACAAGCCAGAAATTCTGAGAGAGTGAGATTAAAAACACCTGAGGAGAATGACTGGTGTAGTAATAAGGTGGCAGGTGAACTTAGCTTGGCCGTTCGCTGTTTATCAGGGCTGTGATGCTAAGGTGACTTCTGCATGACTGATCTGTTGTTGATGGGACTGTTGCTTAAAGCAACAGTTAAGTTGATGTTTTACTCGGCTGCATTTGGTATTGGTCTCAACTGCAAAGGTATTTCTTTTATTATCCTTTACTAACATCCCAAGGGAGGAATTTCTCCAGATTTTGAATCTACTATGTTGTGAGTATGTCTGAATGATCAAAAGAGACCAAGTTGTCTCAGCTTAGTGAATTAACTCTTCCCAGAAACCCACAGTGGCTGCAAGCCTAGCTTATATCAAAGGCAGCCTTAGGTGTGTTTACATAATTCCGTAGTCACTTAAAATTATCTTTATTTGGTCTGGCACAAAATATGTTGCAATCATTGTATATTGATTTTAGATAAGGCTTATGGAACAGTAAACTATAGAAAGAAAATACACTTTTTTTTCTCATTGAAGATCTCAAAGTGTAACATCCTGCTTTCTGTCCATGTTAAACCCAAAAAAATTGAGAAAATTTGATCAATTGTTGTGGCTATGTCTTTCAACCACTTATTTGACTTACTATTAATCTATCTTAAATTCCATGGTATAATGCTTTATTTAATTATTTATTTCTTACAGAAGTCCAATTTACAATTAAATCCAATCAAAAAAATGTCATTCAAGTCGTTCAGAGCAATAAGCACCACCAAAGAAGGAAGTACAGAGTAATAGAATAGAGATAATATGGACAATAAAAAATGTCCTTCTCATAGCTAAAAGTAAAGTTTTACAAAAACAAAATAATTCATCAAACTGATGCATTTCAAAACCAGACAGGCTTCAGGACAATAATGTAGTCAACTACTGAAATGTGGCTTGACTTAAATTTAGATAATTACAGACTGTTTCAACAGTTTTCCAGCAGTTTTTGGGAACTGCCCTCAGTTGATTGACTACAAGGTAAATAAAAAACTCAAACTAAGCTTTCTTTCAGGAGAGTGTTAATAATTGGTAAAATAAACAGGAAACATCAGAAGGTTTGAAAGCAGGGGAGTGACCCAGACAGCACCAGCATGCTGAAGGGAAAAATTGCCTAATATTCTGTATCAAAGAAATGAATGATTAACACATAGTTTTGAACATCTTCAATGTGATATTGAATTCCTATTTAAACTTAAGGATCTACTTAAAGATCTCGGTCATTAAGCTCTCATATCCTCCATTCAGGGGCACTCGCTTGGGAAGGATGACCTGTGGGAACAAGATTTAAGTTGATGTAAGTCTCTGTGAAAGGTAGTTTTGCTAAACTCACCAACTTGTCCATCACACCAGTATTGACCAGCAGGAACTACAAGACAGTGCCCCACTGGTAAAATCTGTGGGCAGAGACCCCAGCTGCAGGTCATTGACGGACAATCTTGCCTCTCAGACTTCTGGGTAACCCTAACTCTTTTGTGATTCAGCACAAAATTTGTTTTGCAATTTTCAAGCAGCTTATAAATCCTTTGCAGGGTTATGCATTTTCATTTTAGCATCCAAATCCTAAAACTGCTATATTCAAAATTACCATCTTTGTTTGCTAAAGACTAGAGTCTGCTGCTTTCAGCTCTGGGTTTGATTTGGTCACCAGCAATTACCAGGAAGGTGGTTGCTGTAGCTGCACTAATGAAAGGAGCAACCATGTTTCCTTGAAGACAATGTAAGCAAGCATAAATAAACAAATGCTTAAATATATTCTAAGTGGCATTAATAGTGTAAATGATATATTACCGGAACAGGGAGAATAAGATTTTAGCCCTTTTTGGTGGCTTGATATATATCAAGCTTGTAGCTTCCTACTCAGTGCTTAGCTTGAGCTGCTACAACTTTGTTGACAAGTATTTAAAGTATTATTAATTTTATAGGATTTTCTTCTTCATCATGATGTGAGTCACATTTTTGTTGTATTTATTCATGTTACCACATTTTTATGGTGACAGTCTGTCTCCATGATTTTGCTGATTCCTTTGAGGCCAATAACGGATGCATAGATGGAGGTACGTGACCAAAGCTGGGAAAAAAAAGTCCTGTTAAGTTGCACTGAACTTTGTCTACCCTGGTTCACTGAGTTTAGCTGTAAGTGTGATTCTTTTCTGACAAGTGACTGTAAAAACTGTATCACACATTGTCATGTTTGTGTTGCGGTGGCTCTGTATCAATTTTGTTCAGGATGTTGTTGGATTTTTTTTAAACCTCCAGACCTACCAATGAACCAGAGATTTGAAGGTCACGCTGTGTTCAGTCTCATGCAACACCAACAATAATGACATTTCTGAGAAAAGAAATCTCTCGCTCACCTTCACAGCAAACCACTTCATTGTCTAGGGCAGACTGTGCTGTCAGATTTTCATGAAGCAGGAGTAAATCCATTCTACTGCCAAGCTAAAATGAAATCTCCAAAACAAACTCATGCTACTTCTGTGAAATACTCTTACAATATTTGCATTATATATTGTATTAAGGTGGCAAAGTTTGGAGGAGTTGATCCTGCTAGCTCATCATGGGATAAGCTTCCATCGCTGTAACAGAATATGGGAATTATCCTGCAGAGTGATTACTGTAACAATACTATCCTTCCATTACCATGTATCTGTAAGCAGGCAATATTACTTACCTGAATTATTCAGTACCCTTTCAATAGATCTTAATCTTTCTGGAAAATGCTGAGCGGTTTTTGCTAAGGGCTGCGTAGTGCTAACTTACCATCTTGTTACTTGGTTAGGATAGAGGTATGCTTCTTTTCAGAGATACTGAGGGCTGGAGGCACTGGGCCAAGGTAAGCTGATAAATAAAATTAGTGGAGCATATTTTAAAGCAAACCTTCTCTTTGCTAGATATTAAATATGCTTGGTGTTTTAAGAGAAGTAAATACCACATGGTAAAATGACATTAGTTGGTAACACTGTCATTTCTTTTCTTATCTGATTTCTGATTCTCACTTAGCACTCTACAAACTATTTTCCTTTTCTTCTCTCCTTTATTTTGCAGTTAACTTTGACCACTTTCAAATATTGCGGGCTATTGGGAAAGGCAGTTTTGGAAAGGTAAGAATCAATTTATTTTTCACAGTTAAAAAGCTAGTAGAGAGCTCCTTTGTGTATTTCTGGTGTGACCTGATTAGACTAGGATAAAGCAACATAGGTTTTGTAGCCTTTTCCTTCTTAAAGACATCCTATCATCAGTATGAACTGACTCTGAGTACTCATTAAGTTATTTCTATTACAATACATTCACTAAAATTGAGTAAAAATGATTATAAAAATTAAGCCTCCTCAATGAGGATTAGCAGAATTTAGAAATCAGTCCCCAAAACAAAAACAAAAAAGTAGGAGCAGACTATGTTTTTAGGTGCTCCGCTAGAGTGATCTTGTTCTTAAATCTCTGGACTTATTCATGTCTTTAAAATAATTGCAGTATATTAAAGGCACTTTACATAGATTCAATACATTTGGGACTGTATAAACTGATATACACTGTAATTATGATCATTGAGTAAATGTTTGTTCAATTCAACAGGCTTTTGCTGAAACAGAGAAGATTAATGGTTTGTTTACACATGAGTAGATGACCTTTCTTTCCTACAATAAAGATTATAACAAGGTTTTAAATTTTAAAATGGGTAAACACAAGGCCATGCAGTCAGAGAAAATCATATTATAAAAAAAATAGAAACCGTTACTCTCAGGAACACATTTGAAGGTGAAATGTAACTTCAGTAACTGATCAAGCAATAGCTATCTAGATCTTGATTTAAATGATTCTTGAGTATATGCCAGCTGAGCGCTGGTGAGCTACTTCTGTAGTTATGCATTAAGCCCACACATGGGATTTCGCTGGCTCTTGGCCGTCAACGCAGAAAAATGACTTTCATTTTACAGAAGCCTGAAATACTTCTTGCAAAACAGCGTGGTCCTTCATGGCATGGTCCTTATTTGGTTCAGTAGTTTCCAAGAGGAACTGTCTTTGAAGTCAATAGGAGAATATGGTGCTAGTGCAAAACGGTATTCAAGAATCCCTTAAAAATCAGGGCAGCTGGAGATCTATGGTTTTTTATTACTACAATACACTGATGGAATATCATGTCAAATTAAATAGAGGTTCAGGAGTGCAAGTTAGGTACAGGATAAGCAGTTAAAGATATGTTGAAATCATGCTGGCTGTGACAAAGATCACCCACACCCCTCTTTCTTCAAACCTTCCCCATTCACACCACTACTGTCTCTGCCCTTTCAAAGGGGCCCTCACCCTTCCACATCATACAGGAAAATAAAACAACCCTATGTGCTTTTTGAAGGCTTTTTCACTGATGTTTGATCCACTCTTCTCCATGGCATTCGGGAAACTGGTGAATATTTCTATATTTCTAGAAACATCCTGTTTTCTTCCAGGTTCCTATGGCTGCAGCGTTCTTCTGAACCTGCTCTGGGGATATATGTGGCTGAGAATAGAGTTTCAGAGCCCTGAGAGAACATGTTTAATGCAAGAAAGGACTCGTGCATAAGTCCCCTCTAAACTTTAATCCTTATTTTGCAGCTGTCAAATGCAACAGAAGAGTCCTTGGCATAACAGGCTTATTTTTCCCAAATGAATGCAAGCTTCTGACCAATCACCTTGTTTTTCCTTCCACAGAGAAGGAAAGAAAGAAACCCATTTTCAAGTGACCTATTATACCACAGCCAAAAGCGCAACATGGTAAATCAGTCACTGCTTCAACTGTCTTTGTGAGTCAGTGTTGCCTTTATCGCTCATTTAGAAGCCACATTGCTGGCAACTTTTCCTATTACTGTCCTTCTGGAAGTACCTGGCAGCAGAAAACGTCAACAAATGATGCAAGACCTCTAATCTCTATTGACTTGCTGTTTACTGTTTGGGGTCTGTTGTGCTCTAGCATCCTGCAACATGTAACACCGTGTTCTGCATCACGCCTTCCTTAAACTGCCTTCTTCCTTTATGGCTGCTCTGTGGCCTTTTTTGTTTTCTGAGAGCGGTAGGATGTTTTAAGGCACACTCTACTTTTTTATGTTGTTGCTGTTGGTACAATCGTGCTCTCTCCCTCTCACTCTCTCAATATTTCTTAAATTACTGTGGTTGCTACAGCAACCTTAGGCCTCTGCAGGATATTGCTGCAGGAGGTATCTGATATGGCAGAGACTCCATGCAGCTCAGCTCGCTCTTGTGCGTGGAGCTCAAGGTGATCCTCAGCACCTTACCTCTTCCACTGGGGCCGTCTGCTTCAGCAGCAGCATTCTGTCCTTCCCAGCTGGCTTCAGAAAGCAGCTCCCCACCTTTTCAATCGACATTTTCAACTCACAGTAGCAACATGTGCTGTTACAGGAGTTCCCAGGCCATTTGGTATCAAATGCTTTGTGTCTTAAGAGCTTGTCTTCTCTGAGAAGTGGCCACCTGTTTTAAGCTGCTGCCTCAGAACAGGCTGTTTCTTAGGAACATGTTTAGAGCAGGTGCAGTCTTATACGCACTGTAGCATCTTCCCCAGAAAAATTGAAGCGACATCACAGCAGTTGTGAGGAGTGTAGGAAATGGGTACGGAGAGAAGAGAAACAAGAAGCATGCTCTTGTTTCCAGGAAGAGCCTGGAAAGGCATCCTTTCAGAGCGCAGGTTGCACTCTGGTAAGGGGCAGACGAAGAAGCTGAGCTCTGAGCCAAGAGACCATGGGAACCATAGTTGTGTAAGCCACCAGTTCTTTTTTTCAAGCCAAGCGACATGCAAGCTATGGCAGACTGGTGTGTGACCCCTCGTGGAGTACTTGTCCCCTGTTCCAGGCACATGTATGCATACCTGGTGTGTGTATGTATCTGTATCCATCAGTACACACAGACAGTGGTCAGAGCTGTGAGCTGCTGCAAGGGTGACAGTGGTACCCAAGTGAGGTATGTGGCACTCCTCTAAAAATAGCCATGCTAGCTTCAGTGACCTTGCCTTGCTGGTAGAGGAAGATAGCTCTTTGCTTGTGCTTTGCTGTCCTCATATGTAACAGGAAACATTTAATTTTTAATTTTTCCATAAAACCTTTAGGCTAGTTATGTTTGGCATCCTCCAGCTTTTAGTATTTCCAAATACATTTGAAGTGGTCTAGGTCAGAAATTTTTTCCAAACAGGTTTTATTCATATACTAAATATTTGCCTTCTAAGTCAATTCAGAAGTAGACAATGTAGAATATTCATAACATTCAACATAAGAAGGACACGGACCTGTTGGACAGGGTCCAGCGGAGGGCCACGAAGATGATCAGAGGGCTGGAGCACCTCTCATATGAGGACAGGCTGAGAGAGTTGGGGTTGTTCAGCCTGGAGAAGAGAAGGCTCTGGGGAGACCTTATAGCAGCCTT
>JAOXNO010000033.1:54010977-54075774 GCA_028565335.1 Limnodromus scolopaceus | reverse complement strand
GGATGGGGCTTTGAGCAACCTGGTCTGGTGGGAGGTGTCCCTGCCCATGGCAGGGGGGTTGGAACTAGATGATCTTCCAACTCTAACCATTCTATGATTCAAACTAAAAATACTGAACACTGGTCTAAGTAGCTATTTCTTTATGCGGTACCTTAAAAGTGCCCTCTCATGTTTAATCTGGATAATTTTTTTCACTTTGCTATATGTAGAGCCATCATTCTTATCAAGCAAAATATTGAAAAAAAAAAAATATATATATATTTGAAGATAATCCAGTAAGTACAAAAATGGCTAGGAGTGAAATGCAAGAATTGTCATTGGTCTTTACTGCAACAGTAACCATATAATTGCAGGCTTACTGCCGCAAAATAATTTGTATTCAGGTACAACAGCTAGTTTTCAGGAATATTACAGTACCAATTTTCTTCAAGTTCTCTGTTCATGGAGGCAGGTATATTGAACAATCTGACCTCCTTAAATTAAATTCAAATTATGATTTCAATGTACAAACTCTTTCTCCTATTTGTCTGAGATGCTGAAACACAGGACTTAATTTTAATTAATTTGGTTGTATAAAACAGTGACTTCCTCTGCTGAAGTAACTGAAATTGCACTGGTGTAAAACAGATGGGAGCCCAGAGTCACGTCTGCACTGATGGAGGGTACTTTACTGAATAATATGCAAAATATTTCAGAAAAAACATTCTGCTATCTTAAAAGCAACGTAACGCACAACTGCAGAATATTAATATTGTTTGACAGTATAAACACCTATTTTTTTAGCTTGAGTTAATATGAAAAGAGTCTGAGCAGCTGCTTGATCACTGCTCCAGCTGTCATGGTTTGCTCAGGGGAATCTGGGAATGAATCCCCCTATTTCAAAGAAATTCCCTGGCAGTGTAAAGCCAAATTTATGACATCCATTCTCCAGCCTCTTTGTGTAAATCTTTCCAACTCTGCTTGTAGGATGAGACTATGAGCACTAATTTTTCAGAGTATGTGGGTAAGAACAGACAAGGTAGCAATACTTCAGGCATGTTTCATAGCAGATGTGTCAGTTCCCACACTGACTGTGAAACTTGTAGCTGATTTCTGTCTTGTAGTCCCTTATGACTAGGTGAGTGTCTTGTGCCCGTGCAGTGCCACAGGCCCTTTCCTGGGCTGCAATTACTCATGGCAGCTACAGGTGCCCCATCTGATCTCCTGACTTGACATAGCTCTTCCCTATCAAGGACCTTGCACAGAGGAGCTTTCTCTGGCTGCAGTTTTGCATCTCTCCTTTTTTTAATGACCTGTCATGAAACCATATCATGTGGTAGTTTGAGAGGTCTAAGTTCATATGTACCAAACTCAGAACAAAATGGCTTTATTGAGAGTAAGTGCTCCTGCTCACTGCTGTTCTCTCTGGACCAAGCACATGGCAGCCAGAAGTCTTTTGAAGCTAGTGGGAGATAGGAGAAATCTGTGCTTTGCAGTAAGTCAGGCTTTTCAGCCATCCCCATCTTTTGCTCTGGGAAGAGCTTCTCTGAAGCTACCTGTGGCTTCTCAGCCTACACAGCATCACACAGCTTTCTGCAGCAAACCATTAGCAAATTCTGCCCCAGTTTTACTCAGTGTAACCTTCTCACTTCACTTACCTATATCTGCAGTAGTCCATAGGGCACTTTGTCACCCATAACAGTCTTAGTGGCTGTGTGACCTATTAATCTGCAGATCAGACTTGATCTGTAGATGCTCTTTTTTTTTTGCATGTGAAATCAAAGGAAATCCAAGAAGGGAGCTTAGAAGTGGACCATAGCATATGTTGCTCCTGAAAAATGTAGTTTAACCCTGCAGTCATAATCAATTGGTTTTTCTTCCCCTGATTCCGAGGGAAAGTGTCTCCAAGTCACACTTTGGTTAAGTTCCTTTTAACCTGACAGTTTTGAATACAATGTTTTGTATACAATAGTTTTGAATACAATACATTGTTACCCTCTCCCAGATACAAAGAAGATACAACCTGGTGATAACAGCTAAGACATGTAGAAAACCCCTCTTCAGAAAGGGAATATTTTCACAAGAGACTTTTAAAAATAAGCACCATATAACTCCAAAGAGAATCAATGGGGATTCATGTTGGCTATCTTTAAACATGTACAACACAGATGCCTACATTCAAGGTAATCACCTACAGTGTCTTTAGAAGGACTTTAGAAGAGAAGCCACCCACCTAGAGATGGTCCTGTAGACCTATTTAGACCCATACCTTAGGTGGAGATGGATGTGTCTGTCCCTGTCTGCTGACCATGAAGATGAATAACTATTGAGTTTGTGACACATATTTGGTTTGAAGCATCACCTGTAGAGACTGCTGAAGCAGTGAAATCATCTTGAGCATGGCACTGTCTAGGCTTCGGTAAATGATATTCACAGAAAAATTGAAAGAGGATGTTTTAGTAATGTGAGCGTGACAGGCTTCCATACTGATATGTGTAAATAAGGCAATTCTGCACAGACTTCCAAAATAATGAGTCATTACGGAATTTGTCTGCTGAAGTGCCAGTGCACCTGTTTGTCCCTATTTTAAAATGACTCCTTTGGAAAGATTTAAACCATAAACCGAAAAAACCCAATTTAAACATTTCCCATTAAGACTGCACATGTGAGGAGAGCTCAGGGGCTTTTCCTTTCTTTCCTGCAGTAGTGGAAAAAATTCAGTCCATGACATGCTGCTCCAAAGAAGAGCTGACAGCCAGCAGGTAGAAATGGCAGGGAGGATCTCCACTACGATTCAGTGCTGTGATGTCAGTGATGTTGGTCGTTTTTCACAATAACATCAATATGGATGCAACTTGTGTTTCCTGATTTTTAGTAGGAAGTAGCTTTAGTATATTGATTAAAATCCTATTGATTTTGGAACCATGTGAAAAGATGTACCTGGGTATACGTTACTGGAAAATGTTTACTATCGTTCTGCTGTAAAGCTGGTATGCTAGACAAGCTTCTCCTAACAGCAGAAGTTCTGTTTCAACTGTGCTGAATAACCTTGTCTTTACTGGCAGGTAAGAGAACTCAGTACCTTCTGGAGTCACAGCAGTGTTTCAAAACCTGTTTCCATTACATATTTAGGTGCTGTACATGATCCCAGTTTGCCACATCGGTCAAACCTGTAGCTCTCATCTGAGTAAAACCCCATTCTCTCAGCAGCCTCACTAGTCAACAGTTCAATAGGGAAGCTTTTTATGTAGTAGAATAGAAGACCTGCAAAGACCTCCATCTTGGCCATGTTTCACATGAAAATCACGCTACAAATTCATGTAAGTGAATGAACTTGTGGACTTAGATTCTGAGTCAAAATCCATAAACATTTTACTTTATAATGTGATTCACTAAATAGGAGTGTCCACATAGTCTCAGACAGAGATTATCTGTCTGATGATCTCTGTTAAGAATTGCCCCTGTAAATTCCTCTTATATTTTTGAAGAATCTATGGGATCTTGAACAATTAATTTCCATCCCTCCATTCCAGTTCAACCCCACCTGTTACTACTTCTTCCTCCAGAAGGCCAACCCCAGTTTCCCATTGGAACCCACAGACTGGGTTCTTTCCATGTAAGTGTGAACCTTTAGTTATCTTAAGGACATCACCGACATTCAGACTTTCCATAACAGCTCAAGGAAGAAAATGAAACAAAACTTTGGTACTCACCATTGTTGAACATTGATGGGCTCAAGACAAAGCATTACCATCCGTGTTTTACTTAATTACCGGAACATCTCTTGATATTAGGAAAGGTAATTAGAAACTCAATTTAATCACACAGCATTATAGGCTAAAAGTACCCTATTAACTCCTCTCTTTGGAGTAGATTTGAGCTCAAGGACACAATTCATGGAAATAAGGTTGCAGAGAAATAAATGTGATGACACCTTGTTAAAGTCAGAGGTTTCAGCTGTGGGAAGTTGCCTTAGTTTCTCCAGACCATTTCTGAATTTTGAGCATGTAAGTTCCTTAAAATACAACCACGGTGTAATCCGATCTCTGACCACTACTTTTATGTGTGTATACTATGTGTATATACTATAATTTTACATATGTGTGATACGTTTGTGTGTATGTGTGTATATGTACGTAAATAGACATATAAAATAATATTGCGCACACCAAGTGAATCCAGAATACCCTTGAATTTAGACACTACAGAGTTGTGATATCTAAACCAGATGCTTCCAGTACATTGCCTGTATATGTCCTGAGGATAAAAAATTCTGGTTGGAGCCTATGGCTGTATCAGTAATATAAATGTTACACTGAAATAATATTTTCAACTACTATTCTCTTGGCTTTGAAGACACACTAGGACTAGGACTGTCACTTTAAAGAATCCCGATCAATTAACAGGAAAAACCTTTCCAAGCAAAAGTCTGCTGAATATGTACTTTTGCCCTGTGTGTGTATGTAGGGCTGTGATGAAGATAAGATATACACCAGCTTTGGGGACGAGACGTGAAAAAATCTTATATTTCTGTATTGCCAGAAATCATGTTTTAAATGATGACTTTTAGATGTGGTGCTGGTGCCACTCTCCAGTTTCAATCACAAGGTAAACTGCCATGATGAAAACCAATCCAGGCCTTACATGGGAGTTCGCTAAGATTTTCTTCTTGCATTTACAAAATTATTTGACTTTTTTCAAAAAGAGAAAACAAAGTTAAAGCAAAGAAATTTACTGCCAGAGACTAAATCATTGTAATGGTTTCTCTGAACTTCAAAAATATTATGATGAATCTCTCTACCAAAATTCTTTTTCTTTTCAACAATATTTAAGGGAGCATAATTCTGATATTTAGATGAAATATTGAGCCTGGTGAACGTAGGCTGTGTTTATGACGCAGTAATCAAGATGTATGTATTGACTTGTGGAAATGAGGACAATGATTGTGCATTTTCCCAGGCAGGAGGCAGTAATTTCTGTGACTAATTAAATAGTCTGTTATTCGAGCAATTGGAGTGTATTCCTCCCAGCTTTACCTTATAGTTTCTTAAAGTTATGCCATTTTTCCTAGTCCCCGTTTCTTTTTATGCTTTGTGGGGTGTTTGGTTGTTAATTAATTAACTAAAATCTATACAAAGAATCCTGCATAGCTGTAATGTGGACTTTCTGAAGGTGTTCTTAGATTGTGGTATCCAGACCTGGAATACTGAAATATCATGAAAGGCTCTTTTTTATTAAAAAAAAAGCGAAAATTGAGTTTCCTTTCTGTAAGTATCAAAATTTTTCTTTTAATTTGCTGTCAATTAGGTGTGCATTGTACAGAAGAGAGACACAAAGAAAATGTATGCCATGAAATATATGAATAAACAGAAGTGCATAGAGAGAGATGAAGTTCGAAATGTTTTTCGGGAGCTACAGATAATGCAAGGCCTGGAGCATCCCTTCCTAGTCAACCTATGGTAAGAAAACCTTTAAAATTCTGTCAAGGATCTTTTGTTTTCTACTTATTGCTCAATCAGTTCAGGCTGGAAAGCTGAAAAGTATGAAAAGAATTTTGGTGACCTCTTTTTTTGAGGCAATTAGGTTTTGCAGAGGGTTTTATCTTCCATGAATATTTTAAAGATGCCCTTTTGCATCAGAATAATTTAAACATCACATTCACCTTTTCATTTATGGTTTGGTCTCTCTTCATATTGTTACAGCAGTGTGTGGAAATGTGTTATTCTGTCCATCTCCATAGTTTCTTTTAGACAATACCTGGTCTAAACATCTTTCATAAAACAGTGGAATATCAAACCCGGCCATTCAGTTAAAATTTATTTAAGTTGATTCAGAGAAAATTCAGAACTCAATTACTCTTAAAAAATGGCTTACATGGAACAACAGAAAACCATCTTTTTGTCCCCTAGAATTTCTCTTATCTTCCCAGTGTTAGCCACTGCATGCCTTGGTCACATTTGGGTGTGAGAAAATGTCGGTCGAGTAATGACTAGCTTCAACTACACTACCAACTTAAAATATTTGCTGGCTTTCATGTAGTGATAGCAGCAATGGGATGCAAACTTTTCCTGCCTTATCTAAAAATTACCTATATCATTCAAAAAAAAGGGGACAGAAATCATTATGATATAAAAATTGTTCAGTTCGTGAATAACTTAATTGGCTGTAGATGGTCACAGTGCAAATAGGCTTTCTGTTTTGTGAGTTCTAGCTGTCTTACTAGAGATCAATGCCTAACCTACGGTCCTTTGCCCATCCTCTGGCTCACGCTTGACCTGTACAGGCAAAAAATATCTTGTTATTAGTATCTTTCATGAACTAAAAGCCAAACTATTTTCTGGCTTGAGTTAACACAGCTTTAGTGTAATTGCACCCACTTATACCAGGAAAGGAATTGATCCCAAAATTCATTCAAAAAGGACCTAATCACATATATATGTCTCAAGTGCTTCCCACTTGACATGAACGATCATACTTGAGCTAACCTAATATCCTGTTGGAGGCTTAAAAAAAACCACAAAAAATATTGTGACTGTAATACAAAACTTTCTCAGTATATTTTCCAAGGTTCCATCAACCTGTATTCTGTGAATTTCTTTACCAAAGATGTAGTATCTCTGTGCTTAAGAGCCTGTGTATTTTTCTTTCATGCATTTGTCTAATGTCTTTTGAACTCACAATCTTTTGTTCTTTAACAAGAGGCAGCAAAGATTTCCAGGGCATAACTAGACACTGTGCAGAAACAGTCATAGGTTAACATGATCTGAAAGATATTTCAGTAAACATAGCAATGCTGAAGGACTAAAGATCAAATATTTATTGTGAAACAAAAAGTATAGTAGATTCCAGTTACTGAATTATAATTAGCTGATAAATATTCTTTCTTGGTTTCTTTTTTCATGCCAAAGATTAAACATGGAATAAGCAATACCTTAAAATGTGTTGGGTGTGATGATGATTTTTATTGTAAATAACTAATTTAGTCTTCTTGTACTTCAGAGATTCTGTCACAAGATCTCAAGACTCAAGTGTTATACTACACGTGTATATGAGAAATGCACAAAATGAAAGAGAAATGTAGTACTCTAGAATTAACAAAACATTTCAGGCAAAAAGGACTGATTCTCCAATGCACTAAAAACATTCCTAAATGTCTCCAGCAATGCTTATAGTTCACCAGTCTATCTAGGATGGTTATTAGGGAGAATCACAAGATTTTTCTCTGAAGGGAAGCCACAGAGTGGGCCTTCCCACCCATCAGATCACATAAAAAATGATGCGTCACCTCTTATGAATGAGGCCTGAAATTTATCACTTATTGAAGATTGTGGCCCAGCTCAGCAGCCAACAGTCCTGTCTCCCTGTCACCAAAGCTAGTTTTCAGGTTTATGATATGAGGCAGAAGAACATGGAATAGTCTGAAGACTTACATCCAGATCTAAAATCCATGCCCACGTTCAGGGATAGTTCCGTGAAGGTATACAATTTGCTTGTGCAACCATCCAGCCTGTGGTTCCTGAGCATCTCAGTGCTTTGTAGACTGAAATGCTGATGTAGACAACATACTTTGGTTCTCCTTAGGGCCAAAACATGAACGTGTGAAGGTGCAGCTAAGCTAGTAGGTGAAACAGCATCCAGGAACATTCCAAGGTGCTGTCTGATGCAGCTGGACTGGCCTGTCCCAGCACACACCTGTCCTATGTGAGCCAGCCCTTTCCCAAACAGCTCCTGGGATAGTTCCAGAGTCACAGTGTCCCACGGATCGATGTGGTGTGGCCACTGCCCTTCAGCAGCAAGGACTTTCTAGCAGAGGCACAAGCTGCTCCCTGCCATCTGGCCTGAGTGCTTGGAAACGCTCCCCATCATGTTTCACCTACCATGACAAGCAGAGTGAGAGTAGGAGATCCTGCTCTGGGGACCTCCATCCTTCCTGTTAAAGGTGGGAAACTGTGTAGTCAAACCCCAGATACAAGAGACTCTACTGAGATTCAGGGACTTGGACATACACAATTAGAACTGTAGAAAATTTTTCAAAAATAATTTCATTGACACTTAGTGTTTTCACCTGAAGTGTTCATTTCAAATATCACATATTCAAATGTCTAGTGATTCAAAGCCCTCACTCCAGAGTGAGCTACAGAACTGCTGGGGAATCTATATTTCAACTGGAGAATCTGTATTTCACTCTGGGCTAGCACAGCAAAGGAAAGTCTTGAACCCAAGCCTCCCCAGAATTAATCTGGCCTACCCCAAATAACTCACTCTTTAAACCAGGCCCATAATATGTTTCTATAATTAGCCTTGCACAATCCTAAATTAATTTAAAATAGCTTCTGGTATATTTCTGGAGTGTCTACACTTGCAGACTGTGGTAGCATGTTCCAGACCTCTGAATACTCTATTTCAACTTTGCCTGAATTTCAAAGTGTTCTACACGTTGTCTTCAAATAATGACTTCTGTTATTGAACTACAACAAGGGCAAAACACAAAAATTACAAGAGACCCATGAATGATGGTCACATCTGTTCTATTATCACTAAGCCTTATGAAGCTCTTAGACATATAAATTATATTTTACTTATTTAATAATTGAAACTAGATTTTATTTGTTTATTTACTACTATGAAAAAAGGAACACTGCAAGTACAAATGGAATATTCCTTAAACATATTTTATGTGTTCCCAGCAGTAATGTCTTAAAATAACAGCATTTTCATTGATTGTTGGTGAATTAGCAACCTGTTTAATGTATTTTTACTTGCAGTTGAGATGCAATAATAATTTGCATCAAATACATTTACATTGTAGCTATAGCTTACATTAGATCATTAGCAGGAATCCATGAGTTTTCCTCTTATGAGTCAATTCCTGGCATACTAATGGAAGGAAACAGTTGAAGCTGCATTTTTTCTATAGTAACGGCATCTAGATTTGTGTTTCATTTTTCTGAGTTAAATTTTTTTCTGTTAATTTCTTTTTTTTAAATTGCATTGTAAATGTACAAATGGTCTGTAACTGGAGCTACTAACTCTATCTTGTTTCACAAATTTAACAAGTAATAGTTATGTCATGGTGTAAGGGCAATAACACAGCTGCAGCTCATGTAAATTTTAACTGGGCTGTTTTGGACTAGTCTGTCTTTCTAGCCTGTATCACACTCTCTAAGGGTGCATACCAGTTTTCAGAAATTCTGCCTAAGGTAAGATTTTGGTGACTAAAACTCGGAAATCCCATCAGCCTACTAAATTTAATTGGCATCTCCCTACTTAGCCAGGGTATCCAACTTGGATTTTCCAAGGATATTCAGAGGTAATTATTCCGAAAAGGTAGGTACCAATCTGCCATCTAGAGCTCTGCTGCAGTGTCCACATCAGTAGACAGTGACCTCTGTTAACTAAAAAACCACTCCTAGAGAAAGTCAGAAATTCAGTTATAGGCAGGATCCAGACTAGGACGAGTAGCGGTACACAGCTTTTCCAAATTAGTTTAATTGTGGTGTGTGTGCATTTTACATTACATTGTCATTGGATAAAAACTGAAAACAGACTTTGGATTAGGAGCTGTAGCAAAATATGTTTACACAAAACACTTTTCCAGTGTTGTGGTTGAACAGTCATGAAGACCTGGGGATCTATTTCAAAATGTAATTTTCTGTAAGAAGAACTTCAGTGTCATCAACATTTATTTTTTCTCTTTTGGATGAATTGAAATGAAATCTTATTTCTAATTCAAATTGTCAAATCCCAAATCCATGATGAAAAGCATATTTGGAGGAAATTCTGCTCATAACAACCTTTTCTTGAGTTTGTGGGACTGTCCCTGATCAGAACAGCTGATTTTCAAAAGTTTATCGTCTGGACTTTCAAAATAAAATTAATATAGTGGCAGATGTCCCAAAAGCCCCTTGAGCCAAAGAGAATGCTAACCAAGAACATTAGTCTTTCTTTGAGGAATTACATCACCAAAAAGAAAAGTTAGCAACTCAAGAAACAAACATGAGGCCTGCAAAGCCCTTTATTTATGCATGGTAACTGCACAAAGAAGTAATGAGATACGCATAAACAATCTGCCATCAGTTAAATTCTTGTGGAGAGAAAGGGAAGAGGAAAGAAGGTAAACCTTCTGTAGTGGGTAATTCTGCTGGCATCCATCAGTAACCCCAGCATACAGAACAGCTAATACAAAACAAGGGTAACATCTGAACTCCAAAAGGTCTATATTAAAAAGCGTTTTGAGGTTCATGCATCTTCTCTGAGCTTTATTAAATTTAACTTCACAATCTCAACTTATAAATCATATTACTTGAAGTATGAACTGTCTTTCATAACATCTGACACAGAAAAGAATCATTCTTCTGTAAATGCTCATAATAGCTTGGAGGGTAGCAGCGCTTTTCAGGAAGGGCTGGGGGTTGATTTATAACCTTCATTTTAGAAATGAAATTGAATAAATGCTTAAAGATATGTGAGCCTTGTAGCCAGTTTTATCACTGTTAGAGGCATTTCTGATAATAGAGATTCCTTCTTAAAATGAAAAGCAGTCCTGTTTTTTATCAGACCTTTTGTATGTCATGTGTATTTCAAGCACAGATGAATGAGCTGTAGAAATGTCAGCCTCTAATACGGTCCCACCTTGAGACTACAACGTGCCCCTCTAATATCCAGCATTTTATCCATGTTTATCCTTCTCCAAATATCTGCATGTCCCCTGGGCAAGATGAGCAGTGTTCCTCAAAGGATCCATATTTTAAATATCTTTCTCACAGCATGCATAGGCCTGAGTCAAGAACCAGGTTACTCCCTATGTACCGATGTGGCTAGACTTGTCATTACATGACTTGCCTTCAAACATAAGTAGGTCTACTGGCTGCTCTGAAAATAATACAGCTTACCACAAAAGACAGAAGTTTTTTGCAAAAAAGTCATGCATCAAAATGGTTTCTCTGCTGACGTGGAACAGAATAATCTGAAACACTTTTGGACCATTCCTCAAAACTTTTGGAACATTGAAGTGATCTTATTTTTAATAGTCTTGCTTAAAGCTGTTATATCCTTTTTAAATTGTCGGAGCAATTTCAAAGACAGCAGAGGGAGAAGGATGAAGATTTACTTTTGTCAGCTTATAGGTCATTTCCCTAGTAGAGACAGAACAATATGTTTGATATATTTAACAACCCATAAAGAAGTGTTAGCTGCATTCTCAGAGTGGCTCTATATTTTGATGTATTTTTCTTTCTATTCATCAGTATATGGAAGCTGTATGTATTTCATAAGACTGATCCACAAAAATACATTACTGCTACCAGCTAGAGTAAGACTAAGTTTCAAAGGCAGTGAAAACTGGAACAAGTGAAGAACACGCATTGTAGAAAAGATGTTCACGCATTTCTGAATTCAGTTTATACCCCAATCTGTCTTCAAAAGAAAGGGGAGGTGAAAAAAAGAAAAAGAATGCTGGAGAGAAGAAATCATTTGTTCAGTCTCAGGTGTTGGGTGGGTTGTTTAATGTACACATATGCATACAGTCATAACTGGAAGTTATCACTTCATAGAATCATAGTACGGTTTGAGTTGGAAGGGACCTTGAAGATCATTGAGTTCCAACCCCTCTGCCATCGGCAGGGACACCTCCCACTGGACTAGGTTGCTCAAAGCCCCATCCAGCCTGGTCTTGAACACCAGGAATATCACTTCTCTGTGAAGGTGCCCTTTCTAGAATAGTCTGGGAGAAACATGACCTTGGACTACCTCATAGCACAGCTCTGATCCTCAGATTGGCATCAGAAGTATGCATAAACCTACAAACAAAGGGAAGCAAGAACACCTGGCCAAGTGTTTTACTACAGGGTGAAGCTGAAAATAACCAGAGGCCCCGAGCACCAAGAGGAGGTGGTTCATCTTGGGATTAGGGGAGTTTGCTTTGTGGTTGCAGTGTTTTGTAGGTTGCCTTGATATAGTAGACCTAATATGGAATGAAAATATTTTATATTGGATGGAAAATTTATTTTCTGATATCTAATATGACCAGCTTTCTGAGCTTCATGAGACTTCATAGTAAACATTGTGAGTAAAGCCCATGGTCTATACATGATATATTTGGAAGGGAGCAGGGGGCTTATGGTGTTTCCTGTTGGGACACAGGTTGGATGTTTGCAGCTAGCCTGACTGCCTCAGCAGTAAGGAGTCCTGCTGAAAAGGACAGTCAGGCTGTAATGGTGCCTATCTTAATAGTATGTGTGGATCCCCAAAAGGTCATGAAATAACAGATCCTGACAATGTTCAGTTTTCCTGGAGAGTTATGAAGATTCTCAATGTTCTTAACTCTTTTTGGTTCTACCCAGCTGCTCTAAGCCTGGCTTATGGGAAGAAAGGCTGGGATGTTGCCCTCTTTGGCTATATCTATGCTAGTAATTTAAATCCAGGCATTCTTCCTGGGCTTGTGAACCCAATCTTCCATACTGCTAAATATTTTTAGACCCACTCCTAGCCTAGCTGTGGGCTGGGGCACATGCATTATCCCAGAGAAGTCCCAGGTGCAGCCAGATTGTCCCCAGTATGCAGCTTCCATGCCATCACCCTGTTTTTTGGGACTGACAGTTTAATAGTCCAGGTAGAAGCTTTTATGTGCTATTTGGTTTTGGTTCTGGAGCCACTGACATGTTTACTGATACAATATATGTTTCTTATTTCTTTTGTGAATTTAGCTGAGTTCATGAACCCCAGGCCATGTAATTCTGGGCCATTCAAGATATCTGATGTGCTGTAAGATTCCTTCCCAGGCAAGAAGAGATTGTAAATCAAGAGAGAAAGATATGTTTAGTGTCTTGCACAGAGCTTGGAGAGGTGAAGTCTTTTTGCTATAGAGGGAGCAAAGGGTGAGTACTTTCCTCAAATAGCTAGATGGATTCATTACTGTGTTAATGTAAATCTGGAATAGGTAAAGATATGTAAGTTTTATATCTAAGATTGAAAAAAATGTCTGTTCTGCAGAGCCTTAGAAGAGATAATAATGGAGGAAAAAGGGCAGGAAAAGGTGATGAGGCAGCAGGAAGGGTAGGATAATTGGAAGAAGAGAATATAGGAAAGATTTGTCTTGAGTTGTAAATATTCAGGATATTATTTCTGGCTGTGGAAATTACATTGAGCTGAACACTGCCAGTTGGTAACCTCTGGATGCTTGTTCTAAGTGCTAATAAATGTTAGCTGTAACATCTTCACTGCATAATCCAACAGTTGCTTAGTTTTTGCTGATTTCAATACCGTAAAATACTAATTGCCAGTATTGGAAGAATCTTGAGTCTGCTTGTATTGAATTTTGTTCTGGTGACTAATTGTTTCCTGTGAGAAATTGCTGTCACCTTGAAATTCATATCTTTGAAATTAACTTTAATACATTCCTCATAAAAGCAGTAATTGACCTTTGACATAGTTTAAGTTTTGATCTTTTTTGCATTAAAAACAGCTGCAATAGATATTTCCTCTCATGTATGTCTTGTTGCATCCTGGGACCGTTCTTAGTCTGTCTTCTGCATCATTTTTACTGAGACAGAGACTTTATTTGCTGACCTATAATAAACTTTTCTCACACAAAGATTTCACTGCAAGAGGAATTTTATCATAAACACTGATAAATATCAAACTGCTGGGAAAAAATAATACCTTTTGTTTTAAGAATGTTCAGTTTCAGTCAAGTTCCTTTTATGAATTCGTGATTATCGCCTCGTTCTGCCTCCACAAGGGAATAGCTGCTATCCAAAGCAGACTCTCATGAGCTTGGGGTTAGTCCTGGCCATGTCTCATCTCTGTAGTGTAGATAGTCATGATAATTGTCCGCGCATTTGTGACAGGCATGAGTGGTCTTTTTCAACCAGAAACAGAGCTCCGGTGCTGTGGCAGGGGTATTCTCAGGAGAGCTTGCAGAGGAGCAGGCTTCCAAGGCTCTCAGCCTGATGAGATGGGAAAGAAAGAAGAAAAGCCCTTAGACGTTGCTTCAGACTCCTCAATTGCCAATTTAGGCAAGCAGTGGGTTTTTTTCCTTCCCCCCCCCCCCTTTTTTTTTTTTAAATTCTCTGCTTTAAAGGTTATGAGTGCCAAACATGATAACTAGAGTGTGTAATTAAACTGATAACCAAGGTCCTGTAGGTAAAGTGGTTCTCATAATCAGTGACGGAGTAATGAGTTCATCATGCAAATCTACTGTTTTCAGGCAGGCATGAGCAATTCTTACCTATGTTATGGAAACTGGGACTGCAATTAGCCTGTATTAAAAGCTCTGCTAAAGGTAGACTGTATAAGATGCAGCTCATCACCGCATTAACAAAGCTCTATAACTGTGGGACAACCATCAGACTGCAAAACTGTCTTGGATGTACTTGTAAAATCGTCCATAGACATCCAGAGAGTGAACTCAAAGTAGGTGATCATTACAGAATATAAAACAAGTGCTTAACCCTTTCATTGTAAAACTTTGACAGTGAACAGATCCTACAAATCTATACCTAGTCCAAAAATGTTAAAGTCATTCTTGGAGACAACTGGTGGTCTAATATGGTTTGGAAATTATTCCTAGTAGTTTACTTTAGAATATATTTGAGGTTTTAACAATGATACTTTTAGCTCAAAACAGAGATGAAACACATAGCTGTATTCCTTTTAGTTTAAAACAGGTTGATGTAAAAGTCAGAGCACCAATGTTAAGAACAAAAAAACCAAAAACCCAAACCCAAGCAAGGAATATTGAAATAGTGATAATTGAGGTAATATCTGTGTGCTTCAGGTAATATATTAGCTCTTCAAGTCAGGCATTTCCCTTTTACTTCTGCTAGAATGCCAAGGCCATTTTTCTTGTTGTGAAATATTAGCAGTTAGGGACATTTTTGGCCAAATGTCCAAAAGGACGGACTCAAAGACAAAAGTCTAACTATATAGATATGAGGTGTAAATAAATAAATAATAATATAAATCTTGAGTGTAAGGCAATTAAAATTTTGCATTGTAAGAACTGTGTCAAGTAGGGTGGATTAAAAAAGGCAAATGGGATTGCACCAAAGCAGGAATGCATTATTATTTTAATATTGCCTGCTTAGGGGACCCTTTGTCTTAGTTCATTAAAATTTATCAAAGTTTTTATTATTTTAAAAGTCGACTACAGTTTTTTACAGCATAAGTGTGCACTTAATTCCATTTTATTGAACTAAAGTGATATTTATTGTACTTGCAAAGTACAGTGAGATGATATTAAGACTTCAGAAAATGATTAATAGTATCTTATTTCTAAGTTAGTGACAGTTCTGCAGTATAAAGTTCTCGCTAGAAGAGACTAACTCTCAAGTTTCGTAAGTACATGCCACATAAAGGAAGATTTAAGGTTCCTTTTCTACTGATGTCGTACTTTTTACAAACTATGTCTCGACCAAGGAAAGGTTGTGGGCTATGAAGAAGATGCCTATTTACATTCCTCTGCAAAGCAGTTGTGTCTAGGAGGAAAATGACTTCTGCCCCTCAAATTCTCTCTAACTACCTAAATTAGAATTTATCCAGGATGCAGAGGGTAAATTCTTTTTTTGCAAAAAACCAAGGTGGTAGGATGTTGATGGCAAACCAATAAGCAGAATGGAACTAGCAGAAGTAACTCTTCTTCTTGACCATGGCTTTCACAGGCTCACCAACAGATAGGTTGAGAGAAAATAAGAATGCAAACAGAAGTGATAACAAGCCTGGTGAGGGAGGTGAACTGTGGGATGAAAGGAGAAGGCATTTTTCAGCTTCAGTGGGTGCGAAATCTAACCTAATCAGAAAATGTAACCAACATTGGTGCCTAAGTCAGATTCTTCAAGGTCTGAACCTCCTTTACTGATATATGAAAATACAGAAAGCGGAAGGGGAAGTCAGGTTTTGTTTCTCAGGTCTCTCCAAAGAAGAGGAGAGATGAGCTTTAGACCTCTGCTGCGTGCTGTACTCTCTGTGGAAGCTGAAAACTCATCAACCATTTTAAAAAAAATTACTAAAAAATTTTGTTCACCTTGAACTAGAACACTTCAAATACCTTGAGCAAAATATCCTTTATTTGAAGATAATATTCAAACCCAAAATATCCCTTCATAGAGAAAATAATTTGTTAAATTATAAAAGATCAAATTATATGATAAAAATGGAACAGCATATTCTAAGCTATAAACATTTAAAAGGAATTTTAGGAGTTAAGCTCCATAAGGCAGTAGAAAAATGTAGACGTATAACTTAGAGTTAATATATTAACATTGGAGAGGGATAAAATATGTTATGCTTGTCTCAAGTATTATCCTTATTATTGTTCATCACTTAGTAAATGGTGACATCTGTAGTTTTGATAGTACAGTACTTCATTCCTTAGAGAAGGGTAAGATTTTCTTCTTGCCAGTTAGTACAATCATCCCTATATAAATGACAGGTAGTGCAATTTTTACTTCTTAAAACAGTTCTACTGGATGATCCAGGGTTCATATGTCAACACCTGCATATTTTTACTAGATCTGGGAAGCCTGCTATAACAATATCTTCAATTTGTCTTCAGCCGTTGTCTAACTGCCTGCATTTAAGTAGTCTGTAGTGAAGTATGGGCTTAGAAAAGCTACCTACAGTTGCACAGTCACTATTCTAAAAGCCTTGTGGCATCTGGAATCTAATAAGTATCCTATGAAATAATGACAAAAGTCTGATTCTGGTCCATATTCGGTATCGCTAAATTAGAGAATGATATCGATGAAACATAGGGTCTTCTAGCCTCTGTTCAAGTGAGAAGAATTTTAGCTGTACTGAAGAACTGCCACTAGTCATTAGGATATAAGGATATATAAAGATTGATAAGGCAGGCTTTTAAAAAAGAATGAAACGTTGAAAATAACATTGCGAGCATCTAGTGTCACAGAGAGCTTTGGGATTAGCTGCGAGGTGGCTGCCTCACGCACATGTGCTATCGAGAAATGAACAGCTCTTCCTCCACATCCCAAGTGAAAGGCTCCAAGATGAGCAATTTGCCAGAGAAGCTCTGTGACCAGCAGCCACCCCAGCAGCCCGGGACAGCTGAACAGCACTACATGATTCGCTCAGAGTAACAGGAAAAAGTATTAATTTTGTGTCTCTTTAACCCAATTCAGTGCTGAAGAAGAAATTGAACTTTTCTATTGGCACTGCTCTGCCAGTGAGCTTGTACGCAATTTTCCTTTGAACCCTTAAACAACTCCATACTGCATCTCTATCTGTTCCTAACCAATCGTGTTAGGCCCTTTCTGCTCACCAAGGTCTACCACTCACTTGTGACACGCAGAGAAATGCTTGCTCAGATGCAGTCTCCTGGCTTTCTTCTCCCATTCCTCTCAGTCCCACTCTTCTCTGCAGTCATCTGGCTGGTGGTCTGTTTTGTTGTATGAAGGCTGTTGATGTCTGGTGAACCCCTTAAAATGGTTTATTTTATTTCCTGAAATGTGGCTGGATAAACATAAATATTTTTTAATATCTCTCTCTTTCTTTTTCCTTTCTTTCTTTCTTTTTTTTTTTCTTTCTGTAAATAATTCAAGAGTATCTTACAACCATTTTAATTTTGTTTTGATACACCAGCTTCAGGATGCCCCATCAATAAATATTGAGTTGCCTGTGGTTCCTTCTTTTGCAGTCCATTTAGTACAACTGATACCACATGCACATTTACTACATAATTAGTGGCAATGGCTGATACTCCAATTCAGATGAAAAAACATCTTTAATTAGTGTTATCTCAACCTTTGACAAGTATAGCCTGCTTTAATGACATCCTATATTCATTATGCTGCGCCTGTTCTAATGAACAGTTTCATTTCACACTCTAGAAAGTAACTTTTGTTTTGTTTTTATCTCTCTTACTCTGGAGACATCTGAAAACGTAGCATGTCACCAAGGCTCTTGTGCTTTCCTGAGTTGTCTGTGCTCTTTCTCAGTGACAAGAGAAAAATGGGACCGTTCAAGTTGTCATCCGGCCTCTGTCAGGCAGGGAACCGTGGCTGAACAACACCTTCTGCAGCCTCACAGGCACAACCTGGTTTTAAGCTACAGGACACAAGAAACAAAACACTACTACTGAGTCAGTAGCTTCAGGGTAACGGAGCTGTCGAGCACAATCAGGCTGGGGAGCAGTGTTATGCATGGTATTTTCCAGGATAGGAAAGGGCAGGAGGGGCAGTTGGCACTGGGGACCCATCACTGCCCCGGCCAGCCAGTTCAGTGGTGCGTCAGCAGAAAATGATATGTTCCCTGCTTAAGCACTCTTTTCCCCTGTTTAACCAGTCTTGTGTGAAGTGATTCAGTTTAACCTTGGGAAGATGCTTTGTTTTATTCATTCACAGCTCCCGGAAGAGGAGGATGTTTAGTTACAGTGAAACTAAATGAGAGCGTCCACCAAGCAACTCCTTCACTGAGACATGGTGGTTTTGTCGCAGTCTAGAATCAGTGGTAAAGACAAAATCCTATAACTATCCATTGATTAACCTGGGGAAAAAGTATTACTTTTAATCTCTCATCTAACTTGGGAACGTGATTAAACAGTAAAAAGAGAAGTCCCAATTAACCTTACAGGACTTTCACCCATGCTATCCTCTACCCTCTTCCACATTCTTCATGAATACAGAATTTTTAGCCTGAAGCTGTAGCAGGAGTATAAAAATATCATGCTTACCATTGTGTCTGCAGAGCCGCCTTCTAAGGAGCAGTCTAGAAAAGTAAGATGTGGTGCTTCCCACCTCTTCAAACACTGAGTCTTTGAGGAAAAATCAGATCTGGATGTACAGCAATATCACGGTACACAGATGAATGAAAGAAGGCAGGTGACAAAGTGGTGTTTAATGAGGAGAGATTCTTCTTTCTCAACTATTTCTTTAACATCCTCTCACTGCCATCCTGATGCTTCCTCCCTCTAACAGTGCCCACACCCTGACATCTCCTCTTAAGGCAACCTGGCAGGGTGTTGCTTCTAACTCAGATTGGTTCTTGCTCGTGGAGAAACTGCCAGGCTGCAGGGATTAAATGAAAGAGCAGTTCAAAATGGCCTTTTCTCCTTTAAATTTAGGCCTCAAAATATGTCATCTGGAGTCAGGGGAGGAGGGTGGGACTCTCTTCTATCCATCTTGTACTTCTGACTTATTTCTCTTTATATATATTTATATTTTTATAGGAAGACAATCTCTTTTTTTAAGCAGAAATCCTTTAACTATGCATTTGAAAAGCACATAGTGGGTGCTGCCATGATATTACAAATAATGGTCCAATACTTCTGCCGTATGGAAGATGCATGGGACATTAATTAGGTTCCATTGTTTATTTTCATTTAATTTAATGTAGGTTTCTATGACAGCAAAGAGAGACAAATCAATCAAAGCCAATAGTTAAAACTGACAATTTGCATTCTAGTCACTAGCCTTAAAAATGTACATTTAAATAATTAGATTGTCAGACTGTTTGGTCACATGTTATATTGCTGTCTCTTCATTTACAGCAGTCTTCTCTAAAAATGTCAACTATTATGGGAGCTTCATCTGCAATTCTTACTCTTTGCTATTTATGGAACAGTCTATTCAAATCCAAAAATTTTATCCTAACTAATGCAATAATAGTAGTAATAAAAGCAGGATGGGAGCTGTTATGTTGTAGCCTAACTACATATTTAAATGAGAGTTGTATATAGAGATGGCTGAAAGTAGTTTTAACAGGAAATTTAACAGAAAATACATATGACAGAATGCTTATTGACTAAAATCTAATTTTCCTCTTTCTTCTAAATGTCTTTCTTACACTAGAAAAAAATCAGAATATCCAGAAACATCTTGATTCTCTAATGTTGGCCTCAATTCTCCTGCAAACTGTAGTGTGATGCATTTGCTCACTGTTTCATTCAAGAGGTAAAGATGAGAGGAGTTTAGGAACACCCAACAATCTAGTTTACATACATCTACATATATTTTTTTAGACAAAGCTTATTTCTTACTGTAAGAAATGTTTAGGAAAGAACTTATTTAAACCTATGATTTCTATTACTGTACTCAACCATTAATCCTAGCCTGTAGCACAGGTATTTAAGACAGTTGTAGGCTTCCCCATGTAGAACTGTAAAGAGGGGAAATATGAAGTCATTGTAAACTTTCCTAAATGCTGGCAGAGGAGAAATTTGGTTTGTATTCTCTTTTGCTATCAAATGGATCAGATTTAGATTTACAAAATATGGAGGCCTTCTCCAAAGTGGTCAGCTGACTTTGTATGAACAGTGTCTCCCACTTTAAAATGCTATTTCTGTTTTGTGTGATGGAAAGCACTGACATATTTTGTTGAAACACACACATGCAGAATATCTCTTCCTATTTTCAGCTGTCTTTCTGGAGCATCAGAGTCTGTGAGTATATGTCCTAAAATAGCTCCAAATGTAATTAAACATGAGGTATTGCATCTGTGTCTCGTTGGCACAAGCTAGAGAAGTTGCTGCTTTTTCTATGAGAAATTTGAAGCAGCGGAACCTTCAAAATACAAACGTTAGGGTCAGACACCTGCAGGGAAGTCGTCACATCTTATGACAAGGTGGGCAAAAGTACCCAATTCAACTATTCAGCATGTTTGAAATTGAAAATTAGCAGCAGTTGGGAAGAGGTGGCTGAACAGTCTCTGGCTTGATAAGACCCCATTCTTGGTGGTATGCAGAAGTTGATCAGACAATGAAAGTTTTGTGTTCCACCCCTCCACCCCCCCTGCAAGCACCCCCACCTCACTCCAAGTCTTTCTAGAAGTAGTCTTTGGATGGCTATGAAGGTTCAGGCAGGTGACTGCAGTACTTTGTACAGAGAAAAAGTCCAGATACATACCAGCCCTGCTTCTCCACAGTGGTGATGTGCTATGTATAAGAAATGGGATTTTGTACCTTATATCCCTTTTTGCATATAGGAGGGATCACGTCACAAATGGTAGAAAACTGCATAACTTGAAAAAAAACAAACCAGCTAAACAGCAGAAGGATGTATGCTCTCGTATGAGAGGGTTCAAGTGGTGGAAGGAGGACTTTCCCCTTTCCTTTGGGGTTTTTAAGGAAACCAAACACTGGAAACAACTGCAGGGGAAGACAAGCTCATGTCCAGGACTCTTGAGACAAATAGTCTCGCTGAAAGGATTAATCAGGATGCAAGTTGTAAACTTCCATTGAGTAAGAAACAGCCAACTGGAGTAAGTGGTTGCTGTTATTATTTGCCTTTAAAGAAAAATACCAGCCAATAAATGTATTTAAATTCTGCCTTTGACAAGTAAAAGGTCCACTTCGTACAAGAAAGGTTTGCTTTGGCAAACCTGTTACTTCTGTTAATATGTTAGGAAAGCAAAGCATTGGCTGTTGAAGAAAACAAGGCACTTGTAAAGCCTAAGAATGGATGTATGGATGAGGTAGCTATGTGAAAAAGAAAAATCTGAAAGTGGGTTTGATGTGTAAAGATGTGATGAGAGTAAAAAGAATCACAAATGAAAGCTCAAACTGAACCTCCTTATACAGGATGCATCGGAGAATTAGGTCATTACAAAAATGGCTGGGTTGAATAGGAGTCTGATTACAGTGGTGACAGCCTGCATTCAAAGAGAAGGAATTACAGGAGAGTGTTATAGACTGGTTCATTATTTGTGGGGATACTCAAAGCCCTCCCCTTTGGCTCAGTTTATGTTAGAGTAATTCTGCCTCTCCCTCTAAGTACTGCTGACGTAATCTGAGTTCAAGACAAACTGAAAGCAGAAATAATGACAGTGACAATGGTGATGGGGCTTTCTGGAAATTAATAAGCCTTGGAGTTGAAGGATGGATTGACTTTTTGTCTGCAAAGGGGTATGGAAAGGGTATCTGGAACCCTGTTCTGCTGGACTTAGAAGACTGATCTGACAGCAAATATACATAGAGGCTCAAAAAGTTGAGGTATTGTGGTGCATCCATGAAACTACCACAGAGACAAGCCCATCTAGTCCAATCAAACATTCCAAGGTGGTGGTGGTGGGGGAGAAATAGCATGGAATTGGGCAGAAGTTTTTGTAAAAAAGTAAATACAATTCTAGTAACTTTCAAATCAGGCAAGGTATAGTACGGTGCTACAGGGGCCAGGGAAATGGGGATGCCTCATATTTAAGCTAAAAGCATGTTTACTATGAAGCATAAATATGATACAGAAGCAAAGAAGTATGCCCAAACAGTTGGGAAGCAGGAGATACTTAAGTACTCTGCAAAAGAAGCCATTTGCCTCTGAAAGAACCAGAGTTTTGCGGTAACTTCAGAACATGAACAATCACAGTTCCAGTAAGTGGTACCTTCCCCAGCAGTAATGCTCTTTTGGCTTCTGACATGAACTAGAGTAAATATCTCATAAAGACTATTTTGTCTCAACTCCCTTCTTGTTTGCCAAAAAAGAAAGGAGAAAATAGAACAGCTTAAAAAGCTATGTGAAATGTATCCACGCCTGTAACTTCGATAACTCCTAATCTTTGCAGAGGCTACTGGCAATGAAGGCTTCTGAAATTTCCCCCTCAGCTGCCTCTGTGGTGGGGCAGGCAGGAGGGCTGAGAGAAGAGTTCTTCAGGAGGAAGAAAGAAGCTTCTTGACTTTGGTGAGGGGAAAAACTTGTATCATGGAGTGAGCAGGGTGTAGCTGCAGTCTAACTCTGGTGGGAAAACTAAGGATTCTGTACCAAAAAATGACTACAGACTGAAACAGGTTTTTTTTTTCCTTTTTTTTTTTTTGTGCAGGGCTTTTATATAACTTTTTTCCTTCACTTTACAAGGTATGTAGACCTTCCCAACTTGTATTTTCCACATGAGATCTACCTATCAAAGCACCTCACTAACTCAGGGAAAAAATCCTTAGACAACTGGACTCAGTTATATATAGGGAGGACTCCTATTTCAGGTGGGATTTTTTTGAGGGGAGTGGTTTTTTTGTGTTGTTTTGGGTTTTGCTTTGTTTTGTTTTAAGGTGCAAGGCAAAAGATGTTCTAAAGCTGCCTTCTACTCTTCTGGATTCTTAAACCAATAAATGCATTACATTCTTCACTGTGGAAGACAAAGTTTTCTATTCAGATTGGCAATGCAAATATCCTTCTGCACTCAAATAATCATAAATTTTCCTTCGTGACCTTGAGAAAACTTAGCTAGCTAGAGTACTTTCATCTTTTGAGTGTGAAGTTGTCCTCTCATCATGGGTTGTTTTGTAGATGAGATTTTTTTTGAACTAAGAATTCAAGTGAAGCTAGCACCTCTTCCCTAGAAAAATATGAGGGGAAAAAATTTCCAGTATTTGAAACTCCTAGAATAACATATTTTTAGTACAGAGGCAGAAGATTCAAGGTTTTGGTTTCCTACAGCTCAGTTAGTCTTCCAGAACCCACACTCTCATTAGTTCAGATCAGTTTTGATGGTGAATGAACTGAGATGACCCAAACTGGAATGTATTTGCCCTTATTACAGAAATTTAAAGTGACCATGAAGAGGTAAATTAATTTATCTGTAGCACAGGAGTAAATGCCAGTCTTTTTGGAGAATGAGGAAAATTTTTTACAACCAACAGTCAATAGCAGAGAGGTAGCTAAAACATCTGACTGCATTTTTGTAAGTTCTTATAGTCTGTGTCTATATTAGCAAGGAGCACACAGCTTGCCATCTAGGAATGGATTTCTGGAGTAAAGCAGTTGTTGTTGAGGTTCTAAGATCCATGCTGTGTTCATTTCAGGCTGCTTTGCTTCAGACTAAATCTAGTTTGGGCCTGTGGACTGAGCCCACAGTGGTGTGCACTAGGCACATCTCTAAAGAGATCTTCCAGGTCCTTCCAAAATGAATTGGCTTCAAGACTGCTCTGGAAAATGTATCCGACAACAGTAAATGGGACCGTGGGGAAAATCACTTCAGAAGGATGCTCTTCATCTAAACTAAATTGTCAATGTAGACATATTTTGTACAATCTCCTGGATGTCAGTAGTTCTCCATATAAGGGTTGAGCTTCAGGTTTATGGCACTTAGGAGGCATTCAAAAGCACAACTACAGCACCTTGCTTAAACACTGAAATCAAGAGCCTATCATAACAAATAGAAATATCAAAGGTCTTCCAGAGGACACTCTGATGTCCAAAGGACCATGAACATGTTGCACATAAAGTTGATATAGACTTGCATGTACAAAGCTTTACTGATAACTGACACCATACGTTGACTTCAAAGTTAGTGGAGAGATTCGGGGCATGGGGGTGAGAGCGTGGGAAGGAAAAGGAGACAAGGTTTATGGCTTTTTTAGGACTTCCTCAAACTCCCTGTCAGTTCTTGCTTATGGTGGCATGAGCAGCCACGGCAGCACACTTCCTCAGGTGCATGTGTTGTACGCTGACTGGCTGCTAAGCTCTGTATGTCCACATTGTTTGTTAATAGTTTGGGGTATGTAAATCATTATGTACTATGTTATCTACGGGGCTGTAAAGTTACAAACTGGAAGCTGTGAGGGGAATGTGAAGAGTATGGAGTTACAGACTAAAAGCTAGAAGGCCAAACCACACACACAAGACTGCAGAATCCGGCAATGTAGCACTATGAAGGCAAAGGCACTTGGAATGCTTTCCCTTAGGGTGAAGACACTCTCACAGTGTCTTTGGAGTGTGCAAAGAAAAGGTTACAAGTGAAGGATGGGCAACATAATTGGAAATGAAAGTTCCTTCCTCAGTATTACCTGTAGCTAAGGCACCTAAGGCACCATGCAACAAATATTATTTTGGGATTAGTCTCCAAAGACCTGGTTCAGAGCAGTGAAAAGCTTTAACTCTCATTAAGTGGTAAGCACCCCACAGTTCACACCGTAGATAACGGTATCTTTGTCCTTTCAGACATCTACTACTGATTTAAATGCCATTGTGTTCAGGAAAGTCTCCTGCTAATTGCTAGTCTTAAATATCTGCATTATGCTGCTTCCAACCACTGTGTGCAAAATTATTTGATCAATATTTTATGGTGGTGGCTTCTTTAGAGGCAGAACCATTGATTCTAATAGTTTAAAGCAAAGATAGAGGACTGTCATCATTCAACAACAGTAATTACCTCATTGTAATTATAGTTAGGTACTTAGTAATAAGTAATAACGGTAGAATACAAAAAAGATAACTGGAGGTTTTTATAATTAAAATGGCTAATGGTGAGTCATAAACAGAAGCTGAAAGAGAGGAAATGAAAGACGAATCCGTGTGGCACTTTCAGCAGCCAGATCTGTTTCTGCTTAAACAGGAAGCAGCCTGGTTATCAGAACAACTTTTAGTTTTCAGAGAAATAAATAGCCAGCTGTAGAGGGGACCGGTACCTGTCCTTTCTTCAGTGAAGCATGTGTCTATCTGATGAAGGTGGCTATGCTTTCCTTTCAGCTGAAGTTCCCTATGAGAAAAGAGAAGGGTACATATGTAATGCCAAAATTATTTATCTCTGGTGTAGAGGAAAGACCAGGAGCTGGCAGTGGAGAGAATTACTTCTTGCCTTTCATCTAGACTTTCCCCTTCCCTTGAGTTTCCTGGGTTTCAGGAGTCCATAAGTGAGTGCTGTCAGTGCACCAGTGGCATTTGCCTTTCCTCTAGTTGTCTACTCTTTACTAGGAACATCACACTTTTCCCCAACCTTCTGAAGAGTATTACAAAGAAAACATACCTTAAGGGTTATTTAGCCTCAGTTTCCACAGCACTAAAAGGCACATATATATACAACAAAAATTAAAATTTCTTCTACTTCAGGAAGAGGTTCTTGAGATCCAGTGAAATTACTACTAGCAGTTTAGCAACTGTAATTTTTGTCTTGCACTTAAAGTTGTGAACAGCACAGAATTAATTTAAATATGACAGACTTCGTTTGGCTGAAGCATTTGCTGTTTCAAGTTCTATATAAATTTCCACAGAGAATTGGTGTGAAATGCCTTCATTCAGTTGTGACAGCACTTTTGCAGCAATTAGCAACATTCATGCTTTCTTTGCACTGAAGGAAAGGGTTACAGCAGGTTAAAGGCAAGAAATTACCAGTCATAGCTACTATAAATTTTGGGTTTTGTTTTGTGTTCTAGTTGAACAAATGAGAAGATTTGCATTAAGTCTGAGTTGTATCACCAGATTTATACCAGTGTAATTTTCTGAGTTAATAAGGCTATGCTAATTTTGCTCTTAGCTAAGAATACTCGTTCTAATCTCTCTTTCCTCAAGATCAAAATCTGAAAGTGTAAATTCTTATAGAGACAGGATTTCTATGTGTTTAAAAGCCTGCTTTTTCCTTATCCTTGTTTTCTTCCTCCATTTCCTTTTGGTCTCCTGGGTGCAGATTACAAAGCAATTAAAACTTCTTGCTGTGGAAGCAAAGGTTTGACTCAGAATGACATTAGTAGCTGTCACCACTCAGCCCTTCTCCACTTTCAAAAGATCCCGAGGCTTTTTGGCTAGGAAATTTGGCTTGAAATTCATAAAGATGCAAGTCTTGAAAGATATAGACCTCTCTCTTGTGTGCCATTACCTGCAGTAGTCTTCAGAGGAGCCTCAGGTCATCCAAGTGTAACTGGCTCATGCTCCAGAAGTGACAACTTTCTGCCTTCCTTCTTATCACCCCTTTTCTGTCCTCTCCCCGCCTGCTCCTTCCTCCTTGTTTCTTTCCTGATCTCTATTTGTTTCTCTGTATCCGTTTGCTCATCTTATGCTGTCTGTAAAAGAGATCATTATAAGCGCATGCAAGTTGTCCACATGCCTAAATGGTTTGCCTATAGCAGAATCTACACAGACTTGTATTTTAAAACAGATGCATCTTTGTCAGTATGTATTTCATTCTATAGTGGGAACGTCCGCTAAAATCTTCAGTTCGTTGACTAGTTGGCAATGAAGCTTTAGGTAATCTTTTTATGAGATGAATTCATTGACAAACCTCCCAATAATAAAGTGTTAGGTCAAAGTTAATTTGAATGTTGCACACTGAGATGTCATTCTTTGCCTGCATTAATGCTTCACAGAGAACACAGCGCTGCATTAAAGCAGCCTAATAATACTGAGTCGCGTCCAAAGTGTCAATGGTGCTCTCCTGTGACTTATTAAATTTCTGTTTCCTGAGGGCTACTGCAATGCTAGGCTTCATTTTTCTCTAGTGAGACGATGCTGATTTCGGGACACTGTCATTTCTTGTATGCTCAAATCCCTGATCTTGAAAAATTCTTTGTTATGGTACTGTTTCTTTTTTGTGTGTGCTTTTCAGTAAATTTAATGTTTGTTTAGAAATTATCTGTAGGTCTCTCGAACTCCATTAGACATTGGAAAACAGTATCACTTAAAACAAATTGATATTAATATTATTATTATCCTATAATGGAATATATAATAATGTAACTTACAGTATTCTATATTATACAATTCTATATAATACAGTTCTATATAAGAGCATATATGGTATTCTGAAATATTTTATATTAAGTGAAGAAAATGTTTCTATATTGAAAATTTGTATAATATAAGAATAAATACTTGGGTAGCACTGGGTGGATCAGGCTCATTTCTGAATGACCCTGTAAATACTTAAGGACAGTAACAGAGGAATGGGGCTATACTGCTTTCATTATACTGCTGGGGTACGATATGTATTTCAGCAATCCCACAGCAAAGCTTTTGTCATCATTGTTCATCATCGTCAGCTTGTTCTGTTATTGTCTGCCCTAAAAGCCTTTATGCTGCAGATGCATATCCATAGAACTGACAAAGTAACAACCATCGAATATGTTAATCCTTTCCAAATGAGTGTTCTGGAGTAACTGCTCAAAAGATTTTTGGTATCAAGCTGGTTGCATTCATGGTATTATGCCTATGTGGCCTATCTGTGAGCTGGAGTCTCTTTGATATTTAGTCATCAAATACTGGCCCCATGAAGCGTAGGTCCTTGGTCTTGGAGAAGGAGTCATTCTTCAGGTCAGCTCATTTTCTGTTTCCTCTCAGGAAAGAGTCATTATTCTGTAGGCATCTTTTAACTTTAAGAAACTCTAAGTCAAATACCCTTGTTCTAGTGCGACAGATCTTTTTTTAGTAATGGTAAAAGAACAGTGTTTATGTCTCTCCATGAAACAAATTACTGATATGAATCCAGTTATTATATTTTGCCTGCAATTTTGGATCTTGAAAAAGGGATAAACTATCATTAGAAAGAGTTTGTTAAACCTTAATCCAAAAAAAATCCACAACCCAACAATACAACATAAAATATTCTCAAACACCCACTCTTTTGCTAATCTACTGGGAAAAGAAAGTACAGGGTACCATGCCAATGTCAAGATTTTCTTCAAATTCTCAAATAAGGAAAGCCTTTAACATTTTAGGATTACATGTTAGATAGAAAACCCTTTTTTCAGAAGGAATCCTGCTCAATTGTTCCTCAGATCATGTTTATTTCTTCTATATTTAAAATTGTATCCTGACACCATTGATTTTAAAATTTGCTTTCATCCAAAAAAACCCCCCAGCCTGTGTCCAAGCTTGTGTTCTGATGCAAGACGTGGTCCTGAACCCAGCTAAAAGGATAATGTAATCACAGCCTCTGCTAGGAATTTGTTTTTCATTTGCTAGTCATTCACATGCAAAAATAAAAGACAGGGGAGCGAAAGTCCCTTTATATGTATTTTAATTATAATTTTAGCTAAATACTGACAGGTTTGCTTTTTAGGAATGAAAAGCTAATGACCCATGTACTGAATAAATTAAATTGTTTTATTCACTTCACACATGTTTTCTTACAAAATGCATCAGAAATGGAGAAGCTTGTTTGATCATGGAATGTCTTGTTGAAGTGGATGTTTATCAGTCTCCCAAATGTAATATTTGCTGTCAAAGTTTCTGTGGAAAAACGTGTGTATATTTGGCTTTCAATGGAAGGAGTCATAACTAAGCAACCCCTTAATTAGTATTTTGTCACATCTCTCCTCAGGCAATGTTTGTCTGGAACTGTGTTATTGCTATGCAGGGTATGAGGGTGTCACAGTTCATTTTTTTTAAAGAAAGTCTGAGAATGTCTTGTTTTCATTGGGACATATGTGCTCCACAGACCACCACTCTCCCTTCGAAGCCAGTAGTGATCTGAAAGATATCATTGTCTACTACTGATAGTTCCTTTGTTTACCAACTACTTTAGTAAGAGGTGAGAGATTTTACTCTGATTTTGGCTTTAAAAACTAGTTGAACAGTGTTCTTAACTCCTACTGTTACTGACATTTCAATTTTTTCACCTTAACTTCCGTTTTCTCAAGATTTGTGTCCTTCAGAGCAGCAGAAGAGAAGGGTAAAGTGACACCTTACAGATAAATCCATCAATGTCTGTTTAGGCTTCAAAAGTTAAGAGGATGGTCATATGGTCTCAACTTGGACCTTTAATATATGAAAACTATATAGTTACATTGTCTGATGCGAAGTAGTCTGATGCATGCACTTTTTGTTGCAGTGAAAGTTATTGAGCTTCTGAATGTTGCTTGTTAGTTAATTATAGACTTACGATATCTGATTTCAAAACTCAGCTTTGGTCAGACGATGCCTCCCTTCAGGGAAGACCAGTTTGACTGAAAGAATCTTTGCTTTTCATCTTCTCTCTATAAAATACATATTGATCTCAGAGTATCACATAATATAAACTATAGTTTCATTCTATATTGAGCAGGAGTTTGAGGTCTTCAAGTCTACAAATCCCAAATGGATAGAGAATAACTTATTAAAAATTGCCTATTCTTGTTTCTTTATGGCAGCCATAATGCAAGAATAAGCAACAGGCTTGATCCTTTTTACTTTAGGTGATCTGGATTAGATTTTTGTTTATTTGTAATAGGTCTGTGGTTTTGTAAAAAGGGATATGAACATTTTCAAGGAAGGATGAATTCTATTGTGTTCAGTTTTCACATCCTGTAGCAGAGATCTGATATCACTCATCTTCTAAGAGAGGGGGCGTTTTATAAAAAACAAAACAAAACTAAACAGGATGCTTCTAATGATTAAGCAAATACCATAAACTTCTTGCAAGACCTTCCTTTTTAATTATTTTAAGCTTGTTTGTACACAATGAAGAACTTTCTGCCTTCTTTCATGTACCATCTAATAAGTGAGTCAAATTTGTTTAAATGCCTGGAAGCTGGTTTATATAGTCAAATACAGTTTGTTAGACTCAATATATGAAAGCTTAAATAAACTTCTTCTGACCTCTGTTGTGCAGTAAGCTAGTAAGAGATAACCCACTGGTTATTTCTAAATCTAAGATGTATGTATAGTCTGAAAATAAAATGGTGCATATGTAATGAATTATGGCAACACTACTGGAGAAAGTAAGTAGCTGGGCATCTAGGAAGTTCTGTTTTCCTCTTACACAGCTCTTTAAATTACAATGAATCCGGGAAGTGTTTACTCACCATCAGAATTAAATTCTGAGATTTGATCCCCAAGACATGATGAGAATGCATTTGTATAGGAATCCTGACCATTTTTATTGACTAGTGGCTTTAGGACGTAGGGAAACATTTTGCCTTGGTGATAAACCAAAATGCTTTAATGTCGCTCCAACAAAATTAAAAAATAGTCTCACAAACATTATGCTGCAACCGGGAGTACCACAAAGAGATGTTGTGTTGTGCTTTCCTGATTGAATCTGGCCTGCAAATGTGAAAAAGTAGAATTTCAATCCTGCTTTAAATGCAGATCACAGCATAGCAATGGAAAGCAATCACTACTGACTCTGCCTCCTGTGATATGCACGTATGTTACAGAAGGGAACAGCAATAGCAAAACAGCAACTTCCTCTGTGCCCTGAGCGATTGCAGGTATAGGATACAGTCAGTGCTGGCTGTAAGTACAGTATATATCCTCTGATAATGAAGATTTAGCTCATCTAAACTTTTCAGTCAGGAAGCCCTGGATTTTTCTCACTGTTACATTATTTAGGAACTTAAGACTTTCTGGTAAATTGCTGGTTTGTTTCTCAGTCTGTGTCTTTGGGTCTTCACATAGAAATGGGGGCCGTTGGGGTAAGGACCAGTGAATCTATCATTGGAAGGAGGTACACCTGGTTGTACTGTTGTTGGCTTATCTCCTGTTGAAGACCCAGGGCTGGGACTGGAGTTCCTGGGACAGGCTGACTATTGCTTTGGCCAAGCAGATTGCCTGGGGCTGCTGTCCCAAGGGATGGCTGAGCTCTCCTGAGCACACAGCAGCCACTGAAAAGCAGCTCAGGTATGCAGCAGTCTTGGTGTCCTGGCTTGCAAAAGTCCTGGTGGACCTGGGGACTTGACCATCTGTTCAGTGAAATCAGAATGGCTGGTTTCAGCACAATTTCTGACTTGGCAGGAGTTGAGAAAGTGTAGGGTTTTGCATGATTATCATTTAGATAAAATGTGCAAATGACAAATCTGGTCATGAACAGAAAAATGTAGTTTTTATCTACCCCTTACTAATGATCACACACAACTACAAACCAAGCTGCAATCTTACAGCACATATACATATATTTGTATACATATAGCTCACACATACACTAATGCATGGTCTTTGTACCAAACAGGTAAGACAAAAGAGTCTCTTCAACTAGAAGCCAAGAAAAGTAAAATGTTTTGCTAGTTTATCACACATTCTCTTCCAGACCAGGGAAATAAAAACAAGTTTTAAAATTTCCCATCAAGTTCTTAACATCTCAAGTTGACAGTTCAATTTCCATTCCCTGTTTTCCTTGATCTGCCCCAAGCATCCAGAATGTTGTCAATACATTTGTAAGTTCACCACTCAGTAAGTCACTTTTCTGTAAATGTGATGTGAAGACCGTTGCAACAGTTCCAATGCTGTATGCTGCCAGTTTTCAGCTGGTGATGATAATAATGTTTCTTCTGTTTTTACAAAACAGATCTCTTGCTTATAACAAGTTTACAACTAACATTATATGAACTGCTGTCTCAGAATCTGTCTGTGCCTGCCCTGTGTGTAGTTTCTCATTGGTCCACCTTAGTAGTTAATTTAGCATCAGGGACTTTCCATAATAATGACCAAAGAGCAGGATCTATTTGGGGAAAAAAAAGAAAGGAAGGCAGGGAGAGGTAAAATCAGTGCAACCATCTATTGACTAATGCAGTTACATTTCTTCATGCTCTGTTCATTGGCTCAGTGATGTGATCTGTTGCAGGCTTTCCTGAGATACAACCTAGTAAGTTGGTAAGATTTTTTATAATTAGGAATCGCTGTTATTTCAGGGTTGTCCTGGCTTATCTTTGTACAGCGCAACAGGTGCTAGAGTAATCTAGAGCACATGGTGTGTCTCATGGAAGTATGGGATCATAGTTCATCTCCCTAGCACTTCATAAAGGGAATAGTAGAAGTGTACTCTACAGAATTAAAGGTGAAAGAAATCAGTATTTTTTTTCTAATTGTAGGATGTTTTGCATGCCTGTTGGACCAGGTTCTCTTATTTTCTGAGTCTGAGCAAATGAGAGATTTTGGGTCAATCCTCTATCTCAATTTTGTGCAAGCTTTTATGTTTTTGATTCAGAGTGCTTTTGATTCAAGGGAAGATTCCCATGAGAGCCTATCATTACCAGCTAAATAGAAGTAGATTTGCTGGTAACTGGGAGAGGAGGAGAAAGGACCAACCTCAGCCCCAAGGGAGAGCTTTCCCTCCTGCGAAGACTCCTTTGGCACAAATTCTGGTCCCTCCTTGTGGAGGCCATGTGCACCCCTGACTAGAAAGATGCAATAGCTTGGTCTTGGACTTGGGTCTTTTGTTCTAGCATCTACTGCTGTGCTAAGAAAGAATTCTGTTTAGTGATCACTAGCAAAATTAACCAATTACACTGAAAACATAGCATTTCATCCAATCAGCAATGAAAAAAATGCAATGAACAAGGGCAAAATGTATTTGCAAATTATTTATTGAAAACAAAAGATCAAAATTAATAAAATTATTTATTCATGTGATGCCATCCATGTTAGCAGAACACCTGTAAGCATATGTGCTGAAGTCTGGAAAATAACAGTTAAATGTCAAGGTGTCTTTTCTTATCCAGATTTTGCCTCTGAAATAACATCAGCAAATGGGTTTGGTAAAAACAGATCTGTAAAATGAAAGAAACTAGTGTTTTAAAAGTGTCTATATTTCACTACATAATTTTAAAAGAAGGCTGTCACAAAATCTTACTGTCATTGGTGCAATTTTTCTGCTGTGAAGGTGAAATACAAATGTTTTTGTTACGGGCTACCGAATCTGCTAGTCTGCTAGAGCTCCATGCCTCCATGTCTCACTAGTAGTAAGGCTGAACATGTATTCCTAAGAGGCACACACATAAACACACTCTACAACACATACCAATAACCAGCTCCCAGGTTGCTTATCCTGCTACCCTTCCCTACATTCCATAACCCCTGGCATTAACTGCCCCATTCAGCCTGAAAGGTCATCTGGAGAGCATGTCTTACTGACTCACGGCCATGAGAATCACACCCAACCTGTGAGGCTGATGGCCCTCCTGTAATATAGCCCTGGGAGCAGCCAAGTGAAGGAAGAGATTGGTTCTCCCTTCTCCCATTGCTCCTCTGGGCTCTTTTGCATCCGTGTGTGTAGAGATAGCTCTTAGAGAATTTAATGGCTTCCTTGTTAGTTTGATGAACTTGTAAGAAAAGGTTTGTTATTTCTACTAAATATTAGGTGAAGTCTAGATAAGTATGGTTTGAATTGTGTTTCAAGCACAGACCATCAGTAATGTTGCAGCCCCAGTGTCATGTTTAAAAGGGTGTCACTGTGTATGGAGGGTCTACCAAGATGATCCTGCATGCCAGGAGAATTGATGGAAAATCATCTGTACATGGGTAGAATATGGATAAACCTTATCACTATATGAGGCACCAGCACAGAAAAGACCTTTTGACACGGTAGCATAGTGTGGGCTTATTTATCTTCTGCAAGAAGAGTCAGCACCTGCTGTCTTAACCATTAATGTAAAACAGCTGCTGTCTACCAGCTGGTCACAGGTGCCTGCATTTGGAAATCCTCCTTGTACTCCATGGACCAGAACCTCATATCTTGCCCTTTGCTTGTATGTCAGCTCCCGTAAGAAGGTCAAATATCAGAGTAACGCCATGAGCAAATGGTACGTGGTTGGACTTTTTGGGGGTTGGGATTTTTGGTTGTTTTTTTTTTTTTGTTAGGTGGTTGTTGTTGTGGTGGGGTTTTGTTTGATTGTTTTTGTTTTTTTTAAAGAGGGATTGTTTAGTTTTCTCTTTTACTCCCATTTTCAGGAAAAGGATCCTGTTTAAAATTTTTCACCTGTGGCTCCATGTTGGCCAGGTTGTCTTGACCAAAAGGTTCAGAGCAGTTTTTGAGTAAACCTCAAAAGTTTTATGTGTGTCATCTTCCTCTTTTAAGCATGGAGTAGCCTACTAGGAGGATAATCTTTTTCAAGAGGAGAATCTTCATCTCTCCTCTTCAGGAGAATCCTTAAGAGTGTTGGTATATTGAGCACATCTTAAAGCAGTAAAGAAAAGAACAGAAGCAATTTTTCTGAGTTGTGGAGAAATATTAGTGCGTACTTGCAGGGTGAGACCTACAGCCTCACTGCTTGAGATGTAGGATGTAAGCACTGTTTGCTGAAGATCAGCTCAAATGTACTCTGTGTCTACCAGAGGTTTCTCAAGATGTTTTGTGTCTTATTTATAAACTGAGGTACTTGAAGTTTGTTTAAACATGGCTGGTTGAACAAGGTTGTGGTATTGTTCTCCCCAAAACATTCTTGTTGTGCTTCATTCTTTGTTTGGGAACATCTCCCAATTTTTAGGAAATAGCTGACTTGTTTTGTGTTGCACTATCTGCCTATTTTGACAAATAACTGAAGAATTCCCTGTTGAGATATTGTTCTCCCTCATTGCTCTCGCTTTATGTATTTTCATGTGTTGTTTTCCTCTTCTAACTACTCTTCTAACATAAAAATTAAAGTAATCTTGCTTGCTAGGTTTTGTTTTCCAATCTTCCATAAAAATTGAAAAGCTTGTAAATTAACTTCTCTTTTCTTGTGTGCTTCGATTCTGTTGCAGATTCTTTGCTGCTGCTTTGCCTTTCTCTTCGTGCAAAGATAACACAGCCATCCATAATTCAAAACACAGGGTTGAGTTTGAATCACATTCTACCTCCTGCTATAATTCTCTTTCATTCCATTAAGTACATAGTCTAGTAAAAAAGTTCAGAAATAATAGTGCAACTGTAACTGCTGCTCTGAAATGAAGTATGAAACTCTGGGGTATATCCTTTCTTTCATTCATGCATATATGTCCTCCAAATTAAGTGCTTAGATGTTCAGATCAAAGTCAGAATATGCAGTGCTTCGTCGTGCATTTTCCATGTCAAGTGGAAGTTGAGTTTCAGGAACCAGTAGCTAGCAAATTTGACAACTGGACTGCAAAAGCTGCAAGCATAAAATCAGTGACCTCTCAGTCAAATACAGTTCAGGAACGCTTCTGATGCTTTTAAAATAAAACAATAGTTCCCAGAGACAGTTATTTGCTAAACTGATTTTGGACAAAATATTGTTTCAACAAAGGGAACAAATAGTTTAGTAGCATGGGTCTTTCAGAAGTAATTCCAAGCCATCAGAGTGTTCATAGGAGAGACAATTAAATACTGAAGACTAAATCCTGATGAAGTATTTGAGAAGATCTGAAAGATTGTGTTTATTTTTTCCATGTGTTGTTTTCATTTATTTATCAGTTTCTGGCGCTGTGGAACTGCTGAAAACCAATTCACATCTGAAGCACGTCACTTAGTGTGTGACTGTCATGAAGCTGTGAAAAATTCAAATATATGAAATGAAAGTTTAAAAAAAAACAAGCCAGAAAAAAAAAGGCTGAAAAGCATGTTTGTTTATTTTTAAATTCACAATATTTTTATTCAAATATCATGGCTCAGGAATACATGAGTGTCTCTGATTTATCAATATTGTTGATACTCCCTACAGCCTGAATCCTACTGTAACTCCTGTGGGCTTAAGGGAGAAAAATGCTGTTGATTAATGAATGAAATTAATCTTGAAAGCTTTTTTACTGAATTTTATTCTAACAGTTAAATTCCCTGAGCAGTTTCATCAGCTTGCTTCTGTGAGAGAGAAAGACAGAGCAAAGAGCAAATGTGGCACCATCAACTATCCCATTCTAAGTGTGAAAATGGGATCTTGCAATCACTTCTACCACAGGGAAGTTCAGCTAATTGATTGCTCTCAGTCTCCCTCTTCTCCCCTCCAAAAGTATGCAAAATACGTACTTTTGACTTTGGTGGACTGAAGAGATTAGACATTTTTGCATAAAATGGGTGGTTTAGATCACTTGAAATATTTTTTTCTTTTAGCTAATGGTCTAGAGGTGAACTGATGGTTTGTTTCTTTGATAGACACACAGACTTTCACACATCTTGCCCAAAAAAGTTTTATGTTTTGTAAAACTTTCAGATACTTTCTGTAAATTATGTGAACCATGAAGTACATGCTGTCATCATGCCAAGTACTCATCTTAATTGCTTATTTGTACTGGCTTGGGATAATTTTCCTGAGTAACTTCCTTTTTTTTCACAACACTCATTGTGTTTTCTGTGCTGTAAAATCACTTACACATGAGTTAAGTGGTAAGAAATAGCTCAAAGTGTTTGTTCAACTAAAGGCACGTGCCAATCTTAGTTAATCACTCATGATTCAAAATTAACTTCCCAACACCAGTAGGGAATTATATTTGCAGATGCGATAGCCCAGAAACCATTCTGGCAGAACAGCACTCACATCCTATGAGGAGTAGCTGACAATTACCAGTTCTACTGATTAAATGTCTGGTAATTCAGCTAAAGAAGCAGCACGTTGTTTTCATTAAGTCTAACAAATCTCTGTTAAACTTTCAAACCCATTTGTCTCCTGTATCACTTCTTTCTTTGGTGAATTCCAAATGTCCTGACTCTTACGTCTGATCAGTCTTTTAGAAATTTGCCATAATACACACATTAAAAGACCATGGCATCACAGCAGAGATTCAGACAGTCTTTCTGCAATGAGTATTTAAATCTGAAGTTTTGATCATGAAATTTTTCCCATTTTCTTTCGAATCACCTGGCATATCAGCATCCCAATTTTCTACCAGAGTATTTAAGGAAGAATTGCACCTATGACATAATAATGAGCTGGTCCCTAATTAAAAGCAGCCATTAGAGAGAAAGGCAATTACATTCACCGAGTGAGTATTTTATATAATCAAATGATGCATAACAAGACACTGAACTGCGTTTTATTTCATTTGATGTTAGAACTGAGCTGAGCTCTTATGGTGGAGTGTGTACCCACTGACAGGAATTGGCAAATCCTGACCCTTGAATACCAGGTTCCACTACCGAGGAGATGCACAGTTCTCAGCAACTTTAGGTTATCTTATTGTTTCAAGTATGTAGTGGTAGAATGGAAACATAAGTGTCACTCACATAATTCACAGGGATGCTATGAATGCAATTAGAAGTCACTAATCAATCTTGCACTTGAGACCTAGTAATTCTTTAATTTGTATCAATGTGATATTTTTTCTCTTTAATGGCATTGAAGATTTCTCCCTTTCCTGCATGAGGATGTCTTAAGAAGATTTGCTTTTGCAAGGACCTCATATCTTTTCTTCTGAAAAGCTCAGTACGTTTATGCTTTATCTTGTGGCTCCCGACGTACAGGAAGGAAATACTCTACACAGAAAAAGGACAAAGCCAGCAGTGGATTTACACAGGCAGCTTTTCTTCTTATATCAACAAGTCCAGCTCTGCAAAAACTAGCACCCCTGGTGATACTGTAAGAATAAACTGCTCACACGCTGTCACAGGTTGTCACATGCTGTTTTCAGAGTGCAACGTGGACAGGCAGGAGGAGTGGATGGAGCAGGTTGCCCATGTGCCTCTTTTTGAGGACATGCTGTTGGTAAATTGAACTTGAACAGCTGGACAACAGCAAGGGAAAACAAGGAAAAGGTTTGAGATGAAAAATTGGTTTCTGGAACGTATTTCTGGGCAGTTACAAGAGCTGGTAAGAGACAATAGCGCCCACGACAAGAAATGGGTCTGCTCTCTTGGGGGAGGCAGCAACAACGATGGTTTGATAGACAAGATCAGTGCTAATGAATTGTGAGCACTTTTGTTTTATTTTAGGGATTGTGTTGGCACTATCCCTGAAACTGGGTGTTCTTAGTTGGAGCAGGAGTTGGTTGGAAAATTCATGTATTTTAAAGTTTTGAACTAAACTAAAAGTGACCAGTGTTCTGACTTAGCAAATCAAGTTTATTAGGAATTTAACGTGGCATTTTTAAAATTATATTTCTCACTAATTTGACATCAGGAAATAAAGATGGAGCTAATATTTAATTTTTTTCTGCTTCTTACTATGCTTCACTTTGGCACTTGTAGGGATAGTAATTGACATGACCAAGAAAAAGGGAAGAAATGGTGGCTTCTAGAAAATTTTATCATTCAGAGCTCCTCTAAGTTAAAAAATTCAGATTTTGACCTTCTATGTCAAAATGCCAGAGAGAGGAGGGCAAAAATAAACTAAAAACTTCCCATGAAGTACTAGTCAAGTACAAATAACAAAAGATCTCTGCTGGGAATCAAACAAATAAGTACCCAATAGGGTATATTAATTATATATAGGCAAAGTCATAAAAAGCAGAATTGGATACTTATCACTTGTGGAAATGTATTTTGGTAATTTTCTTGTTTCACAGTACAAGAAAATGCCAGAAAAGAAGACTAATCCAGTAGTAAGAGTGGTGAAACTGCTAACTGTCTAAAACACTATTTTATTTCCCACCAAATCCTAAGTCTGGATAACTAGAAAAATAAGGAAGTCTTGCTATAGCTGAGGGAAAGCACATATCACAGAATATTTGAAATATTCAGATGTCCTCATGTCAGCAGGTTTGACAAATTTGTGAGCAGACCATCAATAGAAAGAATTAGCTACACAGAATTTAGTTATGCTGCTGATGTGGAAAATGGCTGTAGACTTGTAGAGAGTACAGAAAATGTGACTTTCCCAGCTGTCAAACTGTTGATCTGGAAATACTTAGGTGGAGGTGTCCACTGGCCTTTTTGCGTACTCTCTGATGAAACCCTGGTGCTTCAAAGACTTCCTTCCTACCTTTTAAATATTAATTTCATACACAATTTATGCCATTAACATGTAGACCAAACTTTAGAACTGCTGGTACCTTGATGGCCTCATGCTGCCATCAGCTGATTGTGCAGTTTTTACCATTTTAACATTTCACTAATTGCTGATGCTCTTCTGTTTCCTTTCCCATTCTCCCTGGATCATCTTTTTGAGAACTAGTCCATTAGCGATGCCAATAACAAAGCAAGCTAGTTATAACAGTGGCAGACAAAAACCCCAAATGGTTCATCATTCCTTATAGGTCTTTAAATAGATTTTTTAAAGATACTCTTTTCTTCTGTAGTAATTGCTTTTATTGATTTTATTGAGTTCTGTGGAGTTTTGTGCAGTGGATGTGAATGCAATGCATATTTTTATAATTAATTATTTTTCTTCCATATTGTGACAGGAGCCTTGCAGCTGTGAGATAAGGTGATTTACAGTCTGCCATTTGGGAAAATAATTCTATTAGCCCACTTTTATTCTTAATATTACTCACTTGATGATTCATTTGAGGTGAATCTTTATCTCATGCTCTGCCCTTATCTTCCTCAGCGCAGACTGTCATCACATATGCCACATTATAAATGTCACGTTACAGATGTGATCACTTTCGAGCTTTTCTGATTAAATAGTGATTTTCTTTCCTCATTTTATAAGTAACAAAAGGCCAGTCAGTTATACTCAAAGAGTATTGGGCTTCTTTTTGAAAGACCTGCCTCCAAGCAGGTGAGAAGGCTTGCTTTACAGATTCCAGTTTGGATCTGCTTTTCTATAAGAACTAATGCAAATAGTCAAGCTGCGGCTCAGTGATTAAGTCAGAGATGGTTCACAGGAAAGCAATTTGAGCGGCTGTGATTTGATGCAGAGCCAAAATGGAAGGGAGATTTTTTAGTACCGAATAACACAATATAAATCTCTACAAGCGGAGCCCTGGTGGGGGGCATCTAGGGGCCAGTGTTAACACCAGCAGGGAAAGGAAGAGAGGAGATGATGTGGACTCTGCAGGACTGGGTGTGTAAAACTTAGTTAGGCAGAGTCACAGGCCAGACCTCTCTCCTGTATTTGGGCAACTGAAGTCTTTTTGTCAGAAGTGAAACAGGTAACACCTGGTAGTGCAAGTGCCATTTTTTCTCCCCCTTCTATGTAATAAGCTGGTGGGTAAAGCCAAGGAGATTTTAGACTGATTTCCTTACAAAAGTCGGTTTGAAACGGACTTCCATCAGAAACCAGTGCTGACTGATTGCTCCTCCACTGGGAAGCCAGACTGCAAAGAATCTCTGACCCAGAGACCCGCCCCTGAGCAGCAGAAGAGCTGTGCTCATGTTAAAATGGGATGCTGCTGACAAAAACCAGTGGCGACAGAAGCTTGCCCATAGTTGCAAAGTCACCTCTTCCTTTCTTCTTTTTCACTTCTGTTTTCTGCAGTCACACCTACGGTCTGCATTAAAATTTGCTTTCCTAGGGCAGAAACAGAAACCAGAATGGTAGGCTGACAGTCTCGCTAGGATGCGCAGGGTCCTCTGCACTCATCGTTTCCTCCTCGCTACAAGTCTTTGAGGCTGCTCAATATTGACACTGTTACGGAAGAGAGATGACAGAGAGATTTTTCTCACTGGTCTAATGCTCAGGGGTGCATATAGGTGACTCCATATTTACACGCAGGTGAATGAACCTATAGATATAAACAATTTCCTTATTGGTTAGATGCCTATTTAAAGATGTGGCCTAAGAATTACAGAAGACCTTGAGACTAAGAATGAAATGAAGATTTTTTTTTTTTTTTCCTTGCCAGTCTTGTATTTAGGCTGTTACCAAGCTTCATTCTCAGAATTTCAGCTTTCTCGACTGCTTTCATTGTATTTCTGAATCTGTACTCATGACCATAGTTAACACATGCAGTCACAAAGGATGATTTCTGCAGCTATTTTCGTCTTTCTGTCAGAGGATAAATGTGCAGCTTCAGTCTATGTATTTGTATGCTAAAAGTGTCTTTCCACTCTCATTTGCTATAGTGTGTAAATTGCCGTCAGCCTCTGTTAGAAGCTTTGGTTAATATGTACAACAAAGCGCTGTTTCCCTCCTGGTCCCAGTCCCAAACCAAAATGTTTTTCAGTCTCCTACTAGCTTATTAAATGAATATATTGTTTCCATTGTCCTGTCCAATTTAGCTGCAGCTGCCAGCCTTAGCACCAAGAGTCAGATCCACTCCAATTATTATTTCACATTAAGACAAATAAAACTTGGGGGGACAGCTTATAATGATTTTCTCTTAGTGCGCAGTAAGATAAATATGCTGTTCTTGGAGCTGGATGAAATTTTTCCATAGGAACTGTTTTCTATGAGGAAAACCTCAATTAAAGCGAATCAAATGTTCTGAAGACATACGTCAATTAAGATAAAATTTTGTTGGAAATCTGCCCCCTTCTTGTCTTGCCTGGAGCCCTGTTAGACATCCAGGCTCCAGACTCCCTTGCTAGTGGGTTGTGAAAAAGAAGGGGCTCCCAGACTGGCTTTCTGCCTCCTTTCCCCATATGCAGACTGCTGAATTGCCTGAGCCAGAAGACCTATGCCTCCCTCAGTGTTTGGTCTATCCAGCTCCAAAGCGGTCACATCAGCAGACTTTGCTTCTCCTGCACCCCATGGGAACAAGATCTGTAGCAGCACAGAAATTCAGGAGCTCTTCCTGCAAGTTTTCTTTAGGAAATATCCAAAGGAAATAGTTGGGTTGCTATATCCCCAGAAACCCTTTCCCCTACTCCCCTTGTATCTTGAATTATTAGTAATAATATTTTTAAGTGAAAAAACTCTTGTACTCTGGCTGTGGTAGTATTTCTTCCAGCTTTTGTAGTGCTTGGGAATGGGGATAAAAAGAAAAAAAAAAATAGAAGAGGAAACAAACCTGAAATTTCCAAGCACGTTGCTTAAATTTCCTTCCTCCTATTTTCTTAATAAAGAAACATGTTGAGAGAGATTCAGGGTAAGATGAGGCCATATGTGTGCAAGGCAGGACAGGTCAGGAAAGGAGGGAACATTGGATGCTTTCATACTGAGCCACTGGAAAAAGCAACTTTCAGCCATTAGTGCAGCAATACAGAGAAAGGACTGCAGCTCTTCAGCTGTAGATTTGGGCATCCACAACAAATGAATCCAACTTATTCTCTATCTCATCTTCTTGACCAATAACACAATCTATCTCTAGCAGGAGGCCTGTAGCAGTGCAGGACATGCAGCCAGGGAAGTCTTTCTGACAGACACTGATAAGTCTGTTAATAGCTACTATATATGATTAATATCAGCTGTATTTTATTGTATTCTTAGCATGTAAATAGTGACTCAAGAAGTCCTATGTGTGGAAGTTGGGAAATAGTGCATGCGAGGAACTATGTGTGCTTTCAGTATTACTCCATTATATCTGCTCCTGTTTGCATCAGGAGACAAGACGTCTGATGACATAGGACCTGGGTGCAGCTCTAAAGTTAATAATCCCTCCTTAGTGCAATGTTGCCTTCAAAAGGGATCTTCTTTCCTGTCATTGGGCTCTCTCCCTTGTTCCGCACAGTTTGACGTGGCCGTCCTCCCTGCACCTCCATTAAGCTAAGCACCGTTACCACCAATAACATCACTCTGCCACGTTAAAATTAGAAAAAAAGTAAACATTGAAGGCTTGACAGACAATTTTGCGGAATAAATTTAAATGTCTGGGGTGAGATAGAACGATCGTAGTTGACAACTGAAGTTCCTTCTTTGCAACTGCTCTGAATCAACATGATAAACTCAACTAAGCAGGCAAGAGTTGTCTCAGTTTTATAACATATCTTAACATTTATTGTGACCGTAATTGGAATTGGAAAAACAAGATGCTGAATCTCAGAGTGGCAATAAGATCTGATTATTCATATTCTAAAATAAAATTCTGCCATGACAAAAATATTGCTCTTTGGTGGCAGTTACAATGAATAAAGAACAATGAATCATTGACAGTAGTTCCCAGAAAATTTAAACAAAGAGAAAATATGCAGAATTAGAGTTTGTTATTGTTTTCACATGATGAGATCACAAAATCACGTTTGTTGGGCAGACAGGTCCAAGAAGCACATTCTCCATTTGTGCCAGGTGCTCTGCTTGGAGGACAATGCGAGGAAGACCTAACCTGCCAGTGTCTGCCATTCTCCTGGCTGCTCTCCTAGGACCTAGGCTGCCACACAGTTAGTTGGTGACACTGAACTTGGATGAAGTAATAGTTTTTTTTTTTTCCTTTTTTCTTTAGAGACATAGCCTTCCCCAGCATCTGAGGACTGTATCAAACCTCTTCTCTTTCTGCTGTGAGCATGGTACAACTTTTCTAACGCAGTGCTCACAGTGCTGTGTATATCAGAAAACAAAAAAAGATCCAAAAGCTCTCGGAAGGGAAGATGTTCCACTTCACATGCTAAGAAAAGAAGGGCACATGAACATGTGGCACATACACAAAATACTGGTGAAAGCTGCTCAGTTCCTGTGGGGATGAGTGTGGCACAAGAACTGCCATGAAACAGAACACTAAGAATCCTGGGGTTTGTTTATCTGACTGCTTGTATTCAAATTAATTTAGTTTAAAAGGCTGCCAGCTGAGAACTAGCTGTATGTATGTTCTAGCCTGCATCCTTACAGTGAAGTGAGCCAATGCAGGTTACTTTGTGACCAGCTGTGTGTCTGATCACTACAGTTTGTGTGCCAACTCAGTTGCTTGTCAATATATGAGAGTAAGATGTGTTAAACAGAGGAGATTTTTGAGCAGCTTTTCTTCTTTTAGGTTTCTCTGGTGTGCTGGTATTAACTTAGAGACAGCAATAAAAAAAAAAAAAATTAAAAAAAGTACAGGGAAGGTACCTACGGTTATTTAATATTAATTATTCCTGTATGTATAACTGCCTTAGAACATCTCCTTCTTACTTTAGGATCCCTAATGTGAAGGGGTCCTCACTCTTTTTAATGTCTCCTTGCAGTAAATCTTGTTCTTGTTAAAGAAGATGCATTTACATAAAATTGAACATTAACCAAAAGCTTCTTCAGAAGGGGTTGAGGAACAGAGACAGAAAATTAAGGAATTTTTCATTATTTGCCTTTTTCCTGAATTATGCATTATAACATTGCATTTGCAACTTAATACCTTTCCTCTCTTTTCAATGTGACTAGATGAAGGTCTCTTTTCCTGGAACTAAATGTAAAATCAATTAAGTGATCAGAGAAAGATACGCACCACAGTTAAAGGAACTCAGCACCTGTAAGACCAGCATAAGTCAGAAATATTATCTAATTTTTGCTTTTGCTGATTGAACAAAAAAATGTTTACTGGCAGTCATATTCATCAACCCTTCTGTAGCAGTGAAAAATGTATGTGCAAATGTCATACCCTGATCATAGTAGGCACTTCCCAAAACAGAAAAGACAAAGTCTAGAGGACTTGAATTCTTCCCAGCTGACTTCAGACATCAGTCTCATGCCCTTGGGCTAACTCTGTAATCAATGGGAAAAGGAAGGGATCTCTAGAGAGCAGTCAGCTCACCTGTGATCCTGATGTCTACATACTACACAGCCATCATAGAGAAACTACCCTTCTAACCCAAAGCACATTAATCACGTGCCTGAAGGGCAAAACTATGTCTAAGCAACTCAATTCTAGTAAATTGTTGAGTTCTTGTCCAGTTGGATTTATGAGTAAAGTTCTAGAAAGCAAGCCAAAACCTATTTATTTCTATCTTTTCCAAGGTTTCTTTTAGATTTGGTGTATGGGTGAGAAACAACAGTAAAAATAAAAGGATGTTTCATGTATGCTCACGCTGCTTAGGGAATCCCTTAAATCCCAGTGCTATCTTACATTCCTTCCAGAAGAATCAATTGTAAGGAAATTCTTGCGGGGGAAAAATGTTCAAACTGAAAACAGCTCTCTGTCCTCAGTTAAAGTGACAGAGACAATAAGCTTGATTTGTTCTATGCTCCGTTCTTCACATTATTGTTTAGACTTCTGCTCTGTCTTTTGGGCCTGGAAAGCACACAAAATAACTTGCATGCCAATTAAGAAGATAAGCCTGAAATGAGCTAGTAAAGATTCAACAGAGTGAGCAGTGCTTCAGTCCATCTTATTTAATTTATTTTAGAAATGTTCACAATTAAAAGAAGTTGTACATCATACTAAGAGGAATACTTGGATTCACTGAAAATGTTAGTAGCCATCTACATGTGATTGATGACATTATGCCTCAGCACCTGCACCACAGTTTTAAATTGACTAATTTATTTACAGAAAATAGGAGGAGCTCCTTGGGTGAAACCTTTAAAGTAGCTGCTTTTATTCACCAGGGATAGTATCAGACTAGAGGAAACTCTGCAGAAAACTGGCTGAAAAGTATTTGGGTATTTCTAACAAAACCAAAAGAAGATGAACCATTCATTGCAGTAGCGGAGATGTTTTCTTCTACAGCAAAGTCAGGCAGAGGGAAGGGTGTAATTGGAAATCTGTCCAATTCCAGTGAGGCGATTAGCTACAGAAGGTGTACATGTGCAAGGTAGGCATGTAAAAAATGAAGGTTATCATGTAGCTCAGAGGAAAACCAGGTAATGCCTAAATAAATAAAAAAGAAAAGCATTATTTTAAGCCTCTCAACCCATGCAAAGTGCCTCATGCACACAGATGCACATGAACAATCACTGCAGTGTCTAAGGTTATACACAGCAAAGACTTATGCCTATTCTTAACTCCAAAATATGTTCATTTGTTTTTCATTCAGTGAAGTTTTTCATGTGCTGAAGGTTAAATTTTGTTATGATTGAAGCTTAATGGTGAGTGCTGCAACTTTGCTGTTTCTTTGTTTCATAAACCTGAAAAAAGACTCTTATAAAATTGTCTCTAAAACAGAACAGTGTTTGAAGTTAAAAATAGGGAGGGTTTGAACATCATTTGTTGCAATCTATAACAAGTTTGACTGCTGAACTTTGGGTTCCACTAAAGTATGAGTCCAGACTTGCAACTAACTTTTTCCAACAGCTGCTGTTGTCCCACAAAAGCTTAGAGTTAAATACTATGAAACTTTGGGTTATTTGGTCTGGTTGAAATCCTTGTTTAGTAATCAGTGCTTATCTCTATTTGGAAATGTTGATAACTATTTTTTTTTTTTTAATCTTCCACTAAATGAAGTACTGTGAACCTCAAATAATGAGGTTGTGAGAAAAGAACAGAAACAGAGGAAATTCTCCACGAGACAAATATTTGCTCAAAGTCTGTTCTTCAACACTCGTTTGATTGTATGTACCCCCAGTTTAGAAATCCAATCAGTTAGCTGCTCTAATGAAAAGATCACAGAATCACAGATTTGTTTAATTTAGAAGAGACCTCTTGAATTTATCTAATCCAAATCCCCAGCTCAAGCAGACTCACCTAAGGCAGGTTGCTCAGTTGGGATTTTAGTATCTCCCCAAATGAAGACTCCACAGTTTCTCTGGGAAACCTGTTCCAATGTTTGACAACCCTTACAGTGAAGAATTATTTCCTTGTGTTCAGAAGGAATTCATATGTTTTAATTTGTGCCCATTTCCTCTGGTCCTGTCACTGGGCACCACTGAGAAGAGTCTGTCTCCCTTTTCTACATTCTGACCCGTCGGGTGTTTATACATATTGATAAGATCTCCCCTGAGCCTTCTCTTCTCCAGGATGAAGAGCCCCAGCTCCCCCAGCCTTTTCTCATATGAAAAATGGTCCAGTCTTTGTGGCGCTGCACTGGACTCTTTCTTGTACTGGGAAGCCCAGAACTGAATGCCGTACTCTAGATTTGGCCTCACCAGTGCTGAAAAGAGGAGGGATCACCTCACTTGACCTGCTGGCAATACTCCTCCTAAAGCAACTCAGGATGCTGTTGGCCTACTTTGCTGCAAGGACACATTCTTGGCTTTTGGCCAACTTGGTGTTCATCGAGAACCTTTTCTGCAACATTGCTTTCCAGTCAGTCAGGCCCAGTATGTACTGGTCCATGGGGTTCTTCCTCCTCAGATGCACATTTCACTTTGTTGAACTTCAGGAGATTCCCTGTCTGTGCTGACTACTTCTGATTACATTCTCGTCCTTCATGTGTTGGAAATTATTTCCAGGATTAGTTGCTTCATCACTTTCTGAGGGATTGAGGTCAAGCTGACCAGCCTGTAGTTCCCCAGACCTTCCTTCTTGCCCTTCTTGAGGATAGAAGTGAAATTTGCTCTTCTCCAGTCTTCAGCCACCTCTCCCAACTGCCATGACCTTCCAAAGATATTTGGCAGCAGCCTTGAAATGAAATCAGCCAGCTTCCTCAGATTTCATGGGTACAATCTGTAAGGCCACATGGATTCATGTGTTCAGTTTTTCTGAGTACAAACTTTGTAGTACTGAGTACTAACTTTGACCTCCTCCACCTAATCTTTCTTGCTCCATATTTTACTTCTGTGGCCTGTGATTCCTAAAGTCTGTCTTACCAGTGAAGACTGAGGTGAGGAAGGCATTGAGCACCTTTAGCCTCTTCCATGGCATCTGTCACCAGCTCCTCTGCCCCATTCAGCAATGGATTCATATTTTCCCTACTCTTCCTTTTGCTGACTTGTATAATTCTTTCTTGTTGACCTTTGCATCCTTTGCCAGACTCAACTCCAGGTCAGCCTTGGTTTTCCTATCCCTATCCCTGCAAGATCAGCCAGAAAATCCGTGTTCCTCTTTGGTGACCTGCCCTTCCACCTCTTGTATGCTTTTTTTTTCTGTTTGAGTTCAGTTAGTATCTCCTTGCTTACCCATGCTGGCTTCCTACTGCCTTTGCTTTATTTTCTATTCATCAAGATGGACCATAAATTACAAATACACTGAGATTTGCAAATTGAAGACTGAGCTGTGGACTTTGATCCCAAATTCAGTCCATGTTTTCAGTCCGCTATTCCCAATGAGCTTTTTCCTTGTACACTTTTTCCTAAGAACCTGCTTTTCTTGGTGAGCTGTTTCCTGTACTGGTAGCGAGGCACTTGTTTGTGTGAGCAGTTTCCCCGAGTTCTTCACATATGCTGTCTGTTGCTTGCTTTAATTGGACGTGTTTGAGACAAGCAAGGGAAAAGAGAGACTAGTTGGCACTATACAAATAATTGCTACTGCTGTAGTGCCACGTGCATGTGAAGTGACATAAATTGGCAGTGATAATAACACAAAATGATAATAAAGAACTTGGCGAACACTTGCTAAGTATGAGTATAGCCAGTCACAGCACTTCTCCAACACAGCTGAATGGATTTTAGAGACTGCATTCAGTTGAGAATATCAGCAAATCCGAAGTGCCTTCTGTGTATGCTCTTATTCACTCAACCAGAATAGAACTCTCATGTGTAATTGTGATGTACCTATTGTAAAAAAAACAGTATACATAGAACAGGAGATAGTAGAGACTCTATATAAATATATATATGTATATGAAAGATATATATACATTTGAAAGATAAAACACTTGGAAAAAATGTGATAAAGAAGGAAGCTGACTTTGGACTCAGAAAGTAAAACTTGTTGAAAGCTGCCATGTTTTTTGTGATAGCAGAACAATTAAATTGAGCTTCGACAATATTGCATCCAAGTCTGCTAAAAATTCTAAACAAATAGAATGAGACATGAGCTTATTTTGCACTCATTTGCAAGCCTTACTTTATCACTGGTTTAATAATATTTGAGACAACACAGACTTTATCATGAGATGGTGCCATTAAGTCTACAAGCGTACAAGCAAATGAGCCAGAAAAGTAATTAATTTTCTCCTGAAAAACAAATTGTCAGAAAGCACTTTTAGAAATACACCACGTGGAAAAATGGATCACTTAATATATAGGAATAAAAATGTTGTCAGAGTAATTGCTAGCAGTGTAGCGGTGTGGTAGTTTTTCTAGTTTCAGTCACTTTTGGCATAGTAAAAATTCATCCTATTTGTCTGACATTTTCTAGGCCTCAAACAAATGTTTGTGAAGGGTCACCCATTGTCTCAAAAGTGACCACCTGCAGTGGTCTTTTTTGGAATAAGTTCACCCAACCCTTGTCTTCAAGATTTGGAGAAGTATCATTGCTCCTGGGTTAGAGCTGGGACATGATGCTGCTGAGCTGAGGAAGGGAACTATCTGCAGTCTTCTCCTACACAAGGGCATGATGGTGATGACATAAAGACAGCAAGATCTACAAAGAGAGAAAAACTATTTTTAAAAGAGATGTACACTGAAAGGATGAGTAACAAGAGTGACACTGTGCAGTAAGAGAAACCCCAACTTGATATAAGCAAAAAATCTCCTCAAAATTCAATGAGTGGCTAGAACACACTTCTTGGAGAGGCTGTGGAATTTCCATCCTTGGAGATCTTCAAAACTGCCCTGGACAAGATCCTGGGCAACCTGACCTAAATTTGAAATTACCCAAGCTTCAGGCAGGAGGCTGGACTTGTTGACCTCCAGGGAGCCCTTCCATCCAAAATTATGCTGTGTATCTGTCTTAATGTTCAGCAAACACTATTCAATCAGAATGTAAAAGATGTGTATCTCATGTGACTGCGGGCCATATGCAGCTCCTGGCTGTAAGCTCTTCACCCCTAGTCTACACGAACACAAAACAGTCTAAAAAGTAAGAACTCTCTCTGATTTGGTAGATGACCACCAACATTTAATCGCGTGGTTTCTCTACCATACCAGAGAGGACATCATGACTAAGGATAAGGAAAATAGCCATAGTTATTACCATAACCCACATCTCAAATGACCTCATCTTTTGCTAGGATGTGCAAAATCAGAGGAAGAAATAAAGAAGCTTCCTTTAGAGGGATCAAAGCATTGGTTGATTAGAGCAGGATGAAGGAGTAAAAGACGAGCTGCTATAAGGCAAACCAACAATCAGGACTCACAAAGAACTTGAACAGTTCAAACCAGCATTGATCAATAGCCATAGTTTACGCTTGTAAAAATATATTAATGAGGTTTATTTCATGAGGTAAAGGCAAAGTGCATGAAATGAAGTAAAACATGAAACAGCAGTTATTGGTTTTGCGTTTTGCTTTAATACGTTTAGTTCATGGCTGTTCTTTTCTGCCTGTTGCATGGTTGTGTAGGTAATGATGAGCTGAGCCAAATGCTGTGGCAGTGTACATGGGAATGAAGAGCAGTTGTTTCTCAGATCAGAGAGGGTTTGTGGCCTTATCTCAACCTCCTGGAGGGAGAAAAAGACTTTTCCTTCATGTGTGGATGAATACTAAATTGTCTCTAATTTACAAGGCTTAGCTGGTTGGGAGCTAATATTAATTGGCGTTGGATATATGAATATATACTATGCCAGTAAGTCTGTAACATGTCTCTTACTACCTTTGTTAAGACAGAAATTCTCTGCATCTTTCAACTTCATTTCAGGTTATTTTTTATTTAGTCATTTTTCTTATCTTTCCTCTTTGGTCACATCAGAGCTAAGTAGAATTTGAAAAGGTGTTTCAAATAAGCATAAACAACTTAATTCTTTACACATAGGTTTTCATGTTCTCAAAAGATTTTTTTACATAATCCTGAAATATATTGTCATATGTTTACAAAGACATAAAGAAATTAATCATCCTTTGTTCTTAACAGCATTTGGAGAAATCACTCTTGTCTTTCTGAGTTTGGAAATAAATGTATTTCCATTTCTTCACAACTTCTATTAAATAATTTGCAAGCACGAATTACAAATCCCAATAACCAATGCTTTTCCTTTTTCCAAAAGGACAAAAGAAATCTATAGAAAGGTAAGCAAAGCAGATATTGTGAAGGAATGTTTCCAACATTCCTTCATAACACTTGTATACGTGCATTTACGAAGTCTCTTGAGACTTGTCCTTTGCTGGCAGAATACACAAACTTGACATTACTTTGATTAGCTTGAACATCTTATTTTATAAAATATGTAATTCAAAGATAAGTACTTGCTATTCTCAGTCTCAGTGGGTATAATAGTTTTCAATGTACCTTTTAAGCACAGGCAGGTTTGTAATGATTTGATCTATGAAAGAACAAAGTTACTATTTTGGGCACCTACACCAGCCTATACTATACCTATATTATATTCCACCAGGTATGGTGGAATACCAGGGAGTTTTGAACCTTTGTTTTTCTTCAGTTTCTCTGATACCTGATACATACTGCTTGTCATAAGCTACATACAGACTACCAACTGGTATTTCTTTTCTTTTCTTGTTCAGTTTTTTGTTTCTTCCAGGTAAATAAGTGTAATAATGCTGTGTGCTATACCCTTGCAGCGCATTTTGCTTTATAAAGGAAACAGAAAACGCTGCTTTTCTATCCCAGCAAAATGTAACTCCCTTTCTATATAAACTCTGCTTGTACAAATCACAAGGCAGTTGAATATGGGATCCCAGTTACTTGGAACATTAATCTTAGTAAATGTTATATTATCAGCACGTAGGTACCTGGTGACTTCTCAACACTATGTGTCATGCAGAGAGCACAGAAAAGTTTTCTCTGCCCTCAAAAGCTCTGAGGACAAGCAGAAGAACTGGGAAAGGTTCTGGAGCGGTGCTCGCATTGGAAGGGTGAGGGGCAGTGCAGCTGGGCAGCCACATCCCCCTGTCACCCTGCCTCACCTGAAGCTGTGGTTGTTGTGCCTTTATCTAGTCTTGTGAGTGTGCTGTCCTGACCATTTCACCTCATATTTCCTAGAGAGACCCTAATAGCTTTTTCTGTTTTTCTCTTTCCAGATGCAGTTTCTATGCATTCTTCTCTTGTTTGAGCCTTAAGAGCTCCAGAGAAACGATCTTGTCTCAGTATGTTCATGACATTCACTGGGCATCTTTGTTATGCAAATAGAGATGCAGCATTGATTTCCTCTGTTTAGCAATGTAGCAAGAGACTCCTTCAAGTTCGGAGTCATGTAGAACTATACATAATGTAAAAACAGAGTCAGTCAGTTAGTATTTTGCTGGTAAAAATTTGTTTCCTTTATCTGAAAGCCAAGCAGAATCATCTGTGGTAACATGATGCTTCACATTGGTTTTGCAGGAGAAAGCAGGTCTTCATGCAGAAACTTGTCCTTAAGTAAAGGTCCCAGTTTTCAGCTTTGCTGTTCCTTCCAAAAAGAGTCCCCCAATCCTTGGGATCCACAGCTTACTGGTACAGTTTCCTAGAAGATTGCTATAGTATTGGCAGTCAACTGCTTCTGGAAATTTTCTTGTGAGGTAAAGGCTCAAGGAGATGTGCAGATTTCTGGAAACATCAGAGCTTCGAGTCTTGTGAGCCTGGTTTGGGATAAGGACTCTGGTGTTTACACTCCTTTGTGAAGTTAAAAATCTACTTTTGAACAATTTTTCCTACACAAAGGAAATTCTTGTTGATGAACAGTGATGGTGGTAATGGGTAATTCAAAACCCATCTCACCACTCAAGACCGCAGCATCAGTGAAGCACTGTAAGTGGAGGTGACTCTTCCCAGAGAAGCAACGCATTCACACAACACTGCACAGAGGTGCTAGCCTGGGGTCAGGAAGCCAATTAGCCTAACTAATGCCAGAGAGAATAAACTCTGCTTTCACAAAAGGGGCAATGCCAGGGTGCCAAAACTAAACCTGTGCCCGGGTGAGATGGTCTCTTTGGACCTAGTTCAGACATCTTCAGGAGACTGCATTGGGCAGTCCAGACACAGCCACAGGATTTCTCTTAGGGAGACCAATCTGACCAGTTAATGAGGGTCAGACTATAACCTGCCTGCTCTCTCTTGGACAAGCTGAATTGGCTTATGCAAGTTTTCCCTGCTGGGATCTGTCTGTGTTTGAAAGGTTCCTCAAAGTTTTGCTGATCCAGGCCAACACTGAACAGGTCTGCAACAAATATTGACAAGGGCTTGCAGAGGGAACCTGCAAGGCACCAAGACACAAGGCTAGTTCTTCCCAAGCCTTTGGCATTCCTTGTTTTGATTGCAAAAAGTTAGGAACCAATGCACTGTTACAGTTCTCTGTTTTGCACTGTTCTGGGACGTCTATGTCTACAATGGGAAAATCTACAGTCACTAGGGCTTCATGTCACTAGAAAAATTATCTCCTCCCTTTAATGCTACAGGGGAAAGCTGGAAAAAGATCTTTCTTTAAATTTCTATTTCAGAGCTACCAAAACTTAATCATTTATCATCTCCAGTATGGAGCAGAGGTATTATCTGAATGTCTGAAGTATGCAAATCTTGCTTTAACTGATTACATCGGATTTATAAAGTTTGGTTTGGGCTTAATGATGAAATTTTTGTGATGTGTTTTTCCTCTTAAATTAAAGTAATATATAAAATATCCATCATGATGTCCTTTTCCCCAGGTAATACATATAAAACAAGAACTCTAGAGAGTGGGGGCCTCATCTGGCAGGATTTCAATGAAAAATTACCCTAGCTAACTAAGATGAAGGAATACAAAGGGGAAAAACAATCTTAATAACTCATCTGTAACTGCTTTTGTGAAGACAGAGATACAAATAATAAATACCAATATGATATAAATACAAAAAATAGATATTATTAAAACAAATATCTGTTTCTGTATTTATATATGTATATAATTTATTCAGAAAGTGCTTTGTTTAAATTTGTTTCCATGGAGGGTTTTGTTCTATGGTAGTTTATCTTGCAGTCTGAAGATAATCAAAAATCCAATTCACTGTTGCTAGGGGCATTATTATTTTATCTTAATTTGGAGAAAGCTTATTCTAATGCATTAAAACTTTTCTTCAAGCAAGAGAAAGAAGAGACTAGCTCTGTAATTAGAACAGTTTTCCTACAACTGGTTCGTGACACTACTTAAAAAACAAACAAAAATAAGAAACAACAAAAAGAAATTCACTCCAAGTCATTTCATCTTTCATTTCAAGGAGGATTAAAACTTTGTCTTTACAGTAATTTAGTAATGTATTATTAGTATTCAATATCAGTCACAATGTTATAATTCATTCAGTAAGTATTTCTCAGTTACCTGGTTAACATAAAAATTCTAAACAACCTCTGATTTTACTTCAAAAACCAATCAGCCCTTTTGTATGTCATTTGCCTTTGAGCAGATAAGAAGCTTACAAAAGTAAAATTACAGTGCTTACTCAAAAAACTAATCTCCACTGGGCTGATTTGCCACCAGCCCCTCCCCAACCTGCAGCAATATTTTCAAAGATTCATTTTTCACGTGGCCAATATTTCGCTTGCTGTCAATTTAAATTCTTAGACCAATAAATCAAAACCACTTATTTCTTGAAATATTGAAAAAGCAAGCAGCTAAAAGGGAATACTTAATTTCTTGTGTAAAGAAAGAATGCTGGATTTGTATAAGGGAGAGGACAAGACTGTTTGTGACCATGACAAATGAAACCAGTCAGGAGCTGGTACACTCAGTCCTGTGAGTCTTTAGTGCAGGGCAGGAGCAACAGTGTTCGGTACCCACCAGGACCTGGAGTAACTCCTGCCCTGTGATCAGTAGCTTAAAAATTTGTAGCTGTAGGAGCTACTTAGTGGAGTGGCCATCAGGTCCAGAGGCCCTCTGCTGTCCAAGGTCTCCTTTAGGTTTTAGACATTTAACTTCACTGGCATAAGCTAACTCGCTCTCCAGAAAAACTCTTGGAATTGTCTTGTTTGCAGCACCTTTAGTTGCACTCTGATCTGATCCAGATAGTCGGAGAAATGCCATCCACACAGATTTGACCCAAACAGGTTGACTATGCAAGGAACATAGAATTATCTGTGGCTATATGCATATGATTAGCATAATGGTGTTTGTCAGGTGTGATATAATTTAAAGTGGGTGAAAAAGTCTGATGATATACTGAACATCCACAGCATCATTTTTTCAAACTAGACCTATACAGCTTTTATCTTAACTACACCAGTATACAACACTTGTGACAGGATCAGCAATGAATACAAATGAAAGAAAAATCTGCCTCCAAGTAAAAGAGGTGAACATCTGAGAGGATATACAGAGTTCCTCAAGAGCTGTGTCTCAGTGTGCATTATTCTAGCTTCATTGTCTAAATAAAACTGACCTGTGCTCCATTCACACGTCGTGACAGATACAGGAAGGCTGATAAGTGCAAACATTAGCCATACTTCTGGATCTCTTCAGGTTTGGTTTTGGTTTTTTTGTCTTTTTGCATTCAAAAAACTATTTTCTAGAGGAACAGTCACCCCTGGGAGCCTTGTAGCTCTGTTTGTGGGGATTGTATGTGTCTTAATATTTTTACCTGAGGTGCAAGGTGTAGTAGAAGGAAACCAATATTTCACTAATGAGTTGACAGGTTCCAGAACAAAACCCATCTCTTATCATCCCAGCTTGGATCCCCAGAGATGCCAGAGTCCCAGAAAGTCCTGGAGCCATGAATGGATGGAGGCTCGTTGAGCCCTGGAGGAAAGCTTTATGTATCTCCAGAGTGTTGCTTCTTCCAGGGTGTCTGCTCTCTGGTGACTCCCAAGCTAGTTAGATGTCCGGTCTAGTGTGGTTCTCTTACACTGTTACAGAGGGTGAGAAGAAATTTCTGGATTGTTCTGATGACTCTTTTATCTAGACTGAACATTCATGGGTACGCTGTCAAACACACTCACCATTTTCCCAGAAATGGGAATAGTGGATGAATTTCAAAGCAAGTTCACAGCAATCACTCTTTACCCTGCCTTCACCCTCTGCCTCATGGTAACTGAATCGCTGAAGAAATGACTCAGGACATTTTCCTTCTCAAGATCAGAGTTGCATCAGAACCATTTTTACTGATACATAATCATATGATTCTAGACACCAGGAGAGCTCTTTAGTCCCAGACTAGACACAATATTTCACTTATACACTTGAGTTTTCATCTGTAAATTTTCATTTTGGATTTTTTTTTTTAATATAAAAAGGAACCAGACAAAATCTACATTTTATTCAAACACTGAGGGAAAAAATGTCTCTCATTACATCTGCTCAATGCTGCAACTACTTCATTTAAAATAACAGCAGTATCAAAAAAGAAAAAAAATATCTTAAACGTAACTACATATTTAAGCTTTCCCTTTGCAGTTGCTCCAGGCTCAGTAGTGTGCAACGTTCAGAGTAATTTGAATATAATTTAAGCCTTTTTTCAAAATGTGTGTGTTACGAAATTCTGAGCCTCTGGAGGTGAGCAGACACCATGGGCCACCTACTTTACTATTTTGCTTCAGAGATTTGACTTATTGAGAAGTAAGCTTAATGCAAATAAAATGGTTTTCCCCTCCTGGCATTGGCAGGCATACAGAAACGCAACAGAGGAGCAGATTACCTAGAGACACTCACTTCTCAGAACTGTGTTTGGAAAGAATAGAAAGCATTTGCATTCAAAACAAATCATGTGTGACAACCCCTAAGCAGTGCCTCATTTCAGAAAGTGCAAGCCTGGGAATGAAAGTGAAACTGTACATAATTGTCAATTAAAATAATCTAATATAGACTTTTCCTGCCTTTTGGGGGAAGGGTGGGCAGAGACTTTCTGGAAGCCCACTATTTTTCATTTCCTTAGCATATATTTTAAAGTTCAGGAGAACTGAATCACATCTGTAGCCAACAAATATTACACTCCTCATGGGAGAAAAGGTGATGGAAGAGGCACTATCATTTCAGATCACCTCTCAGCAGTTCATATCCACAACTGGTATAAGCTAATATAACTTCATATCAAAATTAATTCTAAAACAATTTCAAAAAGAAGAGTGACTTCATATTAGAATTCAACAATCCCCATTTGGGAAATCTAACGTACTCTATCTTAGACAGTTGCATTCAGAAATGAAAACCAGAGAGTTTCTGTCAGATTACTCAGATCAGAAATAAACATAGCAATGGCAGCATAACCAAGGTAAGTAGAAACACATGGAAATTCCTGCTTGCCCAAGCATTATATATACACTATACATTGGCTGGCTGCACCTTTGGATTTACAGGATTTAAATCAGATCAGAATTTGGTCCTGGGAGTATTCAACAGGCAGTTCTGGGAAAGGGTCCAGAAGAATTCAATCAGTAACCATGAAGACTCTGTCATTTTATAAGATATAAGTTGCAGACTGAAAAAATATGTATTGTTAGGCAGTAAAATTATAGTTTTATTTCTTATTGAATTTGGAGCTACACTGCAAGCTGTAGAAAATACTCAGCTAATAGAATGTTGTGTATGTTTACTGAATCTGGAAAATACCCCCAGGACAGCAACTCTCAATCCTGCCAGGATGCTTTCCATAGGCCCTGAGATACAGTTGTACGTGTGCGAATACCAAGTGTGTTTCACGGCCTTCCATTTTATTATTGCTATTTAGTAAGATGTTTTGTCAACCGTATGAGTATGTGGTTATTTAACAATGTATAAACCTGAAAGGTATTTTAAATACTATTTTAGTAACGTTCAGGTGTTAACCTATGGTTAAAACAATCAAGGTCGTAGCACAGCAGCAGCTCAAGCTCTGCCTGCCTTGAATACGCAGAGGCACACCACAAAGTCTGGTTGCAGAGTTGGACCACAGCAGTGAGAAATCAGTATATGCCATGGATTTGCCATGAATAGATCTACGTATGGAGAGCTACGCCAGGGCATGGCTGTGGCTGCATCACCGACCCTGAGATCTCAGCTGTAACTCTTTCTTCCAGGTATTCCTTCCAAGACGAAGAAGACATGTTCATGGTAGTTGATCTCTTACTTGGAGGTGATCTGCGTTACCATTTGCAGCAGAACGTCCACTTTAACGAAGGAACTGTCAAGCTGTACATTTGTGAGCTGGCACTTTCCCTGGATTATTTGCAGAGATACCACATCATTCACAGGTGAGTGAATTTCATTTGAGGGATGGGCTGCTTTCTTTTGGCAGAGCAGAGGAATTTTATCACATACCTGATTACATGGTTCTGTTTATTCAAAACCTCTGAAAAGTTTTCATCATTATCCAAGGGTGGAATTTGGCTACAAAAAGTATTTTAAGTGTTAAAACACTTAATTTTAAGTGTTTTCTTTCTGCCCTCAGCCAGTCAGTAGCCCTATATCCTTCCCACTCTACCCTTTTCTTATTTTTTATCTCATACCATGAAGTATGTTTTTTACTATGGTCTTTAAACACTAAATACAACCAATAACAACCTCCTGGCTGCTTTTAATTTATTTTTAGTTCTCCAGTGCCCCAATGTTCCTGAACAAAAAATGTTGTAATTCAGTACAACAACTTTGCACAACAACATCAGGGAAAGGCCACAAAACCAGAGGCTGAGAATACAGAACAATTTGTTTGCTTGCAGAATCTGCATGAAGGTCAGAAGCAGGATGAGAAGCGGGGAAATAAGAGAATAGTAGAAATGAATTGGAACAGTGATAGACGTACATCCTTTTTTGCACTTCTTAGATTACAACATTCTGTTATTTTCACTGCTTTACAGCTGGCAATCATAGTATTCATGTCAGAAAAGGTGTTAAGCATCAGAGCCTGTTCGTTTTCCTTAAACAATTTGGCATTTAATTGAAGCAGTCGGGTAACTTGTCTTTTTATGTTAACACAACAACAGTGACATTATAAAATGGTGGGCTTGATCCTCTGTTTTACTCTTTAGGCTACATTCAGGATATTTCTCCCTGATTTACAATAGTCTGAATAGAAAAATAATTAGGTTTGTGTGTTACGGAAGCTGGATGTGAGTTTCAGAGACCAAACTATACTGAGCTGTGCCATAGATATTCAAGTGTCAGTATAAATACATTTATTTATTTATTTGAGATATATATCTACACAAATACATGAATTAAGAGTTTTCATCCCATCCACCTTCCAGAGCTGCCATGTGATGTTGTAATAAAGAACCAATAAAAAGTATGATCTGAATTTCTGAAGTGAGAGGGACCATACAAAATCTCTCTGACCTGAGGGGGAGTGGTAGATGGGTGTTCTGTATTACTGAAACTGTACAAGACAAAATTCAAGTAAACACTGAAACTGTGTTTTTCTTTGCAATTAAAACTCCTACAAATGTTGCAAGCAATTTCTGAAATTTTGTATCTTCAGTACATTGTTATTATGTTAGTACATTTCCATGTATTTTGCATACTTTTTCCTTTCTCAGTGAATATTTTAGAAGTGGAGTTCAGAATTTTGGCTGACCTTTGTTTCCAAGCCTTAAGGAATGTTCTTGGTGAAAAACAAATTGATGAGCATTTTTCTCACCCTCATTTTAATGACAAGACATTTTATGCAAATAGGCTGTCAAAACATTCATCAGAGAATCCAGTTGGTAATAAAAAATTGTATTTTGCTACAAGCCTGTGACTTAAAAGTGTTTCGCAGAAAAGCCTCTAAGAGGTGGTAGATGTCTTGAGAGAATGAAGGACTGAATTGAAGTCATTGTGGCTGTTCATAGTTTTTGTGACAGTGTCTGCATTGCCATGGTCTAATTGTGAAATTGGGCAAGACACTTTGCTTCTGTATTACTTAATCATAGATTCATAGAATCATAGAACTGTCTAGGTTGGAAGGGACCTTTAAGATGATCTAGTCCAATCATCAACCTAACTCTGATAAAAAACCATCACTAAACCATATCAATAATCACTACGTCAACCCGTCTTTTGAACACCTCCAGGGATGGTGCCTCAACCACTTCCCTGGGCAGCCCATTCATGACTAGTAAGCACTTGATTTTACTGAAGTTTCTCTTTTGCACTGGTTGTAGTATACAGTAACACCACTGGCTTCAACACCTATTGATTTGCAGCAAGCCAGGGAAAGCACAGGGGTTTGGAGCTGGTTGTTGGCTCCACTTGGGGGCAAGTTCTGGGGTTTGGTTTTTGTTTTCACTCTACACCAAAAGTTTTCACAAAACCAGACATGTCAAAATACCTGTTTCTTAACCTGTGGTGGGTCTCAGTGGCTGGTTAGCTGGGATTATTTTTTAGGGTGTAAAGGATCTGGTTCAGGGCTCTGCTGTGTTATAGAAAAGATGTTTATTTTGAAGCTGGCAGATCTGACATCTGAGCACAGCTCTCCCACTTCGCTTACTGCCCAAGGTCACCCAACTGTGGCACAGGGAGCCTTTTGTCTCTCATCTTCCCACCAATTACCATAAAATCCCAAACGATCCACACTCCAGTGAACATGTTGTTTAGCCGGGAGAGTCCCAGCACATTGTGCCTTCTGCCTCACCACCACCTGGAACAGCACTCTGCGGGATGGGTCTTCAGCTGCCATAAATCTCTGCAGCATGGCTGGCATCAAGAGCTCAGTGCTGGTATAAACTGGCTCAGGAGCTGAGCCACCAGCACAGCACGGTGAGGAGATGTGTAGCCATTACTTTACTGTTGCAAACACACCGTCTCGGTCAGAGATGAAACCAGTGAGACGGCTGGTGTTTATACTTCGTGGTAGCAAACCTCAGCAATATCATTGTGACCAAGTGCTTCCAGTCAGCATTCACATGCTAACCTACAAAACTGTGCTAGATCTTTCACTTTTAGATGAGTGCATTGGCAGCAAAAGTGGAAAAAAAAAAAAAAAAAAAAAGAAAGGTTAGTGAGTCACAGAGTCATTGAGAGAGCCCCCTACTAAATTTTGTCTGGGCTACAGAGAAAGAATAGTGGAATGATTCATCAGACTGGGTAGGTGGATTTTCAAATTGCAGTATTATAAAGGGCTGAATATATGAAGTGTGAGTCAGGAACTTAACTCCTCCTCAATATTTACAGATGTGTATGAAATATGTTCAGGTTTCCGTTAGGATTGCATCCGGCAACATGACAGAATGTTTTTTTCAAGATTAACATGCAGCCCCAGGAGTTTACTATAAAAAGAAGTGGTAATGAAGGGGACAGGAATTATCAGGCATGTATGAATGGATGTGGAAGTGTCCAGATCAGTGCTATGCCTTCCTCACCAATGGAAGTATTGTTTCTGCAGGGAAAACTTTAACCATACTTAGTGTAAAAACCACTGCTGTTCTTGTAAGTTTATGAAACTTGTCATTTTTATTAATCACATCCATGTATATAAATCCATGTTCATCATACACAATCCTGCAATGGTGGCTTTATTTGTTACAGCACAATAATGAATGCTGCACTGTGTGTCTCACTTGCAGCTCTATTGTAAACACTTGTGTTTACATAGATGTCCAGCCAGAATTGTAAACGCTTTGAAAAGAAAAGCTGTAAGTTTCAAGCTATGGTCTGAAGATTCTTCTGGGCAAATTTTTCAGTTACACAAGAGCTAACTTAATATTGAGATATCTCTAAATTGTTGGTCACAGGTAATGGCTACATCACAAACTCCTATTTCCCCACAGTCCTGCTGCAATAGTATTTTAGCCATATTTCTTAAATGAAAAAGTAATTCTTTAAAAGCTGGAGGAGTGGTGTTTATTACAGACCCTTGGATCCAGTATACACAGAAAGATTTCTGACAATTCACGTGGTCTCATTCATTCTCAAATGTTGGATCAAATCAGGCATTCTGCATTAGCAGACATCAAGTTTCAAGACGGTATGACTAAACACATTCTCTCCAGTGCTGCTTGTATAATGTCAGTGAATAATGTGTTAGATAAAAGTTTTCCCATCAAAGGCTGAATAAACTTATTTCAGCCATGAGTAACTCAACCTTCTCCTTTCACAAACGTTGCTGTTCATACATTTCAATAAAACCACCTGCTTCCTTACCAAAGTAGGCTGCCCATTTTCATTCAGCTGGTTCTTCCAGCAGTAGCTCCTCTGTTGTCTCTTCCAGGAGGCTCTTACAGCTAGAGCTTTGGCTCGGAGCAACGCTGGCCCCGTGGTGCTGCGGCTGCTGCCCAAGTAACACGCTCATGCTGATAAAATCACATTTTCTCTTTCTAAGGGGGCAAGCGTTAACTGTGTTGCCCTTACAACTTTTCATCGTTGTTTGGCTCCATTGGTTTACATCTGCTCAGAAGGGAGGCTGGATGTGGCAGATGTCTGGAAAGGAAATTGCAGTAACCTTCCAGCATAATTTTAGGATACCATACTAGCTATTTGATCTGCATGCCCAGGGCTTTTTTATTTCAGTGGTTTTTTTTAATGCAAGACCATTTGTGTGTGTATGTATACATATATAAGCATACATATAAATTTTTGGTTGAAGTACAATATGACTGGAATCAGTCCGGCTTGGCAGCTCTGTCGTGTGTGGCTGTGATCACCACTCTGTTTTCCATTCCCACAAATTCTGCATCTGATAAGGAGTAGCTCAGCTCCATATTCCAGTATTCCAGCTCTGAACAACTACTTAGCAGAGTGCAAGGTGGGCAAAAGCTAAGAGAAAATGGTGACAAATCAAGCATTACATTTTCTTCTGCCAGCTGATGCACTGCAGAGTCAGGGTGTCTTGCTGCTGTCAGCTAGACAAGATGTACTCTTTGTTCAGCACTGCTAAGCTGGGCTATGGTATAGGAGATTCCTATTTGTTCATTGCCATTGAGCATTCAAAGTGTCCAGCAGTCCAATGAAATAAGATGTCTCAATAATTCTTCTTGAAAATGGACCTTCCCAGTCTCACTTGTTATACCCTACACCAAAAGAACAAACTCTGACTGAAAGTGTTCCCTTCATAACACTGCCCATTTAGTATGTAGGGAATTTAGTAGGTTTGGGAATTATTTAAAAATGGAGAATTTGCCCTTTGTTGTTTCTCACAGATGTCACAGGCAGGACAGTGCCAACCTGAGATTTACCAGAACGTATTAAAATGACACAGTTCCTTACAGATTTCAGCTAATACTAGCAGTCTCTTTCTTGCTGGTAAGCATATGCAGATGAAGAAGAAAATGTAGTGAAGTCTGAAGTAGATGAAAAGGGGAAAAATAACCATAATTTGACTACTATTCATAAGTACTACCAAAGATCATGACAGGTCAAGAAACCTGTCCATAGAATGTTCTTAATTTGTCTTCACGTGTCTCTTCCATGTCTTTGTATCAAGCTCTTTAAACAAATGCAAGCCCACATTATTTCCAAGAACAAATTGCAGGAACTGAGCAATGAGTTATGCGAGAGAAGCAAATTAGAAAACTTACTAAAAGCAGCGAAAAAAGCACCACTAGGCAAACCATAAAGAACAAAAAACCTGCTGAATGCTTATGAACCAGCACTGATCAAAAAGAAAGTGATTCACAAATTCTAGGCAAAAAAGGTATTTAAATCTCAGTCGTGTCCTTAAAAAAAGAATTAGACATCACAAGTTATAAATATGCAGAGAAAAAAACCTTTCAACTTTTGAATGGAGTTCTCTACCTACAAGAACAAATTAATTTTACTTCTGTTTGGCAACAGTAAAAAAAAAAGTTATTTGATATACCAGATGACATACTGCAAATAAATGAAGTTGTTTTGGAAACACACTGAGATTTCAATATCCAGAGACTAGATTATTAATGAAGTAAAACTGCCTGTATTGGGGAAGAGAGACAGGGAACATTCTGAGATGTGTGATGCTCCATTAGGTGCTCCAGTCCTGCCACTGATATAATTTTTTATTCTGGGCATAGTACGCTCTCCCTTCATCCTCAGATGAAATACCAGAAGACACCCACCACACCCTCACTCCTTTCATACCTCATTGCCAAGGGTTTCTCATTGCAGTCATCAGAGGATTGCTTGGTTCCTTACAGTTTTAAAGTGGAAGTTGGACCCACAGGCAGAGGAGAAACGATGCTGGTTGACGTTCCTTTTCACCTGACACACCTTGCTGAGGCCAAAATCTGCCACCTTTACTGTGGGGCTTCCGCATCTGTGAGAAATCAAAATATTGTTGGATTTCAGGTCCCTGTGTACTATCTGGTTTCTGTGGAGGAAAGCCACGGCGCTGCTGAGCTGCCACATGAAGCTGTGGTTCAGCTGAGCATCGGGGCTGCCAGACAGCAGGTATTTGTTCATGTTGCCACCGTCGCAGAACTCCATCACGAACCAGAGGGAGCAGGCCGACCTGGGATCCATGCATCTCCGCCCTTTCAGGCAGGTCTCAATTAGCAGCAAGTGGCTGTCTGATTTTCAGTAACAGTGACTAATTGGCTGAAAGACTTGGCCATTCTGCAGGATGCACTCCTCCAACTGGATCACATTTTCGTGTTGCCTCTGGATGCTCTGCAGGGCCCAGAACTCTTGCAGAGCCAGTTCCACGTTTTCGGGCACGTTGCAATGCATCTTTTTTACAGCTACTTTGCTTCTGGTTTGATTAACGATGGCTTCATAAACAACCCCATAGCTCCCCTGGCCCACTTCTCAGATGATGCTGTACTTGGCTTCCATAGCCATCCCCCACTTCGGCCCAGTGAACAGCAAATCAGAGGAAAATATTTGAATTCATGGCAAGCAGTCGTCACCCTGTAGTAAAACCCTCAGGCCCCTCTCTCCGCTGGCCCCTCAGGCCCGGCTCATTCCCCTCAGCCACAAAAGGGGTTTATAACCCCTTTTTGGGTTAAAAACTGGCTGGAGAGCCGGGCCCAGAGAGTGGTGGTGATGAATGGAGTGAAATCCAATTGGGGGCCGGTCATGAGTGGTGTACCACTGGGCTCGGTACTGGGGCCGGTTCTCTTCAACATCTTTATCAATGATCTGG
>JAOXNO010000033.1:53957022-53997814 GCA_028565335.1 Limnodromus scolopaceus | reverse complement strand
CACTGGAACAGGTTGCCCAGAGAAGTTGTGGATGCCCCATCCCTGGAAGTGTTCAAGGCCAGGCTGGATGGGACTTTAAGCAACGTGGTCTAGTGGGAGGTGTCCCTGCCCATGGCAGGGGGGTTGGAACTCAATGATCTTTAGGGTCTCTTCCAACGCAAACCGTTCTATGATTCTGTTGGGGCTGTTTACACAAAGAGAAAGCAAACAGGGTCTTGAAGGTCATTGTAGGTTAAAAACTAGTTTGTGGCTTTCTGTGATCTTAACACATTATTTTTTTTTCCAAGTGAAAACAGTAACTTCAAATGCCTATTTCTGCATAAGGAAAAAATACTAATACAAGAAATGAGCTGCATAATTAAGAAAAAAACCTTTAAACTGAGTTTTTCAAGGTTTATCCTACACAAGATAGAGTTAGATTGTCAACACTAAAGAGAAAAAAGCATGAGAAAAACTTCATCAGGGTTGAAATAATGTCTACTGAAACCGATGTAAACCTTCCATTAACTTCAAGGGCCTTTGTCTGGATCTTGCTTCATTTATATCCTTATGACAATGCAAAATCCATTTAATTTAATTTCTCTGTTGGTTATTTTGAAACAATCTCCGAGAAAAAAACCCCTTAGCATTCTGCAAGGGCGTAGGCTGCCTTAACTGGGCATGTTTAGTTTGGAGAAGAGGAGGCTGAGGGGGGACCTCATTGCCCTCTACAACTGCCTGAAAGGAGGTTGTAGAGAGGTGGGTGTTGGCCTCTTCTCCCAAGGGAATAATGACAGGACCAGACAAAATGGTCTAAAGTTGCGTCAGGGGAGGTTTAGATTAGATATTAGGAAGAATTACTTTACTGAGAGAGTGGTCAGGCACTGGAACAACCTGCCCAGGGAGGTGGTGGAGTCACCATCCCTGGGGGTATTTAAGAAACGTGTAGACGTGGTTCTTCAGGGCGTGCTCTAATGCCCGAGATTGTTGGGTTTTTTCTGTCCGTGGGTGGGTGTGGTGTTTGTGTGTGTTGGTTTGTAGTGTGTTGTGGTGTTTGGGTTTGGGTATTTTTGGCTTTGGGTTTTTTTTTTTTTTGTGGTTGGACTGTATGATCTCAAAGGTCCCCTCCAACCATGAATATTCTGTGATTCTGTAACTTTAAGCCAATGAATTTTAGTGATATATGTGTAAATATGGGTTCACCACATCCATACTGAGACAAGCATACCTTGTGACCCACAGAGTTTTATTGTCAGTAGGCTCTAGGTATTACTGCTACCCCTGCGGGAAGTTTGTTATGGGCTGCGGTTCCAGTTGTGGTTTATAAGAAGCCACTTGGTTGATACTCCTGACCCAAAGGGTGGAGAAAGACCTCTTTGCTCCCTGCGGAACTTGCCTATACATAAAGGATCATGGGAAAATTCAGGTTGAAAGGGACCTCAGGAGGTCCTCCCTCTAGTCCAACCCACTGCTTAAAGCATGATCGGATGTGATATCCGGTCAGGCTTCCCAGGGATTTATGTAGTCATGTCTTGAAAAACTCCAGGGATGGTGACCACACAACACTTCTGGGCAGCCTGTTCCACTGTTTGTCCATCCCCACAGTGAAAGTTTTCCTTTATATCCAGTCTGAACCTCTCTTGTTTCAACTTATACCTGTTGTTTGTGTACAAGGTTTTATCTTTTGAATGAAAGTGAGTACGTGTCTTCTGTCTATTAAAATGAAAGCAGTTAAGGGCTACTTTACAAAAATCTACGACTAAGTTTTTTCTGTAAGCTGCCTTTGGTTAATGAAGACTTGAAACCTCAATGGTTCTTGTTCAGAGAAAACCAACCACCACTGAAAAGTGGAAATACTCCTAATAGGTCACACTGGTAAAACTGCTATCAACTGAAATGCTCATAGATGTTACTGTGGGATTTTAGAAGCTCAAGAGAATGGAAAAACGATAATACATTAGATCCTTCTCTGAGCCAAGAAGGCAAAGAATGAAATCTGTCAGATATAAGGTTGAAAGAATGTACTTTGGATTTTTCCTCATACCAAATAAAGTGTTAGGAGTTATTACACATGTGAATTCAGACCCATCCAGAGCTGTTATAACTGAAATAATTCCATTGATAATATTAAAAAGCTGCTTGGACAGGCAAAGAACAGCTGTCACTGGGTTGGAAACACATCAAATCTTTTGATGAAATAAGAAGAAAATATAGACAAAAGCAAAAAAATCACAAGTTTAAACATGGCAAAAAGCCTGTGCTGTATGTATGTTTGCTGAAACATATGAAAGCAGAATAAAACAGATGGGCAGTGTTAGTTTTTCGATTCTCACAGGTTTAAAGAAAAGCATAGACCTTGTGTTTGGCATTATTGTTGATGTGTTTCAAAAAGGTGAAGGGAAGACAACATCTGTACTTGTTGTAGAAGTGCTTTCCTAAATCAATGAGATTAATCTTAGCTGGAGGAACCCTAGCTGGTAGTTCTGTTATTCACATCAATGACTAAATCTGTGTTTAAGCCTCTGAAACATTTTTATGCAATTATCTCTTGTAGTAATCAATTTGAGTTAATTCTCAGTTGTATAAATAAACCCCTGTTTGTTTAGTTCACTTCAGTTTCATGAAATATTAACCTTGCCTCCATGTTAAAAAAAAAAAAAAGTTCTATTGACCATCTAGATACTATTTCTTATTTGATACGCCTGTCACATTACATCTTACAGATCTCTTCTGTTAACTAAACAACCCTAATCTATTTGTCCTTTACTCTCAGGGAATCTTTTTGTTCAGCTTTTCCCAGATCTTTTCTTTATTGACTGTTTTCTTTCAGATGCTATGGAATCAGGCAATCTGAAGTACCCACATTTATTTTAAATTAGAGCATACCTTTTTTTTTTCCAATATTTTTCTGCAACCTACTTAGAATTAGTTGTTTTCAATATGAGGCGATAGTCAACAAACCAGCCATTCTTTTTTCCCTTGAAAAAACTGGGCAATTCATGGTTGACTTCACAAACTACACACCTTTCATTTCTAGATCGATGTTTCAAGTCCAGTGAGAAGTTACAATGTCCTGGTTGCTAACTCATAGCAGTGCACACGAATCTTTTCTGGAGATTGTTCTGGATTTCATGATTTAGAGCAAATGGTATCATCACATGTTTTTCAGTCTTCTTTTCTATGACTATTTGACCTACATAAGGTCCTCTGGACATACATAACTGTCCTCTGGATGGTTATTTATGGTCATTAACCATGATGAGTAATTCAGTTTCGCCTTCTGATGTGTATATATATGTAATTCGTGTCTATTCTTCATTTTACTTAATACTGGCAATATAATCACCTAGTTTTTCTCACTCTTACTGAGATTTCTCAGAGCCCTCTTCAGGTGAAGTAATCTTCATTCTTTTACCACTTCACATAGCTAATAAATATTATGTTACACCTTTCCAGTGCTGAACTGCAGTACATTTCAATTTTAACCTCCTTTCATGCTGAAGATAGGCTATTTTTTCCTACTGTTTTCTTCATGAGCATTCAAGCCCCATGACAGAATTTAGGGTATCAAAGCTCTGAATAGCTTCCAACTGCAATTGGCTATACCAAAGACTCACTAAATTCCACATATACGGTCTTCTCCCTAGTCTCTTCAATCTTTCATGAACTTCCTCGTAGCCAAAAGGAAGGGGAATAAGAACGATGGACTTTGAACTTGGATATATTATTTTTCATATACTGACAGATTAATTCCAGCTGGAAGAGACCTCCATAGGCCTCTAGCCTAATGTTCTGCTCCAAGCAGGGTCAGCCTTCAGATCAGTCCGGGTTGCTTGGGGTTTGTCCAGTCAGGTCTTGAAAACCTTCAAGGATGAAGACTGCACAACTTCTCCGCTTCTTAATTTACATATCTGCTTTTACCCCACTTAGAAACATCAGAAAGAATCATTGATGGAGACAGTAATTGAAAGTTCAGGTACTGGAACCTAAGTCCTTCATAATCATTGTGAGTCTTTCCAGGGAGTTCAGATGACTCTGACTGGCATATGCAGTGAATGTGAGTCAAGCCACACTCATGGTTTTCCTCCACGCAGAGGGAATATCTTCAAGCATTGAATGGCCACTTGACCTATATATTCTAGAAGATACAAATAGACTATTAATCATCCTTCCCTACTTGGAAATTATATGCAGCACCTTTTTACTGTACTTTCATCCTTCAGGCAGCTTTAGTTTGACATTTGTAGCTAAGGCAATTGAAGAAAGCTAGAAATGGTTTCACAGGCAATATAAAAAAGAGGAAATTAAACTGTGATTTTTTTCTATTTTTTTTCTCATTTGTCCACACTGCTGAGTTTCTTGGGCCAGCTGTTATATTAGTTATGTCCAGTCCTGAGCAAAGACTTTGAAGATTTCTCTACTCCCATTTCTATGTTCCTCTGATTTTTCTGTGTATAAAAGGAGTTGGAGTAGCACCAGTACAGACTGAGAAAATTCTGTTTATGAACTCTGTGACAAGGACCCTGCTGTATCTCTGTTGGTCATTGCCTGGTGAATAGTTAGAGAGCAGCCCAGGGCTCTTCTGAATCCAAGCTGTGAGTGAGTTTGTTCCTTGCAAAAGTCCTTCTTTTTTTCTTATGAGCTGATTGAAGATACTTGGATTATGAAATGAGTGTTTCAATTCATTCTTTTAGCTAGGGATATGCATAATAGAAAAACCCTGAAGTTAAGGCATTGAATTTCACACCCTATTGTTTGAACATGCTTGCTAAGGGGAAAAATGTTTTCTGAAAAATTGATGTGTAATCAAAACTGAATTTCACTTACTTAGCATGTTTGAATTTAAACAGCTTAGCGAAAAAGTTTTTATTTTTTAAGTCCACCTTTCTACATAAACAGTATTTTTACTATTTACATGAATGTATCTAGAGTATTTATTTAAAGGAACTAGCTGTCATTTGAATAACAGATGTCAGAAGCCCTCCATTCTGAATATATCCAGCAAATTTAATCGCAACGCTCCTAGACCTGCCAAGTCTTTCCCTTGACTGTGTTGAACCCTCCCTGCCCTGTACCTAGCAGGCAGCAGTAGGTGCAAGGGCAGAGCAGTGGCCTTGCTTCTCTGCAGTCTTCGGAGCTTTCAACAAGCTGCCTCTGGAGAGAAGGGTTTTTTCTCCAGGCATCTCCAGGCATGTAATCCCAAAAACAGCAGCTCCTACTTAACAAACTCGTTCACCTTCTGGCTTAAGTTAGCCCACGACTTTTACTTGCCATAAAGGCAGTTTAAAATAGCTCATTTGGGGATCTAAGGCACAGATGTGAGTCTATCAAGTTGCCTCAGGGACTGAGGGGTTGCGCTGCTCTTTGCAAGGCAATACACCCACCCTCTGGTACCTTCCCCAGCTACAGTCCTGCCTCTGAGCAACATAAGCAAAGTCGGCAGAGCCCACAGTGGGGAAGATCCCTGAGGCAGGAAAGGCTTTATGATCTATGTGCATCTGTATCAAGTATCATCCATTGCCTGAATTAGTCACAGAAAGATGAGCACAGATCTAATTTTACCACTCAACTTTCTGAACATTACAGCTGCACTGCATGAAAACTGTATTTGATGATACATACAGTTGTCAAGTAGATTTGTCAATGTCTTTTCTGGTGCCAATAAAAATGTATAGTTTGTTTAATGGTGCAATACCACAGCAGATATTCAAATTGTTTAGACTCATCTTCTTAAAAAAAAAAAAAAGATAGACAAGACATAGTCTTGTAATGAGCAATCCCTGGGTACCACAGTGTTATACAAATGGCAGTAGCTTATAAAGCTGAGTTTCTCCTTTTGATCAGTTTTTAGGAAGCCACAGAGAGGTCCTAATATACCTGGATGTGACCCCTAATCTTTTTACCCATGTGAGAGCTGCAGTGCCAGATTGTATTTGCTAAACTTTGTGAAGACAGTTTAAAACATTTAATTCAACAATTCAAACTACAGCATGCATATTTCCAATGAAAGTCATTGCTGTATTTTCAAGTTGTACATCAACCACAAAAACTATTCAACAAGAAATCACAATTCCAACTCTTATCAGAAAACAGTTATCAAAAACCAGAGATCTTTTTCTAACTGGCAAATGTATTTGACACCAGCTGAACAGTAGCTCTTCCAAAAACTGTCTCATCAATTGAGAGATTAGATATAACATTACATATAAAAATGCATAGAATTTACTATGATAATCCAAAGAGAATTTTTATAGTATAAGCAAAGATATTTAGTCCTACAGTTCGCCTGCAACTCACTACTTCAGCCATATGAAAACAAGAAAAGGAGAGGGTTTTGATAAGGTAAATTATATGTCAAGTGAACACAGGGGAGAGGAAAGAGACAAGTCAGAGTCTGGAGGTTTGTGGGTGACATGGGCTCTAGGAGAAATTTCCCCTTACGTTACACATATAACTAGAACTGCTGCTGAATCAGGCACACATATTAGCCTATAAGAAGAAATACAGAAGAAATACAATATTTCACACTGAAATGTAGGTATAATTTAAAATTTCCATTTCAGATGGTAATTCATCATGAGATCTTTTTCCTTACCCAGACACACAGACATCCTACGTTATTCCAGATGTGCAGTGAATGATTCAAAGTAATTTCTTATTTATCCTACGTTTCCCCAGCTGCTGCCACACAAATTATAAACATAATTTTAGTGTACTTCACAATTTCGTATGATTCTCAGGAAGGGCTAGAAAGCATGGAATTCAGAATACTAAACTGTAAGCTTCCTTGTTTTCTCAAGATGTGGAGTTTGGGTGATGACTGATCTCATATCATGCAAACTATATACATATTATAATTGCTGTTGGTGTCTTATTCCTGTATGATGTTTACTTTAGAAACCATTCTCTAATTAAAACTTAAAAAAAAGAAGTGTTCTGGTATAGCACGTTTTCCTTTTGCAACATTTCTCTTTTTTCTTTATTCAATTTATGGGTATACTGAAAAAAACTTGTTAGCAGAATTTAAGTATGCATTAGTATGTACTTCAGTCAAGATAGGATGTCCTAGGAAGTGTTTATATTGGAGTAATCAAGCTATCCCTTGGCGAAAAGAAATTATGTGCGTGGACGTGTTTGGAGTTCATTTGCAGATTCATTTGACAGCTTATTTTGACAGTTTACAATGTGTTTTCTTTTGAGAGAAGTGGAAAATTCAGCCCAAGAGACAAATGTTTTCCTCAAGGTGGACTGATGCATCTCCCACTCTGGCAATGCCGTGCCAAAAACGTGGCTTTGAAATTGCATGAAGCACAAGCCACCAGTGAGAAGACGGTGCCTCGCAACAGTGCCACATCACACCCACCAAGATGCAGGTGGAGCTAAACCAGGGACCCATCCAGGATGGCAAAGGGAGGAGATGAGTTTCCCCCAGGACGTGTCCGCATCATGAGCAATGATGTTGGACCAATTAAAGAGGGTGGGAATGCCCAACAATAGTGGGGAAAAGCTGCCTCCATCTCTCCTGACAACAGGATGATTCTGTGGGTCAACAGAAAATGATCCTGAAAGCGCGTCTCTCTTGGGCAATGGTGTTCTCTTGTGCCAAATTGAGCTGATGCTTCAGCATATGATAATCTCCATCCTCCCTTATTCCCACTTCCTTCCCCAGCGTAGTACCTGCCATTACAGACAGCCAAGTGGGGGTTCAGGGTCTAAAAGGAGAGCTGCTATAGTTACTCAATTAACATATGATAGATAGCAGGACTTCACAATAAGTAAGTGATCATGTGTGTGAGCATGGCAGATTAGTGGGGTCTGGCAGAAAGGGTAGATCACCGATGTTTCCAATTAAATGATTTCTTGGGTCTGTCATACGTAGAGTCCCTGAAGCTATCAGGCACCTCCTAGATGCAAATCTTCCATATCATTGTTCCCACTGCTATAAAGAATAAAATACATAATCTTGAAAACCAAATCCATGTCAATGCTAACCATATGAACAAAACCACATGAAACGGAAACCTAGAGAGCCTCTTTAGAATTCATGTTTTCTCAGAGCAGTTAAAAGATATAGATAAAAATCATTTACCTTTCTGTATGATATGGTTTTCATTGGTTTTGTAATGATTTAAGTGACTTGGCCCTCGTATCCAGATGGGGAAAACTTTGAAATTGCAGGTTTCCTTTGGGTATGAAACGTAATGCATTCCTTTCCTTATTTTACAGGGACATCAAACCTGACAACATACTACTGGATGAGCATGGTAAGTGAATATTGACTACTTTTTCTCAGATATCTCCAATTCTTGAGATCTCAGTGACATGCTCATGCTGTGCTTTGTAAATCAGCCTCAGATATTGGATTCCTACCTAAATCTGGACTTTCTCTGCAAAGTCCCTCTGTCCACCTTGTGGATTTTATAATACCCTTCCAACCGTAAAAAAAAATATGCTGATCTGGCACTTTAAAGACTTGAAGAAGAAGAAATTTAATATGAATTGAGATCACCAGGGACACCTGATAAAAAGAAGTTAACATTTTATTAACAGGATTACTGTGAATCACCATAATCCCTTTTTAGGGGCCTATCAGTAATACAATTCCAAGCACTTATTTTCTCTTTTAGAACTTCTGAAGGGCTAATAAATTTCATATAGCAAATTATTTCTCATGTGGGTGTCTGAAATTACTTTCCTATATTTAGATATGGAATTTGGAAATTTGCCTCTAAGTCTGCAAATTTTTTATGGCTCTACACGTAGTTCTGGCATAAATAACATGAAAAACACTGGACAATATAATCAGATTTGAACTTTCAGTACTAATTCCATGATCTCAAACAAAGAAGGTGGGGTATGAAAAAAACCCCAGCAGACGATTTCTTTAAACTTAAATTTTACACATATTCGCTGTCTATGAAGTATTTTGCTGAAACCTCATGCATCTTTTTGCAATTATTCATAGGAAGATCATGAAAAAATACAGGTAAAGAAGGCATTAACCTTGTATCGGAACAGAAATACATACAGGAGGAAGACTAAATGGAGAAAGGAAATGTGTGTTTGCTACTGTGGGAAGTTCTTGTTGTGCTTTGTTCACCTCGGAAATTGACTGCAAGCAGTTAATCTTTGAGAAGATATAAACTTGAAGTGATGCCAATGTTACCATTATCTTCCAAAATCCATTGCAGAGCTGCTGGGTATGCAAGTTAAAGATGATTAAAGAGGTAACATTGTGAATCGCTGGAGTTTGACCCTGGCAATATGGAAGCCAACAAAGCTAAATAATGTGGGAGTTTTATACCATCTAGAACTTCAGGAACTTAATGTTTCAGACCCATAAGTGTTAATGTTCCCTAGACACTAATATCAGCTAATAAGCATGAAATAGAAATCTCTTGTCTTTAAGTCCTTGGTGAGTTAAAGATGTCAAGGGCAACATGAAATGACTATGAGTGTGTTAAATCTCTGACAGCCTTTGAAGTACAGTTGCCCTTGTCTCTCCTTGCCCCTCATCAAGGTCAATTACTTCACAAAATCAGCTTCTTGCAAGAGCTTTCCTGTGGGGACTCAAATATTGCAGAGAAGAAGCTACACCGGAGTGAGCAATGTGCTGCAAAATGAAGGTTCTTTTGGTGATTATAAGCAACAAAATTATCTGTAGCCAACTTGGAAATTTTGGGATGGATAGCCCCTTTTCTGCAAAGCAGCAAAATACGTCTCCTTTGCAGCACACCTGCAAACAAGTGATGAAACAACCACACTTCTCCAGACTCACAGACAGACTGTGATCAGCAGAATTCATTACCTCATGGATCCTTGGTTCACAGACCTGTTATGTGGTTGGGAGATGTAATTCTCTCAACATGGATAAGGGTCCACACACCTCAACTCGCAAAATGAGGTGACATCAGTAGGACAGGTGTCCGTACTGTGTTCATCACTACAGGCTTCCTTTACAGACAACTGAAAGCCATACAGATGTTTTCAGTCATCTGATCTATGTTGGATGTCCCCTCTATGCACTAGCATCTATTTCTCTTTGGTGACTAACACCTAGGAAGTTTTGAGTAAAGATATAGGTATCTGCCTTGTAGATGTACGCTTTGCAAGATGAATGTTATCGTTGAAGTCCATAAAAGCTTTGACTAAGCCACAACATAGTAACGTTATTTTTAAGGAATCATCAGATTTCAGTTAACAGAAAAATGGGCTGAATGTATGCTCTATAAATAAAATAGGCTGCAGAGGAAGCATAACAAATTCACCTAATATGAGTTAACCAGGTGCACAGGAAGGAACTTTATTTTAACCTCTGGCCTCTAAGATGACACAACAGTTTCCTATACGCTTGACTTTATCCTTAGGTCTTTCTTACAGTTCATTAAACAAACTGTGCTTACAGAAAGTATTATGGAATTGGACATGCACAATATTTAGGATGGAGAGTTTGTCTCAGTGAATTACATATCTTTGACCTCATTGAAGAAACCTCTTTTGGCTGAAGTCAAAATGTAGTGTTATGCCATTCACATTGCCTTACATCTTCAAGCAGTTAAACTAATTGACTTTCATAATGTATACCAAGATTATAGATTATAGCTATTCCTGTTCATTAAAACCAATTTCATTACAGTGTATCTGTAGGGCTTAAGAAACATACCTCAGGAATACAGGAGTAGTGAAAACAGGAGATTATTCTTAACTCATAAAAAACTAGCAATCTAATTTACAAAGAAAAAAAAACACAAAAATGTATACAGCATATTCAGAATCATTCTGGCAAAGGAAGCCTGAATTTTCCCATATACTTTTCAGCAAAGCCACTTCTCAACACTGCTGAGCACAGATTCTGTTGTATCAGTGGACATAAATGTTTGATGATCATGAGAAGTGTAATGTTACGTGAGAATGGGGTAATCAGCTGTTTAAAATAGTGTTCAGCCCCTAGCACAAGGTGATTGTCTGGTTTCCTGGAGAGATTCTCCATCCCGTAGAGGAGTCTCCTCTGAGGAGAAGAAGTAGGGATGGTTTCGGGGTTGACACTCTGAACCGGAATAAGACCCCTCTAAGGAAATGAATGCTGTCCATAAAGCTCTTTTGTTACATTTCCCCATTACCTTTGCCAGAAAGGTCTTCCTCTTACAACTAACACTAGTCTCTAAATTTAGTAGTAGTGCTCTGTTCTGCTAACGTGTCTGAAATACAATCATTCCAGTGATAGCTGAAGGGACTACCTGATGGTTCAGGAGAACTGTTATTATTTTATTGTACAGAGAAAAGCATTATAGAATTCTCTTAATAATAGCATTCTGCTTCCTATACTGTTCCTTTCGTTTTAATGGCTTAGAACAATATAACTGAAATGACATCATTTAGAACTGTAAGTTGGCAATTCTGTCCCATGTATTTTTTTCTGAAATATGAAAGAAATTAAAGATGTCTTTACATATTTCCATGATCTATTAGCTATGATGTCTAAGTAGATTATGGAATGGCTAAAATGCAGAAAAACAAGCAGTGGAAAACAGATTAGTACATTGCTTTTTTTCAGAGATGAGAACATAATTTCTATAGCTCTTTGGTAGCACTACTGATATTAACTTTTCTGGTTGCTCTGCAGAAATTATGAGGTTCTACTTTGGCATCCAGGTTTTGCATTGTGCATAGTTACCACACCATTATTACACTCTTTACTGGAAATTTGCAAGGGTTTGATTTCCTCTCAGGCAATTTTTTTGTTTCATAAAACTCACCAAGGTCCCTGCTTGGTTTTCCAAGGAAGAACTCCCTGCTGGGTCAGATCCAAGACCTCAGCCATCATTCTGTTGCAACCCATGGCAAGAGGAGATACTACTCATGGAATGTGTCCTTTGCCACTTGGTCATCAAATACTTCAGTGCTTCCTGTCACCCACAATTTCTGTATAAGGAAATTAAAGTATCTCTGTATATTCCCTTTTGAATCTGGATGAATCTTTGTTAATGAGTTTGTCTACTGCTTCTTTGAAGCAGCTGCTGATATTGTATTCTACAACCTCCTGGAGCAAGTTCATCATCCTTCATGTAAGAAAAGTGTTTTCTTGTATGTGCTTTAAAACATTATTCTTTCAAGTAAGCATCTTTTACTTCTAGAATTGCATGATTTGGTAGATAATAGCTTACAATCACAATCTTCATGATATTCAAAAAATCCTTCAGCACTCTCTTGTCAGGTAAAGAACCTCAGCCTTTTAAATTTCTTCTCATAAGGCACCGCCCTGGTCCTTTTGCCCATCTCTTGCCCTAGAGAGTGTTACAGGTATGCAGGCTTTCCATTTCAGAGCAGGAGAGCAACCACATTGGATCAGAGACCCATCTAGTTGAGTTTCTTGGCTCCAAGAGCCTCCAAAAATTGAATGACAGAGCAGGACATAAAATGAGACAAGTTTTTGTGTTACTTCCCCCACCTACTCACCCAGCCTCCAGCCTTTTGTGACTGAGGCATTTCCTGAGCTGGATATGGTTTCCACACATTTAGTAACTTTCAGTGGCCTTCCCCATCATCTTTTCTGGTGTTCCCTTGAGTGGAAGGAACTTTTAGCATCTTTAACATCTTGTGGCAAAGCGGTCCTTAGTTTAAACACAGGGTATGTGAAGAGTCACTACCTGTTTGTTCATTTTGAAGGTGCTACCTGCTAATTGCACTGAATGCCTCCTACTTCTAGTCTTGGAGCTGTTTCCTGGTGGTTCTCCATATTGAAATCGCAGACCTAATATTTCACTCTTAGGCTTAACAGGACTAATAATATTTTATTGGGTTTGAGGGTTTTTTTAAACTGGATTTTTGCATCCATTAGTGACAATTATATTCAGTAATCTTTTCTCTTATGAGAGAGCAAGGCAGATTTAAGCTAGCATTCATGTGTGCCTTATTATATATGATTATATTGTTTTATTATCATCAAAGTTTTCCTTGAATCTCTATTTCCTTGATTACATGAGAATCTCAGCTCTCATTTGAAAACTAACAGCAAAATTGAAAGATGCAGCCAATGAGCAATCTTGATTTTAAAACCAAAAATAAGATGGAAAAAAACACCAGCCATAAATTCAGTATTTTGAACCCTGATGTTATCTTCTGAACAACAGAATTGGCAATGCTATTACTGTACAGGGGTATCTGGGAGATGTAAAGTTCTGTTAAAGATGTATCTGGTGTGTCTGCGTTAGGGCTGGTCCTTATCATACCCACAGACAATTTTCAGGGACTGTATCTCATTTAACCCTCCGACACTGATAAACAAGATGCATGTCCTCAGCATAATTCATCCACCTGAAGCTATCTACACTTTAAAAATATATTTGAAATTTTTACATGCCTACATGTGGGCCATTAAACAGCCTACCCTTTTGAAACGTGCAGCCTCACTGAACCCATCTATAGTGGTACAAGAAGGTTTCTAACAATCTCCCTGAAGATGTGGCTAAATGCCAAGACACGACAAGTTCACGTGGATATGAGCTTACACTCTTGTGCATAGTACAGGTGAACCCAGAGAGAGGCTTTTAAAATTGTTCACAGGGTTTGACCTTCTGAGGGCAAACCAGACCTGAATTTGCTGCAAAATTTTACTGTGTTGAGATTTCCCATCAGCTCTGATGCATGCTGAGTCGGTGACATTAACTCCAGTCTGGTGTTTTTTCTCCCTGCCCTCACATTCACCCCTTTGGTTTCAGACTCTGAGAAATTCAATGAGGTTTGAAGTCATGTACATTTTCCTCTGCTAAATGTTAGTCAGCCAGCCCCAGCCACCTCTCAGGACTTGTTTTAATTGTCATTATGATTTGCTCAAAATGAAATAATAGTCCAAGCTGTTTATCTCAGATACTGAGATTTCAGACCACGTGGAAAAGTGAGGCGTAAAAGCCACACAGCACTTCTGAAGTGCAGGCATAAAGCTTCTCAAAGTCAATACCCTTGGTATTAACATAAAAATTTTCCCAGTTAAAGCCTTAACTGGAAGCTGACTGGAGGAATGTAATTTTTAAAACGATTTCCACTGAAATGCTTTCTGCTTGCAATATATGTGTTCATGTACGAAAAATCTGTACAGTCTGGGATGATTTGAAAAAGCCACTCTGCAGTGAGTTGTTCGCCTTTTCTTCCCTTCTCTCCACCATCCTCTTGTTATCACATGGGATCATACCACCATGGGCATGAAGCAGTGAGCTCTCTCCCTGTGATACCTGAATTTACTCAGCTACTGCTGAATCTGTAGTGCACTGCTCTGCTTCACAGCTCTTCAAAGCTAAACCCAAGTGGCACTCACAGACTGCTTGGTTCAATATTGTACCAGATACCTGAGAAGGGAGCCAGGCTACAGACTTGGCTTTGACATTTAGTTGTTCACAGTAGTAACCAGAAAGGGAGATCAGGTATAAGGTGTGAAGCTCAGACGGGAAAATGTCCCCATGAATTGAAATTTTGGGAACAGTGTGAAACAGCTAGTATCCCAGCATATTTACTACAGCAATAGCAACCTTTCTTTTTCCTCTGTGCAACAGCTGCAGTAATGTCTTAGTGGCTGATTAGAAAGACTCCCATAGACAATTGGGGTCTAACTGTCCCTTGAGATATTCATACCAGCAATTATAATCTTAAAAAAACCCAACAAAAAACAAGTCATTTGACTTAAAAGAGTTGATACCGTTGAGTGGTGTGTGCAGGCAGGCAGATCTCTGCCTCAACATCCCTCCAGCCCTCCTCCACAGGCACAGGGGATTCATTCTCCGCCACCCCCTGCTCTGATTCAGCCCCAGGTGCAGCCTCTCTCCCTGCCCCCACCTCCCACCAAGCGCTGTGCGCAGTCCCTGTGGCAGCACAGCCATCCGCCTGCCTACAGGACACCTTGCTTTGCCTTCCCTCCATAGCCAATTAGCGGCCCTCTAAGCAACAGGCAAAGGCTCCCCGCAGGTAGCCCGTGGGCTGTGGGGTGGCTGTGTGATGGGGTACAGCAAAGGTGGAGTTTTTCCAGCGATACAGACACGGCTCTGCTGTGCTCTGCTACACATACAGGACCTGAGCATTGCTTCTGTTTCAGCAGCAGGATGCCAAGGAGCTATGCAGAACCCATCTTCCCCATCCATCCCTTACCTTGCAGAAAGAAAACCCATCAACCAGTGTATGCAACATTTCACGTGTGCTATTTTGGTTTTGTTAAATGAGAAGAAATCTAATAAAAGGGAGAGAAAACAATGCACGGCAGGAGAGGCAATTTTCATTGCAAATCAACTTTTTGGATCAGTCTGAATGGATATTATGCGATAGGTGTTTTGCAGCAGGCTATCATGCTGGCAATCTAATAGGGAGCATCACTTACAATGCTGTCATTTAAATGACAGAACTTTATATTTATCTGTCAAAAAAAAAGTACTAGGCTACTGAGTTCCTTGCGGCTTTTTATTCTATGGCACACACAGAATTGCTTGAAACTACTGCCATGATGTGGCTGTATGTGGTTCAATTATCTTTTTCATGAAGCCTTCTGCGTGGTGTTTTGTTATCGTAGAAATAAAGTGGAAACTTGCTACTCACCAGCCGTTAGCTCTGGCCACCAGGAAGGAGGAACACCAGCTCAAAATCTGATGGCAGGCTGGGCTGTGAACACTGATTCTGGTTATGGCAGCCTAATGATTCTCCCCTCTTATAAAGTGACTGTTTTCATCTGCTCACAGATGACGGCTGCAATTTTTGAGAAAAATGCAGAAAGTATCCAAACCATTTAACTGAAAACTTCTACTGTGTTGGAGAAATAGCTTTAAGCTTCTACGTTTGGAGAAATAGCTTTAAGTTTAGCAGTGGGATGTACCTTCCTCCTTTTCCCCTTCAAAACCAGCTCTGATCCGGTAAAATGAAGGGACTTAGAATTTCAGTTCACACATGCGTGGCTGCAGACTTCTTAGAGGTTGGCAGACAAATTTCCTGTGGACTTCAGGCAGGATCTAGGTTAGACTGTCGGAGCAGCATAATCTTTTGTTGAGACTGCTGTTCCTCAGTCGGGCAGTGCGGTAACGTTCAACATCAGTCATTCGTTACACTCCTCATCTTTGGCAGCAAATATGATAACAACCACCCTCACTTAATAACTGTATGATGCCTAAAGCCTGCTTCATTCTGTGGACTGATTGAGGTTGAGATCTTGATTAAAAGAAAAAAAAAATATCACAGGAACCTGTCACTCAAGAGTCTATTTCTACGGATGATGTATTAATCCTGGTTTGAGCGCAGGGCTAAGCCGGGGAAGGGAGTAGTTTTCCCTGTACTCTGTCCTCCACAATGGCATTGCCAGATGTAATCACAGAGACCAGTGTCCACATCACTCCCCAGTATAAAACTAGTCCTTAAGTAGAAGATGCAAAACCTAACAGCAGACTTACCAAATTAAAAGTCTGCTGATGCATTTTCAGGCTGGATTTGAATTCAGTTTACCTGCCTAAGGCAAACCAGGATTAACAGCTATTGCTTCGCGGTGGTGGAGCAATTTAACTTATGCTTGTTGTAAACCACCCCAGGGAAAAAGTAATGACAGGAGGTTTGGGCCATCCAGCCTGATTAGTTCAGTTTAAATCAGCTGTCTGGCTGGTCAGGCAGCAAGACCGCGGGCTGACTTGTGTCACTTATCTTTCATCTTGCAACCTGCTGTCAAACGAGTGATCATTTGGGACCTGCTGCTGTTACACACAAGCTCTTCTGCTACCATGGACCTAATTTTATAGTTATTGTACAATAAAAATACCCTTTTTCTTCTCAACTCCCTTTCTGCCCTGAGGAGACAGAAAAAGCCAGGCTGATGGAAACTTGAAGTGGATGTGACGGCAGACAGGTGTCACGACTACCTGAGAATGCGAGGGGTGGCTCTAGTTGGAGATGAGGGGAGGCAAATTTCACACACAGCTCCATGAAATTCGGCACTGCTCCTGTTGTTACCCAGATACTGTCCCTAACATGCACCACAGGAGGAGGCTCAGGGGCGACCAACCTAACAGTTGCTCACTGTGGGCAGATAGTGGACACAACCATACAGGAATAGTATTCCATCGTGTGGCTGCCAATATGATTTTCCTAGTTGTAAGCAACACTTAATAGTAAGTTTCCATGACTTGGTATGAATCTTTCCAATTTAATTTCTTTCCATTAGCACTTAAATGTTAAACAAAGGGAGGAATATTTGCATGATGTGCTATTTTAACTTCTGTTTTCATTTTTTGTAATTGCAGGACATGTTCATATCACTGACTTTAACATAGCAACCATAGTGAAAGGCTCAGAAAAAGCTTCTTCTATGGCTGGCACAAAGCCCTATATGGGTAAGTTTTCGAGACCATTTGAAAAATGTAAGAAAACACACAGATTAATGTTAACTAATGGTATATTAAAATGATTTTAAGTTGTAAAAGCATACAATAAATGTGATCAACTTCTTTTTTTGACAGTGTATATGTGTTAGCAATGGAAAACTTTGGAGATGAAGGGATTGGGCAGGAGCTTGGTTTACACACTACTTTTAGTCAGGTTCTGTTCAGTTTTGTGAAGAAAACTCAGGAGAGTCTCAACTGTGTCACTTCCTGCAAGTCCCCATAGCTGCAGACAAGAATGTGTGGTTATATTTGCACCACTGTGGCTATCTATCATATAGCAGAGATCATGTAAAGTCAGTTTAAAAGTATCTAGGCACATCCTTAAGTGCTTTGCTATGCTGAGTTCCTCAAAAATATATCTGTTAGAGTCCTATGTAACTAACCCCTTAAGCGCTTCTCCTATGGCTTTTAAGGGCTTTTTATGTGTTTTAATCATGTAATTTAAAAGCATAGATAGATAGATAGATTCAGTTCACCTGTCTGCATGTGTCTAAATGTTAAGCATCTTGGCCAAGCTAATAATTCAAACTTCCCCTGGAGCTGAAGTACAGAAGGCATCTCCTGAAGGTCATTTGTCCCACCAAGGTTAGCCTAGCTTCCACAATTTGTCCTATTTGTGGCTTTCTATGCGTCTTCTGTTTTAATGATGTTTGTGTACATAATTGCAATTGTGTGTGGAGAGGAATAGCTTAAGACTAAACTTATTGGGTTCTGGGAACCAGACTAAGAGATATGTGTGTCTCCAAGAGATGTTCTCTAGCAGACTTGCTCAGAGAACATCTAACACTCATGCACCAGTAAAATACTGGTAAATTACCATATTCTGAAAATGTGATTCAGGGAACCACAGGTCACTCCTATTAGCATAGGAACAAAGCATTTGCCCAAGAAATAGGAATTAACACTTATGTTTATCACAGCACAAAGAGCACTGTACCAACCTGCACATGAAGCGGGCAGGCGTCTGCAGGGTGCCTCTGTACCCGCTGTGAGACTGCATCAGAGCAGTCCCATACACCAGAGCAGAGTTATATTTTCAGATATGGTGTAGTTTTGGCATGAATCAACTAGCAGTTTCCAAAATAATTCCCAGGGAGTCAGCAGGGGCTGGAGTCTCTTTACCCTGAACAGCTTGGGCATAGCTGTCCTGTTTTGGTGGTTAATATGGTAGAATAGCATGTGTGTGGCCACATTGTGCCACCTGGGCTCGTCACCAGCACATCAACCTGACACTTATAAATGTACTCAAAACAGACCAAGAAACATTTTATGTAGTCCTGATTCAAGCATTTAAGTTATGCAGAGGAATGAGGTTTTAGATGAAAATTTTCTCAGCATTTGGTGTCAGTGAGCTCTAGCTGAGTGTCTAATTCAGTGTCTCTACTTCGATGAGATGGCCAACATTGCAGAGACGTTGGATAGGGAGCATTGGGAGATCAGGGCTGGGCACTGAGCTTCCCCTCAGAGTCAGTATTTGAGTGTTCAATGTTGCACCACAGGTTCCCTGTTCATTGTAGTGAAAAGAGAGGGGAAGGATGCTGCAACCTCACTTACATCTATAGTTTAAAAAGATTTTGCTTGAGTATTTTTGCCAATATGTGGTGGGCTTTTTCTCTAGACGTAATTCGGCCTCCCCCCCACAGCACACAGAGACAAATAGCTGTAAAACTGACACGTGAAACTAATTGCATTCACAGAAGTGCCCTTATATACATGATGACTGAAATGTCAAGATTCCAACATTTTTGATATGGTAGTTTTGCATTTCTGTGAAAAGCTTGTTTCTCAGAGCTCACACGTTCTGGTTAAATAGCTGTCTGCAATCTTCTAGCAGCCATTGTCATTAGGTGTGCCAATTCTTATTACCCAGATTATTCAAAAATACCCTTGAAGAGTAGTCATTTTGCAGGAGCTCAAAAAAATTCAGAATAGACATTTTCCATATTTAAATGTGATGATGACAGCAGACATAACAATAGAGTCTTTTCTGAGATTTAATTTGGTAGTCAATTAAATGACTGTTTTGATGGCCTTACATTTTTAATCTTGAAGCAGTTGCACAGTTTTACACTAGAAAGCCTAATTATTATGAAAGCAAAAAGAAGCTGAGTACTTGCTTAGGGGTCAGTTAGCATTTTAGCATCTGTCTGTCATAGTCTGAATGTGTGTAATGAAGAGATCATCTGGCAGCTAATGATCAGAAGCAGATTAGTTAAAACAGCTGTGCAAAAATGTATGTGAGTATTCTTCAAATATTTTGCTGAGAGTTAACAGGGAGCTTAGCATCCATCTGCAAATATAGGTGGATTGCTGCTTTCTTAGTTCATCAGTGATCTCTGTTGGGAGAGAAGAAAGAGAAAAAAAACAGCTTTAAACAACAGATAGCTCAAAAATCTGCAGCAAGTGCTAAGTACTGTGATTTTGTATTTTAAGGTTAAAATTATGAAAAATGGCCCCCTCCTTTTGGAATGCCGATCCTCCACCCCCACCCCAAGGAGGAGAAGTAACTTCTTTGTGTAGCTGACATTTGCCAAGAGATGGCACAAGGAAAGAAACGATGAGATTTATCTTAGAAGACATATATTTATTCTTCATCTGTTCAATGCAGAGATGCTGAAGTCCAGTCCATCCTACCTAAACTCTGCTTATGTGCCTTTCCATGGTATTCTCCAGTTGCTAGAAAATTCTGCAGTCACAGAATCACAGTCCTTGTATTTAGTAGGAAAATACTAATCTCCAGGTTAGATTATGTCCTTATAGCCCTATTGTTTTGTAATCATGTCTCAGTTTAACATTATGACAAATCATCTCTCTGACCTAAGTCTGGAATGCCATAGACAGCAGAGCCTCTTTACCTTCCCAGGGAGCTAAACGAGCTCCTGCAAAGTTCTTGTGTGAGCCCAAGCAGATCCAAGGAAGGAGGAAAAATTAGACTTGGAGTCGGGGCAAGATGGGAGATGGGGACAAGATTTTACCTTTGCACACCAACAGACTGTTGTCTTGGTTCACCTCGGCTCATGGAGCTGTTCTGCCCCTGAATCCTCCTCCCCACACATCAGGTCTCCCCCATATCCAATAATCTTACAACAAGAAGAAACAGTAGAAGAAAACTGCTCTCTTCCCTTTTGTGAAGAGACTCTGGCTTCATCCAGCAGCTCGCTTTCTCTCTGGTGCCTTCCTCGCCTCTTGGAAATCCAAAAAAACTGCAAAAGCCACAAGTGCAGTCTTCTCTAGTCAGAAAGTCAGAAGAGTCATTCTTGCATTTGTTTGGAGCTGTAAGGAGTGAGGAAAGCTTTTAGAGCTGTAAAAATCCTCTGTTTCAGGCGAAAAGTGACGGGTGAGGATTCTTTGTGGCACAGCTTGGGTATCAAAGCTTCAGCAAACCTCAAATATCAAGAGTTTGACAGATATGGCCAGACACTTGTTGGCGCTGCATTTTCTTCTAAGTGCCTTGATTTCACTTCCTTTCCTCTTTTAGTTTACACCTTTAATTTTGTGAAGAATCACATCTTTAGTGAAATACCACAAAACCTTTTCAGTTGCAGTGCTCAAATTAAGAAAGTTTTGTCTTCTCTCCTGATAGTTACTTAAGTCTCCATGATTCTGGCTTTAAGGCTGTTCCAAAGACTCCACATGGCTTTGCCTAAGCTATTTAGACAATGAAAGAACTACAATAAAAGACTAGGGGAGGTTGGCTCTATGGTTCCTAGTCAGTTTTTATTACCAGGAATTTAAACCACACTTTAACCTAAGTCTAACAAGACAAAATCACCTTCAAGCAAGGCACTTGCTGAGCATGATAACCAAGAGAACATGGTGGTTCCTGTAAGTACATGCCTCATGCTTTGCTGTTTTTTACGATGACAAAGGTATGAGATGTGATGAAAGCTTTTCCCACCCTCTTGAAGGTCTATGGATGTGGATCCTGTTGTGTTTAATCAGAATATAAGGGCACTCTCCAGCCTTTCCCTTAGTAGTGGTACTTATAGGATTTCTCACTTCTTCCTATAGCCAATTTAAGGAAATAAACAGAAAAATGTTATCTCTAAAGCTTCCATTCCTATTTGAAATCTGATTGAAACAGGATGAGAAATTGCTAGGGAGTGATTTGCTTCCATGCAGCATGACTGCATAAAAATGATATCCAGGAAAAAACACAATGAATTGATACTGTGTTGTAAAAATGCACTAGCTGTTCTGATTAAGATACCTATCTTGTAATGCTAAGCATGGTGTGAGTCAGCTTCTGCAGCCTCTGCTTAATCCCACTTCACATTAGCCTTTTTGCCCCTAAGTCTTTCTCAGCCTGAAATCTTCCCTGCCTATTTTCCTACTTATTAAATGGACAGAATGCAATGTATCTGAACCTGAATGTTTCCCCAGAAACCCTGGTAATTTCTCTATGTTCCCCCTTCCCAGCTGATTCATTCAGACAAGTGAAATAGCTGCCACATGTAGGCAACAAAAACATGGACAACAGGGAATCTGAAAGAAACGAGGCCAGCAGCCTGGCGAGACAAGCTCCTTCCAGCTGCTTCTGCAGTTTTGCTTCTCAAAGCCATTGACTTGAAATGCTGAAGTGAAGTCAGCTTCTTAGTGTTTGAGGGTCTTCAGAGTTTCTGTCTTGTGCCGTTCAGAGGGCTGCAGCTGTGAAATACAATGTGTGCCTTAAGCTGGTTTAGGAAGCTTGTGTGTCACTGGTGCCTGACTTTATGATTACAAAATTCACTGTTCAGACCTTCTGCAACACAGGTGATTGAGGGTGTTTTCAAAGGTTTTACTGTCGGAACAGCCCTTTGAAAACTCGTAAGTTTTCAGGCTGTCATCCTAAACTGGCAAGGAATGCCATATGTCCTCTGAGACCCAGGTGGCTTTTGGCAGGCATTCCTGCAGCCCACAAAGGAGCACCAGCACTCGCAGGGGAGCCCCCTCTGGTCTGCACTGGGATGTGGACCAGGAAAGCCAGTGCAGGGGATGACACAGCCCCTGGCCTCAGCCTGTGCCTGGGATATTCAGCTGTGGCTCGCTCTTCCTGCAGAAGGCTATTCGTTAGGTCTCTTGTGTTTAATGAAAGTGTGGATTTGCCTGGCTGGAAGAACCTGTCTAATTGTTTGCCATTTTCAACACTGTTCCATCTTTATGAGTGAAATAAAAAAAAAAAGATGGTCCTTATATTGATCCCTCATGGAGGCTGCAGGAAATATGTGTGTCCCAGAGAATGCACTCTGTGCTAGGCACCCATTTGCAGTAATGGCCCTCTCCCTGGCAACAGGTTAGTCAGCTACAAAACAAAATGTTACATACTAAACCATACCTAGACAGCAATACGGATGCCGCCTTTTGTTTATTCCTCACTCTAGCAGAATTTAGGTGTATTTGAGCCCTAGAGCACATGCTTTTTACTCACTGAAATGTTTCCTTTTTGAATGAGCAATTTCCATACATCTGTATATTATTTGTGAGAGTTGTGAAAACTTTCCATTCACAAGTTATAAATTTTGGGGATTCAGGTTTTGTTTAGGGATTTTTCCTGTTATTGCTAGTAGGAGGGTTAGGAGGGGTAGGTAGAGGCTTCGTGGTTTTCTTCAGCAGAAGCTGAACTTATCCGATAACTCACCGTGACTTTACTTCAAATCAAACCAATAAAATACATTTTATGATATAAATATACCTGACAAAAATCCAAAGCCAATAAAATCAGCTATAAATTACATGAAAAGTTCCAGCTACCCACTTCCTATCCTACAGGCTTGTTATCTCAGATTTTCACAGCTGCTTTCATAGGTTGCTGTCACGGTGAAAAATGGCTGTATGCCTGAGATTACGAGAGGAGTGTGGATTTACAGAGGTCCACTGAACTTCTAAAAAAGTATGAGTCATCCATATTTATTAATTAATACTGTGTGGGAGTACTACTGGAGTCAGAGGAAAGCCAGTGGATGGCCCAATATCAACCTTGCAGGTAAAGTGAAAATATCCTCTAGGGCTAAATTTGTTCCTGAGGTAGTCACAATACAGCAGGGACAAATTTGGAGGTGGGTTTTCAAAGGTGTTCAACCTTGGTCTTCCGTGCACTCATACTAAACAGTGCTCTGAAATTCAACAGTGTTTTGCAGGCTGTTGCTTTTTGAGTGCAGTTGACGCAGTGTTGAGGTTTTTAAAAATCCCAGCCTTTTCCCACCGAGGGTTTGAGTGCCTGTCCACAGATTTTCACTGGGAGGTTTCTCTGTTCTTCAGAGAAGAACTTCTCTGTTCTTCCTCACTGTTTGCTCTCGTAAGAAAGAACCAAGAGTGGAAGCTTGAGGCTTTGAGGTGCTGAAATAAATACTCACTGTACTGATGGAGTTTTCACCTTGAGCTAGGAGCACCATGGCTGAGGGGATCAAGCACTGAGCTGCCAGTGGGTATGCAGGTTTTGGCTCAGCGCTGACATTAGCAAGTACGCACACAAGTACCTGAAAAACCTCGGGAGATCAGGAAAGAAGTTACTGTCTCCAGCTGCTTTTCACCTCTCTGTGCTCTCTGACCTCCTACCATCCTTTGAGATCTTCCAGCAAAACTGCTAATATAATCATTTCTTTGACTATTTCAGTCACAGAAACCCCACACAGTCCAAGTGCTAGTTTTGGTTTTGGCTTTTTTTTTCCCCCCCAAAACCCAGCTGAAAGGGCCTGATTCAATGCAGAGCTCTGCAGGCAGATCTGAGGGGGAAGAGACTTCCAGCGAGGTGGCAGACAGGGAAACGAGCAGGGACTTCCAGCAGCCCAGCGAGGCATTTCTGACCCCTGAATAACTCCCATTCTTTGGTCAAGCCACGCAACCGCCCCAGGTTTTCCCAGGTGTTTGCTAACATCGTTACAAGTATGTGAGGCAGGTGCTCGTGATAGTCCTCCTGATGTGTCAGGGGCACAGTCCATCCTGCAAATCCCCAGTTACCCAGACCAGTTTGCTTCTGTACTGGGGCAGAACAGCTGCTGTCCATACACAGGGCTGATCTTCCAGATAGCAAATGGACGTTTTTGGACACAATTCATCAACAAGTTCCACAACTGGCTCTGCAGCCACTGTGAGCTTTTGGATGGAGTAAGGAAGGTACTTCTGTATAATTTCATAGTCAGTAGTGGGAGACCATGACATGTTCACTGCTGGTGGGCTTTCTTTCACTGGGCCTAGCAACCTGAGGTTGCTTCTCTGAGGTTGATCCAGATGTTCAATCGGAAAGGGTTTCTCTGTGCAAACGCAAGGGCAAGAACTGGGTTTTGTTCAGCGGTTGAGTAACACAGAGGGTTTTATGAGGACAGCACTCTGAGAAAGGGCAGGAGAGGTGGTATAGCCATATGGCAAACTAATAAGGCAGTCTAAATGTGGTGTCTGTATTCAGGTAATGGTATCTAAAATACTTACTTTGATTGAATAATTGCATTAAATATGAGCATTAAAACTATTGAGGTGTATTATGTGAATAACGGTACCAAATCAGTTACACTGCTGTAACAAGTCTAGACCTCACACTAGAAAATTGCTGGCCCAGCATGGTCAGGCTTTAAGCAGCACTTTGCCTCATACAATAGAAGTTAGCAGTTGGCTGGTCTAAAGCTCTGAGTCATAAAGCTGCCCATTATAATTTAGACCCTTTTAGCACATGAGAAAGTAAACACTAGGAGGTAAATTGATGGTTTACCAAGTTCCACTTTTATATTCAGGGAGAGGGAAGTTGCTTTCTTTCATTTTGTTCTTAAAACAGCTTCTCTTCTAAATAGAAGATCACTTGTCATCACTGTAGTTTGATTTCTGTTTTCTGTTTAAACCATGACCTAGAAGAATTACTGACCTCAGAGAAAAGTGAAAATTAATATTTTCCCATCACAAAGCTGAGAAAGCAGTTAATATTTCACTGAAGTGTCTCAGACTAAAGTTCTTGGAATATTATTTAAAAAATCAAGTTCATTTTTCACTCAGCTCAATCTGTCACCCATTAAGCCTGATTCAGCAAGGTGAAACTGTGAATGTGTTATATACATCAAGACATATACAATTTGGGCAGGTCTAAGCTTTTAACAGCTTATCCTGTGCTAGTCAATGAAAATATTGTTTATACTGTGAGTATTGTATATGTATCTTTTTTTTTTTACTTTTTTTTTTTTTTTCCTCAAGATCAGACACTAGTATGAGGAAGGAGAATGATACCTGGCAGCCTGGTATCATGCTGAACCTCAGTTAATGACAGTAGAACCTATTTGTTACCTATGAAATCTCAGGCATTACAGTAAAACCCATGCCACTGAGGCGTGTTTTGCTACATGACTGGCAGAGCGTATTGCTTTGCAACCCCTGCCGTACACTGCAAACCTCTGATTCCCCTTACTGACATGTACGGTCTCTGCTGAGACGCAAACGGGCTACAGAGAGCCTTAGCTAGCCAACTGGATGACTGATATCAGGGTTTTCATTCTTGAGAGATGTTTTGGACATGCCAAACTGAACTTTATCATTCAAAAATAATTAAGGCCAAACCACTACGGCTCTATTTTTTATTTTATTTTCAGTTTGTCATATTAATAACATTGTCATGGGGCATTTTGTAGGAATTAAGGACCAGCTCCCATTGGCAACATTCAGCTATGCATGGACAATCAGATCCTTGCAGCTAATCGGTCTTGCAAGACTCACTTGCAAGTTATTGCTTAAATATACTGATTTGTTAGGATGTAGCAAAGGCCACTTGAAAAAGGGTCTAATGCCTCATCTCACTGCACTTTCCCTTTCACCAATTCTGCAAAGTTTCAAAGCAGCCTATGGAAGTTCCCAGTGCTTCAAAGTAATAGCTCTGTAAGGTTCTTAATCAACGCTTGGCAATCTTCTGGGTAGTGGCAGGCAAGTACACCAGGCGCTCTTTGATCAGCTTCTTGCTAAGGAAGTGAAACTTAAATTGCTTCATCAGAAAAGAAACACCACATTGTGTTATTTTGGATTCATATCAGAGTCACTTCAAGCTCTTCATTTTATGATTTAGTCTGATGAATTATCTTTATGATTAAACCAGTATGCATGCTCCATCAAAAAAAATAACAGCTATTCTTTTTGCTAACCTTTCCAAGTGATAGACCTTAAATTGACTATTTTACCATGGACAGCCTTTCCAAATTCATCATTGGGCACCAAATTAAAATAGCCTGAATTTCAGAGACCTGGAGCACTAAAAGTTTAACTATGGACTTAAGTGATACCTATGAATACTAGGTAGACTTTTAGAAACCTTACTTAAAGGTATTTCATCCTATGTACAAAATGCTCTTTTACAATAGGAACAAAGAGTAAAAATGGGGTTCAGTATTGTTTACACTTACATTGATATTCTCTTTTATTTCAAACTCATTAATAATATTATTAGATACTGACCATCTTCCACAAATAAGGTACAGAATTACTGACCAGTTAAGTAAAATTTAAATTTCGTACTTTTTTTTTTTTACAGGTCTTGAGGGAAATATGTATACAATACAAGATGCATCCTCTACATCATTTATAGTGTAGATTGTCTGACTGCTGTGACAATTGCAGTGGGTAGTTGTACATGTGAATTGATTTGTCAGAAATTAGTCTCTATTTCACAAAATTATTTGGAGTACAGCTAAACCAGTAGAACAGGAGTATGGATATCCCAGGAAGCCACTGCTCTTTAGATGGATGCAGACCCACTATTTTTTATTAGCTATTCTCCAGGATGGTTTTATTTTAAAGCAAAACAACCATCTATTTGCTTCCTTGGAACCTTCCTTTTGGTACAGAGACAGTCTACAATGTTATAGTAGTACTAGAAAGAGATAGTACAAAACCATCAAAAGGCAGAACTCTGAAGAAGATTTATTTTTATTTATTAGTTGGAAAAAACATTAACTGGACATACATATTAGGGACAACCAAGGAATGCACTGAAGCACACTTAATGCAGCACAAAGGTGGGTACATTTTTCAAGAAAGCAAAGCAGATAAACAGTGAAAACACAAAAGTATATTATTAGAAGAAAAATACAGATGTAGAAAAGAAAAAAAAAAAACAGTTAGAGGATGTTTAGCTTAGCTTGCTGAAGATAAATATGTGTATTTACTTATTACCATACAAGATACAGAAACATTCCTGATTTTATTGCTTGCCCTGTTAAAATTAGCACAGATATCTCAACTCGGAATGGAATTAGTTTTGAAATGCTCTGTCTTTGTAGTTATCGAAGCCTTGTATGAAAGGTGGTGCATCACACTTCTGCCACACATGAAGAGTAACCTCCCAGACCAAAAGACTGCATTGCTTCTGACATCCAGAGTTCCAAAAGTCCCCAGTACTTTGGGGTGGCAGGTTTTCCAGGTGTCTGAGTGAGGGTGAAGAGCTGATGCAGTTCATGATGACTGCCAAGAGGATGGTGTGGAAGAGGCTCCAAAGGTCACATTGAGACCTTTGCTCATCACCCTGCTCAGATGGGCTGGGACAAGGAAGCTTGAGCTTTGTTCACATCATAGGATCATAGGATGATTCATGTTGGCAGGGGCCTCAGGACTCTCTAGTCCAATCTCCTGCTCCAAGCAGGGTAAGCAGTGAGGCCAGGCCAGGTTACTGCTGTTGAAGGCACTCTTTTGGGCAGCTCCAGTAAAGCAATTCTCCAATATTAAGAAAAGAGGAAACGGCCTCAAGTTACACCAGGGAACATTTAGATTAGATATTAGGAAAGATTTCTTCACTGAAAGGGTTGTCAAGCACTGGAACAGGCTGGCCAGGGAAATGGTCGAGTCAACATCCCTGGAGATATTTAAAAAATGGGTAAATGTGCTTAGGGACATGGTTTAGTGGTGGTTTTGGTAGTGTTAAGTTAGTGGTTGACTTGGTGATCTGAAAGGTCCTTTCAAAGCTGGGCAATTCTATAATTCTGTGATTGATTATGTCAAAGATGTTTGTTCATCGGGAGCTGTGAAGACCTGTAAGACCTAACAATTGCATCACTTCACTTGTCTTTCAATTCACTCTTGCTGCTGCTAGACTTGCTATTGCTTGATTTAACTTCACTATTTAAAAATTGTGCTTTCACCATGCAAACTTCCATTGCCTTCCCTCTGACTGTATGTTTTAGTAACTACAGCCCTCAGCCAGAAGAATCTGTAGGATCAGACCCAGTATTAAAACCACATATTTCCTTCAAAGCCTTTGTTCAGCAGAACTTGCTTGAGGAAAAAGACCTGAAAATCCCCTTCTTACATGCACTCTCCAACTTTTATTCACATCAATGAACTTTTGCAGGCAGAATCCTTGTGTTTAGGTAGATGAACAGGGTAAAACATGTAAGTATTCTTCTCATCTTAAATCTGTTATGAAAAAGAGGATGTGTGCAGAAAGGGTGCATGTGGCAGAGCAGTTGCCCTTGTTCCAAGCTGGCAAGCTCAAATCTTCTCATCCTTTGGAAGTACCTACCCACAGCAGGCTGCAGGATGGCTGTCCAAACTGAGCCTGAGATCAAATTCAAATTTTAAAAGATTACAGATAGTCTATCACAATAGCAATCCTAAGGAAAATCAATGTAGAATTTTAACTTTCTTTTCAGATTTTTTATTTTATTTTATCCTTGCCAGTGATACCCCTGACATGGTTTTTTCTTACAGCAAAGCCTAACATTCTGTATTTCACAGCTCCAGTTTTTCAGACCTTGGCTAACCCCCTCACTTGGAGGATCTGCTGTCTTTCTGTAAAATCGTGCCACGTTTCTGAATCAGCAGGCAAACTCCAGAATTCTGCTGTACAGGCTGGAGGCCTTCGTGCGCGCCTAATGTCTCAGCTCAAAAAGGCTTTTAGACGCTTTAATCACAATCTTAGCGTGAGTTTGGTATTTAACAGCCGTGCTAAACTGGGGAAAGGTCTTCTGGCTTCAGCAGGGTTGAGATGTCACCCTAGGAAACAACCTGTATGTAGGAAAGTGTAAATTATATTGGACCTTCTGTCTGTGCCCCCTCATCTTGGGAAGTGGGTGCTTACAGCCGCTTCACTGGAGGTGGCTGAATGCAGAGAGAAAGTCCAGCTGGACTGCAAATCATCCTGCTAAAGCAGGGGAAAAGGGGCTAGCTGCTTTAAAAATTGGGAGCCAAACTGCCCATTTTCTGATCCAAGGATGCCGTCATCAGCTTAAGGTGAGAAAACAGAGCTTCAAAACAGTAGGGCCAGTGGGCAAAAGAAAGCATTTTTTTGTTGATCTGCTTAATGTGGGATAAGTTGACCTTGAAGCTGTTAGAAGCAAATAAAATAAAAGTGGGTAACTCAGTCACTGAATTAACAGAACAGTTGCACCATTCTGGCAATGTTGTATGTTATATCAATAAAGTACTTTCATCTCTACCTCACAGAAGTCAGATCCATTGCATTATTACAACGTTAAAGCTATAAAAGAAAGAGTGAAACCAATATTATACCTATATAGCTCAGTAAAGAAGTCCACAAAGGCTATTTTCTGTAATGGGATATTATACATCATCTAGGTACAGTGGGCAGAAAACGTAATGAATGTGGCTAAATAAAGCAAACCTTCACTACAAGGTGCCTATGGGGATATTGAAAATATGACTTTGATGTCTGATGTGCAATTTAGCTGCATTGATCCACTAAAGTAAAGTAACACAAAAAATCCTGTCTACCCTCTTAGCATCTATCTATGTAATACATCACACACATGTAAGCTGTGCCCACACAGATCCCCAGCAGCAGGCAAACAAGGTCTGAAGTACATCTGAAGATGTAGCATGCCAAGTGAACCTGTGTTATCTGGAGGTGAGACAGAGCTAACTCAATGTGATGACTTTTATGGCATTGTTGATTCATGCCATGCTGGATCGCAGCACAAACTCACCTGTGCCAGAGGTACTCTGGTTAGTTATTCTCCAAACACATATATTCTGGCAAAAAGGTTTATTTAAGTGCCTGCAGTTCTACTAAGCCTATTTAGACATGGTTCTGCTGGGCAGAGAGTACAGGACTGCTTTCGTTCATTCATTGCTTTTTATTCTGCAGATTAGGGTTTTGCCATGTCAAATTCATGGATGCCAAAATCCTCCGTTAGGTTTGGTTCTTCAAGACTCTTTGAACTCAGGTCTGGAGGTGTAAATTGTTAGGTTGCCATCTATAATCGTGTAAGGACTGGAAAAACTCCTCTGAAAGGAACACCTTCCTTTAATTAAAGGTGCTCCTCTAAATGCCATACATAGTCAAATCCCAAACTGCCAGTCAGAAGTAAGTGTGACCAGATTACATTACTCATTGCAGTACGCCCATTACAAAGTGATGTGATGGTAATCAGGTGGTAATGTGGTACATTAGACTCGATATCGTGGCCAGAAGAGGCTCACATGGTAATTGCAATCTAGCATGATGTTACAGTTGGTGATAGCCTTGTTTAGAAAAACCCCAGGGAAAGCGTTGTTTTCACAAAGTGTACTGAGATTCTGCTGCGACATAATTAGAAAAGCATGACTGACTTTTCATTTCATTTCATTTCATATCCTCTCTTATTTAATATGTTTTTCTGAAGAAACTGCAGTGGCATTATTTAGTATGTCTTGCTGAAACTAGCCAACTGGATCCTTGTTTTGAAAAGATTTTTTTTTCCCCTAGGAAAATTATTTTTATGAAATTCATTACTTTATTGAGAGTGCAGTTATTCCCAGTCATGACAGAGTTTCTCACAGCATACAATCAGCATCAGGTTTTGAATTCAATTACCGTATCCAATGGTGAATACCTTTAAAACCCCTCTGATTAATTCTATCCAAATGTAGAATGAGGTTGAGATTTACCGTGTTTAACACCTCCATCAATCACAAAGAATAACCTTACCAGCAAATATTTGTCCCATAAGATGTTTGCATTACCCTAAATATTCCAAGTTAGACTTCAGGAACTCCCCTCCCATTATTTATTTTTAGTGACATAACATAAAACTTAAATGGACCAAGTGGGAATTAATATGTACAATTACTGGCTTTTGAAAAACCCTGGCCAGTGAAAGTCACTTGTTGCCAGCAAATCAAGGCACTGAAACTGCATCCTGAAAATGCTGCATTTACAAATGTCTTTAATTCCAGTTAATTGAATTCTTACTCATTTTTCAAATGTCACCATTAATGATCCATCATCTAACCTTAATATAATGCTTTTTTGTTTGATTTGATTTGTTGTTTCAGCTCCAGAAGTGTTCCAGGCCTTTATGGATGGAGGTCCAGGATACTCATACCCTGTAGACTGGTGGTCACTAGGAATTACAGCATATGAATTACTGAGGGGTTGGGTAAGAATGATGGGGTTTGTTGTTATTTAACTCATTGACTGATAGAAGTCCCAAGGTTTGCAGTGCCCAAATGCACACTTCATGATAAAATTTGAGTGGATGAGGCTGCAGTTCAGGTCAGGAATGCCATCCTGAGTTCTTCCCAGCTAGAAACATTCTTGGGAAAGTTTCACCCCACTCTCAATTACGTTGTCAAAGTTTGCCTAAGATTGGCTAAGGAAAGGCCTCATGTTTCAATGGCTTCTCCACAATGCTGATTTGGAAACAATGGTATTTTTTTCCAAATAGAAGTTGAGTTACTTCAGACTTTATTATGTCTTTGATTCTCTTGGCTAATGCCTTAAAAGAGTTAATGTAATATCCTAAGATGCTTGGCCCACCTACAGAAAATGCTTATCTGCCAGTGCACTTGTTATTTATTTAATCAATTAGGTGAACAAGCTAAATGAAAAATCTTCCTGAGCATGGTCAAATATCACAGAAGATAATGGAAAATTCTTTTCCATTTTGGTGCAAAGGATTGAAGTTGGTTGCTTAAATATTTAATATTCCCTATGGAAAATAGTAATTTAGATACTATTTCAGGACAATTATGTAACTAAAGTAGCTGGGTGTTTTAAAAATTTTAATTCCTATGTTGGAAAGCGGATTTTATTGCATTGCAGTGTGCTGGTTTTTAAGGAAGAAGTATTTGTTGTCATATGACTCTAACACAGCACCACTACCCTGCCCTGCTAGGTGCTTTGTAATACGAGACAACCCATCCCACAAAAATGTCACAGTTTTGTGTAGGATGACAGACAAAGGAAACTAGAAATAAAAAACAATGATTATTCCCATTTTTAGATGGAAAACTACATTTCAAAGTGTCTGTGCATCGTTACTTCAACCCAGAAGATACATTTTGCAAAGGTCCAAAACTTGACCAATCCATTTTGTATCTCCATAGAAATGGCAAAAGTTGTGCTCCTGACACAAAGTTCTCTCCCATGCCAGATCTCAGTCCCTGCTCTCAAAGCACAGGAATATTAAAAACTTTTTAAAAAAAATAAAAATAAAATTCCAAATTTCTCAAACATCATTCTCAAAAATTACTGAGGTTTTAAGCTGACTTTCTTCCCAGGATGGATAATTTTAACCTGAGCAGCTAAGGTCTGCAAGTGATAAGTGTAACACATTCTCAGCCCTAGTCACAGACAGTAGTACTAGCTGCACATATAATAAATTAAAAGAGCATCCTGCTGGGTTTGTATTAACCCTTTCACCAGTGGGTATCTGCAAGAAAGCAGCACAATGAATGATTGTGTAAGAGAAGCTGAACTTCTAAGACTAGTCACAAAAGATACCTAGTCACTTTAATAAATAAAAAAATATATAGAATGGTATCCATTTGCCAGCATCCATACAGTCTTTTCTGAATAGATCTATCTGGCTACAGACAAAGCAAAGCTGAGACTGAACCAATTTTTTTTTTTAAATAAAAACATTGCCATCTGTCCATGATCCAGTCAACCAAGCCAGCTGCTCGGTTTCTCCTGCAGAGCGGCTCTTGCCCACTGAGCAAGGCAGAGGGTGGCTTGGCAGCCCACCCCTTTGTACAGGCCAGGAAAAGGTGTGTTTTTCCCTGAATTGTATTTCTAATTTTTGCTAGTCTAGGCAAGGCCTAAACTGACAGTAGTGATGACAAGAGAAGTAGTGGCAGGTTGAGGGAATGCACTGAACCCGAGGCATGTTGCTGTCTGCGACAACCTTGAGCTGCAAAGTTCCATCTGCTGCAGCAGCCCCACGCAGATGGCTGCAAAGAGGCAGCTTGCTCATACAAGGCTGCAAGATAAACCTGCCGGCAGGCATCCCCCTCCTCCTCCTCCTCCACGCTCCCACAGCACATTGTTCAGCAGGGAGGAGAGACCCCCATTGCCACAGAGCAGAGGGGTGGGCACTGGGTGCAGCCCTAGGGAAAGAGGAAGACGTTGCTCTGGGCAGAGCCACCTGGAGATGTGGCTTTCTCCAGGCAGAGCATGGTGCACACTAGTGCATGGGGAAGGCAGAATGGAAAGGTGCAAGGAGTGCTAACAAGCAGGGGTTATTTCAATCTGTCTGGGCCATTTTTTGGTTACTCCCAGTAGTGCTACCATTTCTTAATGTGTTGCAGGCACATTTCTCTCCTTCACCAGTTGCCCATAAAAGACCTAACAACCAAAACCTCAAGTTTATAAAGCTTTGCATCAAACGTTGGTCTTTTCACTAAGTTCAAGAAACTAAATTGCATGATGCAAACCATGGAATAGTTTTTGTCAGTCTTAGGTTGACAGTTGGACTAGATGATCTGAAAGGTCCCAGACAATTCTATGATTCTATATGTCAATGTCTTCCTAAGCCACAAGCAACTGCTCAAATATGCTAACTCCATGTACCACACTCTCAACTGAGACAAAGTGAAGGAAAGAGGTAGTAAGTGGGATCCTTGGACTCTGACTTTCACTGTGATCTGAATGGTTTACAATGAACTTTGATTAAACGTCATGAACAAATACAAAACTTTTTTTTTTTTTCCTTTTACATAAAATAAAACAGAAGGGGTCCAACTCTCAAGCAGGCTGAATAGCTGAAAAATAAGGGAGATATAGGTGTGAAGGACCTCAAAAGACCAAGCTTATAATGGCCACTTCTTTGAGTATTTATAGTTCCAATTAACTACGAACAATATTAAAAATCTTCACATATCTCAGAAAATCAAGTTAGACTGCAGAATGTTAATAATCTTTAAAATAAGGTAAGTTTTTTAAGGATTTTTCCAGTGAGGAAAAAGGCATGTGCAGAAGCATCCTTAACAGAAATTTCTCACTTTTTCCTTCTTTCAAAGATACATTATTCCTTAAAGTTGCTATTTTTAGAACTAAGCCACAATTTCCAACAACTGGTGTAAATTCTGGGTCAATGATCATATTGGTCACATTGTTATATCAAGTCTAAAATCAGCAGTAGGTTACTCCTTGACAAGAGACAGAATGTTAACCTTTCATTTCTAATAGCTGTTTTATGGCAGCATTACCACAGGCAAGTAAAAGCACAACAAACTGTTTCAAATGACAATCTTGAACCTGATTCTAGAAAATCATGTATTCAGAGCACACATTTAGGTCCTGTTGAATTCATATGGACATGATATAGCTAAATGACAATAGTCTGAAAGTGAATCAAAGCAAAAGGATTTAAGCAGCCCTTGGATTTATCTTTAGAACATCCCAATGCCTTGGTATAGATTTTTTCAGTGGTGCCCAGTGACAAGACAAGAGGTAACAGGCACGAACTTGAATGTAAGAACTTCCATCTAAACATGAGGAGGAACCTTTTTACTTTGAGGGTGGCAGAGCACTGGAACAGGCTGCCCAGAGAGGTGGTGGAGTCTCCATCTCTGGAGACGTTCAAAGCCTGCCTGAACACGTTTCCGTGCAACCTGCTCTAGGTGGGCCTGCTTTGGCAGGAGGGTTGGAGTAGATGATCTCCAGAGGTCCCTTCCAACCCCATATCATTCTGTGATTCTGTAGAGGGAGTATTCTTTTGTGCGGGAGGCGGTGGTTGCTCGAGTCACCTGCCGCACTTCAAATCTTCAGTGTCTGTTTTTGAGCTGGCAAATCCTAACTAGGTTAGGTAGACTTGCCAGGTACAAAAGTGAGTATTCTATGCACTACTGTCTGTAGAAATATGTGTTTTGTAGCATTACAGTTTTTGAACAGAAAAGTACAGCTTCAGATCCCATACCAAAAGTGAAGGGCTGCTAGATTGGATTTCTATTTGTAACTACTTTTTCGTGGCGTAGTTTGATCTCTGCAGGTGGAAGTTATCAGATTAATTTTGTGCTCCTGAGCGTATGATATTTAGTATGTTTTAATTTTGAATTATCACTTTCTTGCATTCATTCTTTTGTTTGGATGTATACATAAGTAGCCTACTCTCTGGTTTTCTTATTGCCTTGCATGTTGCCCGCTGTCCTAGGCTCTAGCTTTGGTGCTCTGTGAAGTATCTCAGCTGCTGAATGCACACCAGGCAATGTCCTCAAGGAACAGTGCCAGGCTGAACATTGCAAGATCATTAGTGCTTTTTGGTCTTTAGATTTTTATTCTTTTTTTTTTTTTTTTTTAAATCCAGAGGTGTACTGTAAAACCTAAGGTGAGTAGAAGGAAAAGTAAATTTTCTCTTAGAGTAGTACTGGTGATCGCTATCTTGGTTGTTAAGTCAAATGTTATGTCTGAATGCATTTTTTCTCATATTTAATGTACAGACAGAGTGACCCTTTTTCTTCTCAACCGAAATAACATTTCACATTGATCAAGTCACTTTCTTTTCTAATTTCATGCTATCCCTGAAGAGCTATTCACACAACTCCTTGCCTGACCTTTTTCTCGAGGTTGGTGATACATCTCTGACAGCACTGTTATCTCTGTATTTCCTTGACGGGCGGGTTTGAGAGCAAACCAACCCCTCCATTCCTGTCCTAACATGAGTTAGGTACGTCTTCTGTCTGCACCAGGAAACACTCTCACAGCATTCCTAACGATCCTGCAACATCTTTCTCACTGAGGTGAAGCTGCTTTGTGGAGGATGCCTAAAAAACACTGGTTTAAATGCTGGAGTGAACTTGACCTTATGTGACCTGGGAAGTACAGAGACATTTATATGCCTGTAATTGTAATATTCATCTAACACTATTACTGTGTGTGGAGATCATGCCTCAATGCAGGGAGGTGAGGTCAGGAAAGCAACTTTTCAGCATGAACTAGGTGGCTTTCCTTCTGAATCCCTGGTGTGGGTGTGTAGGAGAGAAGTGGCTGCCCCAAAAGCATAAACAGGCCTTGACATGGCAAACAGCATGCTAATACTCTCAGTAGCTGCTGCAGGGAGTCCATCTTCCCCAGCTGTTGTAGAAGGAGAAGGCACGCACATAAGAGCAGTCTACGTGTTCTTTCTTGGTGATGCTGGCGTACAACAGAAAGCAAGGTTTTTCCTGAAAGCAGGCTCCTTGGTCAAGGTGTTGATCACTATAAATGTCTTGAAGGAGGCAAAGTGGCAGCGTAATTGTGAGGGGACCGTGACCTACTGTGGGCCTGAGGGTGAAGGGATGGTACCTGCTCTGAGTTCTGGGGATGCATGGGGGCCAGGGAGGTCCATCTGCGTGTGACACGTGCCTGAGGAGAAAATGCGAGAATATAAAAATATAATATATAAAACTTCAGTAAGCACTAGGGACCTTGATTTTGAGAAGTCAGGGAAAAGAATATTTTCCAGTACTTCTTTCTGTGTGGTTTTTTTCATACTTTCTAATTGATATGTGAGCCAAGATTTGGAATCCATAGCAACAAGTTGGGGGGAAAAGGTGTTTTGTTCTTTTTTTTTTTTTTAGTTCCCTCGTTTAGGCTTTGTTTCATGTCAGGACTTTGAACGTTCTGCAGAGACACAGCTCAAACCTGGCAAAGTTGTGCTGATGCCTTTGGAGGGGTTCTGTTATCTCCAGCCAGAGGGTGGGAAAGAGTTGAACTGTTTTCCGAGGAAACAGATTTTTTCAGACAAAGTCCTGTAGGAAGAGCTGTGAGTTAGAAGTGCTGAGCTAAAACAGGAGTGCTGAGCTAAAATGTTTTGTTCTATTTCAGTTGGCAAAGTCCAACTAGAGGAAGGTGATAGCTTCCAGCTCTGTTGATGTGTAGGAGCGGAGAAGAAATGCTGTCTTCTCCTTCACCTCCAAGTAAAAACAGGATCAGAAGGAGCAAAATTGGTTTGTTTTGTAGCTCTTAACAGCAAAGAGGTTTTGTTGTGCTGTGATGTTTGTGCAGATAAAAAAAGAAAATTAAAATGTTTTAATTTGTTGTTGGATTGTAGATACAAACTTGCAACGCTATCCTGTTAGCGTGACAGAAAGGCTGTGGCTTTTGTTGTGAGGAAAGCTTTTATAAAGATCTCACGTCTGAAAAATGGCACTGAAAATCAAACTGCAATCCAGTGCAAGTGACTGTATATAATGTAGCTGTAACTAATTATGAAAAAAAAAATCAGTCAATAGGGTTATTAGCTGATATTAAACCCTATCTCATAATTGGACACATTTCTCTTATGTTGTATTTGCCTAGCAATGCAGATGACTGCATTCTGGTATGATCAAAGACCTTACTCAAAATTTACACTGTAAATTGCTATACGGTTTAAAGGCTCCTGAAGACTGCTTCCTTTGCCAGGAGGTGGTAATGGTGACAAAGGATATAAAAAAATAATTTAGTCATTTGCCTGGCAATGTTAGGCTTCTTTGTGCTCCTTGAAATTAATTCTAATAGCAGTGGCGTCAGTGACACCGAATGTGGCTCTTTGGGCCAAAGTAATGGAGGTGTAGGAGCAGTAGCAGCACAGTGGGTTGGTACTGAGAGACTGGAAGGAAGAGAGTAAGAAAAGGTGATGACGGAGCTGGGGAGAGTCAGGTGTGAATAAATGGCATTTTCCGATCATCCCGAAATGTGGTATGTGTCAGTGATCATGGGAATGGTAGGCAGAAGTGATGGTTTTCTCAAACTGGGCAGCTTCCAAAAGATGGTTGGAAAAATATTCAGGGGTAAAAATCAGAATTCCTGCCAACATTCAGCTACATACTTATTCAGAGCTGAACTTCACAACAGCTGCACTTACAATACCGCTTTGCAGATCTAACACTTCCAAGATGTGGAAAATAAAATTCAGGATGAATTTTAAGAACGTAATAGAAATAACTAGTGTGGCAGATGTAGATTTAGGGTATTCTGCACATTCTGAAGGATTTGTTTTTAATGTGAAGCATGTACCTTCACACTCTGTAACATGTGCTCTGATTCACTGACAGATTCGTTTTGCACAGTCCCGCTGGAATATTGGCACTCGCGCCGTCTATAAACAGACAGTCAAGGTTTGTGTCTGTCAGGACTGTACTTCATTTTATTTACCGCACGGTCTTTGGGGGCGGGAAGAAAGGGAATTAATCAAAAGAAGCATGCAATTCTCTTTCCCTTTATTTATTTATTTTTGAACTTGAAAGCTTTCTGAACTCTTTATTATTCCCAGAGTTCATTTTTTATTCTTTTTCCCAATAGGAAAGCGGCTGATCTCAGCAGGTGAGGGGCAGGGCGATTAGCTGTTGGAGACAAAAGGCAGTTCAAGAGGTCATCGAAGAGATAAGGAGTCCTCTGGTGATTGCCCTGGCTGATAGGGTGAAGGGAATAGGGTGCAGAGGAACCAGAGGAGTATCTGATTATCAGCTAACATGGGGAGGAGTGTCCAAGTAGGTACCATATTGAGCTGGGCTGAATGCTGACATAAATAGGCACAGAGCATGGGTTTATAGTGGTTACAGTGATGAATTTTGTCTTCATACATGTAATGTGTTCTACCGGAGCAGGGGAGTGTATATTTGTAGGGGATTGCCTTCTGTCTGGCAAATTTTATGAAGACAAACCCCAGTGTGTGTGATGTACTAGCAATGTTTCTGTGTAGGATACTTCATCCGCTCTAGTTTGTAAATAAGAAAAAACCCTACAAGCAAGAGTGCCTTAGCACAAGTGGCAGGAGACAGCATGAAAATCTTGACTCAAGTGATTATACATATTAAAATACATATCAAAGGTAATCTATAATCTCTTTCAGGGTCAGAGAACTAACGTCTGTAGTTCATAACCAGCAGCACAGAACTATCTCATGTCACCCAGCAGAAATTCACTTTAAGGATGGGCCAAGTTGACGGCCTGCAGAAAGCTTGCAATAACTGAATTTCCTCGACAGGAAAGCATCTTTTCCCAGAAAAGACTGTTTCAGCTGTAATTTGCAATAAAACAAGTGGGATTAAAAAACTGCAAGGGGAAACATTAAAGTTAGGAAAAGAAATGTCCCCTGCAGCAAGGGGTAATTCAGACACCCATTTCCAACAGGTGGTGAGTTAGAAAAAGGAAAATTCACCCCTGTTTTTGCTGATTGCTATTCATGATTTTTTGACGTTTACTTTTCTAGAACCGGGGGCTGAAGCAGTTAAGCCGCAGTCAGTGCTGTCAACCCTCGACAAACCAGATCTTCGGTATTTCCACAACCAGCCAAGAAGCCAGAACTGGAGAAAGCGGGGAAGAGAGAAGCCTGAGAGCAAGGAGCCGGGCAGAGCCAGGCGCTGGAGGAGATGCTCTGCTCGGGTTTCTCCCACCTCGGCCCGAAGCCACCGCACCGAGCCGCGGCCTCGCAGCCGGGCTTCCCCTCTTCGGTGCCCGCAGCCGGCCCCAAAAAGCTGCGGCGGCGAGGAAGGCTTTTTTAGCAGGAGAGGGCTGTACACCAGCACACACGCACCCCCCCGGCCATCCCTGGCGGCGCAGTGCGGGCGGCGGGCGCGGCGGGGCGCTGTTGCTCCGCGGTGGCGGCAGCGGGCGCCCCGGCGCTTCCCCTCCCGCCGCCGGGGGGTGTCCCCGGCTCCCCGTTACCCTCGCAGTCCCGCAGGGACCGACCGGGCGGAGCCGAGCTCCGAGGTGGACGCGAATGGGTGCGGTGGAGCTGCGGATGGAGGCGGCCGGCTGGCAGCGATGTCCCCCCTCACCCCCCGTCCCGGGTGCCGCGGTGAAGGGGCGTTTATGGCAATTAGCGTACGGAATGAAAAATCTCATCTGCAGTACGATTACAGCGCCTGCTACCTACTCTTATCGATTGAACCAACTTCTGTGCCGTAAGCAAGAAGGACAAGAAATGGTAATGTGTGTTTTAAATCCCTGTACACGGGCAGTTGCTCCTAAGGCTGCTTCTGGCTGTGTTGCTTGACCCAGTTACGGCAGAAAGCACTGGAAGGCGTTGTGTGGTGGCATCTCCTCCTGCTCCCACGGCAGCACCATCAACAGAGCCCACAGCGTCCTCTCTGCTTTCCACCTATGTCAGGACAACTCCCAGCAAGGGGGAACAAGTTTCCCAGACAACATGTGCCAGGGAGCGACGGCAACAGTAGGCAGAGCAGCACACTGGCACCCTCCTGCCCAGAATCACAGAGTCGCCTAGGTTGGAAGGGACCTTTAAGATCATCTAGTCCAACTATAATAAAAAAATAAATCAAAACAAAACAAA
>JAOXNO010000033.1:53928285-53952805 GCA_028565335.1 Limnodromus scolopaceus | reverse complement strand
TGCAGAGTAGAGGGGTAGAATTCCATAAACACCATTCTTAACTAGTACATTTGTTTCTTTATGGTTTAGCTAGTTTCTTTATATTCAGCTTGTATTCATAAATTGTTAGTAGTTTTTTTCTATTGTTAATATTTGATAAAGGAAGCAAGAAATAATTTAAATGTAATTTGCTTTCATTTTTAAAGCTTCAGAATTAAAGTGATGTATTTTTAAAGTGCTCAAACAAATCTTAAAACTGTACATGCTCAGAAAAGGAATTGATATTGATCAAACATAAATAAATTTATAAGTAAATATAAATAAGATATAGAGCTCCATTAATGAAAAACATATAAATTCTACTAAAGCTAACTGGATATTATGCAGGAAAAGGCATCTAGAGAGCCTAATATCATACTTTGATTATATAGACTTTGCTAGGAATTAAAATGATAGAGTGATCTCTAAATCAAATGTTTTATTGTAGGACACCACAAGTTATACAAGTGGTTTCTGATGTGGTTTTACTGCTTAATGTCTTTGGTTACTAAATAGTATCTGACATTTATGTATAACTTGTCTTAGTACTTCCACCTTGAAGGTGACAATGGTGTGACTGAAGTCCCAGAGAAAAACAGGCTGCTTTTAAGATCTTCCACCACACAATTCAAATTGTTTGCAAGTTTGGGTTTTTTTAAATGCAGTGAGAAAACAAGAAGAAAAGAACTCATGTTATTCTGATTACAGGAATAGCACAATACTGATCCAGTAATTAGGATACCAAGTAGTGATTTTTTAAAAAATGTATTGGGTTTAGATGAACCTGGTTTAGATCTGGGTTTAGATCTTCTGGCCATATCTTAGCCCTTATCCTTAAATGAGAGGAACAGTTCATCCCAAATGTTGGCATGAGATGGCTTTACTGCACTAATGAATAGAATGGAAAAACACTTTCAGGGCATAAACTATGCTCCTGTAAACTTTTATGCTGAAAAGATATGAAAAAATCAAGAACCTGAACAGAATGAAGGAAGAATCTGAAAGAAATCAAGGAAGGAAACAACCACATAGAAAAGGTATTTCCATCTATTCTGCCTAATAAAAGGACTTCCTGATACAACAAAGAATCTTAAGGTTTAGTTCAAGCATGAAAAATTAGCATAAAAATAGAGAATCCAGAATATTTAAGTAATCTAAGTAATAGGTATGAGAAAATGTAAGAGACCTCGTTTTTTGATATAAACACAGCTAACTGAAAACAGCTGGCTCCTTCCTTCATTATCATGGATGGGAGATAGGTAACTGAATCCACCTGTTACTCTTCAGAAAATGAGATTTAACAAGGTGTTAGAGGTACTCCCCACCCCTCCTGAACTATTACAGTTGCCATTTATGTTCCACAGCAATAACTGATATTCTGATTAAGACCCTGGGCTAGATCCCTCTTTCTCAATGGGGCAACATAATTGTAGTCACTTGAGGAGTACCTCTGTACACAAGTAGGAAGAGGATCTAACTCTTAATATGATTTTTATCTTACCTCCCTTACTTACTTAAACTTCAAGCATCACTCCAGGCAGACCTAAAAAGACAGTTTTCATTTTACAGGTGTAGTTGGGAAGCTGGATCATTATTCATGCTATTAACACTTACCAGACAAACTGAAAACACAGTGATGCTTCAAAGAGTAACTTTGAGTCCTTTTGTACCAGAAAGGAAGACTGAACTGTGATCCTACATTTGAACTTGAAGAAATGATTTTGGAGTCCAAGCCTCTCCACAAAAAGAAAAAGCGACTTGCCAAAAACAAATCCAAAGATGGAGCTAAGGAAACCTGCCCACTGGTAAGCTGGGGACTGTGGCTGCAGTCAGTGGCATTTAATTTACATTCTGTAATGGATAAACTCAGTTAAGTTCAGTTTTATCACCTCTGAAAATAGACTTGACCTCTATGACATTTTACATATAACTTAAACCACCTCCAAAGCAAGATGAAAAGCAACCATTTATTTCAGTCAAATAGTAACAGCATGTTTAAGTTGTAATCATTTTTAAGATTCTCACAGATGCTCATTTAAAGTATGAAAAAGTGTTGCCAGTTGGCAAATACGCTTCCCACACATGGACAGACAGTCATAAGGAGTATTTATCTGCTGCTAGTACCAAAAAATGAAAAATATGCAGTGAAAAGCTTGTTATTTATAAATGTTTTAAAGCTGTCTTTTGCAGTCTTGATTAATTTGTCCCACACAGAAGGACCCATTGTATAAACAGTCTAAGCTTCCGAGAAGATTAAGAAATAACGATTTTCCAGACTTGAATTTTCATTTCAGCGAGGTTTTGTAAACTCTATTGCTACTTTTAATGATTTGGAATGCTCATGCAAACTGTTCTTCCCAGAGCTATCAGATGTAAAAATCCTCAAGGATTTCTTTGTGAGGAATTTCTTCCAAAAGAAAGAAGAATTGATTTTGCTATCACTGCCCACTTTTGAAGAGTCTTCAAAATGACTTTTGATAGTGTTCATTCAGAGGCTTGTTTTGTTCAGTGTCATTTCTGTTGCTGTGATTTTTGTCTATGATTTCCATCTTTTTTAATCAACCTATTCATGCTGTTTTTTAAAGAACGTACACCTGCAGCAGTGCTTGGAAACTGTTAGGAAAGAATTCATCATATTCAACAGAGAGAAGTAAGTGCATTTCTTAATTCCTGTTTAACATTCACTACTGAAATTAATTTGAGAACAATCTTTTTTTTTTTTTCCTTCCAGTGCTAGGAAAAGTGATTAATTATCACAGCAGCAGGGGCTAAAAGACTGGATTTACACTGATTTCTTCCTCTTGCAGTCTCTGGTGTGATGGTTTTGTAGTTCTTCTATCTCTGAAAGCAAGCAGAAGTGTTTTTGGTAAAAGCATGTCGGGGAGACAAAGTAAATGTCACTGAAACTCTCCAGAGAAACTGTTAGCAAAAAAGCAAAGGGAATACAATATAAGGGACTGCTTTTTCACAAATTGAACAAAACCAAGGGAAGTGATAACTCATGAAATTTTAGTGTTATGAACTGCAGTGTTTTGACTTGTAAACTCTATTCTTTCTTCACCACCATAAAAAAGTTAATTTCAACATTAGTTATTTCAACAGAGCTAAATATTAACTATATCAGACATGAAGCAAGTGCTTTATAGTCTAAGCATCAGCCAAAATCCATAGAAACACTTCTGAATCCCAAGGAATCTTACTGGTCTAATTAATACACTGCATTTCACATAGTTTACTGTTTTGAGTTGCAGCCACTGTGGACCTTTTTGTACTAACAGATATATTTCATGACAGGGGAGTTGTTTGTGTCTTTGGTCAAATTATTGCATTTCATCCAAGTGTACTGAGTAGTTTTATTTGACCTAATTATATCTGCAAGCCTTCCTAATTTTGTCATGAAATGTTAGAAATTAATTAAAAAGTTATGACTATCTAAATAATGTTTACGATGCAGATAATTACTGTTTTCTATAATTAAAACTGGCAATGGGATTGCCAACTCTGCACAGTTGACATGATGTCATGAATGAAATTATGTGATGAACAACCCCATTTTCCTGTTACAATCTGTGGGACATGTCTATGCCCAGTACCGACTGCTCACAGAAACTACAGCAAGGTCTTACAAAGAAATGAAAAGTCCTACAGACTCTTCATGTCCTTTTGCATGATCTCTAGCACAAGAGGGCTATATGTTTATGTAAGAGCCATAAACAAGGAAAGCCAGACCAAGACAGCTCATAAAAGGTTTTCAGAAGGGTCTTGGTGAGCTTATCTGAATCAGTTCTGGTATCAGTGAACTGAACTTATAAGAGCTTTATTAAAATCAAAGTGATTACGACTGTAATAACAAGGTTGCAAAAAAATTACAATGATAGATCAATTTAATGTATTTTCAAGAAGTTGTTCATACAACTAGTTCATGTCCATTTATGACCTTCTCACTTACTCCAGAATCATATGTCAAGGAAACCCAATACACAGCATTTTTTGAAAGATAAAATTAAATACCAGATTTTGTTAAAACACCTTCAAAATCTCATTGTGTGTGTTCACTAGCATTGACAATTTCTTTTGACATGATTTTACTGTGTTATTCTTCAATCTTTTTTAGCAGTGCACAGGAATTTTTGTTTGCGTTTTTTTCATATTGAACAACCACAGTAACACGACAAGCCATAAAGGACTCTGAGAGGTTGATGAGAGATCAAGGAGAAGTTTAATTGGAGTACAAGTGAAATAGAAGTAAAAGATAAAACACATGCACTTCATTCAGAACGACACGTGTTTCTGTCGTTGCTTGATTGGCTTTCACAAGGTAAAAAACCAATATTTAATGCAGAGACCTACAACAGATCCTGCATTGTCTTAAGGCAGATCACAATCATTTCTTGTTTAAATTACATTAGAGCTGAAGGAGGACATGGAGAGACTTCTGTAATACTTTTCAAAGACAAAAACGTTAATAAAGGGGGAAACAGAGGTCCAATTTTTGAAGTGCAAAGTGAATTCAAGTTAATGGGAACAAAATAAGAGGAATATCAGATACAGGTGTCCTTGTACCAGAGAGGAGCTACACAGTATGCACCAGAGTAATTCATGGTGGGTTTTCCTAGACCTTTCTATGTCCTCAAGGGTGTGTGTACAGGTTGAGGCTGTACTTACATGGATTTCCAAAGCCACATGGCCAATCAAGTTTTTTGGAACAGCTGCAGATGCTGAAAGACATGAATTGTTCCCACAAACGTTATATCCAATGATATGTGACGGTATCAGTAGGTGAGGTGTTAGTCCCAAGCAGGGCTTTAAATCAGTCTCAGATTAATACAGCTGGATGTTTTGATATTCTTCCACATTCCTCTACATAGTCAGAATTGCTTATGTAGTCTAGCTGCTTGAAAATATCTGCATAATTCCTTAAATATTCATTATATTCAGCTACAAAAAAATACATTTTATTGTGATTTAAGCCTTCTGCTCAGTTTACTTCAGTGGTGTAGGACACTACGTAAATCCTAAGAAAGCGTGAATCAAAAAAGTTTTCCCTTGAAAGATGGGCTAAGGTGAGAATCTGCAAACTAAAAGGATTCTAAGAAAAATTTCGATGTTTCTAATTGAGCAGCATAAATTGACATAGTGATGTGTAGGTAGAGTGTGGTACTAACCACCCCAGTTCCACAACACCTTGCAATCCAGTACTTGTAAAATATGAAAAGTAGAATCGTTTTTTACTGAATGTCCTACTGATACTTCCATGCTGTATCTCTCTTTCATGATATATCTTTCATTCTGCAACAGATAGTGCAAATCTTGAAATACGACATATTTATTTTCTTTCCAAGAGGCCTGGGAGACTATCAGGAATGCTTAGACTGCAGTTGGGGGGGGGGGCTGGGATGGGGTAGAGAAAAGGCTTACTAGGCTGACACGTAAAAAAAATTAATTCAAGAGACTAAATGAAATAACTTAATAGTGTGAGTTAATACAGGCAAAGACAGAATGTGCGCATTTTCACTTTTCTATTGCTTTCTGCAGTTGAGTAATTGGAAGCCGGTATTTATAGGAATGTTCTAGGCAAGGTGAATGCATGAGGAAGACAGAGTCCATTTTAGCCAAGCCAAACTTTCAAACAAGTAGGGTCAGTTTAAAAGGCTCATGTTTTTCCAGATGGCTTTACCAGTGGCATTCAGGCAACATACCTTCTCAGCAAGGCTTACATTGCCTTGAATGGAATTTATTTGGTTGGACTATAACTATGTAGCTGACATCTATGGTTTGAACAGTTATGAGATGGGATAAAAGATTTGAGGAATTAAAGAGAAATAGGATATTGTATAGAGTCAGTACAAATGTACACAGCAGAATAATAGAGCAAATGTGCTTTGTTAAAATAGGAATTAGGAAAGGAGAACTTCAAGCTGTGATATTAGTTGGGTTTTTTATACATTGGATTTAACTGTACAGGGCTTCCTGGAAAAAGAAGTGTGAAGTCAATGGTTACCAGCAGTGGGTAACAAAAGTTAGATAGGTATAACTTTACTTACACACTCCTTATAACACAGTGTCTTGTGTTGGTACTATTCAGAATTCACTGGGGACATGAGGAGGAATAGAGGGAAGACCAACTTTTCCCAGTTTCTCTGTATAAAAAGCCAGAAAGCAACTCGAGCAAGCAAAGATATCTTGATTTTATTTTTGCCAGTGCTTCGGATACCAGAGTGACTGAAGTGTCATGAGGTGGAAGGCTTTATTCTAATTTAAATCTATATATCACTGAATGTGAGCTACAAATTAAAATACATGTGTGGCTTTTGGCATGACACAGGTGTATGTCATCTGTCCACATTGACATTATCTTGCAGTACCTTTAAGAGAGGGGTACCTACTGTCCAGATCCAAAGTAAAATAAAATAAGAAAATATTTTTACATTCCCAGTTTGAATGTAGTGCAGGAAGTGTTTTCTGCTCTTCTTAAGGGCATCAGTGAAATCTCTTACTTAGTTTTGAACACATAAATAAATAAACTGTAGTCTAAAAATGGTTCATATACTGGGTCTTATCTGGAGAATATGATCTGAAGTGGTTTTCAGGGAGTTGTTTGGATCCTTTTGCTGACAAATGATTTTTTTTTTCTGTTTTTAAATCTGTTTCTATGGATAGATGCTTTATAATATCTAGAAATGCAGCACCAAATGTTCTGCAGTATCTGAATGTGTATTCCTATAGACTTGCCAGAATTCTTTTTGAGAAGCTGATCTTATTTAGAAATTGTAAGCTATATTTTCAAGTTCTTTGGCAGGGAAAGAAAGATTGTAAAGATAAAATCACACTGTTTGTTCATAGCTTTATTAAAAAGCTGAGCACATATTAGCTTGCTATTTTTGTGCTGTTATCACTAAGCAGATCTTCATGTACACCTACATCTGTTTATGAGTGTCCAAAACCTGAAATAGCCAAAAATGAAGAAGTAAGATTCAATATTTACTTGTAGTGGAATTACATTTGTCATCCTTTATGGTTCCTGAGCCTCTTCCTCTCCCTGATAGATGTCTTTAAGATTAAAGAGGTGAGCAAACAAAGAACAGAGGAGAAAACACAGGAAATATCTGCTCCTCAGGCAGGATAATCCCTCAGTTAGATGCCTCACAAACTTGTCATCAAAATTATCTGCCTGCTAATGAAAGCAAAATCAGATCACCACATTTTACTGAGCAGAATATATATTTCGTATATACAAGGTATGTGAAGATGGGTTAGAATTCTGCAGGGCTAGTTTAATAAATGGGAGGGAGAAATGAACAAAATATCCATATTTTTAACAATTCTTGTGGAAAATTTTAAAAACTTACTAATGACTTTGAAATTGGTGGTTTTTCTTACTTGATACTAATGTCCTGCAGTAGCCTTGCTCTGATATTCAGCTGCCTGGTCCATACTGATCTGAACAGGCTTGTGCCTTTCCTAGGCTACTGGTGCACCTTCTTTCTCTTCTCCATATTTGTTCAATGCAACTACACTAAAAAAATTCTGAATTCTGCCACAAATTGAAGCAGTCAGATGGATGCTGCACATTTCCCTCTCTTTTCCTACTGTGATTCCTACTGTTTGGCCATACCCACTTCTTTCCTAAAAGGTACTGAACAGCTCTAGGCGATTAGACAGCTCCCTGTTCCAGAAATACACTGCAAAAGTTGAGGGAGCATATTTTAAACATATTAAGATGCTCAAAATCATGTTGTCTGATTTTTTTCTATATCATCGCTGAAAAGATTATTTAATATTCTCTCCGGTTTTTGTAAGATCAAATTTATTATCTCTTTCTTTGTAGTTGCTTTTCTTTCCTTTCAATTGTCTTTTCAGATTCAAATCCAGAGTCCCTGAGTGCTCTCTTTCATTTCAGTTTGATTGGAATTGAATATTCATAATGATTTGCAGTATACCTCAATGAATGCACTTTTCTTAATAGGTATTTTATGTCACTTAGTGTCTCTGGAGATATTTATATTATCATAATCTCCATAATATCTGAATGCTTTTTGGATGAAGCTACAGCACAACTTTTCTTTTCTTGTCACTTTTGCTGACCTCAATTCAGTTTAAATCCATCTTTTCCTGAGCATTTCAAGTGGTTGCACTGCTCTTCACTCATCTCTTTCTTGTCCCTTTTGTAATGGGTATGTCTGCTTTTGGAGATTGCTCCTGCAATCTCACCTAATTAGAAAGATACCTTTCTGAACATGATTGAACCTAGCTTGGTTTTGGGCAGTAATAACTGCTACTTGGTCACACAAGCCCTTTCACTTCTGCCTTTGATTCCTGCTCATTATTACTGGCTTAGAATTACCAGGTCAAATGTGACCCTCTTCCTCATGAGCCGAGCTGCTCAAAGATTTGAGCATAGCAGATCCAAGCTGGTTATTTTTCTGTAAGCATACCTTCAAATTCACTTCATAAAAAGCCATTGTTTCAATAATGTCTTCCCTTCACAGTTTAATGGAGGAAAAAAAAATAAAAAATAAAAAGGCTAATGAGTAATTGGAACCTCATTTTCAAAACCTTCCAGGAAAAATGGCCAGCTTTCCCAAGCAAGTAACCATATCTGTGCAGTGGCTACACTTCCAAATGGACATCCAATGGACATCCAAATAGACATCATTTGGGAATGAACGTTTGGGTGGGGATGCATATATCAGAGCACTCTCTGTGCTGAAACATGGTCCTGGAAGGATCGTGATAACTGATGCAGATCCTCAGCACTGCAGTCCAGCAATTCTTTTCCATTTACAGAAAACTAAAGGCAAATACACCTCATAAAGGCTAATCAAAAGTAAATTCACAGGCAGAGAAAAGAAAAATCTTAACTTGCACATCTCAGACTTTGGAGGTGAACCAAAACTGTATGATTCTGAGCGCCATATAATATATATTTATTTTAATAGGATACATGGGACAAAGCATATCTATGATAAATGGAGGCTGCATGACAGGTCCTGACTGTTCACTGTCCGTAAGGAATTACCTTTATGATTTCTCTCTTCATGTCCTAAACTAGCATAAAATCTCACTTGTTACAAGTCTCCAATTAATTAAGAATGAGTGATGAAGACTGAACTCTTCATCCTGTTTTAGGAAAGCGTTTTGTGGCCAGTTGCTGAAGCAATGCAGAAACAAGCCAGTAGTGATGTAATGCAATTAGTACCAGTCATTATGATTCTTTGGGCATCTGTTGAATATATTCATAAATAAGTTGGAAAGGGAGGTGAACGCCGAGGTGACAAAGTCCGCTTCTGATACCAGAGTAGTCAAAACCAAAATCTGACTGCAAAGAGTCATGGTTTTGAGTTGCAGGGTAATAAAAAAAATGACGGCCAAAATTCTGTGCTGATAAATGCAAATACATTAGGAAGAAAACAATATAAACTTTACCTTTAGGACAATGGACTCTAAATCAGCTTCAGTTATGGAGAGAGATTTTTGAAAGACTGCGGATAGCACAATGCCAAAATTGCAAAGAAAGCTATAACATCATTAACATCAGAACATTATTGTGTTTATATAGATATATGTTCAAATATATACACCTGCATCTTCCATTCTGTGTATAATTCTACCTGCTTATCTCAAAAAAGATACAGAACACTTAGAAAGGTTACAAAAAAAGGAAAACAGGGTTGATCAGAGGTGTAGCATGGCTCATGTTGAAGGATTTCATAACTTGAACTAGTTTAAACTCAGAGAAGAAGCAACTGAAAAGACAGAAACAGGCTAAATAATAATATGTTATGAAACTTACTGAGAAGATGACTAAGCAATGATTATTCACTTTTTCTGGTAACTCAAGGTCACAAAGCTATCCGGCTGCAGGTTTAAAAGAAGACAAACCATGCTATTCTGTGCAATACAGCATGTGGCCAAGTGCTGTTCTAGATGCTAAGTGTACAAAAAGATTCAGAAAAGGATTAGAGAAATTCATGGAGAAAGACCCATCAAGGCCCATAAGTCTTGAGACCTCCCCAATACACTCGTTTGTTTGGGAAGTCTGGGAATGTCCAAAAAGACAAAAATGTCTCAGCAGACATTTGTCTCCATTTGGCTTGCTCTTTGACAGTGTCCTCTAGTGTCTGAAATGGACCACTATGAGAGGTGGGAATCTGTGTTCCGTGGAACTGCTGGGTATGTGCCTTTATGCTGTCTCACTGCTTACAATGTCCCCAGCTTCATAATAACACAAGGGCTGCACAGTGTGGGTATACATATGCAAGTACATATATCTCCTTTTTGGAACTAAGGAAACTAAAGTAGATTTTGGGCAGTAAGAGACTTAGCTAAGATTCATATTGACTCTTGCTGTATTTCAGGGGACATCAGGCACCCAGCCCCTGGGAAGACCTCAGGGTTGTGAAACCCAGCTAGAGATAACTTCCATGTGTGCCATCTGGGGCACAATACACACTCCTGCTGTGGGTGCACCTTAGTGACTAGCCTAGATGGTTCGATGTTCAATGCAGTGGCTTCCATGGACACCTGTGTGACACCTTCCCCACGCACTGGTAGGGAGGTTTTGTGATTAACTAAAGGCTGCAAATTATGCCGTGCAATCACAAGTGAACTACCAGCTTGGTCTCCTTTGGCGGGGGGTCCATCCTTCAGGGAATGAGAGGGCTACAGGGTTAAGTAGACTTCTTGTGAATCTAAGTTTTGGACTTTAGCAGCGAAATCTTGCGTGAGGATTAGGTGGAGAATGATGAGCCAGCAGAGAGGTCAGTGCAGGCTGTGGTTGCTCCTTGGAAACTCACAGACTCTGCTTCCTGGAAGCCTGTGGCTGTGAGAACAGGAGAAGGGCAGAGCTGAACCAGCCTCCTCCCAGATGCTTATTCCAGTCTGAGAATTATTGTCAGGTCCCTGTAATCAGGCAGAGCTAGACTGGCTTTCCACATACCTTAATTCTTAAATTATTGACTGTACAGCTCCCATGGAGCTGCAGTTTCAATTAGAGATGCCACATTAAGGAAATCGATGCTGCAACGCAAATAGCTTGTCAGAGCTAATACTTTCCTCACTCACCCCTGAACCAGGATCCTCTTCTCGGCATCAGGGCAGGGGCAAGAAAAGCAAAGAGAAGAAATGAGATGGGATTGAATGGCCATGTTTTGTTGATAGCTGGATGTCTTTCTGTCCAGTCCTGCTTTGTTGTGGCAATCTGGCAGACCAGTTCACTGCCGCTGAGCGGCAGCCATGTGCATCACCATCACTGCAAAGGCAGCAGGCATTTCACAGGCGCCAGGTCATTATTTGTCTTTAAATTCTCAGTCTGTTAGCAAAAACATGCTTGTTGCTGTGATCTGCTGTCTTTTAACACTCCTCTTCACTCCAACTCCTCTGTAAAATCATCCTGCCCTGAGGTCCAGGGTCTCAGGGAAGATGGTGGTGGTTGAGAATATCTTTGCAGTAAGTAGGTCTAACTCTAAATGGGGGCAAAGAATTGTCCTTCTTCCCATATATTTTGTTTGGACTTGACCCAAGGGATCACTTTACCTTGCAACTTTCACCAGAAGAGTAAAATAAGAGAATATTTCACAGCAACTGAAATCTATCTATCTGCTAGGAACTTTACAAAAGGGTGAGCTAGCATCCTTCAGGATACACACCCAAGGCAGGTTAGGAAATTAATGTCTTTCTTGAGAATGAGTTTTGTCTTACACTGCTGAGAAATATCTTTATTCATCGGCAATTACCTGTAGTTATTAGACTGGATTCTGCCTAACTAGAAAGAAAATTTTGTCCCTGTGGTCCCTCAATTTTACAATACTTTGTTGGGAAATTTCACAGCTGCTCTCCTGTTGCTTGTACATGTGGATCTACAGAAAAAAACTATTTAATGTTTTACAATGTGGATGAACAAGACAGATATTGTTTAGGATGCACCTGGTCTTGGACAAACAATAACCCACTACTAAGAGACACCTACTTTTCTAGTGTGAACAAGGCTTTAATGTTAGTGATAATTGGTTGTTTTAGTTTCATTTTCTTAAATGGCTGTGCATTATTTGCTGTTTTCATTTATTTACTTCATCTCTTCACTCTTATTTTGCTTTATCAATTCCCAGGGTAAATCTGAGATTTCAAGACATTGCAGGTCAACATGCTACAGCATCCAGAATAATTTGTCACTTGACTTCCACATACTAGTATTTCACATGTCACTCACACCTTATGTGCACCTGAACCCATTAGGCTTGATTATAAATTGCCGGTTGATAGAAAATTATATTCACAGGCATTTACTGAGCATAATTACTCAGTAGGAACTATCAACCTGAATCAATTACCCATGGTGTGAGCATATTTCCCCAATGATTTTTGGAAGGGGTGGGAGTAAATGTCATGAGCGTCAATGGTACAAGAAGACATCTGTGCTACATGGGCATGCTTCCTCCAAAATTTTACTTTTCATATTCGGCTGTAATAAGGCATAACTTTTAGTCTGTGCCTCAGTCATTTAAATTTAAATGGAGCTAAACCAGAGGTATTTGAATGATTACATGGTAATCTACTGAGCTATCAAAACACATAGGTCACAGTGTGTTAGGAAAACAGACCTGAGTTTATGACTGTTTCTACCGAAAAAGTCAGTACCAAGAGTACATGTTTGGGGTCAAAGACAGACTGAGGTAAATATTGGTTAGACGCGGAACAACTCCTACCCCCAAGGGCGTATGCAAGATTTTCAAAGGTTTCAGAAATGAATGGGAATTAGACGACAAAGGTTTTTTCAAGGTATAGCCCAAGTCATGCAGAAAAGCTATTGCTGGCAGACCCAGAGCCTGAATGTGCTATAGGCACGACTGCATGGATGAGCAGGCAATTGCACCCCTGTGCTCCTCGGTGACTTCATTACCCAGCTCTTGGCAGTGTTTATCGGCGTGTGTTATGTACCGGGCTGATGGGACTATTCAATTTCTGCACGCCTGAACAGTGTGGGTGTAAATTAGCTCTAATCCAGAAGCAAATTGGCTCTGCCTAAGCAGTGCAGAGTGTGGTGGGTTCATACAGCTGTTAGACAGGAGGGGACTTGAATCTGTGGTTCAGAGAGGAAAGGTATCTCTATTTTTCTAGAGATGCAACAAAACTATATTCCTTTAATAAATTTAAAAATCATGTATTTAGTTTAAGCTCCTTTAGCGCTCACTAAGGAGAGACTTGTACCTCCCGAGATCAATCTGTGACACATATATTAGATAACTTAGACTGGAACTAATTATTCTATGTTAGTGTCTCTATCTGTCCTGCAGAGAGAGCCTGAACTAATCTTTCCACTGTTTATAGTTAGCCAGCATAAAATCCATTCCACAGTTGTGGCCTCAGTTCATTTCTGCAAAACTAAATTCGTAGCTGCCAGTCCAACAGGCATAGGTCAACTGGGGTCTGCTCTTGCCTCTGCCTGCTCTCTCTCTCTCAGTGTCAAGCAATCCAGGGCATCTCATACAGCACCAAACACCACTTGTGGGGCAATAGCATTTGAGCCATATATACCAAGCCATGTGGGAAGGAGGACAATAAAAAGCAAGTTACAAGTGTGAACATGTTCCACTCTTGCTAGTGATATGATGAGGTGACTACTTGGACCCAGGTCTCCCAACACACACGGCCACTATTACGCAAACATACAGTAGCATTGTTTCATTTAAAGCTGGTCTGCTCATCTTGCTCCACAGACTCTGGAGCAGGGGGAAATTATCTGAGATTACAGAAGCCAATTTTCAGTTTGGAGTTGTGTGACTCAGCACTGACGTCACTGAGTGATGAGTCTGCTCCAGTCGGTCCTAAATTCTGCCCTGGGCTGCCCCAACCCTCCTCTGGTGCAAAGCAAGATTGTGCCTGCCTTGTTTACTTGAAAATGCGTAGCAAATTCACACACTTCTCGGTGATTTCTGTTTTCATGAAAACACTACTGAGATTGCTCTGTGCACATGCTAAAGAGAAGAGCCAACTATTTAGCTCTGCCATTGTTGCTGCTCCTCTGTTAGGTGTAGAGGATTTTTAATAAAAAATAACATTAGCTACGTGCAACTGTCTTTTGAGATAGTTTTAATTAGCAATCTAATTAGCTTAATTAATTAAATCTCCACAGTTGGCATTCTTTGGGATCCTTCCTCATTTTTCAGGTGTTCAACTCTCCTTTTTTTTTTTTTTCCCTATTCTGCATTTTTCACCTTTATTGTTGTTTTCTGCCTACGTTTTTAAAGGCAGAATATAGGCAATTTTCCATACTGCTCAGTTGTTAGCATGGTCTCTGGCACAATTTTTCCCAGGCCAAAATGGCTCTCAGAAGCAATGCTCTTCATGTTTCAGAGGTTAGCATAGACCAAAGGCTGCCTAACAGGTTGAAAGATGAGAGAGCTTAGCCACAACGATGCAAGCCAGTCTGTGCCACTTTGCTTCCAGGCACCAGTCCCAGCCCTGTTTTACCTTCTGGCGTAAATGCAGCCAATGTCTTAAATACAGAAATTACATTCCCATGCAGCACTCTGTTTGCCGCCTGTCATGAGGACCCTCCTGGGAATGGGGAGTGCACGAAGAGTTTGACAGTTTGGCAGATGTTCAGTTTACCAGATAACCTAACCTTAAACGGGAGTAGTATATCAATTAGTTCTCATATGTGTTCCTATGAAGTCAGAGCACTTTTCTTCAAATCGGGGGATTTCGCAGAACTCTGCCAGAGGCTTATCTCTGTCCAAATCATGTGCCACCTCCTCACCCTGCACCCTGCTTTCCTTGGGAAGCAAACCTGAGCGTGACAGGGCGGGATGGGATCTGCAGCTCACACCAACAGGATGTGGACAATCCAGGAGTACCGTACTTGTTCTTTTTTGTTAGCATGTTTCCTTAAGATTTACGCTGAGCAAAGGTTAGTGTTTTCTTCTTTATGGATGGAAGTGTAAAATTAGCAAATTTGCTGAACTTCTGGTCAACTCAGCTTATTTTTGCTAGCTTTTTTAAGAAAAAAGCAAATGCAGGAAATTTCACTCCTTTCTGATGTATTTGGTGGCTATTTTGTTTTGAAAAGTAAAAATACTCTTCCCATATGTGCTTATTCAGTTAAAAATAACCTGATCGGGATGCTCTGCTCACTTCTTTCGTCTTTATTTTACTTTTCCACTAAAAAATGTAGTTGAATGAAAGCCTGGCAGATGAGAACTAGTAAGCAGAATAATGGCGATACAAGAAAAAGAGTAACACTCATTTACAATTGTAAAATACTGCCAGCTTCTTCAATTTCTACAAAAATAGAACACAGCAAGAACCAATTTATAAGAGAAACCTTTAAAAATGCAGGCAGAAAATTATTAAGTATCCGTGTATCAAACTCAATTCTTATTCCCCACAGTGGCAGCCAGATGACAAGCCAAGCAGCTTATTGTCCCAGAAATCATGCTCAGTTATCAATATTTCTACAATCATTGCCTGCAATTGATGTTAAAATGATGGCAGAGAAATAATGGGGGAAGTTTTCAAAGTGGCGTATGAGATGCACATTCATATAACCCATTATTTTTGAAAAGACGTGGACACACTACAGGACCTACATATTACTGCCAAAAATTGCCCTGATTTTGTGGTATGTGCACTTTTATTGATGTGTATGAACTCCTATAAAGCTTAAATAAGGGATTTTACAGTAGATAAAGCTTTATGTGAACTTGGGGAAGTGACTCTGTTTTTCTGGCTAAAGCATGAGAGATTGTGGGTGCCATGAACATTTTTACTCAGTGTCAAACCAAGAGAACAGAGTCTTTTGTGGGCTGCTAGGTGAGATGATCCAGAAAATGAGCTGATATGACCAACACTGTTAGCTTTTCACCTGCTTACACTGTCACCAGTGTACTTACCAGTGAACACTCATTATTTTGGTCAGAGAGGTAAACCAAAACATATGCCTTCTCATGCTACAGATATGTAAAGTTCAAGCTACCCACAGTTTTCTGTTTATACTTTCTGTCACGCTCCAGGTTAGTGATACCAAGGGTGATGCTGGACTTTGAGGTGACAGTGTGAGTCCTTTTTTGTCTTCACAGTCCAAATCCTTCCATTCCTTCTCAGAAGTTTCTCTGCATAAAACCACTCCAAAATGTGAGGAACCCAGAGTTATACTCTGTACTTGTTCTGCAAGGAGGAAATAAGCAAGTCTAATTGCCACAGTCAGACTCCAAAGTCCCATTAAGTCTTTCTTTTTACACCTTTTGACTGGAAATAAAGGAGATGGGTGGGAATACAGTTTATGGAGCTCTAGAGCAATTCTGCCAGTATCCCTGTGAGATATTGCTACAGTAGGGCTCCTTGTGCTTTACAGAGTCCACTTTTATGGCACATAATGTATGCTACATATGTGTAGCACTTCATGTGCTACATCTTTTCTATTAAGAATGAAAAGGTTTTGGTGCAGTATTTTGAAAGAATATTATCTTTCAAAGAGATCGTATTTATCAACTGACATTCTAAAACAGTGGTATTTGGACATAAGGGTCTTTGTTGGTTTTCTGAAATTCCCCTTGCAACTTCTGTATCTGTGCTCCACTAGACAAACAACAGTGACATGCAGAGAGACATGTAGCTGAAATAGTTCCTTTCTGAGCACAGCCATTCCCCGTGATAGATCAGTTATTTTTTTCTCCTGATTCAGACATGTTCATAATTAGCCTTCTAGCAAGGCCATCTGGACAAGACATCAGTATTACTTATCTGTAGCTTCTAAATCATAGAACTGAGGTGGACTTCTAACTATTTAGCAAGCTGTCCCCCGGGATTCATGAATTTGAAACACTAGCATAGACGTGCCTGGTCTGTTCTGACCTTAGACACCTTTCCTTGTGATGAATTACTGGGATAAATGTTCCACAGACTTATATACTCCTCAGGACTTCTTTCAAGTCAAGTAAAAGTTTTCATTAATAGAACTTTTCTCCTGCAATAAAACTACAGTTTTTAAAGCTCATCTTGTTACGCCCACCTTTTCCCCAAACCAAAAGCAAAAGCACCTTTTTTCTGTGTGCATGGATCAGTGGTGAAGGGAAGGAAAACTCAGCTTATCTCTTTGTTGGTTCAGCAGAACCACTCTTAATTCCCAGCATAATTACCTCTGACACTGCTTATGTATTTGTAGAGAATTGTCATAGAATAAATGTAATAGACAGAGTTCAAACTCATTTTCAACCCCTCTGCAGGTTTTTTTTTTTTTATATGACTATCCACTAGAACCATTTGTTCACTTTTTTCGTCTGCAGCTGGCCATTTTACCATTTATTCTCAGTCAATAGCATTCAGCAAAGGAACAACTACCTGGTTCAGATCCACAACTAAGTACCCATCAAGCCATTCATTCTCCCTGGGCCTTTATCAAGTTATCACAGCCTGGAGCTGCATCAGCTTAAAGGCAAGATAAGTCATTCACTGGAAAGCAGTTCCCTACAGATGATTTATTGCACTAGTGCCATTTTTAAACAGAATGGCCCAGACTGCATTTATTTTGCCATGATTACAGGAACGGTGACAAGGTGCCCACATTTTTGTAAAGCTGAGAACATCTGATGGAAAAGTGCTCCATCTCTGGCACCAATGCATCAAGAACAAGAGATAAATTTTATTTCTGCAACTGTCCAGCATTTTAACTGAAGAGAAATGCTTGTTCACAAACAGCTGCTGTGGTGAGATTTGTTTAGCTCTTGACCTGAGCCTATTCGCAGTTTGGAGCTAGACTGAAATACAGACCAATTGCCTTATTTTATTTTTGCTGAAATTGGAGTGGTTTGGGAGAAGGCCTTAGTTTCTTAGCAAATCTGAAATTTTAACAGTCGTATTGAATCTACAACTTTTCATCCTTTTTCATTGACCTTATCCTACTAAGCAGCCTAAAGATGAACTTTCAATATTTTTCTTCATCTAGTGAACAAAGCTGAGCTGCAAGCTCTTCCCCGATGGTCCCCAAGTTTGCCGATGGGTTTCATTAGATGTTTGTGATTTTCACTCTGGCCTGCCATAGTCGTAGCAGTCCTTTTTTGCTTCAGTATTATATTTTCCGTGCTAGATTTAGCTAGTCTGCTCTCTTTACTTTTGTATTTTCATATATTCAATAATGCACATATGCATAATTACATATGTAGTATAATTACATTTTGCTTGATTATATATGCTACCTTCTTTTCTTAATCATCACAGACACCAGACTCTAATTCTGCTTTTCATTCAGGCCTGTGAGGCACAGAGCAGTACTTAGAGGCACAAAGCTCTCAGCTTCCATCGCTCTCGGCAGCAGCTGCCTCAACATCTGATGTGCAACTACAAGCAAAGTCCCATGTTGCTTGGCACGTTCCTGCTCATTGCATCCTCTGCCTAATCGAGAGCTTTGAGTATGAGCCTATACATGCCCCGCCACCAGTTTACCCAGAAAAATCTCCTGCAGGCATGGGTTTGATAAGAACACAAGGTTTAATCAGTCCAGGCATGGCTTCAATGTTCTTTTTGTTTCTATTTCTTAGCCACAACTTATCCAGCTCAGATTTATGACTAGTGCCAAATCATGTGAGATTTCTGGACGCATATAATTTCCCCTCAGCTTCACCCCCTCCATTGTTTCCGCTTGTCAAGAGAAAAGTTGAGGCACAGAAAAGGGCTGTAATTTGCCCAAATGATAGAGGTGGTAGAGGTATGATAGGCTGATAGAGGTAGAAACAGAATCTACATCTCCTGATTCTTAGTCCAGTTCCCTAGCCCCCAGCACACACTGGTAAGTAGGTGTCGGCGTGCCCATTATAGACCCTTATTGTGAAGTCTTTAACATAATTTTAATCACTGAATAAAGCGATTGATAAATTAGTAAATATTTAAATAACAGTTAAAATGTTACTACATTATCAGGTTAATAACCTATTATTTATTTTGATAAATATGGGTAGTGAGTCCAGGTACGGAAACAGAAAATATCTGAGAAGGGAATACAAGGATGCACTGCTAAAACAATGTATTTCTTTAGCGCTTCCAAACTCCCATAATCTAATTATGGTTCAATAATAGACCTGGGGAGTAGGGACTGGATAAAAGAAAGTAAATGAAAATCAACAATAGAAACTACCTCTGCAGAGAGTGAGAATTCAAGGCTGGTCAGTGGTGTCTTTTGAACTCAGCATGAGCTTCATTTCTCTCCTTTCCTGCTGTCCTCCTTACTTGCTGCCTTTGTGCCACTTTTGGTGGTTTGAAAAATAGTAATTGGTGTTTTTCTGCTTTATGTTGTTATAGAGACCTTGTATTTTCCCATTAATTTTAGCAGTACAGTAAATGCCTTCTTTTTCAGCATATTATTAACAAAGTAAATATTAAAAGAACAAAAAATTATAAGAGAAAGCACTTTCTCAGATCGCCATAGAGCCAAAATTTGTCTCACTTCACTATTTAGCCATTTGCACAGGTTTGCAACCCACCGTTTGCAGTATGACTTTCCAAGCACTGTAACCTTTTCTGCTGATGCCTATAAACACCTTAGTCTCATAAGGGCCAGTAGCTCAACCGCTAAGACGGTTCAAGACTTTGTCTGATTCAATTACTCTCATGTTGTCCTCTGGATCTCTTTTGAAGCCTTTACCAAAAAAAAAAAAAAAAAAAAAAAGAAAACACCATCACATTTGCTGTCTTCCATTCCTTGGTACCAAGACAGTTTCAACAGTAAGTTAGATACTCCATTCAGCTGTGCAGAAATTATATATTTCAATTTTCCTAGAGCCCGTGGGTGAAAATTCACTGTCTTGATGATTTGTCAACATTCATTTGAATGACTGGTTCTAAAGCTGTTTGACTGATGGTTTAACTGGAGATGATGGACAAATTTCTCATAAAGAAAGGAATGTCCTTAAGCTCATTTGTCATGGACGTTGGTGAAGATTATTCATTGACTTTTCAGCTAGGGACTCATATTTCTTGAGTTTTCCTCTAATATCTCAGTCCTCCGTTGGCCTGCAGAGACACTGGTAGCCTTCCTATTTCTGGTGCACTTGAAAAAAATTCTATTAAGATAAATGCTTTTAGCAATTTATTCTCCTAATCTGTTTTTTCACTCTGTCTTAAAGTTTTTTATTCAATGTGCCCGTGTTTGTGTTCTTCTAAATTTAACCTATTTGGACAGTGTTTTCATTATTTTCACTTTAAATAGCCTCCTTTATTCCTCTGTTTATCTATGACAGCTATTTCATGTCCTTTCATATTCTTTTCTGAGTCTTAAGAACGGTGTCTCTGTAGTTTTTAAGCCACGTGGAAGTACTTTACCCCTTTAAACTGACCCTTTACATTTCATTTTTGCATGCTTTTCCATTATTGAGTATTTTCCACACATTCAATGTTACTTGCAAAGTTTTTGGGGACTGTATCATACATATCACTAATAATCACTGTAACAAAGAGTTCTTCCATAGTGTCTCTGGTGCCAACTCTTGGTGCCTTTTCAAGACTTCATCAACAGCTGTTTCTCATTTTGAGAAAACAAACAGTCAGAGAAAAATTTCTCCAGAGCAGCAGCTGTTCATGTTTGCGAAAAAAAAAATTGGTCTCTGCTTCATAGCTTCACCACGAGTCTTTACACCCTCCTTGAAAGCATTTACATTGTGTCTGGATTTGGAGGGAAACACTGACTATCACATGAATCACAGCAAAATCACAGAAGCTGATACCAGTGCTGGACATAAATGCTGAGAAGCTTGTTGATAAAATGACTGGTGGGGACCGAAGGCGCTGCTAGGGCTGTTGCTGTTCTCTAGAAAATGATGTCACAAGAAGATGACTTTGCAGTCTCTAAACAGTGTAGGATTTTGTTGTTGTTGTTGTTGCTTGAAACCACAACATATGAAGTAATGACAAAGGAATACTGAATATACTTTCAGCTCATGTTTTTTTCTCTTGTACTGACGGAGGTTACTGGTAATTTTGTAGGACAGCAGAGGGGAGCAGCTCCTTTCTGCTGTTGTGTGTCCAGTCAACAACTCTCATCAGCCTTGAGCTACCTGAGGGTTTTGTCAAGTTACAGTCTGAGCAGAGGTGCTAAAGCCAGAGACAACGTTCTCCTCCGCTGAGTATTTATGATAGGCTTTAGTGGGACCAGAGGCTGACCAACACCCAACTGCACATACTTAGCAGAAAGCAATCATCAGTCTTTAGAGGAAATGGCAGCTCAAGGAGTTAATAGAGATCAAATGGTGCAGGAATCTGTTTCACATGCTGTATGTGGCTATCCACGGGGCAGGCCACGGCTGTCATTCTGGTACGGTCATCTGCACATGATAGCTACATTAATGTTTTTTACCTTTGACAGATTAAGAAGGCAGCAGGATCAAAGTGGACAGACTTCCAGCATGGACAGCAGAGCATCCCTTCAGAGCCATGAGAAACTCCAGGACGGACGTAACAACAATTTACTGGGACACGGCTGCACAAGAGGCTGCAGCAGCTAGTGAGCCACGGCCCCACACACGCCTCCACCCTGGCAGCGAGAAGAAAGGTTCCTCTCTGTTCATGCCTTCACCGTCGTCCCTCAGATCCTGGGACATCTGACTCCTCCAAAAGCAGGATCCCCAGCCAAGGACAAACCCACAGAGCACACAGGCTGATACTTTCCACATCCAACCCTGCTCTTCTTTTGACTCCGCCACTGGAAAAATGACCATCAGCAACAAAGTACAGTTTTATAAGTAAGTGTGACTTTCCTTTTCAAAATCCTGGAAGAAAACTTGAAACAATTCATTAGGCAGCCTCTCAAAGATTGCCACGTTTCTGGCTACTTGCAAGAGACAAAGTTACACTGGGGCCAGATTTATCTTGAAGACTTTACGTTCCCCTCTCTGTCTTTGTTAATTAAAATGGTCCGATTTGGAATTTTGTGAAACTGCTGGACACAGCTGTTTCCGAGCTCCTGCTGTTGAGTTTATAAGCGATGTATATGATGTAAATACGTGAATGTAGTGTCAAGTAGGCCAAAAACTGAATAATTTCATTTAAATACCTGAAGCCCATTGGAAAAGTTGCAGCGTGAATGTATTCACTTTGTTCTTTAACTTCATGCATTCTGCTTTGTAATAAAAGATGTGACCCTGGCCAAGTCAAAGTTTTGCTAGTGACTTTAGTGGATGCAGGATCGGCCACAGTTGTAGTGTGTGATAACCATGACAAAGGAAGACTTTTTTATTTGTATCAATAGGCTGACTGAGCCAGATTTGAAAAGTAGCTTAGTAAGGAGAGCTACAAACACCAAGAATTTGTTCAGATCCATAGTTAGGTGTTATAAAATGTGGAGAAGTTACATGTGTCTCTGTTATCATGGATCTATTCTGGATGAGAACCATCTTGAATAGAAGGAAACATAGTTTATCCAAAGTATTGCTGACATGAAAGCCCTTTTTTTTAAGCAGCACCCACAATTCTAAACATTTATGGTATTCTACAACTTGTACATCCACATTTTGATAATAAATGCATGCTTGTTCTGTCCTATTGTGCTTTTATTTTTAAGGGATACGATCCGTAAGCAAATTTCATTTCAACTTTTTAAAACTAGTAAGTTAGGCTTTTGGAAGTGAAAAACATTTTATTTGTAATAATCTATTTTTACTGTATTGTTTCCATTCTGTCTTTTAGAAAAAGAAAGTTCTTTGTATTTGAACCTATTTTAAAATTTGGTTTCACATTATATGTAATTTTTGTCACAAATTTTTCATAAAATACAGATTTTTATTGCTCCATGAAATTATATGGTGTTCCTATCATCAACAACAGACCAGTTTACAAATGTCCTAAGGTAAAAATTTTACATCTGTAATGAATGTAGTCTTGGTTAATTTGGGCATAAACTGAAATAATCATAGCGACAGGCAAAGGAGCAGAATTTCTCTGATCATGAGAGGAGAGATTTCATTGCCCAGAATAAACTCTTTTATGCCCATCCCTTCTTATAATGATTTTTTTTTTTTTTTTCTTCATAAATATGGGTTTCACTTGGGAAGGACCAAAGCGGATAACATTTCACATAATTTCTGAAAACAACTATTGTTCTGTTCCAATCAAAATGCATTATGATCTTGGATCCTGATCTGGATCTTGATCCTGAAAAGCAATGAAAGGTCTTATTTACTTGAGTAATCCTACAGAAATTAATGGTCCTACTCATGAGTAAATGTTTAAAGGATCCATGATGTATCAGGTAGTATACATTAGAGCCATGCAGTTTGTGGAAGCAGTGCCAGTGATTTATTAGGTTTTTCCATGTGAAATTTCCCAATTAGAAAAACATTTGGGAAAAAAGGCAATTGCACATTTGCTTTTTTTCTACGGTTACGGTTGTTTTGAGCAAGAAGAGTTATTGTGGGTGATCTTGTACATCAGCTACATAGGATGCAACTATCTAGCACCTTAATTCAGTCTGGAAAGGCTTTTTTTAATTTAGTGTCTCAACCTTACAGCCCTATTGCATTTTACTTCATACTGTAGCACCCAAATCAGATTCTTTTTGGATGCTGGTACATAACCAGAAGATGTGCTCCAAGAGAACACTTCATGTTGTCCGCCCAGTGTTAGGCCTGTAGACCACAGGAACAAGAGAGAATTAATCTGAAATTAAGCTTCCCCGAATGTGCCCCGTGTGGATGTTGGGTCGGCATTGCTGCCCGCCCTGCTCTGCAGAGCCCCTGCTGTTGGGCTACACTGCCAGCTAATGCACACACAGCCACCCAGAAGCCTGGGTTTGTAGAACGAAAAGTTTATTGAAGGAAAGATCCTTCAGCCTTTTGAGCACAAGAAGTTCATCAACAACTGTATTAAAAATGGGGGGGTGGCTGTGTGTGGAATATTTCTGCGGATAGAATTTAATTAGCAGCAGGATTCTATCAAACGTTAGCAGTCTGATCTGGCTGGCTGCTGGGTGTCTTTGCCAGTGCTTTACTAAGCTGTTTTTGAGAGAAGCCTGGTTATTCGATAGATGGCATCTACTTAAATATGTTTGCACCGAATATTGTGCATGAATGCAAGCTCACTCAGACACTTTAATTTCACGCTTGTTGCCACCCGATCATTTCTCAAACAACTCTACTGTTTGCAGGAAAAAAGAAATCATGGCACCAATCAGCTTTATCTGGAGTCCGTGCCACTTCCACTGACTGCAAGCTGGACCTTATGCTGCATATAATTATCTTTGTCTACTTGTTACACAGGTCAGAGAATACCCTCAGCTATATTGTCGAGACCTAATATAGAATCACAGAATAGTTTGGGTTGGAAAGGGACTTTTAAAGGTCTTCCTGTTCAACCTTCCACCCCTGCAATGAGCAGGGACGTTGCTCAGAGTCCCGTCCAACCCGACCTTCAATGTTTCCAGGGATGGGGCATCTACCACCTCTCCGGGCAGCCTGTGCTCTTAGTTCATCTTTCCTTTTGACCAACATAGTTGTAAGGAAGTGGCCTGTCATGGGAGGCCCCA
>JAOXNO010000033.1:53899837-53911197 GCA_028565335.1 Limnodromus scolopaceus | reverse complement strand
GTCGGGAAAGCATGACACCTGCTTGACCAGTTCTTATTTTTCCCTTGGCATTAAGTTATGGTATCACTGGGGACACAACAGACTTCAAAAGACCTTTGGACAGACCAGTTAAAGCCTTTCTTAAGGCATTTCAGAATAAACTTTCCAGGACACACACATGCTTTCTTGTTGCCAAGATGTAAACCTCACCTGGCTCTAAGGAGAGCATTCCAGGTTATACGCCTAGGCTGTCCCACCAAGGCCAGGAGCTTCAGTAGAGGCTTTCATCCTCATTGACTGGTGTTCTGCTCTTTCTCCTCTAATTCAGGCAGTCCACATTGCTGAAGTCATCTTCTCCTTAGAAATAAGGATACGATATTTTTTTTTTTTGTCAGTTGGAAACAACATTTATTTTGGAACAAGTATGATTATCTGGTGAGGAAAGGTTTCTTGTCATAGAATCATAACAGAGAAAAAACACCGCCATGTTAAATCAGAACAACTGCATGCCTCATGCATTACCTCTTGAGTTGTATTTCTCCAGGGCATCAGGTTTACCTCAGGGGGGAGGATAACAAATATGTGACCTAAACCCACAGATGGTACTTCCTAAACAAATGACTGATACTGCCATCAGCTCACAAATGGAGGAACAGTACAGAACCACAAAGAAAAAGATGTATCGCCATCAGAAACACAAGCTCTTGCAGTTCATTGTGTATGTGCTCACTCATGTATTACCACAGTTCAGCCTGCCCTATAGAAAAAATGGCCCCTTTTGATCAGAAAAAATAACACTGTTGGATTGAAACATGCTTCAACTCCAAGATGAACATTTTAAGGGAAGGTATTTGCTACAGATAAATGATACAGACTGCAGTTTAATTACACAATATTTCATAGTGGACTTCTCTCTTAGAATGCAATAATGCTAATTCAAGCCCTGACCTGATGGTGTGTTCAGAAAAGCTATCAATCAGTCTTATGTGTTGCTAAGATTGGCTGTTTGCCACGGTGTCTGCACAGGCTTCAGTGTGTGCAAGGGCAGGAGAGAGTCTGAACTGGGCAGCATCTCCAGAGGGGAAGGCCACCCATGTCACCAATGGAGCTCAGCAGCTTGACCAGCTCCCTAGAGCAAAGGCTGGACTTGGAGCTCAGCCCGTCACCTTGGGCCAGGGCTTAGATGCAAGATGTGTGAAGGGCTGTGAATTCCTTGGACCTTGTCCTCTGCTCCGTGTCCAGAAGAAGGACTGGCGAATATTTCACCTTTTAGAGCTAAATGCCTGTGTGATCACAAAAAATTAAACAGATATTAAAAACACAATGGCATAGATCAGATTGACTAACTGGGTTTTTTCCTTTTTTTTTTCCCCTTCCCTCTACAAGGCTCTGATGATGACATCATTCAGGATTATCTCTTTGCGATGTCAGCTGGCAAGGACTGCTCAATCAGTTGTAATGTTTAGTGATGCTATTAAAAAAAACTGAAATAATTTGTCCCTTGATTTGCAAACGTTGCTAAATACAGCATCTCTTATGTCTGTCTCTGCACACACATGTTCTGAATCTATTAAAAGACTTGAGAAGTGTTAAAAAAAGGCCTGCTGACCTTTCTTTCACATTACATTTATTCTGCATCTTCTCAAGGCAAAAACAAGCACACGTTCTCTACCAGCTGGTAAATTTTGATAGAGCAAATAGACCCAGACAAAGCTGTAAACATGTACAAGCACTAACCAAGGTTCAGAGGAATGAATGCAGGCACCTTGGCATGAGCACCATAGCAACAACCTCCATTAAATCTTTTTAACCCTATCTTAAAGATATAAAGGAGAGAAAAACTGTTAAAGCATTTGAAAAGTGAAAGACAAAGTGAAATTAAATTTAACAATTCTGTTTACCTTTTTCCCTTCACCTGTAGAGAAGATTTATTTTAAATGAAAAATACATTTATTTGTCAGTCTTTTTAATGGCATTAAAGTATTTAGCTGTCTCTTCAGGGAAAAAATAGAGGAACGAGAACTGTTGCTGCTCTTTGACACCAATTTTCCTTCCCAAAAAGAAAAATGAGAGCGGACAAAAGAATAGCAGAGGTTCAGTTCTTGTCTAGATCATTTAAATCTCAGACGAGGGGCGCACTACATAGAGAACTGCATTCGCTGCCTCTCTGGTTGTGCTGTTGTTAAAGATACCTGGGCTTGTTTTTTTAACTTTTTCTTCTCTTTCTCCTATTATTTTCCTTCTCCTTTTTTTCTTCTCCTATTTTTCCTTCTCCTTCATTTCTTCCTTCCTATCTCCTTCCCTTTCTTTTTCATTCTTCTTCATTTCTCTTTCTCTCCTTTTTCTTTCCCTCTTTCCCTAGCAGAATTCAAGAGGAGACAGATGCTGCACCCAGGAAGCAGCGCAGGGAAGGGGCAGTATGTGAAAGAGGGCAGATACAGGTGAGCAGAGTCCTGGGGGAGGCCAGGTCGCAGGTCGTGGCAGGCCAGGCACAGCCTCGGATGCCCTCTCTCTGCTTCAGCCTTCAGTGAGGAGCAGAGCGATGGTGTGGGGATGCAGCACAGGGGGGTCCTCAAGCAGCTCGCAGAGATGATCTCGCTCCTGTCAGCCCACCTGCCTTCTTCACACCACCTGAAGAATTATGGACGGAGGGAAGGAACTGAGACAGGGAACAGTTCTCACAGTTTGTCTACCAGTTAAGCCAAAATCAAAGCTTGATTTCTTTTTCGTGTTGTCTTCCAGGTAACTTTTGATCTCGGTAGCAGCAGTAGGCCTTTTGCTTTGCTTCTATTTTGACAAGTTCAGAGTTTTGCACTGCTTGCCAAAACATTTATGTAATAAGAACTTGTACTTTGGCCAGCTTGGGCTTTTAGCCTCTGCACGTCTCCTGTTCCCAGTAATCCCCTGTACCTCCTTTTGGTGCTACGCAGAGCCCAGCAGTCGCGGTGTGAGATGCTGTGGAAATAACTAAAGTAGGTGCCTTCCCCTGTTGCCAGGTTATTCCCCTCTGAGCCCTGCCCGTGCCGAGGGACAGGGAACACAGCCCTGAACAGCAATCCCGGGGGAGCTGAGACACCCCTTTTCAATCAAAACACTTGAAGTTTGAGCAAAATGTTACTTTCGTGATTTTGTGGAAACAAATCAAAATTTCCTTCAAGAAAAAGCAAGCAGAATAGTTATTTTCCAATCAACTACAATCAACAGTTATGATTATAGTAATTTGAATATCATTATTTCATGCTATTAATAACATCAGCGCTTCAGACAAAACACGAAGTGACTAATCCAAGACAATGTAAGCAATAACTCTGGACCCAGTGCCTACTCCTGACTTAGCGCTTACTCTGCTCGATCAAGAAATTCAGTGCTATTCCAGAATTGCCACCTGAAACAGCGCTTCATGAGGCCTGTGTGCAGACACAGCTTTTTAAGGCTTTTATACTCCCTGATGCTGATTGCAACCCTTCTTGATGACTCTATCCATAGTTATGAATTTTATATCTGACATTATATTCTTTTAACATCGTGACAGCTTGAGCAGTTTTCTATTCACTGAAAAGAAAGAAACTCACATCCCATCCTTCTATCTTTCTCCACACAATTTTCACTGAAATAATAGTGGTAGAATTGGCTTGATATCCCTTAATTCCACACTAACTCCTCTGCAGTCACCTTTTTTTTAAGCGATTAGCTGCATAATGGCATGCAAACTAACCCATTTTTGAAATATACAGTGTTTTCAAGTAATAACTAAAATTATATCAGTAGTAAAGATGCTCTTTTTAATGACCACCCTGCGTTGTCGGAAGTGAAAGAGTTTCAGACTTTCTCTCAAATTGTTGCGTGCTCAAGAAGTACTTTTCTTATTGCCTTCTTTCTCCCTCCACCGCTTGTAAAATGGCTTCAGCTGCTCTTCTACTCCTTGTTGGGAAGGGATGGCATACTTATAACTGAAGTTCGTGGATTAAATGCTAGACTATAGCACTTGCTGGAAGGACCACTCTCTATTTCTTTGAATCTATTTATTCTGTGCTTTATTTCTCCCTCTGTTAAATGGGAGGAGCAATACTTCTTTGCCGTTTTTTTTTCCGAAACAAATACTGGAGGAATGGAAGTAATGTGAAGCCCGTATTACTGAAACACAAAGAATTCCTTTTTAAAAGAATAAAAACCACTGGAAATAGGTGAAAGGAAGAGATTCAAATTACATGTTAATGTACATGCCCACAGTGTGCGCTATCAGACCAGTAATTGTCATTCCACCTGCAATTCTCTATACGCTAGAAGGCTGCTTGGTATTACCAGACAGTCCAAATGCAAAGGAGTAGTTAGAATTATTCAGTTTAACTGCGGTGGGAATCAAATGAAATTAAAATTCCCTAGTCAATGGGAGGGTTTACAAGGATGAATAGAGCAGAAACGGATTTCAGGTCTAAGAATTTGTTTCCAGTTACAATATGGAAATCACACAGAGATGTATTCATTTCTTCTGTTTATATGTTTATGCTAAAGCAAAAAGAAAATTAAAAAAACCAGCCACAACCGACAGAGCAGAAACATATGAATCATCAAGAGAGCTTCAAGGGTATCAATTAGGATACATCTGTTAACATCAATGGATCTGTGCTCAAGATCTGGCTCCAAGTGAAATTGTCACAGATGTGTAATACAACACCACTGTTTCATAAAGTACATATGCATACTTAGCTCTATGCTTATTTAATTCAAGCCCCAGGAAGAACCAAGAAGAAAACCAACACATAAAATTTCCTCTTGGGACTGATGGGAAGATATGATCAACACTTTTAATTTCTGAAAGGCAATCACATAGCACATGAGTAAGTACTTGCGTTTCAGCCCACTGCAGCGGCAGTTCCTGGGCACAATGGCATCATCTTCAACAACAAGAATTAGCAGATTTCTTATGTCAGCACTACAGCCCTGCACTCCCAGGCAAATATATCTCCAAGACAGCCTTTTCGGCTCTGTAGATATTAACTGTCATGAAAGGAGTCTAATGATTTGTTGGTGTTCATTTTGATTAACACAATCTGTGGCGATAAAACCAAGGCTCTCGCCCAGAGCACAGCGAGTTACAGCTGAGCACGGCCATGTTCTGAGCACACTGGCCTCATCATAAGATCCTTTGGTGTCCTGTAAATGGTTCGTACCTACCTCCCCCCAGGGCTCAGCCCCAGTTCTCACTCACAGCAGCTGGAGAAAGAGCACGAGCTGTGGGTTGACAGACCAGCAGCAACTGCTCAACGCAGCAAATTAATTGCTTTCAGGAAAGAGGTATTTCTCAGCGTGACAGTGCCAGAATTTAACTGCTCACCAGAAATGTTTCATTCATCCAAAAGACTTACGATGCTTATGAAGTGATAGTCCAAAGTACTGCTCAACAACACCAGGCGAAGAGCAAAGGGCTCACTCTGCTTCCCTTCAGACAGGTGGCACCAAGGGTCCTGAACAAGTCCAGCGCTGAGCCTGGATGACTTTGTTGCCTCACACCTCTTCACCTATTAATTTGTGGTGGAAGTTTTGGTCCCAGAAATTAATAAGACATTTGACTGATTGGATTTTCAGACTTCAGACAATTATATTAAGGGTTTCAGAGAATTTAGACAGTGTAAAGGCTACCTCTCTGGCAATAACAGCATCATAACTCAGCCTAGTTTGAGAGAATACCTCTGCTTTCAAGCTTATGTTGCCTCTACTCATATAAGTAAGGCAGGGCTCTCAAGTTGCATCTTCACATGATTTCTAGGGCTGCTTTTTATATATTTGACTGCTTCCTGAGGATGAACCATTAAAATATATTTAAAAAATCCCCCCAATTCTTACCTTGTAAAGCCCTGCTGGCTTATCAGGAAGGCATTCGAAAGAAAAAAAAACCCAACCACTCTTAAATAAAAAAAGCACCTATATGTCTTCACTCCTCCAGCAAGCATGATCTATGTCAGCCAGCTAACCCCATGTCAGCCTGGCCCCACAACCGACCACATACATTTTGCCGGTCTGGGAGAATCACACAACCGTAGACCCTCAACTGAGCCACCTCCATCAAACTTCGAGGTGATAAACATGTTTCAGGATAAATAATACACCAAGCTATGCAGCCCCAGTGAGACTGGACTACTTCGGGATCATCGACACATAATTACCAATAAACATTTAGGTAAATGTGGAAAATAACGGTTCAAAGCTCATGAAATGTAGGTGCCTTTAGGGTGAGACCGTAGCGGAGAAGAATTCATTGAGGATCACATTTTGGGTATTGGGTACTTAAATACATACCCTACTGTTAGTATCAAAAAAAGGTCCCAAGATTGAGGATTTAGCACTACATGACTGGCTTAAAATGAAGAACTCTTTTATCCAAGTGTTTCATAACATGTTTTGCCTCTATTAAAAAAGGGTTTATTTTCATAAAGTCAAGGAAAAGCAAAAATACAACATTTTCAGACATTTAAAAGAATTAAGCAAAAGAAAAGGAAACTGGAAACAAACCAGACTAAATGTTATTTCCAATTTTGTTTAATATGTGTTAAACAAGTTTGGTTTTGAAATGAAAGCCATTTGTTCATTAAAAATATTGACCAGCTCTAATCACATGTTTGTTTGAAATTGTTCCCCTGGCAACTGCAGCCAGAAGCTGAAAAGATCTGTTTTCATTTGAAGAAGGACTTGGATGCTGAAAAAGCTCCTTTGCTTTGCCCAAGTATATTAGTTAGTCTAATAAAACACAGTTCTCCTCCCTCCTAACCATGATGTCTGTAACTCAGTAGATTTTCTATAAGGAGGTTTTGAGAACCATGATGAAAATGTATGTCTGCTTTGCAGAAGTCACACACAGCAGAAAAGTCCGAGAGAAGGAGAAACAGATTTTTATGGGCGTATATTTTCCTACGTGGTAGCACGGAGTCAAATTTCCCAGTTCTTCTGCTTCTCTACTTTCATTTAGTAACAAAGCAGTGAAGAGTTATTCAAAAGACAACCTATACAGACTGTTACAAGACGTTAGATGAACCGTCCCAGGGTAGTGCCTCTACCTGTCTCTCAGTTACGGGGAAAGCCACGACATTTAGCTTTGACTAGACACCGTGACATTTAGATGATCAAAATAAAGCAAAACAAATTGCAGCACGTACCCTGTGCACGGAGCGCACCTGGACAGCCAGAACATGCTAGCAGGATTTTGTGCCACACTGAATTACTCTCCGGTCCGAATCCGACACTGAATCACAGTGCTCTGGGTTTGTACTAGCCAAACCCTGACATCTTTATTCATGTAAATAGTATTATTGCATTTCAGGAACTATTCATATGCATAAAACTTGGAGGAGCCAGGAAGATGCCTGGTCATTTCTGCGGGGTTTTTTTCTCCACCGAATTTATAAAGGATTCGTTATCATAATTTTCTTATCACATATTCTTGGCAAATATTATTTCCAAATGCTAGAAGTGCTCTCTTCATATGCTTCAATTAGGAAGAAAACCTCTCAAACACACACACAAAGGCAGCAATACAATTATTCTCAGAATACAGTCATTTCGTAATCTCATTTTATTCATTCCACGGTCCAGGCTTGATACTAGAAATCAACTTCACTCTTGACAGCAACATGCAAGATGCTTTTAAAGATCTTTGTCAGCACACACTCCATTAGTATTACAGTTTCCTGCTTTGCATCAAAAGCCTACAGGAAATTTGCTGAAGCCATGGTACTTCTGTGCCCGGTTTGGAAGAGAGACAGCTCGTGAGCCCTCTCTCCCCTCCGCAGTGCTCTTCAGGAGCCAATGCTCACGAGAGACAGCGTTGCTGAGACCAGCTGGCTGAGAACTGCCTTATTCCAGTGTTGGTACGATTTTTCACTTGTTTGATTCACAAGTGAAATGCAGTGCACTGGGACCTGCGTTCCCAGACCTTTGTTCGTCCACCACTGGGATTAGAATCACAGAATCGTCTAGGTTGGAAGGGACCTTTAAGATCATCTAGTCCAACCATCAACCTAACCCTGATTAAAAACCATCACTAAACCATGTCACTAAGCACTGTGTCAACCCATCTTTTGAATACCTCCATGGATGGTGCCTCCACCACTTCCCTGGGCAGCCCATTCCAATGCTTAATAACCCTTTCAGTGTAAAAATTTTTCCTAATAGCCAATCTGAACCTCCCCTGGTGCAACTTGAGGCCACAATTCACACAGGTTTAACTCAGGACAGAAAAGCAAATCTGGATGAAAGGAGTTGACAAAAAAGCCCAGAGCCTTCCTTAGGTGTTTGGCTCCCGGTGCAGGTGACAACTTGTCAAACCTCCATGCAACCAGGACGAGACTCTGAAAGGCAGGGTAGGAGCTGACCTGTAAGGAATCAGTTAATCCCTGGTGCTTCATGAGGGTGCTGAGCAGAGATGGAAGAAAAGGGATCAGATCCCTTTGAAAGAGATCACTTCCAATAATGCAACCCTGAATTACCCAGTTTCTGCCGTACACAAAGAGCAATGACAAACAGACTCCTGTGCATGCAACACACATAAAGGCCAATTATGCAGATACAGACAAGATGGCAATTTTAGAGGGACGAATTACCAATGATCAACAACAAATGAGTAAAAATCTGCTGGCAGACATGACCAGATTTAATGACTAGCGATGGTTCAAGCCGTAAGCAGAACAGAAACACATTGGAAAAATCCGACGAACAATTATGCATTTATTCCAAGTAATGCAGACCTTGCACATCTATCCACTCAAAATATTTTCTAACGGCCTTTCAATTTATACTCCTGAAAGTAATTTTTTACTCCTTCTAAAACACTCTGTGTAGGGATATTTTTGTTGAGTAACTACAAAACCATTCACACATTGTAACCAGATGTCATTCTCAACTACACAAAATCAAGGACTAAACCCTAACACCAACGCTCAAACTTACCGAGTTCTGCCCTCTGATTCCAAGTGCTACTTTGGCTTGGAACGATACCTACCACTTCCAGGTTTTAATTTAGTTACTTATTCAGCTATCCTCCTTCAAACAAAAGTGGCTGAAAATACCCAGCCCCATTTCTGCAGATAGCTTCTCTGGCATAATTGAAGAAGACGCTCCAAAGAAGTTGACTTTTTTCAAAAATAATTCACTTCCCTGAGCATATAACCCAATGTCTGTCTCCTCCTCTCCAGAGGAATGTCTGAACCTTCGGGAGAACAAATTGCTTTCAGTCAATGTGGCCCTTGAACTTTCTGATACAGCTGAGGTGAGAAAAATAACTATATGCCAACAAGCACAATGCTCAGATACAGAGATGGGCTTTACCAGCTCTCGTGAAACGGACCACTTGTGTCACAGCCTGGCTGCAGCCCAAAGGCAAACAGTGAGTACGCTGTATAGTCTTTCACAAGCGTTGAGCCTGACTTTCCCTGCCTTGGTCTCTGTGAACGACAGGAAAACAAGTGGAAAAAGAGCACCGAAGACCCGAGCTGATGGCCTTTCCCAGCCGTTTTGCAGAAGAGGACTTGACTGGAGAAGCAGAAGGTGGCAAAGGCTGGGTCTCACCTGGAGCACCCAGGCAGGAGGACAACGTTCATCACTTTCACGATACTTCTTGGCTGGTACAAGTGTTCGTATGAACTCTCAAACAGCTCTCAACAGCCTGTGACTTCTATAATCCACTAAGGAAAATAAGCTTTATGCTGGTAGATCTATGTCTGCCCCAGTTACACCAGTGAAACATTTGGGTGTAGGGCAGGCAGGGAACTGGGCCAGCTGAGAGAGCGGGCTTGGCGTTGGGTGCTCTGAAAATCCCGCTGTCAGTCTCTCGGGAAGCGAGAGCTGTTGATGAAAGGCAATGCAATTACTGGCGCTGGGCTGTATTAAGATAACAGCATAAAAACTTACCATTCCCCAGAAGAAATAAAGGTGTTAAAATAGCAGCTGGGTAAATACAAGATAATGAAAGAAAGCAGCGTGATTTCCCCAGGTTCAAATAAAGCCGACGAGTATTTTGTAGAATTGACCTTATTAAAGAGACATTGTCACTTCAAAAATTAATCCAAACCCAAAATTACAATAGCAATAAGTGAAGATAAAGTTACCTGTTAAACATAACAATTAATTTCACAAAAGCATCAACCTTTTTACTTCCATTTTTACATTTTTCTGTAGCGAAGTGCTAGATCCATGTATGTATTTTTACTTTACTTTACAACTGATTGACTTTTTGACCCAATGTTGAAAGTCTCTACCAGAAGAAGATCCAGTCATTCATTCTTTGTATTAATTATTTTTCATTAAGCTTAGCATGTGTATTCTACTTTAAAATAAATTAATACATAATACTGAGGAGAGGGAAATGAAATAGAAACTCATTGTAGGAAATCTCAAGTCATTTCATGGAAACGTTTTGAGCTCAGTTGCTGCAGAATAACATTTTGTATACATCTTCCCTAAGATGTTTTTCCCCATGTGGGATCTTTTTTATTAAAAACCTTAAAAAATTTTAAAAAAACACCTTTAAAATTAAATCTTTTAAATAAAATCTTGATCATAGAGTTAAACTAAACAACTGAGTGAGCAACACGTCTCGCACGCTCATCCAGTTTCTCTATCTCTGACAAGCCAAGCCAGAAATGTGGCAAGGAGAATAAACAATCTTCTAAAATCTTATTCTTTCTAGAGGGAACTATGCAGTCTTCACGCTATTATCTATGACACTGTAATTTTTGTTTCAATCTCTATTAAGAGATGTAGCAAAGAATCTCATTATTCAAATTAATTAGACTTCAGTAAATGCATTCATGAGGAAACTACAACGTACAACATGAACGACAGGATCATAATATGACACAGCAGAAAACCTGGTGAATAATTAATTACTCCACTGCTAATAGTTGCACAGGTCCAGAAGCATATGCATACTGATTCCGTCTCAATCTATGGACACCGAGGACCTTGACAATTTTAAATGTTCCAGCAAGTGCCCATTTAATGTTAAAAGGACTAAATTATTTTAAAATCATTTTCTTTGAGTCTTTATATGGCTCTAGCATCTTCTTCCCTACCGATGCATATCTCTGCTTTGACAAACACTACGTGGTCCTTCATGAGGGATCACACCATGAGCAGAAAGCTGGGCTAGTGATAATGCTGAGGAGCCTCCTGAAAATCCTGAACCAGGAGCCAGGCTGTGCCCAGGCAGTGCCCTGGGCACGAGGGACACACTTAAGAGTTAGAGCGCAAGCGAACATTACTGCAGTGCACGTGGAAGAAATGATAACAAAACCCTACAGTTTATTAGTCCAGTGTGGAGACCAGTTTCTTCAGTAAATGGTACCGTTGTCAGTAAGTCAGTGTTTCCTGTGCGGATTAAAGCATCACTG
>JAOXNO010000033.1:53819889-53889760 GCA_028565335.1 Limnodromus scolopaceus | reverse complement strand
GGCTGCCCAGGGAGGGGGTTGAGTCACCATCCCTGGCTGTGTTTAAGAGCCGTTTAGATGTGGTGTTGGGGGATATGATGTAGGGTAGATGGTTGGACTCGATGATCCCAAGGGTCTCTTCCAACCTAGACGATTCTATGATTCTATGAAGATACAGAGCCATAGTAGCTACAGTTTCCTAATACTTGCCAATGTAACGTGTTCTGTAAATTGTAAGAAAACGAGGAAAAAGATTTTAAAAAATCAATTCCCATATCAGCTCACAGGATAAGCACATCCAGAAGCAGGAACATGTTACACTGTGAGCCTTAATAAATTACTCTTCTACTAATCACGTACTTCTTTACAGTTGAATTAAGAGTAGTCAGGTTTGGACTTATAGTTGGAATTATTATACCATTATACTTGCTGAGAACAGAAATTGTGTTTTGTATGTCTGCAGGGTAAATATGTATAGGTTATATGGAATTTCAATAAAGTATGTTCCAGAATATCTCTGGGCTACACTTTATATGAATAAATATAAACAAAAAAACCCCAGTGATATATCTAATGCATATTTACACAAATTAATTATTTCTTCAGGGAATCTTATGAACAAAACATAAAGCACAGTCCCCCAAGTAAACACTAACAGTGCATCCACTTTTTCAAGTGTAGTGAGGTGACAGTGATGCTCTTAAATCTCTGTCTTCAAGATGTCAAAATCTATAACTATCAAAAGTCATCATTCACCTGCTAGGGTGCTAAGGGGACTGGGTACTGTGAAAATTATGACGCATTCTATTTGCATGCATCTGTAATCTGCAAACATTGATTTTAACCTCTCAACTTGCAGAATACATGCCATGCTGTTCAGAAGCTCTTTCACAATGTATCTGTGCCAAAGAAACTTAACAACCATCACAGAAAGACAATTAAATTGTCAGCAACTTAAGGAACATGCTTTACATATGCTGTAGAAAAGCAATATCCAGCTTCCCTCCCAGCCAAATGGTATCATCTTGGGGAATACAGAACAAGGAGCATCAGTATTTAATTATAAAACTTTCTAGGCCCAAAATGAGCCACAATAACATGCAAACCCAGCGTATTCCTGGTTAGTCCTGTGAAGTTGAATGATAAATATGACTAACACTTCCAAAAGAAAAGGAGCACTCTCTTTGAACTAAAATGATAAGAAAAGAGCCAAGCTCTCTTGGGATAGGGTGGCCCTCAAAATGAATGATTTGCAGCCAGCAGCAGCAGCATTCAGTCACCAGGTCAGTCTCTCTTTGCTCCCACCAAGTCCTACACAGTTGCTTCAGCATACATCTTAACACGCCACACATCCTGAATTCAGGCCTTCATGAGGATGGTAGATTCTAAGGCTCTATCAGAGGCAACCAAATTCAAGAGCACCACAAAACCATTTCACAATATCCTTTGCAAGATAAAAACTCTTCTGCCGAGAAGCTGGCTTGTTAGATGCATCTTCTTCCTCCCCTTCTATGCCCAGGAGTATGGCAAGCTAAGAACCACTGTATGAGATTAATGCAGTTTTCTTGCTCTATTTTAAGAGTTCCCACTTAGCAGTGACTGTTTTTGCCAGCCTTTGAAATTGCTAAATAAACACTGTACAAGGTCTCTTCAATTAGTCCAAGACTGCAAGGCAACAGCAGATTTAAAAGCATTGAAATTAAACTATGATAATGGTCTCAGTAGTGCTAATCTGGAGGAGCTGGTCGGTGCTGTTTAAAGCCTTTATAATGGCCAGCATTTCTAGATGCAGCATATTTTGTCAGATAAATATATAATGAACTAGGAAAAAGAATAATCCAAGAGTATAAAAAGAATTCACAAGACTACGGTACACCAAGTCCAATGACTTAGACTACAGTAGTACAGCAAAAGACCAGCAAAGCCCAAAGGCCCTTTCAAAGCTTTTTCAATTTTTGTATCTGTTCTGATGTTTGTTTTCCACTTATGTTGAATGGAGTTTATTTTATCCAAGACTCATTTTATATTTATCATACTCAACATGTATCTGAAGCACTGTATGTTTCAGCAAAATATTCACACAAGCCTTTTATCTCCTTACCTGTTTCACAAAAGAAAAAAAAAGAAAGCAATGTTGAACAGGACAAAAGATCATCTTTTCTTCCAGAAAATCGTTCTGAAATCTCGAGCTATTAGACAAACTGCAACTATAAATGGCAAATAAAGCCTCAAATTTAATATCGCCTCTGAAAAGCGTTATAACTGTTACTGCCCACATCACCATTCCACGACTGAACAAATAACTGAAAAAAGCGGGTAACTCCCTCATCAGCATTATGCAAGTTATTTTAAAGAAGCATAAATGAATACATATAATGTCTGAAGTTACAAAGAAATAACCAGATTAAAACTCACCATCGAGTGATTATTTACAGCATAAGCACCCTACAAAGGCCTGCAGCAGAAATTTTTATCAGCGTCAGCAGGATGCTACTTCTGTGAAGTCCAAATAAATGACTAGGAGCTCTGTGTGCAGCAGGCCACGGGGGCAGAAAACAGTGAGAAGGAACTGAAGGCTGGAAGAGAATTCAGCAGCTCCTGACAGCCACATCCGCTTACAATATCCCAAACTGTCAAGGCCAACAGGGTAGCAAGCTGGCTTTAAAAAAAAACAGTTGCAACAAGAGGCAGGGGGGCAAATCAAAGAGGAAAATAATAATACTAAAGAAATCTCAAACTCTAATGGAACACATAGCTTGGAATTAAAACTGGAAGGCTGGATAATGCTGGTCATGACCTCTTAAGCAAATACCTTCAAATGTTACACTCTGCAAGACACACCAGAATGGGGTTTTGGTGTTTATATTATTATGCCCAAAGTATAGGATGCTCTTGGAAAGTGTTAAGATGAGGTTTGAATTCCCACTCTGCCTGATTTAATTCATTAGCAGAAAGTGAGATCTTCCATTCAAGGACAACACCTTATCCATCAGGTTGTCAGATATTCAGATGTAAGTTTCTTCCAGTAAGGCTCATGGAAAGACTTTGCTCTGAATGGAACCTAAGTGTTCTCATGAGAGGCAGAGACCAAAGCATCTATCATGCTCCTGTGAGCTTCAGGAGATCTTGATGCAATCTCCTTATCCAAATCAGAGTAAGGATCTGAAAACATGTGCTACCTTCCAGATGAATCTCCTAACACAGATATAATATACAGGAGTCTCACTCCAATTCTTCACAAGAGCAGCAGACCTCAAACAGACATCTAACTCAGGAGAGGATAAAGAGTTCAGAAAACTGAACAGAAATAAGCTAAAGCACAGGAAAAGCTGAGAGACCCTTAGTCTAAGTGGTCCCTTCCTTTGCTTGCTGACCTCTGAAGCTCCCAATTTACGATACAGGTGATTGCGACCCCACTTGTCCCTGAGAGGCAAGACACCTGGATGCAAAAAGCTGCAACACCAAGTCTCTTTCTGACACTAGCTACATATCTCAACCAAGGCCTGCAGATAAAACTTGGGGACAGCGGCGATTCATTTTTAATGCCTTTTGTGGGACTGACAGCAGCAAATTACCTGAAGAGGTGATGCTCTTTCAGAAAACAATGTGAGTAATGATAACTAGGAAATTTAACTAGCAGTCCTTCCGTCTTTTAGTTTTGTAACACAATCAACACAAATCATTCCTAGCGCCGATTAAAACCTGAACAAAACCCCTGTCTCATTACATGAAAAAATCAGCCTGTACATCTGTCTGTAAACCAGAAACTCAGGCAATTTAACTCTCCACAGAATCGAATGCAACAGGACAAACCCTGGAAAGCATTTGTAAGTGAACAAAAAGAAGTTTAACTCAGTAAAATTCAAAAGGCTGAAAGTAGGTCAGAATTAACTGAAGTGAACGATAACACAGGCTGCAAATGCCAGAACTAGTAGCAACTATTAGCAGATAGTCACTCCAAATGCAGCTTTAATCGTTCCTAAAAAAGAAGAAAAGCTGATTTCCACAGATATAGCTGTAATTTAAACTTGGAAGCTTTGTTCAATTTCATGCTTACCTGACTATAAAGTGCCAAAAATGCATCCATTTCTATATTTTCCAGGAGATCTTCAAGCACCACGCAATTCCATTCCTCATCTCTCAAACTGAAGTGAAAGACAGAATTAATATTGAAATCTTCTCAGGCGCAATGACTGCATTTTAGGAAACAATATCTGAAAGTCGTCCATTCAGGAAGCGTATCTTTCTGTCAGCAGAGCTGAGTGAGCAGCGTAACCTCTAAAATAAGCCATTTTCTCCTCCCTTTTCCCCTGAACCACCAAGGAAACATCAGAGCAGAACCTAAGGTGCTCTTGCACACAATTCAAATCTAGAATCACTCCAAAGCAATGTGATTCAACCTGTCCCCATTCTCCTCTTTGAATTTCATCACCACACTTCACGGCAAATTCTGGATCTTTTTGTTACTGGAATATAGTAGTAAACAGTTAACTTCCGCACTTCTGGTGATTTTTTTGTGTTTCTGGACCAAATCACAGAGGCATCCTCATGTTGTTTGGCAAAAGCACAAAGCTTGTTTCTTCCATTAAGTTTTCAGATAAATAGTAAAGACTAGTTGCAGTTTCTTTGAAGCCTTCACTGGCTTCACAATCTCTACAGTTGCATCCACGAGCCAGTAACCCATCTGCTCTTCTAGTGACTCTCTACTTCTGCAATAGAAGAGTCCTTAATCTACGTTGAGAACTCCAGCCCTTTCAGAATTCAGACTTAAGAGTGTAGCAATTCCACTCAAGGCCTATCAAAGCCATTTTAAATATACCAATTGTTTCATGGAAAACCCTTTTTGTAATGGAAAGCACCCTCTCAGGATCTTGCATGAGCCTTGAAATGTGGTAGGCTTTTAATACTGTACAATAAACATGGAAATGTAATTTATAACTCCTGTAACTCTTTTGCAAATTATCACCCATTTTTGCTGGGCAATCTTCATAACAAGAGAGATACTTCTATATACCTCCCAAGAGGCTTTTTTTTTTTTGTTTTCTTTTGTCACCAATATCTTTACTTAAAAACTGGCCAGGGAAAAGTGAAATTGAGCCTGTTTCTGATGAAGAGTTTACATATCCCATCAAAAATGATTGCATGACAGGGAATTCAGTCTACAGTGTGACAGTGGAAATGGAAATTAAATTTAAATTGTCTCAGGTACTTCTTGTGATCCCAGCAGATCAGGTTTCACTGAAGTCCTTACCAATCTTCTTGGGAGACAAAGGAACAGGACTAAAATTCTTTTCCTCCTTACTGCTAAGGAGTATTGTTATTTTTCCACTGTCCCCCTCAAGAAATGGTGATTACCATGCAGCATATTACAATCTATATGTAACTAAGCTATTACTATTTCATGTTTCTTATTTCAACATTCCCCAGACTCCTCAGTTACGCTCTGGGCCCCATCACAAACATGCACTTTTCAAACATAGACGTATAGTTCCTCCTCAACACAGCAGAGCATTCAGCCTGCTGTTTCTCTGAGATATCTTATGGTCTATGCAGTAACTGAGTAAAACCAAAGACCAAAGGACTTACCTTTGCTGGTGCAGATTTATAAATTGCCTACATTTATTCATGGCCTGTCTTAGCAGAACTGTCACCTGTCTGTCTGCATTTGTTTCCACAGCTTCACTCAAAAGGCCAAATCCATCCGGGGTCCACCTCTGCCTACTCATTAGATGCTGCTGCTGCTGAGCTGACTCCTTATGCAACATCTCATACTCCAGCTTCCTGTCAAGTTCTTCAATCTCCTAGAGGTTGAAAACACGTAATGATAAAAAAGTCATAATTTAACTTGGAAGAACAAATTACGTTTGGAGTGAAGAAAAAAGATGGTATCAGATTTTCTGATATTAGTTCATTCATTTCTCATTCTACCCGGCCACTTGCAGTCATTACACTTTCCAATTCATGGCATGGCTTCAGTAAACATGACTTGCATGCTATGAATATCAGAACAATGCCGAAAGATATGAGTCTTTCATTTTCATTGTGTTAAAGATATTTCATTGTGTTCAAGATATTTTCGTTGTGTTAAAGGTTGATGCTCTCTGAAACTTTCCACTGTAGAGGACATCTAGAAAGCACACTACCAGCATAACTGAGATCTAAACAAAAGAATGGCACCATTAAAATACATCTATAAGCTGAATAAAGCCACTGAAACAGCTTGAGAAACTCAGACTGACTAGTTTTAGTTATACTGAATCAACAGCTAGTATTAAAGAGGTTTGAAGTTAAAAGACAATATTTAGTGTGATAAAATTAGGGTTAAAATACAATGCTTTAAAAATCAAGGGTTAAAACCCAAAGTCTTAAGTTGACTGGATCCCTCATGCCAAAGATCTCTCTTTGGTCAAAGAGTTAAACTAAACACCAGAAGGAGGGCTTCATTTTCCAGTTTTCCAATATCGTTGTCATCTGACCTCAAGCTTTAAATTGCTGAATATCTCAGTGCCTTACCCTTCCTAACCTCCACCTTGGAGAAAATGATGAATTTTAATCTATTCCTCTAGCTCATCAACTGTATTCAGACTACAGATTTATTGGAGCACGGCGTCTCTAAGTGTCTGCTCCCCGGTCAGTAAGATTTGACATTGAGGCTTAGATCCACTCTCCAAATGTCAAAACCAAGTATTAACTCGTTATCATTAAGGGAATGAAGCAAATTCACATATAGCCAGACGTGTTTGTTTTACTGATTGGTAAAACTGATGTCCTCACTATTAAAGAATCCCATGTTATCTGATGTATTTGTTTCGAAGTAACAAGTGTTAAAATCTGCTAGCCAGAGGGACAAAGGAGTTGGACAAAAACACAGCAAAAGAGAGAGAGGTGTGATCACCACGAAACAGTCCCTGTAAACCAAGCCTAACAGGCACTTTGAAGAACACCTAAAATATATTTTTTTTCCCCAAAATAGGGGTCAATTCAGTTCTTGCACATTGGATGAAGAATCCAGTGTTAGGTGCTCTAAATCTCTCTTCTGCCTCTCCTTCAATCCTTTTTCTTCCATCTGTTCAAGGACAGAGAAGCTAGAAGCAAACTCTTTGCAGATACCCCATACACTTATTGCATAAAAGACAGTAATTCCAGATTATTGTTATTATAATTATATAATAACAATTATTTTTTAATACTCTGTCTACATGCAACTTTCACTATTTCCTACAGATTTGATACAAATTTAAGAAAACTGGAAGCATATAAGCATTCTAACTGCCATTCTAAGAGAAACTGTGCAGAGATGACAGCATTAAAATTTAACCAGGAGTTTTCACAGCAATAGCTGTCTAATGATGCCCTCTAGCAAAGAGGTTTTGCTCTTAAAAACCCATTTTGTTTGTTCTGCTCCAGTGCTCTCCCAAGCCTCACTTGGATGGCTGCAAATAGCAGATGTAAAAAAAAAATAATAAAAAAAATATATCCTTTTGCATACAGAGCACTGAGGTATTAAAAAAGGATTAGAAAACTGGCACGTCCCAAGTATGTAATAAATACGATGAAGGGAAGAGACCTTTCCAAAGTCTCTGCTATTTAAACTGTATGAGTGTGCTAGGAGGGAGACAGACAGGTAGGGTATATATAACCCTTAAAAACTTGATGATTGAAGCATATTGTGTGGTTATGGATTTTACTATATGGGTAGCACTGTAACATGACCAATTTTGTAACACAGTCATGAGAATTTGCACACTACCCCAGTCATGACTCACAATCACCTCCCAATTGTCTTCCTTGCAGTCAATAAATCTTTAACATTGATTAGCCACCAAAATACTGCTCTTTCTGACTGTAGATCTCTGGACACTACTATAATAAAAATAAATAATAATAATACATAATCTTTCCTAGCTGTAATATTTTTCTTCTCTTTATTTCTTTTACTGAGTGTATTAAAGTCCATGTAATCACAGAAATTAAAGGCTGGACTACCAGAAGCTGCAAACCAGCCCAGCTCAATCAAAGTCAAATAAGCTACTGCAATAGTTGTTGTCTCCTAACAGGAATTCTTCCTTTTCACAACTTCATTTCTTACAGGATTGTGTGCTTCTAAAATCTGAATACATTCCAATTTTGACAGGGTTTTTGACGTGCTCAGTTGTTCAAAGAGCAAAGCTTGCACACTTATGACAGCAGTATGCAGCTCCAACATTTTGGATTTTTTAACAGTCTTTTGAAAGGCTAAAGCAGCAATATACTCTCCAAGTTTATTTTCCAGATCACGCAGTTGACGCTCTCGCTCAAGCAGCAACTCGAACTTAACCTAAAAAGTACCAAAACACAAAAGATAAGATTAACAGAAAACCTTACATGGATGCTCATCATTTTACTACTCTGTAATTAACAAGTAAGATTAATGCAGCAAAAAAATCAATGCTGTTATCTTACAGTGTAATACATTGTTTTAAGAAGTGCTTTTAACATTAAATTCCAAGCCTTTACTGTGTTTAAGTAATCAAAAAAAAATTACAGTAAGGTCAGACATTTAAAAGAGATCAGACATTGTTTTAGGGTAGTCATAACTTTAATATTAAAAACTGTCATAACTAATATCAAATACTAATCTAAAATAGAGGATCCATAATTTTTAATATAATAACAGTAAAACTTAAAAAAATACAAATCTACACTTACTTATATGATTGGTTAAATGGCAATAAAATATGTCCTTCTGTTTAGCAAAAATACAAAGTTTATAGAAAGACTGTATTCAGTTTCAAATTGTCAAGTGTCAGTTAATATTGATAAGAAAATTGGATCTACTATTCTTTAAGCAAATAACCAAAAATCCTCTTATTAAAAAAAAAAGTTAAATCAAGAGTCTACTAGTAATGGATCTCAAACAAGATTAAAACCGTATCGAATGGCCATCAAGCAGGATTAAATCACAATGATTTAACTCAGTAACTGTGTTGCTGCCACACATCTGCTGGGACGTCCACAGAAGCTACCCAAGGGTGAAAGGCAAGCGTGGCACGTGCAAGCACGGGATCCAACGCAATGTGACTGACGAGCACTCCATGCTCCACCACTGACATTCACAGCCAGGGATGCTGCACTGTGACCATTTTTTCTGCAGGGCAGTGTGGATAGGAACCAGCTGCAATTACCTCCTTTAAATGCTTCCATCTGAGCGTGTCACTTTAAGTTCCCTTTATAGGAAAAGAAAAGGAAAAGGTACTTCTAGGTGTGTTTCGTATCCTGAAAAATTTGTTTCCACTGGCATGTAAGTGTGGATGTCTAGGTTAGACATTGGTGGCTACACTGACTATCTAACATTTGGGGAGCTGGATCCTCAAAGACAGTAAATAATTATCAGTGTGGTTTTCCTCTCTCTCCCTGCATTATCCACACAGGCCCAAAAGTTGGATTGTAAGAGAGAGAAGACAAAAAAAAAAAGCACATGCAGTCATGAGAGCTCTATCTCCACTGCTTAGTGTTGGCATCAACTGCTGCCCTACACACTGGATTCAGAATAAAGCTAAGCACAGAAACAGCCCATCTAAACACTGCTGGCTCTCAGAGTGCAGGGTTTTTCCTCGCTCCATCTCTAAATTCTCTTTCGGTCTTGACAAATCTAATCTGATAGGTATCATAGCATACCAAAAAAAAAAATATAATAATTTCAGCAATCACCATTTTCAAGAGGAACAGGGAACTACTGGAGAGAGTCCAACGTAGGGCAACCAAGGTGGTTAAGGGATTAGAGCACCTCCCTTATGAGGAAAGACTCAAAGAGCTGGGGCTCTTTAGCCTCGAGAAGAGAAGACTGAGGGGAGACCTCATCTATGTTTACAAGTCCCTAAAGGGTGGGTTGAAGGATGTTGGAGCCGGACTCTTTTCAGTGGTTTCCAGCAAAAGGACAAGGGGGAACAGGCATAAGCTGGAACATAGGAAGTTCCACTCAAATATGAGGAAAAATTTCTTTACAGTGAGGGTGACAGAGCCCTGGAACAGGCTGCCCAGGGAGGTTGTGGAGTCCCCTTCTCTGGAGATTTTCAAGACCCACCTGGATGCAGTCCTGACTAATGTGCTCTGGGCGATCCTGCTTTGGCAGGGGAGTTGTACTGCTAGCGGTCCCTTCCAACTCTGTCAAATCCGTGAATCCATGAAGTTTCCAGTATTATGTATTTTGACAGCAATGCTCAAGTAACAACTGCCCGTGACAGAACGGAAGAGCCACAGCCATCAAAGGAAACATCTCAAAAACTTTTAAATATGTTTTGGTTAAGTTTACTATCACCATGGGACCTAAGCGCAGGTACTTACATTTGCATTTTATGGAATAGTATTTATCCCATCAAGTTTGGCCTCTCTCTTAAAGAACAAGCAGAGACGAATATCCCTATTTAATTGAGACACTTACATGGTCAGTGTCTTAGCATGGTGGGCATCCTGTGGCATACCTTTATACATGCAGTCTCAATCTCTCTACAGTTTTACCAGTCTATAAAATAAGAATAATAAAGACCAATAGTATGTGCCCTGCAAGCACGAAATACAACACTGTAAAGGTCAACTGTAGTCTTTAGACACTGTAGGACTTCCCATTGGCACCAGACCTGATTTTTTTTGATGGTATGTACTCAAGACATTAAAACCTTATTAGCTTTCTATTCATGCTAATCAGAATTATGCATTATTGACTCTATTCATGATTAGCTTTAAAGGAACACTTAAAGTTTTTAGATCCCTAAGATGACAAACATGTAACATGATGCCCATTATTTTCTCTGGAAATTTTATTGATAAGGGACCTGCTCGGAGCGATTGTGTATCATCCAAATTCTATTATCCAGTAGATACAGCTAAATTTAAAATGTGATTTGGAACCACATATGCTTGTGATATTCTCATTCAGGCTCATGTGATATTCTCCAAAGTCCCCATTACATCATCTGGAATGTCCTTGAATGCAAAACATGGAAGGTCACCTTCAGGAAATATTTCCTACTAACATGAATTAAGCCAATTACAACACAAGACTAAGAAGTCATCCTACAGACATGAAATAGAGGCAAGATTCATTTTCTTGATATTTTCAACAAAACTCCACCTTGAAAGACAGACATTGTCTCTCAACCTTACTCTCCGATTTCTAACAAATCAATCTCAAATAATGTAGATGTGGGACACTAAATGATAAGTAAGCATATAGGGTACAAATAAACATATGGGATATTTGAGTTAGGAGGAGAATTCAACTCGGAGATCGTAATGGAATACGGTAACCAAAATGAGAAAAACTAAGCTGCTATTTCTGAACACAGGAGGCAGAGATCTCAAGTGAAAAGCAAAAGAGATGGCCAAAACTGGAAGTTTACGGAAAAAGAACTGAGTTGCCTTCAAGTACTTGTTCAAAAAAAGTAGATGACATTTACCTTAGGATAGATCCAGAAATATCCATTGTTTGTTTCTATGTTTCAATAGGAAAAAAATTATGTAATAATAACTTTTTATATCTATCTTCTACGTTCTTTGCAGGGCAGGCAAGAAACCTATTAAAGTGAATTTGAGGCCTTTTCTTTTCTGTAGAATGCTTTTTAATGAAAAGCAAGTAACTTTAACATCTCATTTAAGCTCACAGTCCAGCAGTTCTCAGGCATTCAAAGGTGTACAATGAAGTCTAGCAGCACTGATCACAAGTCAAAAATAAAAACTTCTGCAGAACATTCTACAAGTCACGACTTTGATGCAAATTGCACAAGGCAGCCAATCCCACCCTAACGCAGGGGGGTTGGGGGCGTTTGTTTGGTTGGTTTATTTATCTTGTCAAAGCAAATTTATTTTCAAAATCTACAGTGTATATTCTTATGAGCTAGTGACACAAGATAAAGGCCTAGAAGTAAGACTATTCCACACCTCAGTGCCAAGGAAAATATTTAAAACAAAAATAATAAATATTAAAAAAAAATAATAAATCTTTCTTCAAAAGCCTGTGCACAAGACTCAAATTTCTCAAATAAGATTGAAGTTTTTGTTTTGAAAGGCACATTGAATTAATTGTTATACTACTGATCACTGTGACACAAGACAATGTTCTCAAAAACAGTTAGAGCCATATGGTCCAACTGTCCGATTTTTTAAGGTCTCAGTTGTGAAGTTTCCACTGACTTGCCCCTTACCCTTCTTTTCGGTGGTGAAAGTTGCTGCACTCTTTGGTGATTCTTAAAGAAAGGATGGAATGGAAGCGAGTCCTTCACAGTAAAACAGAGAGGTTAACAAACAAATACCAGAAGAAATAGCCTATAAAGGCAGGCAAGGAATTTATATCTGATTCAGCCAGCCCCTTAATACTTCGCTAACAGCAGCTGCTCTCTAGCAAGGTGTTCAGGGAGATGCATCGCTACAGCAGGCATCACTTTAAGGGGCAATTCATGTTAGAAATGAACCAGGCTGGAGAGCTAATGCCACAAGTGACCTTTCAAAACTTCAGCAATGTTGTTTTGAGTTTACCTAAAAGCAGGAAAAGGAAGATGGATGAGAACAACTAATGTTTTTGTCGCAAGAGACTAAATGATTTATATTACGATTTTCATTACAGTACCATCTATTCAAGGGAAAAAAAGTCAAGTAGATCTACCTGTCTAGAAGTAAACAGCTCCATTTTCAAAAGGACTAATGCTTTAGAGTCAACGTGATGCTCCCTATTCAACGTATTAGGGCAGCTTCTTCACTAATAGAAATTACTAAACCACTACTAGCTTTAATGAGTTACGACAGCATACACACACTGAGGAGCTGGTCTCTCTTTTCTTCCAGCTTTTATTTACACATCTAAGACGCTGCCTGCCAGAATACACACATTTTTACAGTACCTCAAAAAAGGGGAAAATACACGCTTGAGCTATTATTTTTTTTATATGACACAAAATTAGTAAGCAATATCTGAAGGCTGCCTTTGTGATTTAGGAGCAGGATGTGCTATAAAGCTTTAAAAATGCAGATAAAAAAATTATACAGAAATGTTTTGACAAGTATGTGCACACAACTGAATTGAAAGTTTGCTCTTTCTTCACAGGAGGCTCAGTTTCAGACAAAAGGATTTTAAATGAATTATACATACATGAAATCTGGGGACGGATGAATGAATAATGAATAGATGAATGAGTAAATGAGTGATCACCTTTAGTGTAAGTTTGAACCCATTAAAATGAATAATGAATAAGGATAGAAATGCAGTTTGACAATTCAAGTTCACTTCTAAGGAGACACAGGAATGTATATTTTAATTGCAGCTGAATTCAAAGGCGAAAGAGATGCCATCAATGACAGAAACACTTATACTTTTGTCAACCACTTCAAATAACAGGGGGTTTATATGGTATTTCAGTATACTCCATGAATCGTAAGATTTATGGTCCAAACTACAAAACTAGATACTATTTGCATATCATTAACTATGAAGCCAGACATTAAGCATGCCCAAATACGAGGGACAGAGCACCTCTCCTATGAGGACAGGCTGAGAGAGCTGGGGTTGTTCAGCCTGGAGAAAGGAAGGTTCCAGGGAAACCTTATATGTTTGTCAAAATCAAGCTTGCAAGTAGACCTGACGTCAGTGTGACACAGAAGGTGATTTCAGTAGAAGCTGGAACAAATATTGATTACAAAATAAATTATAAACTATTTATAAACTAATAATGGCCCTCTGGCCATTTTTGAAGCCTTTTATACCAAAAAAAGGATGCTAAAATACTGCTTGACATTGTACTATTTGACATATTATTAGAGTGTCAAACCACTTCAGTTATGAAGAATTTGCTCCCATAAGTCGGAACATTTGCTGCTGATTCCACCTGAAACATCCAAACTACATGAAAAGTTGCTAAGCCTATGTAAATGCACTATCATTGCTTGAAAGCACTGACTTCTAAATTCCGTATTTAGTTCAGACTAATGGCTAACAAGTGTTGTCATGGTCCTAAATATTGCAAATAAAGAGAATAATCTGAAAAAGTAATTGATTATCTGCAACCCCAAAGACATTTCTCATGCCAGTATTATTTTTAAGCCCAGCAGGCAAAATAGACTAAAGAATGTCAGTATTTTCACCACTGTGCTTCTTTTGAGATAGGTAACTGCTATTTCACAAAGGAACACCTACTTTCTCACACACGACAGCTCAAAACTGCTATGAAATGCAAAAGAAGTAGATACAGTCTGCTTTTGAAGATTTTCATAGTGAGGTCAATGATACTCTCTGGTGCTCCAAGACCAGGCTTCAAACTTCTTGCCGTGGCCTCCCAGCTCACTGCCTCCTGTCTATGAGCTCTTAGTTGTTCTTCTCTGTCCTGCCTGCTTTACGGTATTCCAAAACACACCCCGCTGCTCCTTTCACAAACATTAGCTGCAAACCATTTTACAGCCATCTGTAGTGAGACAGAACCCTCGACACCATGTGAAGTCAGGAGAAATACAGCAGAGCTGTGTTGCTCCATCGTCCCTTTTCCCTGCCTCGAATTGGCTGCACAACTTCAGATGGTTAATTTTGCGTGAGATGATAAAAGTGTTCACATTAACACAAAATTTAGAAGTGTAAGATGCTAAATAAGGAAGGAGGTAACAGATTGCAACAGCCAAAAGAAAGAAACTGTACTTCTGTGATCAACATAAGGTTTGTTGCTTACACTTCTGTGTCCTAACAACATGCGAACTGATGATTTTCCTTAACAATAGTTTAGCTTCCTTATTGGGAAAAGCCCAAAGCATTTAGCTTTTTACAACTAATGTGCAGCCATACAAATAGAACAACAACAGGTATGCCAGATGGCGTGTATAAAACAAACAGTGAGGCTTAGAGAAGCTACCTTTCCAATTTTAAGACAAGATTCTAACAAAAATATAAGGCATTATTCATACCAAACAAGTATTCAGTACTTCTTGTAACATAAGAGCTTAGCCCATACTCCGTGCTTTCAAGTAACAGTACAAAAAAAAAAATAATCTAAATTTTGGAGGTCAGGGAATTAGGTATTGAAGTAAACAGTTTAAATGTCTCCATTAAAGGATTAGAGTATTCTTGGACCAGAGTTATAAAATTATTAAAGAATACCAGAACACCCTTGCCCACTTGTTGCATTTTTGACACGCATCTGCTCTCACTTTCAAAGATTGCCTTTATCATCTGCAACCAATACTGACAATGTGTTGCTCTCATATAAAAGAAATTATTTCTCAATCAACATGCTGACCTAGTGCTTTTCATTCCTCAGGATGCAAGTATAAAAAACAGAGGAAAGAGGTGTATAAAACAGATTTTTGTCCAAATTGGTACTAAAATTGATATTGCAATCATTTGTGAAATTATTTTTTATCTACAAATTTTAAATACCAATGATTCCTGTTTGTTCTGCATAGTTCTTATAGCTGTGCATCACCTATATCTAACACAGTTATCATTGTAACATTCCTCTGATATACCTATATTTTACAAGTGGGAAAGAGAAGGAGAGAACTGTTAAAGAACACAAACAAGACCTCATGGAACATCTGCTGGCAGAGAAGGAAAAAGCCTCCAAAATACCTGGCCCCACTCACTCCTTAAGGATCAACTTTAGACTGGGGCTGTGAGCCTTTTAAATGATACCCACCAGAATCAAGGGTCCTTTCAATAAGCTCTATACAAATAAATGCAGACCCTACCCAAGAAGCCTTTGGATCTAATAATCCATTTCTGAGTTTTCAGTAGCATTAAGAGAGGTCCAAAACTAAATCTTGCTCAACTGAAGTATGCATTGAAACACCTTCCAAGTTTTGAAAGCCCTACTAAGAAAACCACAGGATCTAGGGGAGTCTTGCAATCATCCATATGCCAAGCCCCAGAGCCACCAGAAGAAAAAAGGGCAAGGCATGAAATCAGTTCTATAACTAGGGCACAAAAATTAAAACATAGCAAAAACTATTAAGCTTGAAATACAACATCTTGATAAAAGCAGAGAAGACTAAAGAGATGCATCGTGCCACTACACCTTATGCCTTTTTTATCTAGGTCTCATTCACATTGATAAAAAACTGTCATTTTTTAATTACTAAAGATCAAGGTTTGACCTCAGTACAGAAAAAGTTTGCATTTACCTTATTTAAATTTTCATCTTTCACTGACTCTTCATAAATGAGTATTTTGTCCTGTAAAGATTTCTTCAGAGTATCTATCTTATTTCTATTCCTGGATCCTGACGCTTTCATTTTAGAATGCTGCTGTAAGAAGATGAACACAAAATGCTTTATCTGTAAGAGACATATAAGGATGCTAACATTAAGATTATTACTTGCTATTATTGGCAGCTCTACCAATTAATGAAACACCTGGCAAGGATGGCTTACACTGAGAAAAAAATTTCTGAAATGAAGGTGGCTGCCTACTCATTCAGAAGATTCCTTTCAGATATTCAGACAAAGTTGAAAATTTCCTTTTTTATTTCTTTCAAGTAGAATTATATATTCATCCTTTCTGTGAAAGCTGCTAGCACACAAATTTGATTTTAAACAAGTTTTAGCAGAGATAATAAGAGAAGATTTTAACTGATACGTTGTCTCTGCAGCATGGTTAAAAATGAACAAAGAATATTAATTTAAGGACTACATTGTTTTCAAGACACAGTATATGAATCACAAATGAACCATGATAGTATTAAGGGGCACCGTTCCATGTAATCAAATTATTCTTGACCTTTATATTTCTTTACAAGAATATCAACTAAGTCTAGTGTACTCTTGGGGAAATGATAACATCTGTTCAACTATAAGGCTTTGCAAAGTCATTTCCCTACTTTAGAAATTAATAAGGTTTTGAACTAGGCTAATTCCTAGTACAATTAACCCAAGTTAGTCTACATGTTTAGAAAACACAGCTGAACCAAAGCAAAGCAAGGGAAAGTCCTCTTTTTTATGATGGTATCAGATACAATTCATACAGGAAACACTATTTTTCCCCCTCCTATTTAAGAACTGAAAATAATTTATGACTCCACAGGTTTTACATTTTACTGAAGGAATTAAACATCCCTCAAATTTTTTTAAAAAAGTGCTAGATTTGATAGACAGACAGACTTCCTGTTGGGAATGCCTCATCTTCTATGTCTTTAGATTTGGCAAAAAAAACCTGAATCAAAACCCACCTTCTGTATACACCCAACTCTTTTGAAAAGAAAGAAACAGAAATCAAGCCCAAATTCTTGCCAAGAAAAAGCAGCTAATTCTGCAACTTCACCTTCCTAAATGGACAAGGAAGAACAAACATAGGACAAAGAACAACATAGGAGAAGCGTGCACCACTGTTGCACCTATGAAGAAGCTACAGACTCTCATCTGCAGCCGAGGCCAACGGCCTGCAAATACACCCATCAACCTCTCGCACATCCCCACGTCATTCTCACCTGTTTATTGGTCATTGCTAAATTCTGATTGACTTCCAGCATCTCTGCATCCCTCTGCTCCATCTCGAAAGCCTGAAGCAAGGTTCTGGCTCTTATCTTGGGCCAAGCCAAGCTGCTGTCCACCTGAGAGAAGCAGCAGTGCAGCTCTTGCCTCATTCTAAGCAATTCCTCTTCTGATAGTGACAGGGGTAAACTTAGAAGCTGCCTGTTAAAAAAAAAACAAAAGCCATTTGCTGTTAACTGATAGAGGCAACATTGCATAAAATGTAAGCAACAGCCACAAATGCTTCACGTGACAATGATCATCCTTCTTTGTCTTACTCATATATCAGTTAATGATTCCACACATAGGACTGAGCTACTCAGCACGTTCAAAATATCCTCAAGGATACTTTAAATTCTGCATACAGAACTTCCTGGACTGTAAAAACTCATTTTCAAGGAGAAACAGTTCTTGAATATTTAATAAATAAATAACTTCCAGCACATTCCCTATGCACACAATCTTTCCACCTCTTCAGACAATAACACCCCTGAACTTAGCGCTGAAATCGAGATAAAAGCTTCCTGTAAAGCCTCCCTGTGCTGCTTCCCAGCACTTAGCAGTCACAGCTACTGAGAGGGGAAAAAACTAAAATAAAAAAGTCTCTCTCTGTTATAAACTCCTATATGTCATTCCTTCCATCACCAAGTCACAAGGGTTCCAGCTGTTCTCTGTAAAAAAGCTTTTAGCAGTCTGAACAACACGGAATATATTTTAGCAGTGATTTGAATCACTCAGAGTTCCCATTTTGCAGAAGGAAGGTTCTCAACATAGACATCTGGGGAACTGATCCTTGGGTCAAGCTGAAGCGGACTTAAAAATAAAGCATGCTAAAGCTGAAATTCTTCTTCCAGTTGTGACTAACCTTAGACTACAGTCATCTTCTTATCTTGTGACTGAAATATTTTCTTAAGAGTATTTAATAAAAAAATACCATAATTTCTTGTTTGAAAATTTTCTCTATTTCCCCAAAAATGTATTTGTAATTAAAGCATGAACAGCATATTTTTTAACAAGTAGTTTTCTTTTAAAAATATACTGTATGTTCCATTAGGGCTGATGCTTTTATTTAGTACATCCCAGGCCTATACCACCTCATCATTTCTCTAAAATATTTCTGAGTTTAGAAATCCTTATTTCCGTTTACTGATTCAGCAAAATACAGTTAAATCCTAAATTAAAACATTTTTAATGCATAAAGTTTTTATCTTCAAAAAATTACTTACTTTAGGGCAATATTACTCCAAGCAAGCATTTACAATATGCTTAACCGTTTCTCATATTGTCTTTGAATTTTAGAAGAAAACCCATACTATATATCCATATATACAGAACCATAGAGATATAGAAGACAATACAGTCACCGTTTTGTCACGTCTATGTTTAAAAAGGACTTTAAGCATAAATGATCTTCATAAATATTTTGGACTAACTCATGGTCTCTTTGATAAGCAAGAAAAATGAAAAGCTATCATTCAAAATAATTCTTTGTGAAAACTAGATGGCAGATGAGAACATAAACATGAGAGCGGGCATCTGTCACTGAAATATCAGAATTGCCAGGCAGTGAACTGAACATAAAGACAGTGACAGATTTTAAGGGGCTTTTGATAGGACAGTTGTGCAAATGCTGGATTTTTTGTATATATTTTCCAGTATTTTACTGAAAAAAGTCAAACATCTTACTGTTGCTGTAAATAGAGATATCATCTAACAAATACAACAGGTGACACTGCCGGCTGGAACACAATTATCATGGAATTGTAAGTTAGAAACAGGAAAGAAGTGTTGGGTCATACAATCTACTTCCCTGCCCCTGCAGGTCTGTTTTCAGCAGCGTGAGTAAGAGATAATAAGACACGCTAGAAAATACATTGAAATGGCTTATAGAAAAGTATTTTAAATGCTGAATAAAATACAAAGCCCTTGAAAGTAGAACCAAAGCAAGACACAAATGGATATTTTTTAACAAAGCAAATGTAATGGACAAGGTTTCTTTTTGTATTCCTGTTATATGGTTTTACTCTGTGCGGCAGGCAAACTTATACAGATGCTCTCTGGGCAAAACTGCCCATGCAAATCTGTTTTGCTTTAAAGAGGTATGAAGGAGAAACCTTTATTACTGTCTTTTTGGGGTTGTTTTGGGTTTTTTTTTTTTAACTTCCCCCCTCTGCCCCGCACCTCTGTTCAACCTCTTATGCTTGGTACCATTTTTTCCAGGGGCAGACTAATACAGGTTTGTCTTCCTTCCCCTACAGCTGTGATTTTGACAGCAGACTATTTTTTCATGTTCCCATGTTGCTAACAGTGTCTATTATTAAATAGACATTGTATAGGAAATGTAGTACTGTAAATATTCAGATATTAAAACAACTAGTCATAAATGTAATTGAAAGCTAAGAAGAAATGGTGCAAATCTCTCAGGGACCTTGCTGCCTGGTCTGACAAGCACCACACATGACCACTCTTGGCTGTAGCCATGGTCTCTCCCTGTGCCAGGTCTCCGAATGCTGGCAAGGCCACCACCCATCTTCCCACCTCCTCAGCCAGGGTCACATCGTAGCAGGCAGCGATGGCCATAAGGTGCACCCGGGGCCAGCAAACCTCTCTGCAACATGGCCTGTGCCATGATGCCTCTCTGGCTCGGGGCTTGGTGCCCTGCACTGCACTGTCAGCAGGCCAGATTGGCCAAGTCTTATGTGTGGAGCCCATGAGCTGGAGAGGTAGGCTATGATGCTGTGTATTTATGGAACATGTGGAAATATTGGGGCTGCACTTAAAACAAACCTGACGAGTAAGCCTTGACTTGTGGTTGGAAGGAATATATTGAAATTGGGCATGGTGCTAATTGGACGGGAAAGCATTCAAGATCAGGCTGGATGGGGCTTTGAGCAACCTACTGGGAGGTGTCCTTGCTCATGGCAGGGAGGTTGGAACTTGATAATCTTTAAGGTCCCTTCCAACTCTAACCATGCTATGATCCTATGATTCTAATTAGGCCTGACATTAGTAAATGACATTTCCAAAGTGTCCGACCTCTGAGAACAGACTGAGAATAATAATGAAAGAAGTGCAAGTGAAACCTGATACAGTGTAAGTGGAAGCACAAAAATACTACTCCATGTTTTTGGTTTCAAAACTGCTGTTTCCCGGGATTCACACTGCAGGACTAGGAATGTTGGCTCAAAAAAGTCAATTCTCAAGTGTCTGAGAGAATCAATCATTAGGAATTATACCCGGACAGGTGTGGAAACTCCTAGTTCATCTCTATTTGCAATAATAACTAAGAAAAGGGTGCAGAGGGATACTTGCATGAATACTGATTGTTCCCAGCTCCTTAATTTTTTTTGTTCCAAAATGCTCGTTTCTAGTTCTTGGCTGAGCTTCTGCCTGGTGAGCTGAAGCAGCTCTTCAGCTGCCACGCTCTTATCACGCTCTTCCCTTTCAAGCTGTTCATGTTTAACACCCATCTCTTTTTTATGTTCCTCCACAGCTTCCAGCAGGAACATCTTTGGCACACTGAGCTTCACCAGTTCTTGCACAAATACTCCATACTGAACACGTTTAAGCTCTTCAACAGTTTTCTCTGTTAGACTAAATAGAAGCTCTTTCAGCTCTTCACTGGCCTCACTGTCAAGCTTTTCAGTAAGTTCTTCAAATTCAATGGTGTGATTACTCAGAAGATTTTTCCACTGGCTCAGGTAGGGAGTGATCTCCTTAGTAGTTTTGAAAGGGTCTCCAAGTGACAGCTGCTCCTTCCGATGCTCTTTCTGCTGATTCATTTGCCAAAAGGAGGAACAAGGTTAAAAGAAGGAACATCGCAAACTCTAGCTCTTTAAATGTGTATTTCATAGCAACACAAAATTTCATCCCTTTATTTTTCAGTGTTTTCAAAACGGCTTTTCAGTGTCCAGAGACTTACCTAGCTCTCAACATGATGGCTTCATGCAGGCCTGTGACAATTCAGATTATTGTTAGATAGAAGGGCTAACACAGGCCTGCGATAATTTAGATTGTTGCTAGACAGAATGGCTAACACAGGCCTGGGATAATTTAGATTGTTGCTAGATAGAAGGGCTAGTACCTAAACAAATGTGTGATACTGTGTTTTGACACAATCCCAACTGGCTGAACTGCAATGATCTGGCAGCGTTCCAAAAGTGAATCTGTATCAAATACCAAGGACAAACAAAGAAGGAAGAAAAAGTGAGAGGAAAAAAAAGGTAGTGTTTTTTTTTTCCATTTTATTTTCCCCATCTCACATCATGCAGCAATTTCACTGGAAATCTAAACCAAAGCTACCTATACTGAAAAGAAATAAACTTTGGTCGTCTAAAGAAATATCACCTAATCCAAGATGTTTTTTTCTACATCCTTTAGGCAGAGAAAGACAGTGACAGTGACCTGTGGATAAGAACTCCTTTCCATTTATCTCAGATCACCTGGAAGTCATCTTCCATTGTGAGATGATTTGGAGCTTTTGAAGTTCGCCTGGATTTTTAGATGGCTGAGGTTAAAGGCAACATGAATCCTACCACAAGCAGCCAAAGGTACAACGCTTTTTAAATAGCTTTGTTTTGTAGCTGAATTTTAACTGTGCTGTAGAAGTCATTAAGTCACACATATCCAGGAAACCCATAGAAAACCATGACTGTCACAGGTCTGTTCCATCTCCCTCACCAGCTCCAGAACCTCAGCTGGCCTTTTCCCGTCTGCACATTACAGAGGCTTGTCACAACCCCCTTGGACAGGTTAGACTATGTAGAGGAGCTTCACAAGTTTCTCCAGTTATATTACTTTCTGGCACATTTTTCTAAAAGAACAGCAATTAATTCCTGCATAATTAATACAGCACATGGCGATATACAGCTTACAACAATGGACACTTCTTTACACCCATGCTCCTGGAGACATTGACCCCTGTCCTAAGAAATACACTTTATTTTTCAATTCACTCCATTTTTAATTCATGATAAGCCCTGTGAAAATAAATATACTGAAAATAATTACCTTTTGTAGCACTTCCCGCCTTCGCTTGGTAATGAGTTTCTGGCGAAGCTTTTGCTTTTCTTGCTTTAAATCATGATCGAATTTCTGTTTAACAGAATTAATTTCAGCCTCAGCTCGGTCCAGCAGCACTCCCAAATGGCTTTCAGGTAGATGGCCTGCTCTGTAATAACAGTGTTTCAAGCCTGTTATCCCAAATTCTTAAGAGCAAAAGTATATTTGAGGCAATTAGTACCATAATAAGGCTCAACAAAGTAGACACACAGAATGATCTTTGTTTCTTTAGCAGTGATACCTGGGGGGATCAAACAAGCAAATGGAGAACGGAAAGATAAACTCAGAGATGAGTGTAGAATTAAGGCAGTTTGTGAAGGTAAAGTGAAGCAGTCTGAAGAAGGAATGGGAAGAAGGAAGGAAGGGAATGCAAATGCAAAACCAATTACATATCAGTTAGTAATGTAAGTGATATTCAAATGAGACATTTTAAACCTTATATATTATTCATAATATTTACATTTTTCATTTAAGGCCCCTGGAATGCAATTCTAGATGTCTTTTATAACTCCTTCTCCTCATTAGAAACAATTTTCTCTTTAAAGGATGTAATCTAATCAAGTAAAACAACTAAAAATTATTTTAAATACACAAAGCAATCATAGCCATGAAAAGATTTCTATTCTGATTTCCTATTACATTTACATCATCAGAAAAATTATAAAGATTTCAAATTAATAGTGAAATACAATAATCCAACAGAGCAAGTTCTCAGTCTTAAGCACACAGTGCTTTCAAAGGGAAGTTTGAGACTATGGTCTATCTCCAGTTTCTACAGTAGTTAATTTCAAAGAGTAAGCAAGATCCCATTCGTGCCTGCAACAGTCAGAAAAACCTCCCTCTCCACAAACTCGAATTTCAAAAATTACCTGCTATTATATTTACACCAGAAATTCCAAAAAACTTTCTCAGACAACAGAAGAACAAAAGAACACCTTAGTTCAGATGAGGCTGTTGGACGTTAGTGAGTTATAATTTCTAATATTAAACACAGTGGAATTCCAAAATGTGGCGTTGAAAAGGTCAACGTGTTACTTTGAGTAGAAAGTACCAATTCCTGACCTGAACTTTGATGTTGTCCAAACACTTTCTGATTTATTTTTCAAATCACCATTTTTCAGAAGACATTAACACTACACACAGAGCCTGGATTCAGATGAATCCAGGGCTTCCAAGTCCCTGTTCCAACCTGATATCTTCATACACTTGAGTAGTGGCTAAACGTTGCAAGCCCTTCTCCAAAAAGCACAGAGTCTCATTCCAGTTTATTAGGATTTGTTGATACTGTATCAGCTTAATTCAAATAAAATCCTCAAAATAAAAGCTAAAAGAAATAGAACAGAAGACTAATGTGTTAACTTATTTGCAGTCACTGCACAGTAACCATGGTGGCCAGATTCCACAATTCACACCTCTCCATCTACTGCTCGAGCATCCACAAGTATCTGAGCAAGTCAGAAAATATCATGCCCTTCAATAATGAATGCACTGGATAGAAACTCAGATCTACTTTATCACACAGTTATGTCAACCAGAGAGTGTTTCCTTTAGCAACACTCTTCCAATGTCTATCTATTGTATTTCTTTACTCTTCCACAAAGAGGATTAAAATACCTCTCAGAACCTTGAGAGCAACACACCAGCATCATTCTTGGATCTTTTGGCCAAGTCATTTTTGCCTTGAAAGCAATCAACGTTAAATTTCAGTGTTATGTCAAAAAAACCAAACCATCACCAATGCCCTACCCATATTTGGTAACTTGCCCCCCATTTAGATCAAACCCAAGGTGAAAGATTAGTGAATAAAAGGTAAATTTATTACGGTGAGGAAGCGAGGCAAGACAATAACCAAGATATTATTTTTAACACCTTCATCCTGTCTTGTACCGAGGAAATAAACCCAGACTTGCTGCATCCAATTAAAATCCCTGTCCAGAGAAGTGAAAAGGGGCTGCAATAGAAAAAGATAGATGTGCTGGAACCACACAGCAAATGAAAGATATAGGAAAATCCATGCAACACAGAATGACTGGAAGATGATATATACCTACCTATTCTTAGGATGAAAAAAACATTTAAAAAAAAAAAAAAAAAAAGAGCTTACATTATTTCAGTTTTAGGTTGTTTTATTTAGAGACCCAATATGACCACAGCTCACACTGAAGGTGATGCAGTGTGGTAAATCTGATCCACTTATTTATTCGGAATCTACTTACTTAGAAATCCCAGATAACAAAAATAATGAGCAAAAAGCCTACCAACACAGAGAGCTGTGGGAGTTTATGTGGCAACTTACATTAAATAGTATTACAGTAATTCCTAGAAGGTTCAATCCTGGCAAAAGACCTTCATTTCTGGTTTCGTATAAATACGATATAAAACCAATTACAGTATTAGAATTAAAAGATGTCCTCTTACCAAAGGCTCTGAACTGAAACACAAAATAAAAGGAGAAGAGAAAGATAATGAGACAATACAGACTGTATGATAAACTGCTTGGTCTCTGCATACCAGACATCTAATCACTGAAGGAATGTGCAGTCACATGTTTAATGTCTTTGAACAAGGAGAATTTTAACGAAGGAGAACACTGCAGTAACGACAAGGATGTTTACAGGGAGATCCTCCCAAATGCAGTGAGCACCAGTGGAAGGAACAGAGATGAAATGTGTGGCCAACAGCAGCAGTATCACAGGTCAATCAGAGGCATTCCTTGATTTCACATTACTAAACAAAAGCCAACAAAACGAGGAGAAAATGTGAAGTGATGGCACTAAAACTAAATAGTAGTTTGTATTTGATGCTATGGAGAACCATCCAAGTGACGCTGAACCCCAGCAAAGGAAGATTGTCCTATGAAAGCTGGAGAAGGAACAGGAGTGTCACTAAAACATAATGGAGACAGATATGAAGCAGAAAAGTTGTACCAGCATGGACACGCACGGAGGCTGAATCACAACACGATACAGAAAGAACCTGAAGATGGGACCCACGTTATTCTGCTTCAGCTACTTCAGGATTTCACCTGCTGAACTGGCATCTTGCCAGTACCCAGATCAGGACTTTGGTAAATAATTCAGAATAATAAATGTACTACGTTGCAAAGTGCTACAAGCAGAAAAGGATTTAAGCGATTATTAGAATACTTTATACTAATTCATTACTGCTGGAGGCGTTCACTTTCGAACACCAACTTAGCTGAAGGGTCCAGCAGGACACACATCGGAAAACTACTTTGCTTATAACAAGGTTTATAACAATAAATTGAGATTACTCAGCAGAATAAGTAAGAGACCAACATGAGATGTTTTGCTTTGAACTTTTACGTCAAAGATAATCAGTTGCCTCCTTTAAAAAATACAGTTCACAAGAAATGTTGAGGTCTTACAAAAATTAAAATTTTGGGAGAAACTTATGAAGGAGCTTGAGTTGTTCATACCTAGAGTCAGCAGAACTGGCTTCAGTTTTTAAGAGACCAAAGAATTAAAGAAATTTTTTTTGAACAAGCAGAACTGGCAAATCCCTAGCAGTGTTCAAGGCCAGGTTGGATGGGGCTTTGAGCAACCTGGTCTAGGGGGAGGTGTCCCTGCCCATGGCAGGGGGTTTGGAACTAGATGATCTTTAAGCTCCCTTCCAACCCGAACCATTCCATAATTCTATAAAAGAACAATGCAACAAGTTACAGCTACTGTAGTTCAAAAATGTCAAGAACCTCGTGACTCTGTGGATAGCTGGAACAACCTGGAATAAATACTGCCTCAAGTATCATCCTCCTGCCCATTTATTCTTTAAGGGAAAACACAAAAAGCCTCGCTAGACATCCCTGAAATCTATCATTACGTATTATATTTTAAAACTTGCTTTCTTGCCTTTTGGCACTGCAGTCCATGGACTTCATTTCCAAAAGGCACTGAGTACCCACAGCCAGTCTTGACAAACAGGACAATTTAAATATTGTCTTTAGAAAGCCCAGCTTGAAAACTGCCTGCTCTATTTAATTTAAAATGTTCACAACCCTCCCTAGAATTGGGTTTATTTTATTTTTCTTTTTATAACCTTTATTTCTGGCCACACAGAATCTTTTTCATGTTAATTTGAAATTGCCTTGCTATCTGATAAATTTTAAACATCCTATTAAGCTCCATTTTGAAAAAAACTCTCATCATTTATCTGCTCGTTTATGTATTCCCGAATCTGTTGATCTGTGGTATATCTAATCTACATCTTCTCTCAGTTTCTCTTCTCTATATAAACAGCTCTGCATTTTAAAATTCCATTTATAACAGTAATTTTAAGGCACACTAAAGCTGGACACAATAGATTAAGAGAGACCTGAATCTATACTTAGACAAGCAGATTCAATGCCAGAGTGAAAAATAAGAGGATATTATGGATACAAATTTAAAGTACCAGCTCATCAGACCAGACTTTTCCTGCTGTTCAAATTTTGATACTCCAATTTGTAAATATTCCTCCAAACACTTTATAATTAAAAACTGAAATTCAAGCCCACCTGGCATAGATTATAACTTCCTCTGGGTTTGTACTAAAATATATCCAGATCCTCAAAGTACTGGACTACTAATACTCCGTGTTTCCTCTCTGTTTTGTAGTTGATCTGTTTCATGACTGTTAGGTGCAATAACAGGCATTAAACAATGTGTGGAATCTATTTTTCCAGCTTGAGAAGTCCCAGTTGCTCATTGCAATGATTAGAGCCACAGATGCAGTGGTCATACAGGTGAGAGTTTCTCGTGAATGCTTTTTACCTAACCACAAAAGCTGGGAAAATATCACAGAATATTTCTTATAATCTGATTGAAAAGAGAGGCATGAACTGAGGAAAAGGAACTGTCTGTGAAAAACGTGTCTGAACTATATTCCTACACCAGGAGATTTATTTTTGTCTTTGAACCATACAGCTGCAGATGTTAGCAAAATAGGCCAAGCAGTGTGAGCATACTGGAAGAACATCTCCCTGATTAACAAATCTTGAGACTAAACTTAGGGTGCAATTCCAATGAGGCAGCACAGAGGAAAACTTAAAAAAAAAAAAAAAGGCAAGGAAAGGTTACAAATATCAGGTAAATGACTTTATCGTATCAACAGAAACAATCGTTGGTAGTTTTTAACAGTTCTCCCGTTTCCTAATATTAGATTACTTTTAACTTAAGTCAACATCATGAAAGAAAAACCACAATGTAAAGACTGATATATTTCTACAGTGCTGTCTCTTGCTGTTGATGCCAAGAGGCTGGTACTGCATTACCTACTTTATACTTGTTCTATTAATACATGCTCCACATGACGCCAGTGACTGACACCAATACAGATATCTAAAATATACCACTAGAGCTGCATGCACAGAATGAACAGCAGCAGTGCTGGGTTGTTTTCCCACCCACTGATGTATTCTACAACAGTGGCACACTCCTCACTACTTTCTCTGTATGCCAAACTAAGATACGCCACAGTCCTCTAGGTTACAGCAACAAGTCTCTCTGACATGTAATTTTAAGTAACTGTGTCTCTGGTAAGTCACCATTTCTGTCTCTCCACCGTGACTATCCTCACATGGAGCACTTGAATCAGCCCGGATCCAGTATGATATCCCAAATAAATTAAATGAATGTATTACAGCAGTCCATTTCCAGGTATAATTTTCATTTCACCTGAAAGTTTTATATATTGTCTGCAACTGTTGCTAGTCAAGACCCTCCCCAGTTACTTTATTTATAAACTTTGTCAACTTTCTGTAGAAAATATTCATGCATTCCAGCTTGAGACTGTACATCCAGCTCCTCAAACACATTCAATCATAAGTGAATGAAAATTGTTCTCTCCTGTTAAATGCAGGTATTCACGCATAAAGAAGCCAGACAAATGGTCTTAACTGGTACATGTAGCAATGGTCTTTTCACACGATTGAGGACTATTTACATGAATAATGGATGTATGAAGACATGGAGAGTCTTACATGAATTACAGAATTACAAACAAGTACTATACATGTTCCCAGAAATTTATCTCCGTGCTGTACAAAGCAGACACAGACAACTAAGTCTCACCTTCACATCTGCTGCTGGGATAGCAAGTAACAAAGCCATTGGTTGTAAAATATTTTCTTACAATTAACTTAAAAGACAACATTTTTATGAACTTTTCCTGTTAGGTAACAGATAAAAATACATTTGAAGACTATTCTATTGTCATTGAGATAACATAGGCTGCCAAAAAACAGTTGAGATATTTACCTTTCCATCTTATTAATGAGACTTGATATCTGGGTTGCTGCTGCATTTATAAGAGCAGAAGCTTGAGAATCCCTCAAGTGTATCTTACTTATAAGATACTTTCTGTAGGCAAATATTCTATTCAGATGGTATTTCTTGCTAGCTTGCAAAAAATCCATTAGCTCTTCAACGTCTCCCTACAGGAAAGAATGTGAACAAATATATTTAATTAGATGTAATGTTAATTTCAGCTAACACCTATGGGTTTCAGAACAGATTTGTTCATTAACAGGGCAAAGTTAAAAAGCTCTTACAAGTGAAAACCAACAAGCTTACATCAATTCAACTCCAATGATCACGTCAAATTTTTACTGCTATTTCAACAAAACAAAATAAATAATATGCTGAGCTTTTGGCCTGAATAGCTCGATATTGTGTGTACTCTCCTGAATAGTCATTGCACCTCAGGCGAGCCCTGAGTTAATAGGTCATTTGATCAGGTACCCACAATTAAATACACATGTAACCCTGTCAGTGTTACTTGAACTGTTCCTGCTTGAAACTATGCACAGGCTGAAAGGTCTTCTTGAACTGGGACCTGAAGACAGCATGAGCTCCGTAGCAGCAGTAAGTGGCATCAAGTCCTTCTTTCTTTCTTTTTTTTTTTCTTTCCCCTTCCTTTTTTCTTTACAATGTATTGTATGACTAAATAAGTAAAGGATAATATTTTCAAAGGTGTTTAAATTGACTCCAAAGCCATAGAGAAGTCATACACGTGTCCCGTACAGCATGGAGAAAGCCAAGCTCACTGCACACCAGCTGGCTTAGAAGCTCCTGCTTCCAACACTGGGGAACTGGAAGGGTTGAGCTACCTACAAATGGGGCTGGTAGAGACTGGAGGTGGGCACACAATGCTCTATAGCAGATATTCTGATAGCATCAGATACCCAAGACAAGGTCTGATACTTAGGTGACCCATGTCTAAACTTCTTTCACTATCTTCTCTATCTCCTGCTAGCTGCTCAACTACCTTTTGCATAAGTGCTTGCTGCATCAATAGCTGACAGTGGCCCACACGTGGCTTTTGTACTGATAGATAGTTTTTGGAGTGGGCATTATTTGACTCCTGCTTTCCAGATGCTGCTTTTTAACCCCCAGGCCCTTAACCTCTAGGACCACAGTAATCACATTCGTCTTCAAGCAGCAGCCAGAAGAACAATTGCCAGAATTTTTGGAATCTAGAACACTAACTTTCAACACAAATGGAGTAAAAAATACCCAAACCTTGAGGAAACAACTCAAGCTATTCTGTTGCAAGAGGCTTAAAACGTAACTGAAACCAAAACTAAAGTCCTGAACATCTTCTTTATCATCATCCCTGACTGTGTAAGCTAGAGATACTCAACCTCTCAGAGTACAAAACCATAGCACTTCAGACATACCACAATTTCAATAATCTATATATTCTGATTGTGGGGCTCAGTACATCTTCTAAAGTATAGAAAAGCATTTGATGCCTAAGGAGTTGTGAGTATGCCTATAGAGACAGACCTCTAAAGGTACTTATCATTCATTAGACAGCATCTGATCTGTTTTAGAAATGTTAGTCATAAAATAGATTGAGATACTTAACTTTGTTGCCTAAGTCTCTTATTTGGGCTGAAATTACTTTTGAAAATGGCACTCTGGCATTTCTGTACCATGCTGTGGAATCCTGGCCTGTATCAGTCAGAAATAGTGTGGTGAAGAGGACTGGGGAAGAGAATGTGCCCCTGTCTTCCGCGCTGGTGAGACCACACCTCTAACACTGTGTCCAGTTTTGGCCCTCTCACAACAAGAAAGACACTGAGATGCTGGAGCGGGTCCAGAGAAGAAGAGCAATGAAGCTGGTGAGGGGTCTGGAGAACAAGTCTTATGAGGAGCAGCTGAGGTTCAAAGCTGGAGTTGTTTAGTCTGGAGAAAAGGAGGCTGAGGGGTAGACCTTATCGTTCTCTACAACGACCTGAAAGAAGGTTGTAGCGAGGTGGAGGTCAGTCTCTTCTCCCAAGTAAAAAGTGACAGGACAAGAGGAAACAGCCTCAAGTTGCGCCAGGGGAGGTTTAGATTGGATATTCAGAAAAATTTCTTTACCAAAAAGGTTGTCAAGCACTGGAACAGGCTGCCCAGGAAAGTAGTTGAGTCACCATGGGGTATTTAAAAGACAGGTAGACGTGTTGCTTAGGGACACGGTTTAGTGGTGAACTTGGCAGTGTTAAGTTAACGGTTGGAGTCAACAATCTTAAGGGCCTTTTCCAACCTAAATGATTCTATGGTTCTATGCTGAGGGCCCCATTAAAACCAGTGAGGGTAGACATAGAACAAAATTTTGCTGCATAAACACAAATCTGCTCTCAGACCATCCTGCAGGGAAGGGCTTAGGGGCAGACCTGAACCAGGAGACCTTCCAGGAGCTAAGCACAGCCCCAAAATGTGCAGATTTATCACAATATTCACTGCAAAATTGGGGACTTATATTAGACAATTTCCCTCTGCATAGTGTAGACATGTTTTCAAACTTCTTTCTTCTGCATGATACAGACGAACTACTAGTCTTATTTCCCCTGAGTAGTAAAGACAAGCTTTAAGCACTTGGGTGCTTTGAAAATACTACCCATGAAAAGAAAAGTCAGCATGAAGCACATAATGTTGTGGCAAATACATCTAACTCACTGTTGTAGAAAAAGGCTATGAGTATGGATCAATATACAGTTGTGTAGATGTCTAGATATGCATAATGATGGCATTATACTTTTTAAAATTATTCCTAAGAAAACTAGTTATAAAAGTGGTAACACTTATCCTGAAACATATTTCCTGAAACATTTCTCAAAAGTTATTGTTGGTTGGTATTCTGTCATTAGGTTAGGAATGGAGTTATCATCCTATTACCTGTATTTTAGAGTAATCTTCCACTAAAGTTTTAGCTGCTTCCAACTTCAGTTCTCCCTTGAAAGTAGCATTTGATATCTGTGTAAAAAAGATATTATGGAGCTCCTTTCTCTGGGTAACAGCCAGCTGCCTATAAGCCTTTGCAAAATATTCTTCCTGCTTTACCAGAAGGAACCTCTTCAGGCGGTCCAGCTCCAGTCTGTGAAGTCTGTCAAGAAGACTTCTGTATTCTACAGCAGGCTGCAGACAAGAGAGAAATAAATAAATCTGAAGTGATTTTCAGTATTCAACATATTTTAAAGTATCAGTGCTACTAGCTCATACATATTTTACGCATACTCTGATTACTGCCATTTCAGGCTTGAATGAAGGCTAATAGTAAATCAGTGTACGCTTTCCATGGTTTTTGTCTGTTTGGAGTGACAGGGATTCTACAGCTGTCAATCGCTAATCCAGATAACACTTCCAAGGCATAATGAAGTCTTTTTAGAATTTAGAAGCATTATTTAAGATAAATTATACAAAATGGCATGAAATTCAACACAAAGACTACATTTCTCAGGTTTCATCAATCCTGAAATCCTATTAAAACTTAATAGACTCATATAAGTCAGAACAATGAAACAACAATAAGCATACATTTAAAAACAATAAAAATTAGAAAAAACCCTATTCAACTACAAATCTCTAAAATTTCTTATTATTGGTGACCTATTTCATGTATTGGTTTCTACAAATTAATCTAAGAGCATCATTTTAGAATTACAACAATGGAGCAGAATTAAACAGCCATTAATTTGAAAGCTTCTTTGCAAGAAATACTTTCTCGTAGTTCTCCAGTAAGACTTACATATTCATAGTTTTAATCTCAGAAGGCATAAGCTCATTATAGAATCAAAACATACATCTCCCACAGAGCAAAGAACGCTTCTTATGCCAGCAGAGCTACCCAACACTAGTTATGTTGGTCTTATTCTAAATTTCATACTATTTATCTGGGGAGAACTGTTCTCTGCACTGAGGCCCCCACACCTCACCCCTCATTCCCAAGAGACAGACTGTAGACAGCAAATAATAAATCAAAAAGACAGGGAATATACATTCTGTGTTTTGGGTGATAAGGGGAGGAGGTTAGTGCTCTGGCTGTTTTTCACTGTCGTCTCCTGGCTGTCAGTACACCCACTGCCAGGAGCATGAGTGAGGGCCATCCCTGGCACTCCAGCATGTCCATGGACCAGGATCCTCGGCAAGTACAAAACCAGGTCCTTTCACAGACAGGAAAGTGAAGAGGAAGAGGTTAGTATATGATAAATGGACGAGGACAAGTATTGGATTGGCCTTAATTCTTTCTTTATTCCTACCATTCAGGATTTCCAGTATAAACCAGACTGAACCAATACCAATGTATTTTGTGCAAACAAAAGCTGCTTTTCTAAGAGCATATTTAGAGTGAATTCAGATACCAAGTCACAGTCAGGCCCCTCTCTCTGCAAAGGCAGGATTTATCTTAGCAAGGTCTAAGCATTAGTCTAGGCTCCTTCTATAACCAGAAGAAGACTTCTGCAGAGTATAATTCACCTTATCCTTAAAAAGATGTCCAGAAGCATCCCTTCCTTCCTGTCTCCTTTGACTTTCTAGCATCTCTAGTTCAGGACGTTCATATCCTACAAATATATGAAAGCCTCCTAGAGTAACACTTTAAAATTCACCTGGAAACATCAAAGAAATTCAACTGGCTCGCTGGTATCGTGCCATGAACTCTCTCCACACAACAGCCTGATAAACCGAAGTTCTTCTTGAGAGCCTCGACATACTGTAGTGCCTTTGATGGGCCACACTTAGCAAAATACTTTTTTTGGCAAAACTGCAATCATGAATTGTCAAAAAAGTCCTTAACAATTTTAGGTACAGGATATGCAATTTTTAATATTTTTTTTTAATAAAAAAACACCAACCAGAAAAACACATCAGAAGGCCAAAAACTTAACCAACGTCTACAAAGAAAGCACAAACAAGCGAGGAATAGACTGGTCTAAGGGATTATACTCCTAACATAATTTATTTTGTCTCTGTAATTGAACTGAAACAGACAGCTGGAAAGCCAGCACCATCACATTCAATACCCATGTACCCTCTTGTGCTCCAGAAGCAAAGCCCCACTGGTAAATAACGAACTGCACTATTTATTCCCAGCAAGTCATCCTCTTAATATGAGTTATAATGTTAGACAAGCATGAAACGTTAACTTGGGTATTTTAGCATTTTAAGCTTACAGAGGTGAAATATTCAAAACTTAACAGAGTCCTCTCAAGACATATGAAATAAAAAAAAAGATTAAAAAGTGAGGAAAAAAAAGTGGAAATCAGTTTTATTGTAAACATTCAATGTACTTGAAAAAAGACATGGAAGACTGGAGCGTAATTTTGTATATGGGATGCTGGACTGCAATCTATTTTCAGCAAGTGACTGCCTTTGAAATCCTGGGTAATGATACCTACCCAGTCGAACAGAGATCTTTGAATGAAAGTGACATATATAAGCACTAAGCTTTTACTTAAAGAGAGACTCTAAACTTGCAAAGAATCATACTCTGCCTTAAATTATTTATCTCGCTGTTATCCAGAGGCTATTTCCAAAGAATTCCACTCCCTGCTCTGCCTAAAATATAGATTGTTCTGCTTGCCTTCACTTGGTTTGGAGGAAATAGGCCTTCAGTTGGGCTTACATACTCATTTTCTTCAAAATAAAAATATAAATATTGCAGGCTTTTTACCTAGATTATAAGGTTTAGGATACAGTTTGTTCTGCTCTGAATGTGCAAAACATTTAACACAGTGTCTGACTGGAGTTGTTAGGAACTGCTGCAGTAAAATATAGTAAATAAAAATATATCACTTTGCAAGGGTTTTAGTGCCTATAAAAAATAAAAATCAGGGTAATGAGAACTGGTTGTTTTTCAGGTGTCACAGATTCTCTTGAGATAAATTCATTTTCTGGTGAAGTAAAACACATTTTCTTAATAACAACTACCCTAATTATAACACCTAAATTTTCAAACAATTTAAATTGTACAGCTTTTCTCTTAGAATCACAGAATAGTTTGGGTTGGAAGGGACCTTTAAAGGTCATCTGTTTCAAACCCCTCATGCTGCAATGAGCAGGGACATCTTCAACTAGATCAGGTTGCTCAGAGCCCTGGCCAAACTGACCTGGATGGGGGCATCTACCGCCTCTCTGGGCAACCTGTTCCACTGTTTCACCACTGTCATTATATTAAAAAAAAAAATCTTCTTTATATCTAGCCTAAATCTACCTTCTTTTAGTTTAAAAACATTACCCCTTGTTCTGTTGCAACAGGCCCTGCTAAAAAGTTTGTCCCCATCTTTCTTATAATCCCCCTTTAGGTACTGAAAGGCTACAATAAGGTCTCCCTGAGGCATCTAAGGTTGAGAGCCCTACCACCTGTCTGGGCAACCTGTTCCGGTGTCCCACCACCCTCATTGTAAAGAACTCCTTCCTAATGTCTAATCTAAACTTACCCTGCTCTAATTTAAAACCATTGTCCCTCCACCTATTGCTACATGCCCTTGCAGACAGTCCCTCCCCAGCTTTCTCGTAGGCCCCCTTCAGGTACTGGAAGGCTGCTATAAGGTTTCCCCAGAGCCTTCTCTTCTCCAGGCTGAACAACCCCAACTCTCTCAGCCTGTCCTCACAGGAGAGATGCTCCAGCCCTCTGATCATTTTTGTGACTCTCCTCTGGACCCGCTCCAACTGGTCCACGTCTTTCCTGTGCTCAGGACTCCAGAGCTCTTTACTTTTCTGAGATGAAAACCCCATCATTCTAGTCTAAAAGACAAATCATCTATATAAAACCACGACATACAAAGTATCTTGATTTTATACCAGATTTACCTTTTCATTAATTTTTTTCATTAATTCTTCAGCCTCTTCATTTGCATGTCTTGCTTTTTGGTGTTGAGCCTCCATTTTCTTCCTGGTTTCCAGATTACATTCAGCTGTTAAAGCCACCATCTTCCTTTCATACTCCTCTTGAATCTCTTTCTCCATTGCAAGAAACTGCTTTTTAAAAATTGAACTCATCCTCTTCTCCACATGAGGAAAGAGGCTGTGACTTAAGACCATGTTCTTCATCATCATAGTGATCACTTCTTTACATATCTGCATTCGATATGCCTCCAGATCAGCATCTGCCCGCGTCAGGCTGGCGACCTCCAAGCTGCAAAAAGGCAATCAGAACTGTTTGAAACCACAGATTACAGGAAATTTCTATCAGAAAACAAGTATTCCTTCAATATTGGGTAAGTGAATGGCAGTCAGAGAAGTGCACGAATATCGCAGAATATGAGTTTACTAATCATGACAGAAATCCTTCATTAAAAAGCAAGGTGAGCCAACATTAACTACAGCAAGTTTAATGTCCATTCTTGCATTTCCATTTTAGACAGAAAAAGGGAAAGTTTTTCTTTAGAAAAAACTTTTCTTTCCCCTGTTGGGAAGCAGATGAAGTGAATATGTGAACAGACTAGAAATTTCACTGAGTTTGTAAAATAGCTCTGAACTCACTGACCCATCTTCACTAATACATCACTGCTCTGTGTTCTGCGCTAGTGTATTCCCTTCTCTGCAGGGAAGAGGGCAAAGCGTTTTGATTATGTGCCGATACAAATAAATTAAAAAAGCTGGTACCTCTCTCTCTCATGAACTTTAATAGAGTTCTAGATAAGAGATTAAAACCAGAGGGAAATAGAAGATTTTTTACAAAATGCAATAAGTGGCATATTGCATATGAACACATCCTCATTTATTTTTAGAGTTCATGAAACTGGAATGATAATTAATCTAATTTCATACCGTACATAACTACTGTAAATTCTATAGCTTTGCGTATTCTGCACTCAATTCAGGGTTGGAGAATTAGGTGGTTTTTTCCCTTGCATGTCAATTTACATGAACACACAGCACTGTATGCTTCTCTATTTAGATTAAGTGTACAAGAATTTCTTTGTGACCTACAAAATACACTTTTAACAGCTTAAATCCATCCTTTTTTCAGTTAAGCTAAATTATTGGTTTGCTTTGTTCCATAGTCAAATCTTAGAATTTATTTCAAATCCATAGCAAAGTTCTTGGCAAGATTTGCAAAATAGAATGATAATACATTCAGAATGGTATATATCAAAGCATGCAAATCTATAAATACTTCACCTTTTTGTCAAATGAACTTTCCTTATGTAAGCATATACCAAGAAGTAAATCAGTGATACATTATCACCACTGTCCCTCTGTCAAACACAAGTGAAGTATTTTTCCCATTTAGAAATCAATGGGATGGAATTAAGTTGTTTTCTTACCATGAATCAAATACTTGGAAGTATTTAAGAGACATTAGCTTAAGCTATGATCATTGATCACAAAGAGGCAGAGAGGTTTGTCTTTTGCAGTCTCTCAAAACCCCCAAAATGCACTGGGCAATGCCCGTATTCATCTTGGTGATCTGCTCCAGGGCTGGCCAGCTGCAGCTGCAAAACCTCCTCCTTCTCCCATTCAGGAGCAGGAATCACTGCTGTATGGGGCTGGAGCCTTGGGATTGAAACGCTGTGGGACCAACACATTCTTCACAGTCATTAGAAGATGCTGTAAGAGCTAATATTTTCAATAATGTCCCCAAGCCAACACAACAATCCAGCTTCTCCGTGCTGGGTAGAGATGGACATCGCAGGACAGCACCTGCAGATCCGTAGCCTTCTCGGGTGGTGTTCAGCTACATCCATGGTCAACTCCCCCAGGGCGCTGACCTGCTCCCTCTGCTTGAGGAGTGTCCTCGCTCCAGGGCAGCCACAGAGGATATGTGATGGCAGGATCAAGGGAACAGGATGCTGAAGCAACACAGCAAGCACTTCAAAAGGGCACTGCAGATGTGTGTTTTCTCTTAAGCCTGTCTGTTTACAGAAGTCCTTGGACTTTTGCTGACATTGCCAGCTGGTACTAAGCTGTTTACTTATGACAACTAACTTCAAAAAAACAAGTGTTTCAGTTTTGTGAAAATGTACTTAAGTAAAAAGAAGGACCCAGAAAATGGGAGCTTTATGCTATAATATTTCCCTAATGACTGCCTGGCAGTGGTAGGAGGCTCCCCTTCATAGATTCACCAATTCATTCTCAGCCTGTAAAATCCAAGCCACTGGATTTATTTTTCTGTTTTGATTCCTGCTTCAAGTCTCCAGTAGCTCTGATTTAATTGAAGCATATCAATCTTTTGTGAGAAACATCTCATCTTGGTTTTCAAGCATCCCCTAATAGAGAACTAAACAACACTTTAATTAATTGTTCCACTTGATAATTCCTTTAAGACCTAAAAATGGTCACCTTATCCTCAGCTTGATTTTGATTAGTTTCAACTTTCAACTTTCTTTGTTTGCTGGAATAACAAGTTCCTTAGTCATTATTTTTCTGTTCTTCATGTGTGCATTGATAGATGGTGGTCACAGCATCTACTAACCCTTTCTTACTGAAGTGTGAAAGACTGAATTCCTCCTCTCTCTCCCTGGAAGGCAACACTTCACAGCTCCATCACGCTGATACATAGTTTGTAACACAACATTTATTTCTTACCACAAACACAGGATTTTTTTCAGCATGCTCTGAAAAAAGATTAAGCCACTCTTCACCCACCTCCTTACTGATTACTTTTCCAGCCTCCTTCAGCAGTGATCCCAAGAACAAAAGTGAAAACCATCATCACAACATTTCCTATTATTATCTTTCCCTCAGTCTTTCCCAGCATTTCTTCTTATTTACTGCAAGTCATTACAGACTAGACCCAATTTCATTTCCAGTAAGATTCCCACACTCTTCTTGCCCACAAAGAGAACTATGGTACCCAATTAACTCCACTCCTCAAGATCATGATGCCAAATGTAGGAAGAGCGATAGCTGTACTTCACCTGATGCTCAAGTGTCATCAAGTGAGTGATGAGGCTGTTAAGATCTCAGGTCTATCCAGTCTGCAACTCTCACTCTCCTTTGTCCTGACAGCACATCTGTGAAGAAGGTAATGAAGCAGAAGCAGCACGTGAACTGTTCCACCAATCCATAGGTAATAGCATGAAGAAAAAGCAATTACAAGCCAAAGCTTTCCCAGATCGCATCGTGGAAGACAGCAGCCAAACCACTACTTTTTTTTTTTCAGTGGCAGCTGAAGAAAGGTCATGTCTGTAAAAATTTGAAATCTACCTTCCACCTAATGTGCTCTGCTTCTGGTCTGCCTCCTCCACACAGCAGCCAGCGGGAGTGAGACAAGCTCATCACATGCACCAGAAACCTTGCTTCAAGCTCTTACTCCAAATGAGAGGCTGAGGGCAGCCTTAACAAGCTGCATCAACACAGTCCTGGAGTCTTAGATGCCAACAGTCAGTACAAAACAGGAATCTTGCACGTGTAATAAACCAAATGCTTTCGGACACAAGTCTATCAGAAGAACAATGCTTACACGCTTCCAGATTAAACGTGCAATGTTCTGTGACACCTAGGGAAAAAAAAAATCCTAACCCGACACTCTGTGCCTCCTCAAACTGAGGTAGATTTAATAAGTTGCTTTAAATGCTCTGCACTCTGCTTGTTATGGCAATTCATGTTTAAAAGGTCTCACATTTCTTCCTGAGCATATTCAGCATAATAGAAACATGAAAGCCAATGAAGTACAGGTAGCAGATGGCAACCTATTGATGAAAAAGATCAAAGCTTCTGTTGGACAAAGCACGCAGAGAAGTGATGAGGATAGTACAGAAGGTAGGTGGTACAAAAGTGTGGGGGGAGGAAAGGTGAACAGACACACAGAAAGGAAAATGCAAACAGCAAGTGTAAAGGTTTTCACTCACTTGAAGAGGAAGAGGATTTAAGGATCTGTCAGAGATCTGGGAGGGAAGAATCCCAGACGCCAAACACAGAGAAGCAGAGAGAGTGCCTGAGCATCTGATGTCCTCCACAAACCTAATAAAAGAATACAGGAAAGCAGCTAGGGTCAGGAAAGAAACAACTATAGTTAATTTGAAATAAAACCACAACACAACATATCACAAAAAAGGAAACCTCTCATTAACTACAAAATAATTGTGTCCTTAAGTCTTATTATTCAAATGTGAGGTCTGCAGAGGGAATTTTTGAACAGGAGAATTAATAGCTGCTGAATTTAACAGCCCTAATGTTAAATTCAGCCCTAATGGCTGACACATTTTAAAAACAAATCCAGAGTTCATGAAGGTAAGAAACTACTGTGATACAACTTTCTGAAGTCTAAAGGGGAGAAAAACATCAAGCACACTCTCCTTTGGTGACATTTTCTCACCAAAACATAAAAAGTCATCATTTTCGTAAGACTCATCTCCCATCTGCAAATGGTAGCCAATTAGTAGCATCCATATTACAACAGCATCCCGAGGAGACTGGAGCCCTGTGGTAGCAGTTTCTGCAAAGGCATCCCTTTGTGATACGCAATGCTCCTGAAAAGCGTGTAATTTAAGGCTATTTGTGGACCAGTTTGTCTCCACTGTCCCAGATGCCCCACTGCAGCCATCACTCGGAGCACCACGGCACAGCTGCTGCACCAACTCTTGCTGGAGAGAGGAACACAGCCGGGAAAGGACAGACAGACACACAACCGCCCCCAGCCCGGTGGCACACACTGCTACCGCCTGATCCGCAGCAGCAGAGGTCTCCTGCGCCCGCAGGCACGGTGCCAAGGGGACAGCTGCAGCGAGGAAGGGAAAAGGAGGACAAAAAAGAAGCGATATAGTCCGTGCTGCCTTGACATACCCCAGAGAAGTGAAGATGGAGAGAGGGTCTGACAGGGAGACGTGAAACAGTCTGTGCCAGTGCTGGCTAACAGTAAGCAAAGAAAACCAATTCAAGTATAACAGGCATCCAAGGTCTTCACTGCAGATGTGGCTTGCTTCCTAAATCATCCATTTCTCAAGGGGTTAGTAATACAACATCAGTAAGGTGGGTTGTGTTTTGTTTTCTTTCTTGTTTGGGTTTTGTTTGGTTTTTGTTTTTAATTGCTCTGCCAACACGGACCCCCTGTGCAGCGCTGTAGTTTCCTCCCTCCAGCCTCTCCCTCCTTTTTTCCCCTCCTCTGCTTCCCACGCTCTCCTGCTGGGTCCAGTCACAACAGGGACCACAAACACTTCAGAGCAGGGATTTACAAGGTCTGAACGGCCACCAACAAGCTACTGACTGCTCAAATTCTTCACCTCCCTGTGCCAGAGCAGGGTGCATTGCCTTTCCCTGGTCCCTGCTCTCTGCCAGGCTGGGCACAGCCTGCCTATGTCAGAGCAGGTCTGAAGATGCTCTGTGCTACACCAGAGGCTGTACTGGTATACTGGCCTGCAGCCAGCTCTGAACTGGGGGAGTTAATCCATCAGTCACTTGAACAGCTAAGCGTAAACTCAGCATAGCTGAAACGTGAGCCTACAGAGAACACGGGGCATCTCCCCAAAAGATAAACATTGCTAGGAAAGGTACGTGATGATTATCTGAGGATGCTTTCACACGGGTGAGTCATAGGTTAAGTCTAGCTTTCCAGAAAAAGCCAAGATGCTGACAAAACCAGAAACAGGATTCTCATGATATATAGCCAAAAATTTTAAGAACGCCACAAAACTGAAAAAGATGATAAATTGAGCTGAAAGACCAGTGACCCTTCAGAAAAAAAAAAAAAAAAAGATTAATGAAAACCTGCCAAAAGTCTAAGCACTACATTTGGCAGCAGTTTCACTACCAAATTCTTTTAACTCTCCACAGCAACATAGAGAGAGTAAAGGTATTTCAACTCTTAAATTAATCTGTTTAAAAAACATTTGGAAAATCTTTCATTTAAGAGACTCAGAACCTCTGCTTTGACTGCAGAAAATAAGAAAACTGATAAATCAGCGATTTTCAGCAAACTAGTTTAAAAAATACAGCTAGCTACAATACAGCTGTTGCAACAGAGCTCAGACAATGGTATTTCACTGAAAAACAACTATGCAAAACAAGCATAAAAGGACTCCAGTCCTGCTTCCAGTGAAGTCATCACGCATTTTACCACTGATTTTAAAAGCACCAACTTCAGCCCAGATACTAACAAAAGCATAAATAAATATTATGGCAATATGCATTAATGCCTGAAGAGCTTCCACTCAGATTCTTCTGATCTACTCAGACAGGGTGAGTATTCAGATTACAGAAACAGTAGGAGATACCAATCTTCCTTCAAAATTATATGGAATTAAGCATCACTAACAGCACTGCTCTCAAAAGCAGACCGTTTTCTGGATGAGATAAATTGTTCTGGGTGGACAGCAGAAATGATGCATATAATTCTGAACACAATTCTTCATAGTTAGCCAACATCAAAGAAAAGTGCCATTTTTTAGATGAAAAAAGATAGTAATTCATTCATCTCAAATGACTTGCTTTCTTCTGTTCCCACCTTATAGACTCCTATCACCTATTAAGCATTTCAGTTTCTCCAATGGAAAAAACCCATATGGTTTACAGGCTTGCCAAGTTTATAACAGCATTCATAACACAGAACTACAAGTTCAGCGTTTGGGGTTCATTCCATGTGGATTCATTGTATCTTATGGTTATATCAATGTGATTATTATTTATTGTTGTATTCCTGCATTGTACACATCGCACAAAACCAGAGCAATAAATATGCTCTCCCTTCAAAAATTCTAAAATTACAATTTTTAGAAGTTATGAAATACAGAAATTTAGCAACTCTTTTTTTTTTTTTTTGTACTAACATTGTAACTATTTATCACCTTTTTCTATGTAGGAATATTCACATTTAGCTGCTGTGAGAATGTGATCTTTTATTCTTAGTTTCCATTTGAATTCAGGGTTAAAAAAAGCAACCACCACATTTGCTCCCTAGCAAATTAAATTGAGATGTACAGCAAGAAATTTACATTTAGAAAGAAAAAGTGAACTTCTAATATGGTAGTAAATTGTTTTTGACTTTTCTGTCAAGGCTCTCTGGAGACAGTTTGATCCTGTTCTCTAGTACATTCGCCTCAATGCCCTCTACCACCAGAAAAAAATCAGCTGCAAAGCATACGTATTACTCAGTGATTTCCCAAAATAATTGGCAGTCTGTATTGTGTACCAGCAAGCAGGTTCAGGTTCAGCTACAGCTTTGCCAAACTCAAGGAAGCATAGCTGTACAAAATGAGGATGAAAAAGAAAAATTGTAGTAGTGGAAAGCCATTTAGAAATTAAGTTGCCTTTAACATATCTGTATATAACTTATATATATAACATATATAACATATCTGAGCATGGTCAGACTTCATCATATTGGACACAAGCCCAAGCTGCTCAGCTCTCCTCATGTTCTGTACTAGACATACACAAAAAGAGACCCACAGCATTTTGGAACATGAACTTCTACTGCGCACATCAAATATTCAAACTGTATAGCTTCTTCTCATTATCATTCATTGCCAATGGGCCAGTAATTCAGGAATATACACAGCAAGGAACCATCTGAGAATAAAAGCGAAGCTATTTTGCTGCATACTACACATCAAGGATATGACTTATTAAGACAAAACTCACAAAATGAGTAACTAAGAAATTTCTTTATGAAATATTAAAAGTATGTTTTGTTCTCTAGCTAATCCTCCTGACATTGCAAACTGTCTACACTCCAAAGATGTCCCTGTCCATAAATATTGAACACATGCTCCTAATGTATTTGCTAAACAATTTGGCACTGTCACTTCATAAAAGACATTAACATAGCTTTACATCGTAAAAAGGACAAAAAAAAAATCCTGTGGCTCTTACTTTTCTGAGTAATTTTCTCATTTGCGTCTGGACAAAAGAACAAAGCACCAGAATGACTCCATTTGTGTTTACTACCATAGTACAATGTAAAAAGAATGTATCAATTAGTTTGGAAAGCTTATAGGTATGCCATGTAGAGAGAATGGCACACAGCTGCACCGAAACATACAGAAGGAATTATCAAGCAAGCATACAAACAAGATGTAGTTGTTTGGTAGAAAAGATCTAAAGTATCTAAAGCTCTCTAACCAAAAACCGCTATACCTTTGCCTCCCCAAATAATAAAAACGAAGATTATGATGATTCATATTAGTATACATATGACATGAATAACTTGTGCTCAAAAGAGAAGCCTGGTTCTTACCCTCAGTACACCACCACTGCTACTAGACAATACAAAACTTGCAGAAAAGCCAACTATTCTATTGGGTGATGCTCAGTGTAATAAACCAAAATGCAACATTGTTGAAAAACTGCTTGTGAGCACAATTAGTAAAATTACGACATTTCATTCAAGCACACAGTCTGTTCAAACTGACTGCAATCATCTATTAATAAATTACAAATGCACCATCTTTCTTTTTCCCATTACATTTTGCAAATCACTATCCTTAAAGCAGGTAATTCCGTAAAAAGAAGGATTACTCCATTCTGGTTTTAGCCTAGATTGCTGACACAGAAGCTTCTAAGGCATTGGTACATTATTTTATCTTTGTCTTTAGAATCAGCTGAAAACCTGGGTTATGTCCAACAGTTTCTGAAGTACAAGACTAAAAGACTAAACTACATCCTTAAGGAATGTTGATCAGAAACTGAAGGACTGCTTTCCTCAACTTGCAGAATGAATAAGAAACCAACATTACAAGATGAGGAAGCACCCCAAGCTAAAAATCAAAGTGTTAACAGAGATAAAACATGGGGTATATTATAGCTGCTGAAGAAAGCAGAAACAATACCGCTTGCATCTAATAGAGGCATTAAAGTAATGCTGTAGCCTTTTTGCTCAACCAGCCTGCAAGACTGGGATTTGTCTCGCCCACCTCCAGACCCCTACAGCTGAGCTCATCAGCCCAGGCTCCAGGCTTGAGGGTCAGCAGGTGCAGCACCCACACAACTCATTTTTGGAAGTCTACTTTAAGATGAGAATAATCAGAAAAACCTAGAAGTGCCCTTCTTCACCCCTGAGTAAAAGGGAGAATTCAGGGCAACTTGGTGTAGGAGTTCACACTGCAGAGATCCTCACTCACTCAGATAAACTGCTCCACCGGTACGAGGGGAGAGGAACATAGTAATTGAATACACATATTCAATGAGTGACAATAAAAAGAGGAAAGGGACAGAAAAAAACACGGTAACATGGTAAGTGCGTCTGTGTGTTACCAGACAGCAAATGAGTCAGAAGGTCCAGTTTAAAACTACAAGAAATGAGAAGAATTGGGATAATCTGAATAGGGATTAGGAATTACTCATTACTAACAGGTAGAGGCTGATTTGAGCCCTTCACAGAAATGCCTATCACCCTTTCAATCATCTTTTGCAGAAGGAGCTACTATAACTCTGGATGCCTTTGGTCCATCTACTATCCTCATCCTGGAAAAAGGAAAAGATAACTCAGAAGGTGAAGCTTATTGACCATTTTGTTAATGGGCATTTATTTTATTCACTGCAATGCTTTACCTCCTTAGAGGGAGAGAACATAGAAACTGTGAGGAAAGAAGCATCAGCAAGAGAGACATTTGTGCTAACTGCATAAGAATATTAAAAAACTTTAGCCCCTGGATACACACTCAAACTAAGAAATGAATCCTGTTTTATGGTTTTAGAAATAATCCAGTTATAAACATAATCCTATCCAAAGGTTTGCAAGAATATTTATCTTTCTAAATCATTATGTATCTACAAATAGTCCAGCATTAGTTTTTTTCAAACTAGCTAGGTATTCACCATCCCTGAAATAAATTAATACTAAAGCAAGTTAAAAAAATATTTGATCCTGTTCTTCTTAATATTCACATAATGGTTTTCAGGATAAGTCTTCTCAAAGCCTGAGTTGCTATATAGTTATAAAAGCATGGACCAAGGTGTAATTTACAGACATAAGTATCCCAATTATCAAGGAAATGCAGGAAATAATAATGCTGTTGGTTACCTTTTAAGAAAGAAAACTACTTCCAGTGTCAAACTTTTCCTTTTTGGCTTCTACAGATTTTATAGTTGCATTATACTGCCTGTAACCTGACTTGCCAGGAGCTAATGGTAAGACTGAACAAACAAAATCTGCTCTGTCCTCACATCAGACCTTTTTATCAAATTCAGCTGAAGAACAGATGACCTTTAACAGCGGCATGTTCCTGTCAAACCACCCTGACTGGCCTTTCAACAACATCAGGAGAGTTTCTCCACTCTACCCAGTGGTCCTTCCAACTGCAGCTACGTGGCATCTTTCTGGCAGCACTACAAACTGTCACTCTTTAGACTCTGATCCAGGTGTTTCCAAAATACGCTGCTACACAGCAACGCTGGCACCCACTGGGGGCTCTCTTTTTAGGACAAAAGCCACCCCTTTGAAAGCAGAATGCGTTCAGCAATAGCATAATACAGCCTTTCAGCTTTTTCTTGTACAGAGGAAAGTTTCCCTTTACTTAATAAGACACAGAGAGGCAAAACTAGATGTTCAGTTGGACTGGAAAATTTGCATGCCTAAGGCCCAGATGGAGCTGTGACTTCTACAGGTGAAGCAATATGAAACATGACTATTTTCAGTTCCCACAAATGGCTATTTAATACAGTTCAAATACCTATGGGAGTGCAGTCATATGCGTAAACAGATACAATGAAATAGAAATAAAGGGCAGATACTCAAAACAATATTCAAAGGTTCAGTTGATGATAAATGTAATAAATGCGATGTAATAGCAGTGAATTCTTACTCTTCTAAAGCCTGAAGCATGTTCCCGGATTCTTCAAAGGACAGAATATCGATGATTTGGTCATTCATAATTATATCTTCACTAAAGAGATCACCCGAATTAAACTGAGAATGCTCCAGTTTGTGATTTTGGTTGAGTTCATGATGTATCTCCTAAAAAGATAAGAGGTAAGCTTCAAATTATAAAAAAAATATACACTAAGTGTCTGATCTAATTTTATTGCAGGTAACTTTGGGTGAAAAGGTTCCTACTTGTCATCAAACTGTACAGCTGGAAAGGGAATAAATAAATTGTGCAATTCAGATATGTATCTGAATACAGGCTGGGCAGAGAATGGATTGAGAGCAGCACTGAGGAAAGGGACTTGAGGGTGTTGGTGGATGAGAAGCTCAACATGAGCTGGCAATATGAGCTCATAGTCCAGAAAGCCAACAGCATCCTGGGCCACATCAAAAGAAGCGTGGCCAGCAGGCCGAGGGAGGTGATTCTGCCCCTCTTCTCTGCTCTCATGAGACCCCATCTGGAGTGGTGTGTCCAGCTCTGGGGGCTCCTCAATAAGAAGGACTTAGACCTGTTGGAGCAAGTCCAAAGGAGGGAAACAAATCTTTGTTTGATCAGAGGGCTGGAGCACCTATGCTATGAAGACAGGCTGAGAGAGTTGGGGTTGTTCAGTCTGGAGAAGAAAAGGCTCCAGGGAGACCTTAAAGCAGCCTTCCAATACCTAAATGGGGCCTACAGGAGAGCTGGGGGGGGACTCTTTATGAGGGAGTATAGCAACAGGACAAGGGGTAACAGTTTTAAACTGAAAAAGACTAGATTTAGGTTAGATATTAGGAAGAGATTCTTTACTATGAGTGTAGTGAGACACTGGAACAGGTTGCCCAGGGAAGCTGTGGATGTCCCATCCCTGGAGGTGTTCAAGGCCAGGCTGGATGGGGCTTTGAGCAACCTGGTCTAGTGGGAGGTGTCCCTGCCTGTGGCAGGGAGTTGGAAAAAGGTGATCTTTAAGGTCGCCTCCAACCCAAACCATTCTATGATTCTATGATCTGAAATCAAATATATTCCTTTTGGTTCAGGCTGAATACAAATAAAGAAAAGAATGGAGAAAAAAAGAGGACTCTACATCAATTTCAGTAGGCTTGTGTAAGCTTTCTAGGAGGTTATCATCTTCTATAAATTTTCTAGGCCAATTTTTTTTTTTAAATTATCATGGCATGCAAATTGTATGTAGCAAGATTACAGTATTATGAGGTGAACAGCATGAAAAACTAATCCTATGAATGTTGGAAGTGACTCAGTTACTTCACAGCTCAGTGAGACTCCCTTGAGACTGAGGGCTAATAAAATTACTATACAAAAAAACCATGATGAACATCTGATGCTAGGACCAAACTGGCCCTTTTTAATGATTTTATTATCACAGCTTTTCCTGTAAAAAAGAAACAAGGCACGTCCTTTTCATTTAAAGGAATTATTTTTTCAGACCTAAAAGAAATAATTTTTTTTGATGCAGATGTAATTTTCAACTGCAGAAAATAAGGTTGGAAGTGATTTGTGAGCTCCTCCAGCCATTCCAGAGGGATAAGAGACCCACCACTGTCCAAGCAGAGGAGAGGTGCAAACCTCTTAGAGGACTGCTCCAATCTCTGTAATATTCTGATTGAGGTCTCAAGCTCCCTGCCATTGAAGTTGTTCCACTTTACATAAATACATAAATAATTAATAGAAGCAAGGGCTAGAACTTGGGCCAATTTGATGAATATTTATCAGACTCTGTATTTTCTCTCTCCGTCCCACTACGTACTGAAATACTAGCTCCAAATTGGCACAGCTTGGAAAAAGAACACTGAAAATCCTCCATCCCCAAACCCAACTGTTTTGCTTAATTGCTCAAGAGATTAAGGCACATCCAAGGAACTAAGAGACCTACATTCAAATCCCTATTCCTGATAATCAGAAATACAGTTTGGACCCAAGTCTGCTGTGCTTGAGGTGAGTGGTCTACTCAACCAGGCAACTGCTTATAACCCACAAATATCCTGCCTCTCATTTTGAGCGATGGAGAGGAGGAAGGGAGGAACACAAAAAGAAACTAATAGCCAAAGGGTAATCTCCCTCCAGTCTGAAGCTGACATCCAGGTACTGACAGCAGTTCTTTTCATCAGATTATCATTCTTACACTCCCCTCTAAACCTAGTTGCGCTAAAGATTAGACATTGTGGAGATTACATTACCTGCAAAACCAATCCATCACTTGGTGGCTTTTTATTTGTCTTTAACAACTCTTTAGACAATCTGTATTAGTTAGCAAGTTATATCATCAGATAAGATCAATGAAAAAAATTCAAATAAACTACTGTTCAGACAGTATGACTCACCTGGTTTTTACTACGGAAACTCCATTTTAATATTTGGGTTCGGTAAACAATACAAAAAATAGTACTTGTCAATACAAGGGAAACAAAAAAAGCAACGAAGAACCCTGAAGCATGGATGGCAAGGCTGTATGAAATCTGAAATTAAAAGACCATATTATTAAAGCTACATTTTAAATGTATATAAAGATCAGACACAAAGATTAGAACTGCAAGCAACATAGTAAATTATTTTTAAACAGCTTCACACAATTTCAAGGTTTCTCAGCATTGCTATAATTACTACATTTTTATTAATATTTTCAAACAAGTGTCTATTTTCCATAGGTTTTCAAGTCAGCATGCTTCGTTATGATCACCTAGTCCAAATTGGTGTGTAGATCCGAGCAACAGAACTCCCACAGATTGAATTGTAGATGCTGTGACTTTTGGGTGTCCTGTACTTAACAGCCTATTTTGCAGTGTTGCCAAATTTTCCTAAGTCTTGTTGAAATTGATGGCATTTCATGTTGCTTAGAGGGTCTAAAAAAATCAGTCTAATATTGGCTACCATTGGCCATTTCTCCATTCAATAAAACTGAGTAACCACCACAGGGAAAAAGCACCAACAAGAGTTCAGAATAAGTATGTAACTGATAGTTGGCAAAAACACCTGATTTGTGTGCACTTTCGCAGTTCAACTCTAAAAATTCAGTGAAATTCTGCATAAGCCTGAGTCAGAAAAGAATAGCAGGAACACCAGAACCGCGAGCCAGCTAGAAACTTTGTAGGTAATTTACTTTAGCTCTTAATTTAATCTTTAAATTGAATTGCATTAAAAATTAATTTTTCCTTCATGCTCCATGTAGCAAAAGTTAGTTCAGTGTTTGCTTGGTTCTTTGAGATCTTTGGATAAAAACACAGCACAGCTATCGGTATAATGTTTCACCACAAACTAATCACTCTGCTGGGGCTAGAGTGTAAATAATTAACACGCTGCTTGCAAGCTGGGCTTGGTCACCTCTTGGAGCAGAAACCTGAGAGCATTCCATGGAGCTAACAGTAATTCTGCACAGGAAGTGATAATCAAATGTGGTCCACAGTTTGTGAAGGATTTATTCCAGTTTAACAGCAGAATTTTATCCTTTTACTACCTAGTTTTTCTCTCTCTGATGTTTTTGTACACTGAAAATCTCTCATATCACTAAGTGAAAGGAACTGCTTCACGTCAGACTTTGTTGTTTCACAGACTCAGCTCCTCAAAGCTGATGAAGATGCTCAGCGCTCAGTGATTTCACCATGATTTCAGCTGAATTAGGCAATGATGATGCCCTTGATGTATCAAGGAGATCATCAAGATGTTAATACGTTCTACTATTTGGTTCTTTCACAGTTCCAAGAAGATCCAAGTTTTACTTCACAGTATTGTACATGCAGAATCAACAACTGCTCTGACTGACAGAGGTATGCTTGGTTTGGGGTTGTTTCTTTCTTTTTTTTAATGTGCTTAGTCTAAAATAATGAAACCCTTGAAGTTCTTTGAGGTTCAGTAAAATGTTTTGGGACTAAGTATTTATCTGCGTAAGCCAGCCACATGGTGAATTCCTTCTAAAACCTTTTAACATCTTCCAGTTCTAAACAGAAACAAAAAAGAAAAAGAGGAGCAACATATTAATTTCCCAGTTCCATGTGCAATTACCAACCCATTGTCTGAATGTTTTTTTCTTGATGTAGCTTCCGACTACTTTGACCGTTTGCTTCTCTTATGCTCCCTTTTACCATGGCCAGCTGTAAAGGTATCCATCACACCTACATGAGCATCAGTACCAGCTCTCTCCTCCTCTGACTCTGCACTACTGCCCCCCAGTTCCTTGCCATGAGCGCAGTTAAAGCGGCATCACTTTGCATCAAAATATCTTAAATTTATTTGAAGGATGATTATGTAAATATCAATTAACTCCCTTCCCTAACCCAGTGTTTACTCCCTTCACAGATCAAAAGGGTTTAGCTCATACCGCTTGATCAGTCACCGAGCCAACTAACACTGTGTGTGACTTGGAAAAAATGCAACTTCTCTTAAGTCAAACTGCTTTCTCCAGGTTCTCTGGTTGCACCAGCTGGTCAAGAGGGAATCACAGAAGGGTTCTCCTTGACCTTTGCCACACCAAGGCTCTGCCTGAGGTCCCCTTGCTTTTGAGGAACAGGAGGTGCTGTAGATAATACCTGCTGCTTTGGAATCACTTCATCATTTTTCCTGAATTCACTCTCATTTGTCTAATTTCCAAGCACTCTGTGAAATTTAGAGATCTCTCTAGGCTTCTGGGGAAAGCAGGAATCTGGTGAAGCTATAGCTTCAGTGAAGCTGAAGTGAAGCTGGTTAAGTTTTGATGGAGAAAAAGTGCTAACTAGGGAATGATGCTTTGCTTTCTAAGTAAAGTGAAAGGCGAGACCTATGGCAGGACAGTCAGCTTGCATCAGGGCAGGCAGTTCTGTAAGAGGATAAGCTCTGACGGAGAAAAATGAACAGGGAATTATCTGTGCTGTTAAATGTAAAGAAAATGGGTTCTGGAAGGAGAGTCCATGTCATTGGGGGGCTGTAAACCCAAGCAGGAGGGTACAGCAGCTGCCTAATGGCATCTGAAAGCATCACAGCGGATGCTGTGGGGCAGGTGCCAGAGACCCTGCACAAGCCATGGCACAGGACCAGTGTCGGCACTACAGGCTGACCTTCAAACCACTGACAGACCAGTGAGCCTCAAAACCCACACCCTACACTAACTGCTTAAGCAATCCCAATAGTGGGAAGAGGCATTACAGGCTCAAGTTTCTTTCAAGAACTGCTGTGCTCCCACTGATTTGAAGGATGCTGAGGGAAGCAAGCCTGGAAAAAATCAGGTCAAAGTAGTTACTACCATCCATCCCAAGCAATGGGCATCAATGGGAGAACTTTCCTCTGTCCTTTTCACTACAGCTTCCTACCTTGCATCAAAACCACCCAGCCGCGGGCAGAGGCACATAGTACTCACAGCCCCTGAAGGCCTGGGGGAAGACAGCTGGCACAGATACTCATATGAGCAACACCCGTATTTTTTCACAACACACAAAACCACCTTGTCACAGGCAAGCAAACACTTTCTTGCAGTGGTGCAGAACAGAAAATCCACAGGGTTTGTAAAACTTGAAAGAACAGCACAGTAGCCGAGTGTGCAAGCAAACCATGTGAAAGCTGACGGGACCAACTGCCATGACTCATAATTAATTCTTCTCTTTTCTGTCCCCAAAGTCAACCTTTAGTATCCACTTAGTCACATATGTGTGTTGGCTTCGCCACACCCATGAATAGGTTTAAATAATCAGTTTTCATAAATAAAAGCTGAGATTGAGAGCATTTATGACAGCTAAAGATGTCAGATGAAATATAATACATCACACCTTTTCAGCTGATCATAATTTCCTTGCACAAACTGATTTCATTCTGGAACACCTTATGTTTGGCCACAGCCCAAAAGCAAATATTATGCATGTGAAACATGATGTGTTCCATAATTTCCAAACTTTATTTTTCAAAAATTAATGGTATTCTCCACACATTTTAATTACAAAACCTGTTCATTTAGTAAGTTCAAATGAAGCTGAGCCAACTTTACCCAACTGTGGAATAGTCCCAAAGAACTTGTTGAGGTCTAACTATCAAGTTCAAGTTGGGAAAAAAATAAAAATCTCACTATAAAGGTTTTAAGTATAGTAATAGATTGCAGGAATTTTCACAGTGGGCTGAGACCAATGTATCTTACAGCCTTATTTTAGACATCACCAACTGCTGCAGATCAATTCACATTGAACTCTATAGAAAACCATTCCTGAAGCTATTTTCCTAACCCAGTCAGCTACTGATCAACTGATATCTTTAAGCCTAAGAGTTTCCATAAGATATATTTACTTTAATTCCAAACATAATTCTTAGCTATACAAACATCCAATCCTTTCAAATCTTACTAGATCTTCATCTAGGAACAATGAGTTCTCTAGCTCATGCATAGCTGTACTTCATATCATGTTTAATTCTGGCTTTCATTTTAACAGAATAGGCACTTGATCTTCAATTATGAGAAAACCAAGTCTGGACTTATATCTATTACACAATAGAAGCTAAAGGGGCAAGAGATCACAAATAATCCACAAGAAAGCCACAATTCCTTAAAAAAGGCAATTCCTTTGCAACACAGCAGCCTGTCAAGGAAATGAGGGGTTTGGGGAGAAAAACAAGTTTGAAAAGATTACTCTAGCAATGAAACTGAATTCCCCCACTGCAGTGGGGAATTCTCTGATAAAAATTATCTAGAAGAATAACACTGTTTGCTGCAATCAATGTAGTTTTGAAGGTTTATTTGACCTCTTAGAAACCATGGTAATTCAGAAGCCAAGAACAGGAAGTCATATTGGAAGGATGAGTAGAAGCTAAACAAAAACTATGCCTCTCTTACTGCAGTATCATTTCTCAGGGTGCCCACACAGGCATTTTTTGATTTGTGTATCAGCATGATACATAAACCTCTTCTCAATAGGTGGAGAATAACTATAACTCCACCCTTTTGGAAAGACAAAAAGATTTCTCATGCATTCTCATGCAAAAAGATTTGCACAGGAGCAGGTGAACATATGATGTACCTGGATAATTCTTTAACTGAAAAAAACATAGCTAGAAATATAATGGAAGTTTGTAGATATTCCTTATTAAATATTGCTGCTTTAAGACAACAAAGACACCCTATCTTGAGTCCTGTTTTCTCCCTCTTAAATATCAGAGAAGGCAGAACTTGTGTATGATTAATAGGCAGTAGCAGAGAGATGAGATACAAGTACTGAAGTACATCCTCTGCTCCTAGGATTTAGTTTAGATTGTCCATAAGTTTAAGCAGGAGAGTCAATATAATACCAAATAATAAAATTTACCTTGGTCTTTTCTTCTTCAGTTATGGTGAACGATGCTGTCAATGATACGAGATCTGTTTTATTCTGAGAGAGATATAAAAATATTATACGTATTAAAAAATGAGCAACATCCGCTGGCAAGCAGCCCAGAGTCTCTAGAAAAGCTTCTCCTTACAAGATAAGCTATACTTCTCATTAAGCTTAAAGCTGAAATAAATCTGATAGGAAAACGCAGTGCAGTAAGGGGTAACACTAACATGGAAGCAGCTGCTGTGGGGGATACACTTCCCCTTCTAAACAACACAGAGGCATATTCCAGTGCTCTCAGAATTACATTTTTCTGTTCCTAAAAAATCTGGGTTAATTGAAAACACACAGAAAAGGAGCCAAAGTCATTGTATACATCCAAAGTCAGTATATATACTTTCTTGTTTCTGCTCTTAAGATTCCCTGTTTTTTGAAGTCTTGCTCTCTACCACTATAGTACCACTCTCATGTACACTGAACACTTTTTCCTCTAAAACAAAGGAGATACATCTGCAGGTTCTAATTACATGCAATTATGAAAAACACGGAAAAAATACCAAGACATATTTAAAAGTCAGAACATTTTACTTTGGAAGAAACCACTTGTCCTGAGTCCTGTCTCCTACTCAAAGCTGGGCTAACTGCAGCATTAGACCTGTTTTCTCGCAGCTTGGTGTAAATGAGTTCTTAAAAAATCACCAAGGATGTAGACTCTTCAGCTTCTCTGAAAAATCTGGTTCAGAGCTATCATACTGTCATACTAAAACCAAACTGTCATACTAAAAATTGTCTTCCTTATGACCAAGCAAATTTTCCTTTGCTGCAACTTGTCCTTTTGTTAAAAGAAATTATTTTCTGCTAAAAATATGGCAAAACTTTCAATCTCTCACAGACTACAGGAATACACACATAAATATGTGGAACACCATTATTACCAGGATACAGAGATAAATTGGAGAGAAATACAAAAAGTAGAGAGAAACAGGAAAACACAAAAACATACTTCACCGATTTCAGGAAGTCTAGGATTTTCTAAGCTATGAAAAACAACTAATTTATTTATAAATTCATTGTAAACAACCAGAGAGCATAAGAACCTCATTTTACTACATACAGGCCTCATTGCTTAGGCAGATAAGAACTACCTTGGAGACATTTTACAAAAAATTGTGAAGAGCAAAATAAAATTGTAAAGGAAATACCTGTGATGAACTCCGGAAAGTTAGCTTCACAGGTAGTGTCAGGACCCTGCCATCCCACATTTCTTTGGCATCAAGACATGCAGAGTAGTTGATTGCAAAGTACTCTCCACCTGTTAGAGAAAAAGAAGCCCAACCATGTAAATTAAGCAGGTGAGGTACATCTACCAGTGCAACAGTGGCCTCTAAGTAACTGTGTCTCTGGATTTTCTTAACTAGAACAGCAGCTACATTGCCTTGAAAACAACCCAGTACAGTTGCACATCTTTTTTTACACAAGCAGACTTGGTGTGCATCTCTGAAGGGCTGAGCACCCAGCTGAGCTCAGCTGCAGTTAGATGTTTGCAAAATTTGAAAAGCAAGTTTAACATGAATAAAATATCTGAGGAGCCTTTTAGGTTCCCCTTTAGACTGTGCTTCCTCACCAGCAAAAGTGCTCTCCTAGGAACCAAGCTGCAGTAAGCTCGCAGTGCTGACTTCAGGGGAATTCAGCAGAGGAGGCAGCCAGAGCCTACCAGCATAGTCCAGAGAGAAGAGATATGGATAGATTTGCTCATTCCCAGGAAAATGTCTCAAAGATCCCTGGGGAAGGCTTGGGACAGCACTGGAGCTTTTCCTTTCCAAAACAGCAGATGTTCCACATCCAGAATAGACAGTTCCTGGCCACAGGAGCCCAGCAAAATCCCTTGTATCTGCTGCCTCTAAGAACTCAAGCAGATTTGGCCCAGAATCTGGAAACTGCATTAAATGATGCCTCAAGCTACTGAAAAGCAGCTGCTTTGACCGATACTAAAACTCGAGATATTGTCGCAGTTTGGGCTGGGTTGGCCAATGACAAGACAAGAGATACTCACCCCCACTTCTCACTCCAAGGAGAGGAAGGAAGGAGATAGATTTATGAGTTTAGAAAGAACGAAAGTACTTTAATGGAATATTAATAATAAAAAGGAAAAAATGCAATAAATACAATATATAAAAATATATACAAAACTGTATCAAGCTCCCAGGCAGAAGACACTGAAAGGTACAGGGGAAGTCCCACACTGGACTCAGTGATGGGTAGAAACTGGATGCCAGATCTAGATTCAGGAATGCACAGATTTGGGTCAAAAGCAGAAGAACAGACAGACAGGGTCCTCCTCGGACACGAGTCATTGAAGAAAGAAAAGATGCTGCAAAACCCTCACTTTTATACTGAGCACGGGCAGTTGGGATGGACTACCCCACTGGTCAGTTTGGGTCACCTGATCTGTTCCCCACCTCTCCACAGGTGTGACCCCTCGACAGGGAAACATTTTTCACAAAGCCCAGCCCTGTAATCAGCACCACTACTCACAGTGCTGTTACCGGCAATGGAGTCCGGCTATCCATTTGCAATCAGACAGCAGCCCCGGGTCCCCCTATTTCCCTCTCCTATTTGGAAATCTTTCCCCAGCAAAAGAGTATCATAGCCCTAGGTACTTCAACCATAAACAGATATTACTGAGCACTTCTGAAGCCCCAAGGGAAATATCATGACTCTCAAAAGCAAGCGGCTAATTTTCTATGTGCTTGTGCTTATGCTTAGGAAAAGGGGGATAAAAAATGGAAGAAAGGTAAAATTTTATGAATGTGCAATGATCCAACTGCTACCAAAGGAACAGACTGACTCCAAGAGTGGAACAGCTTTATCTCTCTATTATTTGCTTTGATTTTATAATTTGCTCAGTTTGGAGAGAACAGATACTGAGAAGAGCCGCCTTATTTCTGATGAATAATCTTGCCTGCTTGCATGGCCTTTTGCAATTCCAATGTACCTCAACACCTCAGCAAGCCAATCTGCCACGCTTGGCTCGAGAAAGAAACTCATCGGGTTGATAAAAATGGCTTGTGCAGCAGCTTTTAAAAATATCCAAAATGAACAAATACTGTCATGAAAGATTCTGTTCCATTTTGATGGCAGTGACTTTTACAGAGTACAGGGGCTCACTTCTGTGACTGGGAGATCAAAAGCAGTTCAAAGGTGGGAACCAAAATGTGAGTTAATAGAATTGTGAACTGCAGCACAAAACCTTTCCCAGAGTTTTTCACCTGTATTAACTGATAATCGGATAAACCATAAATAAATAAATAAAATAAAATAAAATAATAATTGTCATGATTTGAACAGATGCTTTTCCACAAGTGTAAGCAGATGTATTTCCCTGCAGATTTTCTTACCTTGCAAGAATCTTTTCCTGTAAATCTGTATACCATCTGTGGTCTTATTACCACTGTTTTTTTGAACATCTAGACCAGTGATATTGTCCAAGAGGATAAGATCTGTAATGTTTGTTGAGAACAGCATGTTGGTGTTATTAATCAGAAGTGTAATGTATGCAGTTTGAGGGTCACGTTCAACATCCACCTGAAAACAGAAATATTAGTATTAATGGTGCAAAATAGCTTTGTGTGCATCCTAACAGCAAAATTCATAGTCTTGATTACTAATAAAAGTTCATTATATGCATAAACTCATTTTCTGAAGTCATTCTGAGTGACCTGCAAATGGCACTACACTCAGTTTGATCTCAAACTCACAAGATTTTAATCTTCCGTATGTCAGGCTGTTGCTTGGAGACAACGGGACAAAAAAACAGAAGTTGGAAACCCAGCTCACACAGAACCAGAAGTGAAAACAAGAACCTGAATATCCCCATTGATACCTGATACAACACAGAACTGGATCATAACTTCATAACCAGAGTCAGGAAAATTCTTCACTTTGAACTTCTGTACCAGGAGGATGTTTCTTTTGCAAGCTGCCCTCACTGCAAATTCATTCTCTCCATGCAGTTTTGGTCTCTATCTCCCTGTTTTCACAGCAACCACACTCTCCAAAGGGTGCCGGCTGCCTCGATTTGCCCTTCACATGGGAGAGCTGATGGAGCCACCAGTGGACTTGGAGTTCATGGTTCTGCTTCCAGTTAGTGGTGAAGTTCATAAACTTATCACCAATTTCTAGCAACAAGCACTCATGCGATTTCATTAATTTATTCCATTAGGCCATTAACTCTTATTGAGTAATTATACCCTCTAAATGAAATTACTTTTAGCATAGAGTTGCTTACTGACCTCTCACCTTTCAAATTGCCTTCTCCTGAAACTCGTATTAAACCAGAAATGTCTAAAACTTTATCAGGTGTGCAATATAGTACAGCTATGATGGTATATGAGGCTTCTAATAATGACACCAAATTAACACTTATTTAACTAACACAAGCATGATTCAGGCCCAGCCTTTCTCTTTTATCTCCTCCTTTTTAGGAAACGTCTACTCTGCATCGGGACACCAGCAAATACAAGTAACAAAGCAGCTCCCACAGAAATGAGTTCTAAAAATATGAATTGTGACAGACTTCAGAAATTACACCAGAGTTCATGGTAGCCACGGGGTTCAACACACGTTGTTATAACTTCATTATGCACCATTAATCTCTGGATTTCATATTGATTCAGTATAGAAACAAATTACATTTTTAGGATATCTTATGAATCAAGGAGAAGAAACACTTTATTGAAATTATTGTTGTGTAGTTTACATTTTTCTATTTAAGTGACAATAATTAAAATACATTTGAATAAATCTTACTAATTCTCCCTGGTATACTTACAACACTAAATTTCCCAAAATCATTACAGCAAGTTCAACCTCAATTATATTAAACAAATATTATGGAGAAAAAACCCCAACTATTTATTGTACTACATTCTTCAAATTTTCTGCAAAGATGTCAGCACATATGAAAATAGGCTTAATCATATTTGTGAAGAAAGCATTACCAATTTCATATGTTTGTATATCACGAATTATATGCCAACATTTATGAGACTAAAAATCACCAAATATTAAAAATGTGCTATATTTTGGGCTGCTTTTCTTTCTCCTGGTTTCTGAACTGGCATGATGCAGTCAACATGCCTTTCAACCTTTCCTGTGCAGTCATAAAGGCTAGAAAAACTTGCTTTAAAAAGCAGAAACAAAATGAAAGAGGGGAAAAAAAAGCCTCAGAGCCACATAAAGAAAATCCAAATCAAAAAAGCAGAGACCATGACCCAAACACCAAAAGAAGAAAACACACCTTGAAAGATCCAAGGTTCAAACTGCACTAGTTGTTAATCCTCTGCTATGCTCCACAGTAGGAGCGGATGGGCTTGTGTAGACAAACGTTTGCACCAGCAAAAGAGGGAGCTGGGGAAACAGAAAACCTTTTTTCCTCCCTTCATTTTCCCATACCCTTCCCTTGCTCTTCTGTGAGATGAAGGCAAAAATGAGGATTTCAGGGTCTCTTCCTGTGATTCTAATCAGGCACAAATATACTCCTTTACATTTGGGGAGAGGGGACGTAAACAGTGATTTAGATAAATTCTTACAACAAAACAGGCAGAGCAAGTACCTTGTGTACATTCAGAGGCAGGTGGGGGAATATGGCAGCATTTGTCCTCTCCTTCCCCTAGGCAGGAGGTTTAATGCACACTCCCACACACTGTTCGTTTTCCTTCTCCAACCAATTTTGTACTTCCTCTTAATTTTGTTTCATTTAATAAAATTCTTAATTCAGTAACTAAACGAAGCAATCCTTCAGAGGTACCCCAACCATAGCGCTTCTCTCCTACTTCCCCAGGTGGCCAAAAGGCCATATTTGTTGCATTGTTGATTAATATAAACACATGTTCTGCATTCTTGATTTTTGACTGGCAGTCAATTTTAAGCTAAACTGCAAAGAGGTTGAAAGAATTTGGATTTTTTTTTGGATAGCACTGGAGAAAGTAGCAGATGAGAAACAAGCAGTAGGGAAGCTCTTGGGTTTGACCTCTCATAGAAAGAACCTCCTCATATGCTGCTGCCATTGGGATCAGTGGCCACTGGATACCTCCTTTAAATTCCTCCTTTAATTCGCCTGAAGATGTTTTTTCTTGCTTTTGGAGCAGATGGTTATGCTGCCCACCATCTACAGGAACCAAACCCAATGGTGGTCACTGATGATGATGCCAAACCCAATGGCGGTCACTGATGATGCCTAAGTGCGTAGTCCGTTTTCTCTCTGCTGCTGAAGCACAGAGCGTGTGCCATCACTCCCTGCAAGCGACATCACTTCAGGTACTTGGGAGAGTGGAATGAAAGAACCAGAGCAAGAGCAAGGACATGTTAGGAGAAAGGAGAGGAGAAAGGAATTGCCATGGAAGTGAGAGGAACGCAAGACCTTTGGGACTAAGTTAGAACAACCAGAAACAGGAAAGGAGGGAAAAAAACAAAGGATGCTTGTATCATAGATTATCTGTGATGCAAGAACGCTTAGGAGATTGAGAAACGAGACAGGTAAATGGGTTAAAAGCCAAACAGTCAAATTTAAAAATTTACTTCATCTCTGCTGAAGTTTATGGTCATTATAAAGTACTATCACAGAGTAGTTCAAGTCAGACCATAGAATGATGCTCTTAAAGAAGCACATTTCTGGAAATCAGGAAGAGACTGGGAACTGGAAGCATAGGTAGAATTTAAACACCTCAGTTTCAATAAGGGTATTTCTGCAATAAGGTGTTGGAAAAATCCTGCCTCCAAGAAGTAAACATATGTTATCTCCCTGCTCTGAGGAGCCACTCATGGTAGGAGGAGGAAAATGTGCAAAATTCACTTTTTTCCATTTAAAACAGCTAAAGACCACCATATGGCCAGTCTGTCTCTTAGCAGGAAAGCATCTGTTCAGAGTAATTAGGATTGAAGTAGATGACAAGGTAAGCAAAGGAAAAGAAAATGTGAACTGCATTTGAAGGTGGAAGACGATCACATTCAATTGCATAGTTCTCAGTTATTTACAACTAACAGCAGAGCAAAATTATTTTCTGATAATCCTAGCATCTACAACAGACTCTCTTTGATTTTGTACAGCAGGATTTCACAATTTTTAATGAGCTTGTGTGATGCTATGCTATAAATAGCGCACAAAACCAACATGTAACTGTCTCAAACTCTCTTTCTGAGAAGGTCTGATAAAAAATTTGGGAATCTACAGCTGGAAAAACAGAAGATTCTGTGTTACTGCATCTTATGCCTGAAATGCTAACTAATAGCTATTCAGTTAATTATGATATGCAGCCATTTCAATAACAACATTATAGGTAATTAGTGCCATGAGATGTTATACATATTCATTCTTCTCTATGCAATTGATCTGGTGCAGGTTATAATGTCACCTCTTCTGCAGTGGTTACTGAATCCTTGACCCTCATATGCAGCATTTCAGTGGTTGGATTCAGATTTGTCTAAAGTTGTATGCGCTTTTGCTCTCCAAGGGACAGGTAAGATGAACTGTCTCTAATTATAAATATTCAGACTTGCTTCATCCAGTGTTAAAAAAAACCACCAAAACAAAACAGTGGGGAAAAAAAAGGAAAGAAAAATAATAGTCTAGGTAAATCTATCAACCTATGCCACATAAAGTAAAAATAAAATGGAAGGTTTAAAATCTCCTTATAAAATAGGTCTTTGCTCCTCATAAGCATTTTACACAAGTCAAATGAAACCTTTTTTCACTAAATACTGTGCTGTAGCTGAGTCCCACTAAATACACAGACTAGGACATACTAGCTCTTCTATGGCTGTGTGACAGGATGCCCAAAGACACAGTGGGCATCACGGGGCTCAGTGGCCCGTCCTTTGAAAAGAGCCCATACTTGACACAGGTAGGGCACCCATGGCTGCGCCAGGAGAGTATCTCAGAAGGTTTATCTCAGCCTCTGAAGAAGCCTGTCTCTATTCACACCCAGCCTTGTGTCTGATTTCTAGAGCTCACTGGGCTTTGCCCCTTTATAGTTTTACAAATTCTCACTGACCATAATCCAAAATCCCCTGAAGTCTGAGAGAAGATTTCACTGACTTCCTTCAGTTTTGAATCAACATTGCAAAACTGTGCCTCTTACAGAGGATACAAACATCTTAATATCAAAATGGACGTTCTCCCAAATATTCAGCATGGGCACAATTCCGTTTCCAATTTTTAAAGGACATTTGGTTAAAAATTTCCTATCAAATTAACAAGACAATTGTAAGAAAACTTACCACGCCACATTTCTGAAGGGTTATTCCAAATCCAGAAGACAATGACATACTGGACACATCTTCAGGCTGTGGAGGAAGGGGAAAAGTCTACATAGTGTATGAAAATATCATAATTCACAAACTGCAGCACAAGTTAAATTATGTAAATAATAAAATGAAAAAAATATTAGAGGTATTAATTGCCTTCAAATTTGAGAGCTACGTTATCCCAATAGTTAATCTTTTTTTCTAGTCCAAATTTGTATGAACTACTTATTCCCACAAGTAATTACTATTATCTTAATTGATATAATCATCTTTTGGCTAACACAATTCCCACAAAATACACTATGCCCAAAATTCATCAGACTCTACAGATGCATTTCATTACTAAGTGCCTATCAGAATTTACACAGCAATCACATAGCTGTAACTGTCACAATAATTCTTTGGAAGTCTCACAACTAGTTGTTGCTGAAGCCATCTCAAGTGAACATAATCACCTGGGACAGAATTAGAAGCATACTAATTGGGCAGTAAATTCCCAACAATGTTCACTTTTGATATAATTGCTACAATCCTTACAAATACAAAAAGTGGCAAACTCGCTGAGATGAACAGCTCTGTTGCCACCCCTGGAGCTGTTCAAGGTCAGGCTGGATGGAGCTTTGAGCAACCTGGTCTAGTAGGAGGTGTCCCTACCCATGGCAGAGGGCTTGAAACTCAAAGATCTTTAAGGTTCCTTCCAACCTGAACCATTCTATGATTCTACAATCTTTTACTGACCAGCTGGTGATTAACAGAAGACTCTCGTTTGAACAAAATCTTCTTTGTCCATGAGGGTACCAAAGCAAACAGTGAATGGCTCCACTGATCATCCGAGGCTGCAGATGTCAAGAGCTGGTGAGGGGCTTCACTCGCTTGAAGGACCAGAGGTAAGGGCATTGCTGAAAACCAAGGCAACATTCTGCATTAGAGCTAATGCTGGCGCCGGTGCAGCAGCCCCTTGGTGCAGATTCCAGCCAGGGATGGGGCTCGTGGTACCCAGAGCTGTGTGTGCACGCAGCAACTGGCACACTCTCCCTCAAATCACTTAAAATTCATTTAGGTAACAGAGACATGAGGCAGACATGAGGCCAGACAGGAAACGGAGATGGGATTTGCCCCACAAAACCCAGCAGGAGTTAGAACAAAACTGTTTCCTACTTAGGGAACTCACATATACCCCACAGAAAACTTCTTGCCATTTAAATGTAAAGCATCTAATCCATGAATTAAAAGGTTTCAGCCTTACATCAACTGCTAATATTTTCAACACAAAGAAATTTTCAGCAAAGAATAAATAATTGAAGCACTCTACAACGCGAGTGGCCTCAGTGCTAAGGGTGTGCTGCTTCAAAGATACAGTCTGCCAATTAACCATTAACAATGTTAATACATATGCAGAACAAAAATACTTCTCAGTTGAGTAAGGGTCTCAGTTACATTTTAGCTGAAGTGGAGTGCCATCAAATCAAACTCACATCAATTTAGTAATTAGCAATATAAATGCTAGCTTATACTCCTGTATTTTTATGAAAGATTAGTCCATGATATCACACAAAATTACAAGAACAGTCTTGAAATCATATCACTTTCATTTACTAAAGTGAAAGTACCAATGACATTAATAAAAGGAGCTTAAACTAAAAATCAATAATTTAATATACTAAATTGTCAAAAGGTAAAGCTGCTGAATGAAGAGAAAAAATGTCATGTAAATTTCAAAATGATAGTTGGCTGCCTGTTTAAAGATACTTTTTTCATTCTTTACATAATAGTTCTCATTTATTACTTATTTTTAAATCCCATATTTTAATAATTAGGAATATATATTCATATGAACAAAAACTCCCATTGAAAAGCCAGGGGGTTTTGGCAAATGACATTTTTCTATAAAGTTTCCATTTTTAAAAAAATGTATTATATGTTAATGAAATATGAAAAGCTGAAGATAGCTGAAAAGCTGAAGATACTAAAATCTCATTAATATGAGAAGGAGCATTGTTTTGAGAAGACAATGAAAGACATTGAAAGAACAATACAGAGAAATGCTGTTAGCTGTAAGTAGAAAAGACAAGCACAGAGCATTCAGCATTGGACCCTTAAAAGGAGCTCTTATAAGGGGCCCTGAAGCATTGATGCACATGAAAATCACTGAAAAAGTTTCTATTAACGTAACAAATGAGACGCAGTCCTGCTGCTTACAGAACCCAGATGGACATGTGCACCTTGGGGAGTTTCACTGTCTCCCCATGCTGGAATAGCACGCTTTTTATTTGGGAAGGACCAGGAAAAGCTAGATGTTTATATTTTACAATCAGTTTTAATTCACTTCTATCAAATTTTACTTAAATACTTAAACAACGGTTTGTGCAACAGACTCAGACTAATTCAGGGACTGTAAAAATAACAATGTAAAGTTGGTGAGAACAGTAATATGTATAATTACAATACCAAATGTCTGCGTATCGTTGGGATTGGAATTTTTTCAGGGTAGCCATGCATGGCATAGTTCTGTTTCAAGACTAAGCAACAGCCCAGGTCACTCGGGATGACATGAGCGCTGAACCTAAGTGCAGTACAGACCTGGGGGCTACCAGTCTGACCCCACCTGGCCATGGCACTGCCCAGCAGATCCAAGTATCATGCTATATGCCACCTCCAATGGCTCTAAATCTACGTTCTGACTACTGAATCAAGCCTCTTTGCAGTTTTGCATAGATATAGCCAAACACTGAAAAAGATCCATTTTATATTTGCTGTGTCTCATATATTAATGCAATTGCCACCCCATTCCTATGGAGGCTGAGCACTAATTCTACTTTTTGTTTTCTTGCCAGACTATGAGAGATGCATTTTCCTTTATAGGAAACAGAAGCCATGACTGAAGACACGGAGCTTCTTTGTAGAGCTTCATAAGAGTCAGAAGTTAAAATGGCAAAATGTATGGGCTGAGCTGAGCAGCTACTGCCTTGATGATGCTTTCTTGTTTGCAGATCCTTTCGTTCTGTATTTTGGATGAGGGAGGTCAGCCAACAAGAACGGTTAGTTGCTTCACAAAATATCTTTGGTTCTTGCACCCTATGCAGCACGACATCTCCATCAGCACACCCAACTGCACTTTTCATGTGACAGCAAATCCTGATACTCCCCTCTGGAGAGTATCTAACCAATTTAATTAACTGATCATGTTCTTTGACTCTGAAATAAATCTCTGGATTACTAATTACACAGATGAGTCTGTTTTCTAGTTGTGCTTTGTCATTACTTACAATCCCAAGATAACGTGCCCAGCTCCCAGCAGAAGTCTCCAGGCATGTTATTTGGCTGCTCCATCATCAGTAATTGGAGGTTGGGGATTTTGTAGGTTCTTGACATTATGCTAAGCAGCCTCAACGTTGATGATGATTACAAGGATACTTCTGCAAATTCACTTGTATCTTCCCAGCACTTAGTGGAAGGTTTTGCTTAAATAGATTCAATCAGTGTGACACATGTCCATACAGCAACATGTGCCACTGCCTTCCTCCAGATTTCCTCTTATACTTCCTATTAATTTTTAGCAATACAGGCTGTTTTATCACAGCCTGGTTTCCCTTGCCAGTAAGGCAGCACTTTTCTATCTCATTATTTTTTGTAGTATCGACTGTCAGTTAAATAAAATAACTTTTTCCTGATCCACATATATTTAACTGTCACTAGAACATTATACAGCTCAGTCCAGCTGACCTACAAGAACATAACTGCTTTTCCACATAACTTGCTGCATGCTCTTACCATCAAGACAACATAATTGTATTTAGCAATTCACCTGCTGCCTCTTTTCAGATGAGGTCCTAGATGGATTGTAGATGGTTGATGATTGCTTGAAAAGCTGGATGCTGAATATCTGAGAAAGGACAGTACAGGCATAACACATTTTGTGGTTTTCACATCTATTCTAGATTTCTGTTCTGAAATTGCCTTTTTTTAACAAATAGATTCATCTTAAGTTGGGAAAGACTAATACTTAACTCCTGAGGCCTTTGACTAACAAGAATCGAGCTTTCTTTTGGATATCTTGCTGCTCAGAAGCGTGAGCACACCATTGTCAGTGTCCCTTCAGAGATGCCTCCCAATTCTGACCCCAACCCTGCTGTCTCCTGGTTCCCTCCACTCTCTTTTCTTCTTACAGCTTCAACTTCAACCTTTGCCATTTTTCTGGCTGTTCTCAGAAAAGCCATTATCAGAGCTACACGGTCTTCAGTTCCACTAGTTTCTAAGTGGAAACTATTCCCACTCCTTTTCGAAGGGGAGACTTTGCAAAGCAGGGCAATGGTTTCAGCTTTACACACATCCCAAACAGCCGCCTCTCGGCTGGGCTGGCCAGGCTGCCACCCGGCACCCCCGGAACACAATGCCTCAGGCCAAAACCCTTCCTGGTGAGCAAACCAGCAGGGCGTGAGGCTTCATCTGGGGCTTTCCTGCAAACATCTCCAAAGATGCCAAGTGAAACAGTTCATCAGAGGCAGTAATTTTACTTTCTTTTGAGATGTGAGACAATATCACCGTCTTTAAGAAGAAATTTTCTCTGCTTTGTTTTCCTTAATGACATAAAATAAACATTCCACATTTTTACAATGTATTATCAAGTTGTTAAATATTTTATCTTACTTTTAATTAGCACATTACTAAAACATTTTCCTGGGATTTAATCCTCCATAAAGCCAATATAAACAGATATACCAGAACCCTGTCTTAAACTGCATATTCCTAGCTAATTACCAGTGCTGCTAGGTCAGCTTTGTATTGAATTACAAAATGAAAATGTGAAAATAAATATTAATACAGCTGAAACAGCTGGGAGATTGGTGTACCATTTTACCACTCATGTTACTATAGCACTCTGTCCTTCATATGCGCAGTGCCACGACAATATGAAATGACAAATGTTCAGTTGATCACATCAGTCTCCGCTATTTAACAATGTTTGTTTTTCTATGCTATGGTCCCCAGGTAGTGATTTGACACTCTTCAGTTGGCGCACTATTGCTTTGGGTGGTGACCTTTGGCTCTTCTGGACCTCCAGCAGCCACACTCAAGGCACGGGCAATACATTTAGGCAGGAAAGCTCCCAACTCCTGGCTCTCACTGCGTTCACTCGCTGCTCTGGGTGCGCAGAGAGGATCCGACCTGGTACAAAACACAACTATCACATGGAGACTGTGGAGACAAGGGGTCTGTGCTCACATGGGCTAGGGGTGGAAGGACAGGTATCTAAGAAAAGAAACTGTCCTTTGTTTGTGGTCAGCCTCTAAGAAACTGGTTTTGTGTAATGACAGGAACCTTCAGTGCTAAAGCACAAGCATTCATATAATCACAGAATGTGTTGGGTCAGAAGGGACCTTTAAAGGTCATCTAGCCCAACCTCCCTGCAGTAAGCAGGGACATCTTTAACTAGATCAGATTGCTCAGAGCCTCATCAAGCCTGACCTTGAATGTCACCAGGGATGAGGCCTCCAATACCTGTCTGGGCAACCTGTTCCAGTGTCCCACCACCCTCATTGTAAAGAACTCCTTCCTAATGTCTAATCTAAACTTATCCTGCTCTAGTTTAAAACCATTTCCCTTCATCCTATTGCTACCTGGCCTTACAGACAGTCCCTCCCCAGCTTTCTTGTAGGCCCCCTTCAGGTATACTGGAAGGCTGCTATAAGGTTTCCCCGGAGCCTTCTCTTCTCCAGGCTGAACAACCCCAACTCTCTCAGCCTGTCTTCATAGCAGAGATGCTCCAGCCCTCTGCTCATCCTTGGGGTCCTCCTCTGGACCCGCTCCAACAGGTCCATGTCTTTCTTATGTTGGAAACTCCAGAGCTGGATGCAGTACTCCAGGTGGGGTATCACCAGAGCGGAGTAGGGGGGAGAATCATCTCTCTTGATCTGCTGGCCACACATCTTTTGATGCAACCCAGGATCCAACTGGCCTTATGGGCTGTGAGTGCACATTGTTGGCTCATGTCCAGCTTTTCATCCACCAACTGGACTTTTTCATTCACCACTGGACTAAATGGGCTGAGTCCTGAGTGTGTTAGTGGCAGAGATGGACCACCATTAGAAGGGTAGGTGTAACACTACAGCGCCTTACTTGTTCTTGATACAAGTTAACATGACGGTTATTCTAGGTCATGGCAATTAAATAGCATGATACAAAATTAAAATAGTGCTGCAATAGGTTGGCAGCAAAGACTCCTATGTCTTGAAGGCTCCTGTACCTTTACAACACATCCTAATCTGACAAATTACAGCAGGAAGGTGAAGACTGACAAGTCTGTGAAATGTCAAGTTCAGAATTAAAAATTACCTGACACTGAGAAGAAAAAATGCAATTTAACTAAAACAGTCATTCTAACTTTTACCTCTCAAGGGTTGCATATTTCAAGTCCCACATCTACAGTCTGATTTGCTTTCCCTCCAGAATTTATCAGCAAAACTTAGAATAACCCTGATTTATTTCAGTCAGGAAGAAAAGAGTTAAATATACTTGCTTACTGTATTTTTGTTGTTGTTCTGAATTATTCCCTGTCCTGAAAACCATCCAGGATACAAGATCCAATTTGAAGTCCGTTCAATTACACACAACAATGAACAGGCAAAGGTAGTAATTTACTGTATTTCAGTTTTGAATGTTGCCATTAGCTTTTCTTGTTACAAAGTCAAAGAAACTACCGGCATGAACAAGACAAAAAAAATCTACTTTCCAGGCCTGTTTTGAGGCAGACAGAGCAGACTTGTAAGTAACTCCCCCAAATCCATTGTGTTCCCCAATCACAGGGCTATTCTGGGATTGCTTTTTCTCATCTGATCCAGAAACAACTCAAAAAAGCTTCCAAAAGAAACCCTGAGATGAGTGTGCTGCTTCAATCCGGTTCATTTCAGCACACTGACATTTTCAATGACAAAGGTGTTATGCAGAAGCTCCCAACTTGCTCCTTTCACTGAGAACCTCTTCAGTAAGAAATAAAGAGTCTAGTACCTTGATTAAGCAGACCACTAAAAGCTTTAACTATGTTAAAAATTCATGTTTATTAGAACGGGTCAATTCTCAGTTATAAAACCAAGCATACAATTCAGTGCTCGTAGCAGCCCCTCACTATACATGTATATTTACCTACTAACAAAACAGCAGTTTAATAGAATCATTTAGGTTGGAAAAGACCCTTAAGATCAAGTCCAACCATTAGCTTAACGTTGCCAAGTCCATCACTAAACCACGTCTGTAAGTGCCACATCTACACGCCTTTTAAATTCCTCCATGGATGGTGACTCAATCACTTCCCTGGGCAGTCTGTTCCAATGCTTGACAACCCCTTCAGTGAAAAAGTTTTTCCTAATATCCAATCTGAACCTCCCCTGGCACAACTTGACAGCATTTCCTCTTGTCCTATCACCTGTTACTTCAGAGAAGAGACCGACCTGCACCTCGACACACACTCTTCAGGAAGTTGTTGTGAGTGATAAGGTCTCCCCCTCAGCCTCTTTTACTCCAGGCTGAACAACCCCAGCTCCCTCAGCCACCCCTCATAAGACTTGTTCTCCAGACCCCTCACTAGCTTCTTCTCTGGCCACGTTCCAGAACCTCAATGTCTTTCTTGTCGTGAGGGGCCCAAAACTGAGCACAATATCCGAGGTGTGGTCTCACCAGTGCCAAGTACAGGGGGACGATCACTCCCCTAGTCCTGTTGGCCACCATATTTTCAACCACTAACAAAAAGGTATTGCTTGTCAAACTTTTTCCTTAGTGCCAGAAGCTTCTTCTGAGC
>JAOXNO010000033.1:53755801-53815322 GCA_028565335.1 Limnodromus scolopaceus | reverse complement strand
AAAGAAAAGAAAAGAAAAGAAAAGAAAAGAAAAGAAAAGAAAAGAAAAGAAAAGAAAAGAAAAGAAAAGAAAAGAAACACAGAACATGTTTTCTGCTTTTTTTTATTGTTGTTGTTCTCGAATTTGGTTACTTGCAGTTGGTTATGTTGTGTTTTGTTTCTTAACTCGACAACTACATTGATTTTTAGATATATAGACCTTTAATTCACACAAATCGACTGCCCGGCGTACCTCTTTTTTTTTTTTTTTTTTTTTATTATTATTACTCAGCCCTTTCTACGGCCTTCCACCGTCCCTGAGGCGACTCTCCGCGGCAGCAGTTCCTTGGTGGGTGCCTTCCTTCGGGAAGGCAACAGATAAATATTGAAATACAGAACTCTCCGGCAAAATTCTGGGTCCCGCTGCCGATGCTATAAATGACATCATCATTTGCGACTCCACTGGCAGATGAACAAGACCCCGCGTTCGCCAGGAGAGACCTTTTCCATTTACTTTCATGTCAGAGACTGAACTTGCGTCTTGGGATAACATCGAATCGAGTAAGTGGGTATTTAGTGCACTAACCCAGACCAAAAACAAAAAAATAAGAAAAAAAAAAAATCCTACAGCTTTTGAATATAAAACAAACCTTTAAAGGAAATCCAAGTCTGACATTTTAATTCCCGTTTTCTATTACTGTAAAGCATGTTTAGCCTTAAGTGAGCAAAGAGGGGAACAATTTTGTATCTGAGATTCTTCCAGATGCTGGAAGTAATTTATTTGTATTTCACATTGCATCACCTACACCCTGGACTAAAATAGGGCCCGATCCTGGAAACTCACCGCCTATCCGCACCAATCGAAGAGATTTACCATCTGCTTCCGAGTTGTGAGCTCCGCAAAATCCAAAAGCGGGGCTCCCTCCTGTCCCCTCTGTCCCCCCTTCCCCTCGAGTTCAAGCTCCCCCCGAAAGCACCAGCCAGGACCTGAGCGGGGAGACCCTCACGGCTGGCGGGTCACAGCATCGCGTCGTTTCGTCCGCAGGATTTTCCAGGGGAAACAGATATTTTTCTGACAATCTTTTTCTTCTTCTTCTTTTTTTTTTTTTTTTTAAGTTGAACGCGTTTCAGGTTTTTCATACCAACAGTGTAAGGAGATTTTTTCCCCCTCAGATAAAAGTAACAGCGATTCTAAAGAAGAGTGGTCTCAAAAAGGGCACGTTTGGAAGGACACAAACTAGTAAAGCAGACTAATAATGTTCAACCTTTCACATCTCTGCGCTGGCCCTGTGCAAAAAAAAAAAAAAAAGAAAAAGAAAAAAAATTGTTTTCCAAAAGTCGTAGGTATAGGGAAGAATGGCTTGGATTTCGTTTGGATTTTTCTGGTTTGTTTTGCTGAAGGAGAGAAGGAAAATACTCAGACGGAATATTCAGAGGAAAATTCTTTAGAGCTTGACCCAAAGACGCTGAATACAGCGGGATCTGCGCCGAGCTCCCAATCATCAGAAGCGTTTTGGAGAAACAGGAGATCCTGCTGACAGTACTTCAGTGAACAACTAGACAAACTAGTAGTTTGTCAGTAACTTTATTTAAAAAAAAAAAAAATAAAAATCGCATGACAAACTGGAACCAAGACCAAAATACTGTATCCACTGTACATCATTCATTAGAAAACAAACATACACCACATTTGTATTCTACGGAACAGAGAGTGTATTTCCTTTAAAATTATATAGTGCGTGCTTTTAGATTCATGCTTTTCAATACTTATTTTACATTTGTTACTCAAATATTATCTGTTATAAATAATTGCAACTTGATCAAATGGTGCACCTGTTATCATACGCGAACCTCCTCTGTGCTGCAAGTGTGGCTTATTGATGCCTTTTTTCTTTCCTTCTTTCTTTCCAAAAATAAAAGCTGTTGGTATTGCTTTATTAGAACCCGAGAAAGCACATCTGAGGTGTCAAATAAAGTGTACAGATGTCAGAGGGGCTCGCAGCCCCGGGACTGCTGCGGAGCCCCACGGCGGGGACAAGTGACGGGAGAGCACATAGAAAAAAATCGTTTCCAAAAGGCACAATTCCCTCGACACAAAGGTACAATAAAAAATATATGGCCACTGAAATCCGGGCGCCTCTGGGGAAGCGGTGTCTCTCCGGTGGGATCCCGGGCCCGCCAGGGTTTCGCCTCCCTCCTCCCCCCCCCCGCCCCTCCTTTCCCGGCACCGCGGCGGGGATACCCCGCGACAAGCGCCCACTCCCGCCGCCCCGCAAGGCGGGGGGGGGCCTGCCAGCCCGCCACCCTCCACCACACGACCTCCCGTGGGACCGCCCCGGGAGGCCGGGAGCTCCCAGTAAGTTGCGAGGAAGGGGGGGGTCTGCAGCGACTCCCCGCTCCCCACCCCGGCCGCATCCCGCATCACTGCTGGCGGTGCCTGCTGCCGCTCTCCGGTTCGCTCTGGTCGTCGGTGAAGCAGACGTCCACGTCGCTCTCGTTGTCAGTCTTTTGCTCCTGCTCGGGGTGCGGGTAGCCAGAGTCACTCTTGTCCTCGGCCGCCTTGCCCAGGCTCTGCCCCGGGTGCCGGGACTTGACGTGCCGCTCCAGGTCGCGGCGCCGCACCAGCACCTTCCCGCAGTACTCGCAGCGGTAGGGGGTGTTGCCCTCGGCGTGGAGGCGGATGTGCTTGTTGAGGTTGCTGGGGTCCCCGAAGGGCCGCAGGCAGACCTTGCACTTGAGGGGCTTGTAGCCGGTGTGAGTCCGCATGTGGATCTTCAGCCCGTACTTGCGGGAGTACAGCTTCCCGCAGTAGAGGCACAGGTGCCCGGTCTTGGGCTTCCCGCCGGCCGCCCCCGCCGCCCCCGCCGGCAGCGCCTCCAGCCGCCCGCGGCCCTTCTCGGCCGCCAGCTCGGAGAGCTGCTGCGTGTGCATGGCGATCTCCCGGTCGATGCTGGCCAGCGAGCCCAGCTCGGCGGCGTGCAGCCCCGCCGCCGGGCCCCCGAAGTACGACACCGACTCGGGGTACTTGAGGAGCCCGCCGAGGTGCAGCTTCAGCGGGTAGTAGGGCGCGGCGCCGTAGAGCAGCTCCCCGTTGTAGACGGTGAGCGGCATCACCGGCAGCCCGCACTCCCCCGCGTACGCCTTCAGCCCCTCGAAGGGCGGGAGAGCGAAGCGCTCCAGGGCGCCACCGGGCAGCGGCGGGTAGCGGGCGGGGGGCAGCGCGGCGGCGGGCAGCCCCTCCGCGGGCGCGTAGGGCGCCGCGGAGACTTTCCAGGCGCTGCCCCCGAGCCAGGCCGGGCCTCAGCCGCCGTATCCATCCGCCATAGGTCTCCTCCCACCGCGGCGAGGGCGGGGGGCGGAGGGGTCCCGAGCAGCGGGACCTCCCCTCTCCGCGGGCCGGGCCGGGCCGGGCCCGATGGCGGCAGCCGGGGGCTGCCTGCGGGCGGTGGGGCTACAGTTCTGGGCTCACTCGCTGCAGGCGCTGCCCGCCCTGCTGGCCCCCGCCGTCCTGCTGGGGCTGCTGCTGGGCGCCGCCACCGCCGCCCTGCTCTGCCGCTGCGCGCGCGGGCCGTCCCGGCGGAGAGAGGTACGCGGGGCCGGGGGGGCAGGCAGGCGGCCGGCCGGCCGGCCGGCCTTCCACGCCGCGGGGAGGCTCGGGGTGACCAGCCTGGAGGAGTCAGAAGGGGGTTGTGAGGGACGGAGGGCCCGGGGGGTGCCGCCGGCTCGTTTCGGCCCGGCTCGGGGCTGCCTCAGCCGGGCCCAGAGCCCCGGGACGGCCCCGGAGGCGGCCGGCAGCGGGCTCTGCCGCGGTGACTGCGGGCTCGGGGCCAGCCCGGTGGTAGGTGGGGAGCCCCGTAATTCCTGTCACACCTCGGTTGGAAAGGGGTTTGCTACTTTCTTCATTTAAAAATTCAGTGAAACAAAGGGGCTGACTCAAGAAAGGGGCCGGTTTAAGTATTTCTGTGTTCTGGTCCTGTTTGACACAGGTGACCCGCTAGTTGCCGCTTGCAGCCATCACTTCTTTTACGAGGCTGTGCTCATTTGGGAGGATAAAGGGAGAGGTACCTGGCTTGCAGAAACTTTGTCAGATAATTGAAAATAAACACTTATTTCAGTCCTAAACTAGTAAGGCTGGTTCCAAAGCATTTTACGAGCTTTTCCAAAGTTCATTTTACAAACAGCACAAGCAGAGTATTTGTGCTAACCCACAGCAGTAACTCTGCACTGGCATACATATCCAAGAAAGAAAGGAGGCAGAACACATCTGACAGTTTGCTTGATGCAAAACTAACAATTTTATCCAAAGCGTGTGATTTTCTTAATAACGTACCCGCCTTGCTGTTTTAAGGACTGTGGTGGATGGTTCATATCTCTTTATTGCATGAAGTGTTTGTTTGGACTCGAGGGTTCCAGAGGTAGCACATACCCGCTACCAGGCAGATATATTTTCTAAGAATTGCTATCGACTCCTGCTTCTCTCTTCCATTGCATTTAGTCCCAGGTTGTGCTGGACTGACTGGGTACGGCAATGGTCGGCTCTGGTGCAGCTGGGAAATTCAGAGCCCTGCAGAGCGCTCTGCCTGCCTCCAGTGGGGGGTCTGGTTTGGTTTTTAACCACACCTTTTTTTCAGCTATAACAGCTCTGCTTCATGTACATATCTGCTAGTGTTGTTCGTCATTAAACATGACACGAGAGAAAAATCCTCTTGCTCCCAACTGCTTTTAAGTAGGAGGTTTGGAACTCTGTTTGAAGCCGTGCTTTAGCCTAGTAATGGAGGCACTTCAAATGCTGGATCAATGCATCCTGTGCGAGTGCAAGCCTCTCTGATTCAATTGATCATTTTCCCTGCCTTAATAGGTGGTATCTTTATTGTACTGCCACTGCCAACTCAAATATAGCCATGTACAATCTTATCCTTTATGTCAGTTATGTCAATAGGAAATAGAAGCTGTTAGTTCTCTCTGGCCCAGATCTTCAGATGCGTTTAGGTGCTTAAATGTCATTAAGATCAATGCTGCTGTTGTAAAAGAGTTGTGTATTTTGAAAGAAAAATAAACTGCCCACAGAGGGCGTTGCAGAGTGAGCAGCTTGTATCCTATAGGTCCGATTTCCCAAATTGAACAGGGCTACCTTAGGCTGACTGTGCCTGTGCCTTCTCCGTACTGTCTGCCCCACGGATGCTGTGGAGCAAGCCTGTTGTGTGTATGCAGGTACTGAACTGCACATATTACAGCCTTCTGTATCCAACATAAAAGCGGGGATAGTTTAGGGAAGTATGCCGTGTTCCTTCCAAAGCAGCTGAGTTATCCTTGCAACCAGAGCAGGGCAAGTACCTGGAGCCTGAAGCAGCCATAGGCACCACATTAAGCCACTGGTGTTTGTCACTCAGCCCCAATTAATCACTATTTCTATAGATCTCATCCTGAATCTCTGGGACTTGGGTGCATGCAGTCAGGTGCCTTATTGGTTTGATGATCTGTGCATAGGACACACTGGGAGAGTTTTAAGAGGAAACCTTTACCATGGTAACTTCAGACCATGTAGTGTACTATTTCTATGGATAATATATTCCTGTTAGGGTACAGCATTGCCTGGAGGCTCTTGTGGCCCTTTCAGCTGGAGCTTGTCTCATTATGGTATTCTGGTAGATTAACTTGGTGAAGTGTTGCAGTAATTAGAGATAGTTTTATTCAATTTAATGCTCTGAAAGGGGAGCTCAGCAGCATTTCAGTTGCAAAAATAATAAAGGACAGAAACAAAGAGAGATTGTTTCTGAAGTTAGAAATTTTAGCAGGAAAGAAAGGAATCCTGGAAAAATTAAAATACTTTGAAAATTATAGCAATGGGGATATAAAGGAGTGAAAATCAATATGAACATTTGGAGAATCAAGTCGAGAAAAGCAAATTCTTATTTTGGCATGGCTATGGTGTGAGGTACAGTGGTGAACTCAAGGTGGCGACTTCCACAAGTTCTCATCTCTCAACATAAATTTTGTGAAGTTCTGCTTTGGGACAAATAAGTGACAAGATTGCTGAGGGAGACTTGTAGCTGTTCTTTTGTCATAAGTAGATTTTTAGGAACTAGCATCTGCAATTCACCACATCTTGGAGGCTAACCCGAGAATATGATCTGTATTTTTGATCACCTAAGTTCCAGAGAGGCAAGTCGTAAGAAATGAAATGTATTCAAAGGCTGGGTAGTTCTCTGTGTTCTGAGAAAATGTACTACTTTATATACCACATGGAGAAATAATTCAAGGAGATTTCTTCCATAAGACAGTTGCATGCGTAGTGGCTGCAGCCATATATTAGACTACACCAAAAAGCAGTCAGTGGATTGAAAGGCTGGAAAATCATTTAAAAAGTAATCGAGGTAGGGTGGCTGCCATCTTGTCCTTCACTAAAAAAATTCCTTGCCATGCCGTGTTTGGATACATTGACCTACGTTAGTATTATTTTTTGGTCTATCTAGTGCACAGGGAAGAGCGTGTACAGCAGGAGGTTTTGTTCCCACACCGTGTCCGTACCAGTGGCTCTGTGTGTGTGTTAGTGAAGTAAAGGCCAGTGATACTGGCTGCTTTTGGGGAAGGACGATGGTGAACATTTTCTGATGGTTATTTCTTCCTGACAGGAACTTTCGCACACGTAAAACTTCATTTAGGAAGTTTGCCTCACAGCAGGGGAGCAAAATTACTTGGTGTTCTCTTCACTGCAGGCATTTATAGAGAATTTTAGTTAACTTGCTTTAATTGAGAAGTTTGAACTCAGACTGTGAGACTGACTCCACAGCCTGTAGTAAGATGTTTTGAGATCAGGTGGATTGATTTGACGCGTTTACAGCCTCGGACAACTTTTCACATTAAAATTCTGCTTCTGGATTGATAAATCAAATCCATAAAGTTCATAATTTTAATTATTCCTTCCTGAATATGTAAAATTCTCATTCATTTTCAGATGGTATTTTTCCAAAATTTTCAACTAATACTGAAATAATTTTCAGGATGGAAGCATGAATCTATCCAGGCTGCTGTCAAAGAGGTTTCCAGTGAATCTGCATGATCTCAGTGTTACATTTTGTCTGTTTTCTCTCGGAATTTCAGAAGGATGATTCCCAGAGACTTCTGGAAAGCTTCAACTCTGATGAAAAAGAGCGCACAGTCAGGAGAAGTAAAGCAGAACCCTATACATCACAAGAGGAAATGGTGCTGGAGGTAAAACTCTGCTCTTGTTGGTGGATGTCCGTTTTGTTGCATGTAGCAAAACATTGTACATTTCCCAAACGCATTAGCTCATTTATAATTCATTAAGAAGTAACCTTCTTATTTGAGGGGACTTTCTCCCACCTATTTGCCTAACTACTGAAGTGGGTTTTTTCCTGTTCATTTCTTCCTACTCCCAGAGTCTTTTGCTGTTACTAGTATCACATTGACAGTTCATGAAGAAGCATAGATGGAAAAGGCTTTTAGTTAGGTCAGAACACTTTGGAAAAGCAGGTATTTTCATTCTGAGATCTTCCACATTGCAATAATACCATAATTACCCTATTAATAATAATGGTGTATTACTCATGCCTGCTGAGCAGCAGGATGCGTTAGTTCTGGCACAATGCGATAAGGCTTCACGGCTTCGGACTGAGAAGCAATGGATCTGCTGGCTTCTGTCCCTCGATACGTACTGCAGACTGCTTGGTATGAACAAGTGTTTTCTGTGCTGACCCTGTGCTTTTAACTTTATCAGTAAATCAAAAAATGACTTCTGGAAATAAATGAAATGGAGATGAAAAGGTGCAATGATAAAAGAGTCTAATGAATGACGTGGTTTGCTCTTCTCTTCCCATTCCTATTGGTAGGCTCTACTAGTGCTTTGATATTTCCTAGAAAAATCTACATAAAGAAAACTGTATTTTGACAAGCCAGATTCTTTTGTTTCATGTGAGAAAACCAAAAAAGTTATAATAGGAATTCTCTTAAAGCTTGGATTTAAGCATTCTATCTGTTGCTTATAGTCAACCTTTTATTAAGCCATACATAACCTCACATAACAAAGCTGATTATCCCATTGTTCCAGTGCACAAAGCAGTGGCTAAGAAAGAGGAGAAGCCAAAAGTCAGATTATGTGATTTAGCAGATTGTATGAAAAGAATGCATTATCTATAAAAAGTTCTTTGGAGGAACATTGGTATTTTCTCTAGATTATAGGTAAGGGTTGTACTATAAAAGTTCTTCCTGGAAAAAATGATGACTGGTTTTGTTTGATCTATTGTTTCTTTATTTAAATTGAAAGTCAGAATTTGTAGCCATGGTGATATCTGTGCAGCTTATCCTTTAGTAGTTTCTATTAAGATAATTTTAGTCTTTCATGTGAAATCTTTCGTAGCTGCTAAAGGTTGGGGGGGAACCAAAATGAAAATAACTTGTGAATAACAGCTATTGCCCGTTTTCCCTTGCAGGAGTGAAAACATTTTGGAGCAGTGGTAATGAGAGTTCCATTTTCTGGGTTTCATACTCTGAATGAGTCTTATCCTAAGACTTCTTGTACCAAAGCAGAAACAGTCAATAAAAGTTAGTTATCAATAGGAATTTCTAAGTTGTGTAACCCAAAGGAGCATGCAGTATTTAGAGTGAACAACCATCTGGTCTTCTGTTGTTCCCAAAATGGTTTTCTGTTCTTTTCCATACAGGAAAGTGAGTCTCCTCTGAACAGTAACGTCACGGCATTTGCATTAAAGGCAAAAGTGATCTATCCCATCAATCAGAAATTTAGGGTAAGGTTTTAGATTCTACTTGTAAAAATTAATGACAACCATTCTGTGTTAGAGTAAATTGCAGAATCAAATAATGGAAGAAAACTTGTGCCAATCTGCTTCATAGGGATCTTTTTTTATAGTCCATTGACTCAGGGTTTATTCTGTAAGGCATCAGCTGCTTTCAGCTCCCCCTGAAACCTGCAATGATTTACATGGTGTCCTGTCAATATTCACTGCAGTCAAGAGACCTTTTCTTCCCATTATCATTAATGGAAGTTGGGTCTGTCCAAGGAGACACGAGAAAAACCCCACAAGGATCTACCCTTCCGTAAGAAAACATGCACCAAACAGATAACTACAGCAGAAGACTGCTTTTCCAGGCAATGCAGAAACCTGTCAGTATGATGAATCTTAATTTACCTCGAAATACTTTTACTGGGTATATTGTTTAATTTTTCGCTTGAAAGCGAACACTGGAAATTGATGAGATGTTTATCTCCTTATTGTGTTGTATTAATTGGCCTTGTAAATTTTCTTTGACTGTAGCCTTTGGCAGATGGCTCATCCAATCCATCTTTGCATGAGCATCCAAAGCAGGCGGTTCTGCCTAATCAGGTCATGGAGACCTCTACATCGGGCAGCCTGGGATCCCTTAGCCAGGGAGACAAAGAGGACTGCAGTTCCTCCACGACAATACATTCCACAACCAGCGATGACAGATTCCAGGCTCGAGCTTTCCTCAAGGTGACCAGCTTCCCTGAAGTGCTAACGTGTGAGAGGTAAGCAGTAAGCCTGCCCTCATGTTTGGTCATTTTCTGCCATGCTCCGGTGGTTTTCAGGGCAATCACTAAAGGTCTGGTGTGAACCAATGTGGCTGAGCTGGAATGCATACATTCAGCATATAAAGACAAGACTATCAGCTTATAACCCTAAAAAGTGGTTGGGGAGACTGAAGAAATGCATCATGTTGTATATTGAAAGTCAGTTCTTTATGCAATTCTGGGAATCAGAACTTTGGCAAAAGCAGTCTCATAAAAGGTGTATCACTGGTACAATAGGGAGATCCCTTTGTTTTGGCTCGTGTGCTCAGTTCACACGTGCAGTCATGTGCTCGGTGGGGACGGAGTCCTCTGCACTGTACAATGTCAAGTCACACAACGGGTGCCTTGAGAACAGCAAGTGGCAGTGGTCTGTTTTCCCTGGTTTAATGGGAATTCCTCTTGTCATATTGTGGGAAAACCGTTCTTTTCTCAGAGACTCCATCGATGAGCAGGTAGAGCTAATCAAAACGGATTATCAGCTCTGATTTTCTTTCAGCTGCACAATGGTGAGATACCCCTGGATATGTGTCTGTGTTCTCATTAGCAAGAATAAAGAAAATCATTTGTGTCACTGGGGAGGGTACTAGTGATGAAGAATATTTTCAAAATGACCACTCTCATTATAGCTGTTTCAATTGAAAGCTTTGTTCTCCTTTTGTTGTAGCCACTCATGCCTGTATTTACCTTGCCTTTTCCTAAAGAGAGCTGCAACTCCAACTTTGTTAAAGCACTATTTTGTTTCGCTTACTTTTACGTAGGGGTATTTTATCTGAAAGAGAAGGCAACATAGGAATGAAGTGACTTGACTGCTGTTTTAGGAGCGATGTTTTTAGGAGAATTTAGTGATTAACTGAAACTATTATATGATATTGCTCTTTTATGTGACCTTCATTTAGACTGATATTAACACGTTTTAAATCTTTGTTTTAGTTTTGATGTTAAGCTCTGCCTTTGCAGTCTTATTTTAAAAGATCTCATGCTTCTTGATACAGAACTCAGAAAAGAGGAACACGTGGTAGGTACTTGTGTCTCATTTGTAGCTATTTGTTTTGACCGTCTTAGTTGACTATCAGTTTAGGAAATAATATAAACTACTGACTAGCTGGGAAGTAGTGTAGCAGAGTTGCATCTCTACATTATTCTTATTATTCTTTTCATTCTTTTCTGCATATATATGAGCTTCACAAAGGAGTAAAATGTAATGAAATATATTAGGCTGTGAAATACAGGCGATCAGACCGGATCATATAAAAATTGGGTTTTAAACTTTACTCTAGAGAATAACATACAACACTTGAGGGTCGTAAAAATGAAAAAAAATATTAATAGATGAGTTTATGTTTTAAGGACTAAGGTTGTGCATTGCAGCTCCAAGGACTCCAAGCCTTTGAATAAAACTAAAGATTCAGTTCAACTGAATCAGTACCATTGTTATATGTACAATAGTCCTGTTTTTTTTATGACAGAGCAATTAAGGTACCAATTTAAACCATAGATCGCTAACTACATGAAGTCACAGCATCCAAAGCTGAAAGGGAAAAAAATAAGACAAAACAAAATAAAAAATGGATTGATATGTTTGTTTATGGTGACTAGTTATGAACAAGTACAGAATCATTACTGTTACTGAGTTTTAGCTCAGTTAAGATAAATCTCAATATGTAGTATATAGCTTTCTCCTCCCCTTCTTTCCCAACCTCTGTTTAAACAGGTTGGTCATTTCTGATACAATTTGTTAAATGCAATGAGAATATTTCTGTTCTGTGATTTTCTGAACGAATTTCTACACAATCCAAAAGAGGAAGTATGAAAGTAAACCTGAAAAGTGGCGTCTCTTCTGATGGGATTTATTCCTATCTAAGTAAATGAGGAAAGGAACTTGAGATCAGATTCCAGAAGGCAATTTAGCTTGACTAGAGAAGGTTGAACTTGATCTTGAAGTTAATCATCCATTTGTAAATGAAGATAAGTTAACAACATGGTGATATAATCACAGACACACTGAGAAAATGAGTATTTAATGTACTTTGTGGCCCACCAGAAATTACCACAGAAGGCAGATGACCTTTACCTGTAGCTGAAGCTTTGAATAGTTATGTATTTTCACTAACAAGGGAAAAGAGCCAAAAAAATTCAGTTTAGAAAATACTTTCTTCATTTTCTCATCTCCTTTTCTGATTTCAGTCAGCATTTTGTAGCATCAGGTCTATGAAAAGGAAACATATCCTCCTTGTTGGTGTTTTCCTGATTATTTCCCCCCCCACCACCTTTTTACAATATGTGGTATATCTTGGTGTTGTGCGTTCAAAACTTGCTGAATTCTGTCCAAAACATTGGCAAGTGAGATTTGAAACGTGGCTGCTTTACCATTCTCTCTTCTACTCAGCTCTAATGATAACATACTTTCCAGATTTTGCTCAGCTGAAATGTTGGCTTTGATAACTGTTTGTAGATGTAAATATGGTTTTATTTATGTTTTTACGTGTTTAAGGTGGGGCACTTCTGCATCATCTGTTTTCAAGTACATAAGTAACAGGCAGGTGGCTGTTAAAATTCACATATTTTTATCTTCACATTGGAAAATGCTGCAGCAGTTAGTAATGAAGTGAATTGCCTTTACGCTGACACTCTAATAGAGGCAAGAGGAGAAGAGGTTAAGCAAAAATTATCCCGTAGTTCAAAACTATCTTTTTGAAGACAGTAGTATTAATTTTTTTTTTAATTAAAGAAAAAAAAAAGCCAAACAAGCACACCACTGGAAAATAGGTGTATTCTTGGTGAGAGCAGGCACATAGAACTTGAGAAGGTTACTTTTGGCTTGTATGTAAAAATGTTTGGTACTTCATTTGGCCAGCTACAGGTGAAATCATAGTAATGAACATGTTAGTATGTTTCAGTTTAGGTGTTCATTAAACTTTAGAAAAATGGGCTTTATTTTTCTAAGTGATCTGCATTTTCTCCAGTAAAGGACGGTTTCAAACGTGTCAGTCTGGTTACAAGGATATATGAGATTATGTCCTTGTCTTTGTTAGAATGTAGCATCATCTTCTAGTATCTTACTAAAGCCAAAGAATTTTTCAGGATGCAGAGTGTCGTATTATGTTTCTGTTATTTTTCTTATGATTCACTATAGTCTCACTGATTGATTTAAATGAACAAAAGTTATCACAAAAATGTCCTTACGGTGTTGAACAGGCACTTAACCTGGGTTTTGTTTCCTTCCTTTTAAATAGATGTTTATTCAGGTTCTCAAAATACGCTTCACAGACTTTTATCATAAAAAGAAGATTACCGATGATTTGTTCAAGAAGATCCTTTTAGTTCAGGAAAATGTAAGTGTTTCTCTTGGTTAATATTTAAAACCATAGAAAATAAGAGTTAATCCCACCAGTTGGTGCAAGCTGCCACAGCAGGCTGTCTCATTTTAAACAGCAATGTCATTTATACACTATTTCAGAAGAAATGCAAATAAACACCCTTGTTAGTTGATTCTTTCCAGTACCTTCATAATAAAATAGCAAGAAATAAAGTACCAGAAGGAAACTGAAGGCTTTTTTATCAAGGGGTAAATATACTTATTTTCCTGTTTATCTTTTTATCTTCCATATACTTGTATCAAAATCCATTTTCCACTTCTGAACTAGATAACATATATTGACAGCCAATATGCATTTCAGGTGGAGTCACAATACTATTCTTAAAATTATTAGAAGGAAAAAAAAGCTTTACAAAACTGAATAAAATGGGACAATTACTGCTTCCACTTTCCATTTTCCAGATTAGAGTCATAGAAGAGCCTGGGTTGAGAGCCATACCTGCAGATCATCTAGTCCAACCTCCTGCAGGAAGCAGGGAATAACATAAGGATATCCAGTGCCCTGCCAGGCCAAGTCTTGATAATCTGCACTGAAGGAGACTCCCCCATTTCTCTGGGCAGCCTAGTCCAATATTTAATTCTTCTCACAGTAGCGATTATTTTTTTTTTCTTACATACAGATGGATTTTCAGGATTTAAAGTCTATCAGCTTTCTGGCTCTGGTTGTTGAGATTTATTTTGATCGTGAAGTCGCACAATCTATGAATGAATATCAGGAATCTCTGTAGTTGTACCTAGTAATTTATTTCAGAATGGATTTTACCTTAAAATGACTCCTCTGCCTTAAATCCTCAGATTTAGTATTGGAGTTGATTGTATTTACTAAGTGAAAAGTGAGATTTGGTGCGCAAATCCCTTTTTCTGATAGAGTTCTGGTAATGACTTCAAACTGTAAACACAGAGATAGTATAGATTAGATGTGTTTCCCACTATAGCCTCAAAGAGACTTGACAGCATGTACCTAATTCACGTACCTAATTGAGCTGCTGCAAGACAAAGACTAAATCTTATTTATTAGATGCAGTTATTGCTGGTGTAGGCCAGTTGTTCAAGTGTCAATATGGGATTCTTGTGTCCTATATTCTGGAGAGAAAGCTCTTGGAAACATGACAGCCTTAGGCTTGGGATATCACATAAGGCATGAGGCTGGTTATGGATAGCATGTAAAAGAGACATTGGTAATAAGCAGAAGCATTAGCTCTTGGATCTACTGTTTGTAATACTTCATTGGCAAGACTCAGGATTATATCATTTATCACAGACAGCATTTTCCTCTTTCAGTTCTGCATTGTAAGAAAAATTCATGGAATTTTGATGAAATTGTTTGTGAAGCTTGTCGAAATGTGGTTACATTTCTTTAAGACATAGGGTATCAAGTTAATGCATTGACACCCCAAAATTGTGTGATATTGAAAGTAAATGCTTGTTATGTAAGGTGTGTTTCAGCAACTGAAGCATCATCCATTTCAGTACCAAGCTACTAAGTAAGGGCAGAAGACTAGGATTTGTCAGGATTATTAGCTTTCAGAAAAAATCATCCTGGTTTCAAAGGATTGAAAAACTTTTAAAACCCATATAATCATGTAGCCTGTAATTTGTCCCTTATGGGTGTTACAAGTGTATTCATCCGTGTGTACCAACACTCTGCAGGAAACACTGTCTCATCATCATACCTGGATAGTTCTCTGCGCTTTCAAACACAGCTTATATACTCACAGCTTCCATTTAAGATAGGGCATGTGCATTAAAATAAAAATATTTGTGGATAGATTCAGACAATTATTAGTATGAAAGCTCACGGCGCAGTGTTTGCTAAAACTTGAATTCAGTGGAGCCTTGGTCAGCCTTGATCACAACAGCCTTGATCATACTCACATACTAAAGGAAATGTTTGCATTTGTATTGAGTGTAGTTCAGAGCTGCCATATGTACACCCTCAGTTTTCTTTCCTTGGTGCAGGAGGTGCACTACCCAGAGACAGAACTTTCTGAACGTTCTTGTTCAGCTTTCTTAGCCGTGAGCCACAACTGACATACAAATTCACTCCCAAATGTAAAAATTATGCCTGTTTTTCTGTTTAAGAAATTACTTGCTTTGTTTTCCAGGATTTTGAAGAATTACAGAAACAACTTGACTCTAGACTCCAGAATACTGAGATGTCAGGAGCCCATAATTCAGAGTACCAGACTCTAGAAGATTTAGAAAGGAAAGAAAGAGAATATTCTGAGCACGTAATAGATAATGTAACTTTCTAATTTTTCTCTCCTAAAATTTTATTCTAGTGTTATTCTTTTGATGGGGAATGCTTTTTTATTTATTTTTAAACTGTTGTATTGACTAGTCCACAGTTAATACTTTAGATGGTCATGACTCCTGAAAACATTTTTGCATTGCTTCAGCAAAGTATTTCCAGCTCCCTTTGGAAGCTAATGTGTTTTTTATACAAAAACTGTTTTATCACACTAGGTTTATAGCTAAGACGTGTCTGTTACTTTTCAGATAGTAAGATTTATTTCAAGCCTACCTAGGTAGAGTCTGACTTTTAAGAATATTGTTTTCTTTTAGGAACCTTGTTTGTTAGGAATCGTTATTTTTTTTAGGAACATTATTTTCTTCAATACTCCGTAACTGAGTGAGAGAGTAATTAGAGAATATAAAACATTTTTAAGCTGAAATAATTGCTAACAAAATAATTACATTTTAGGATGCTTTGCATATTTACTTCAGCAAAAGGTTTTGCCTTAGCAGCTCTGTACTTTATAAAACATTTAAATGGTGTTTTATGTAAAAAATATAGTTTGATAGCAGGCATTTGAGTCTCAAAGCAAAGTTCACTGTTTTTTTCTCTCTACAGTAGCGTCACTGTGTCCAAAGAGCTTGCAGGCTCTAAACTGGAGGTTAGGAATATTCTGCTTATTATTTTCCAGTAAACAGAGTAGTCTGGAAGATGTTCTCCCTCCCGGTCCTGTTTTTGAGGTTTGAGCAAATTCAGTGCTGATGAAAATGAGAGACTGACTAGTCAGACTGATGGCTCTGTGAGCTGCCTGCACTGATTGACTGTGGCACTTCAGCCCTGAACTAAACAGCCCATCATCTCAGCCTTGGGCCTTTTTCATAGGGGAGTTAATGTTTTTTAATGTCTGATGGTTAAGTGCTTCACTAAGAATTTTTTCACCTTTCTGGTGATTCTCTGTGCCTTTCACTTTAGAGTAGAAGTCCTGGTAACGACGGTACCTCTGTGTCAAGTTTCTTTTGCAATTTAACTTCGCTCTTTGAAAAATTGATTGTTTAGAGTTCTCCAGTTAGTCACATGCAAGCTCCCTGGCAGCCTCACCGAGCAGCGCGAGGCAGTTATTCACCAGCGGCGGTCATCCTTCAGTGGGTCTGTCACTCTGATGCCAGCAGATGCTTTTCATCCATATTGAAAATGATTTCCCTGCACTCAGATTCATATAGATCAGGACCTTGAACTAATCCACTCTTCCCTCAGTAATATAAAGGGTTGGGTTTTTTTTTTGCATACTCACAGATGCCATAGTCACACTTTTCTGGAAAACTCGCAGATACTTAATATAAATCTTTGCGATAGATACATTTTCTTATCTTTATGTGTGCTAGTAATGCCGTTGAAGACCACAGGATATTCACAGTTGTGCAGTCATAAATGTTTGGGAGATCAGAGCCTAAAACTAGAGGTTACCCATATGATAATATACCAGAATGGGTACACTGTGCTAATACTGCGTAAAATACTTAATTCCAACGTAGTTAATAGAGTGCTTACACAGCATGTGGCTATGAAAGACTTTGATGGTGATAAGCAGTGATAATTTTCGGGTTTCCTTTTTTAGCAAAAATCTTGTTTGACTGGAATTCCTGCTCCTACAGCTAAATAAACGTCCCAGAAAAAAAGAGCTGCAGTTTGTTATCTTTTTTAGTTTTCCCATTAATACTAGCTTTTATAAATGCAATATGTGGAGAACTAACAAGGTAGTTGTTAATTATACGGAATGACTACGTTTAAAAAGGTCAGGATTGGCCTACTGGTTACGTGCCACCAACACCAGTATCATCATATAGTAAACAGGCTCTTTAGACTTGCAAAACGTTCACTATAACTAACACTGAAAGCTTTCTCAGTGACTTGTATTTCAGGAGACTCATATGCCTGTCTCTGTAATGAAGTACTAGATGATTAATGAGGGAACATGGGTTGTTTTTTGATTCATATTCCATAGATGGAAGCTTTCTGGAAGCAGGCTGACAAAGCCCAGCAGGCTTTTTTGGACCAATCAAAATGCTCAAGTGCCAAAGCAACAAAGATAACGATGGATCTGACCGAGAAGATGATTGCAGTAGAAAGCTTATTAAGTGAATCTCAAGATTTGCAGGCGATGGTAAAGTACAAAAAGAAATAAAAGTTGAGAGAGATTTAGTCAATCTGAACACAAAGAATGATGCAAGTGTACAGAGGCTGTCAGTCCTGCCTCAGGAATGATGTAGGCTGCTTGCTCTGCTTGTCTCTTTCCGCTTTGTTGCAAAGAGTTCAACTTCCATTGCAGTTTATGAAGACTCACAGGAGGGTGAGCTCTCTGCACTTGAGTTCTAATTCACAAAATACCATTTAGGCAGTCGTGTTAGGAAAAAGTGATATTAATGCAGCCAGTGAGCCAGGACCAAGAGCACTAAATCTAATGATGAAGGAGACTCATTACCCTGGGCATTAGGACATATCTTTTTTTTTCAACGTACTTACTCCACTTTGAGAAATCCTAATTTAAATTTGAAGGTGATTTTGTGTGTCCAGTGACTTTAACTGGAATTGAAAACCCTTAACATCTCTTAGTGACAAGGTCTTAAAGGGGAAAAATGTTTTTATAAATGCATCAGCACTGTGCTTTACATTGTGTTAGATCTAAATAAACAGATCTTTATTTGCTTTGCGGAGGACATACTGAAAGAATTACTTGGAGTTTGTAGATTGTACAATGAGAATTTGGCCCACTGCATTTATTAGTAATTTGAAGAATAAATGGATAGCTAGCTTTATTTGGCTTACTAATTAACAGATACGGTAATTATCAGCTTGTTAGTTTTGCATTGGAGCAGCTGAGTAAACTAAGCTGGCCAGGTACGAAAATTGTCTTTGCAGCTGATCACACTTCACCCATACTGGGCTACTGTACACTAAGTTCCTTCAGATGGGCAGACTTCAAATGAGGTGTTTGGATGCAAATACAGGAAATATTCCTACCTGAAGTCACTACTGTGATGCTTGCATCTCATTGCAAAGGTTGTTGTTTGTGTGTCTCCATTAATTACAGCAGTTGGCACACTCTTTCCAACCTTGCAGCATTATCTAAAGCAGTTGCAGTTTCACCCAGGAAATCTTGATCCCTACTGTAATCCTGGGCTGCTTCTCTAATAGTGCAATGAAAGGTGCTAGGCCATAGGCAATTATACTAATCTTTAATATATTTACTGAACTCCAGCTGACAACATACTTGAGGGAATCCCAGTGGTATCAGATAGTTGTCCTCATTTCAAAAATGAAAGCCCATACCGGTGTGTCAGATAGTATCTTGAAAAGAGGCCCAGGACTTCCAGGTTGCCCTTCTGTCTGTCTTTGCCCCTTGAAAGTTTGTTCTGCAAGCTTCTTGTCTTTTCCTGCATTACTGTCGTCTTGGTAGCTACAAATAATAAAAAACACCAATAGTTTTAGATTAGCTCTTGTCACTGAATATGTGATAAACCCACCGCTAACCTACACTATCAAGATTTTCAGAAATATTTAAGTACATGAAGATTGTTATTCATGTGGTCTTAAGAAGCCTTCTCAGTTTTCTGCATAGTTTGGGAATGAATAATTGACTGAAAAGACAAGCACAACCAAAGACCTGTTCTTCATTTCTAAACAGGACTTTTTAATGTTTGTTTTAGGACATTCAGGAAAGGTTATTCAACTGGGAGCTTATGGTGAAAATCATTGATTCACTGAAGTCTTATATACCAGAAGAGTGCAAGTGTAGATTAAATATTGTATCAAATATTCTGGACCATTTAACGGTGAAGAATAATCTCTCAGTCCGACAAAAGGAAGAACTTTTAACAGATCTCCACAAGGCTTTCTGGGAACAACTGGCACATTTCAGTAATGGTGAGTACTTAGACCAGAGCTCATAACTTCACAAATGTGGCTATTGCTTCTCATTATTGTATTAAATAGTAAAATATTATGACTTCCCTTTTGAAAAGGTGTTGATGAATTGGCCGAGAACACTATTATTGTGAAGGGTGGATGCTTAGAATGGGCACTTTGGCTTTAAGCCTTTTAGGTCTTTTTCCAGGCATTACTATCAACTTACTTTACAGTTCACATAATCTGTACCTTATTTCATTAATTTGAAGATTGAAGAAGAGTCACATTTGTTACAAGTATTTGTGAGATTTCTCGATTTAATATTCATGTACTTAATATTGTTGGTGACGCTCACTAACGTTGGGGACGGTAATAGCTGTATATGTGCAGAATGTTGTCTTACGATCTCTTGCTAGCCTGTGGAGCCAGAAAATACACAAAACATAGTTGTCTTATCACTCTTGTGAAAAGATAATTTTAAGACTTACAATCTTCAGATAAACCTCTCTTTTATTACATCAGACCAAAATATTTTAAAAACAAAGTCTTTTCCTCTTCCTCTTGCAGCCCTTGACATCTGTAAAGTACACAATTATAACAAAGTCTAAGCTGACTGACCCAATGACTTAAGGTCCTCCCTGTGTCACTTTCCATGTTACCAAATGCCCAACGTGTTGAGAAACATACCCCTAACTTCTCTGGTAGGTGCTGTGTCAAGAGCTCAGTGCTTCCCATCAGCACTCATCGAAAATTATAGTACACATTCAGCCAAAAGGAAAGCAGTGATAAGTATTTTACTCTCACGCATTTTTCAGAACCGTTTCTGCTACTTGTGGGCATATTTAAGGAGAATTGTCTCAGCAAAATGGCATTAGGGTTAGAATTTGGTGAACTGAATAGTCAGAACGAATGTGGTCTTGGTGCAGTATATTCTTGCTGCAGTGCTGCTCATTCACATTCAGGCTTCTTGTTGATAAATGGTGTCATATCTTATGGTCAGCAAATCACAGAATGGTTGAGGTTGGAAGGGACCTCTGGAGGTCATTTGGTCCAACATGCGCTGCTCAAGCAGTCAGCTACAGCCAGTGGCCCAGATGGCTTTTGAGTATCTACAGGGATGGAGACTCCGCAATCTTCCTGGACAACCTGTGCCACTGCTCAGTCACCCTCACAGTTAAAAAAGTGTTTCCTGATGTTCAGAGGGAACTTCCTGTGTTTCAGTTTGTGCCCATTGCCTCTGGTCCTGTCATTGGGTACCACTGAAAAGAATCACAGAGCCTGGCTCTGTCTTCTTTGCACCCTCCCTTCAGGTACTTATAGACATTGATAAGATCCCCCTGAGCCTTATCTTCTCCAGGCTAAACAGCTCCAGCTCTCTCAGCCTTTCCTCGTAGGAGAGATGCTCCCGTCCGTCATTCCAGTTCCATTTTCATGGCCTTTCATTGGACTCTCTCCACTCTGTCCATGCCTCCCTTGTACTGGGGAGCCTGGACCAGGTGTAGCCTCACCAGTGCTGAGCAGAGGGAAAGGATCACCTCCATGTACCTGCTGGCAATGCTTTGTCTAATGCAGCCCTGGATACGATTACCCTTCTTTGCAACAAGGGCACGTTGCTGGCTCATGTTCAACCTGGTGTCCACCAGAACCCCCAGGTCCTTTCCTGCCAAGTTACTTTCCAGCTGGGTGGCACCCAGCATGTGCTGGTGCCTGGGGTTGTTCCTCCTCACCTGCAGGACTTTGTACTTTCCATTGTTGAACTTCATGAGATTTGTGTCAGCCCATTTCTCCAGCTTGTCAAGGGCCCTGTGGATGGCAGCATCACCTTCTGGTGTATCAGCCACTCCTCACAGTTTTTGTGACCTCTACAAACTTGCTGAAGGTGCACTTTGCCTCATCATCCAGGTTATTAATAAAGATACTGAGCAGGATTGGACCCAGTGTTGATCCCTGGGGTACACCACTCATTACTGTTTGCCAGGTGGACTTTGCGCAGGTTTTCAATCCATCTCACTGTCGGCTCATCCAGCCTATACTTCATCCTTTTCTCTGTGAGGATCTGACCGGAGATTCTGTCAAAAAATTGGCTGAAATCAAGGTAGACAATATCCACTGCTCTCTCCTCATCTACCAAGCCAGTCATTTAATCATAAAAGGTGATTGGAATTCCCATGGTGCAGACTTGATCCACTTTAAAAACATCAGTTAAAGTTTGCTGATACTCACGAATTCATGTATATCCTGATACAGATTATTTCATGGTTGTTTGCTCCTAAAACTGGCATGCCTATTTGATAGTCTTTGTGTAGGTTCAGCCTCTAACATTCCTTAAGCATAAATGTACATCTGTGGGTGGCTTTTTTCCCCTTTTTGTCAAGTTTCTCTTGTTCCAAAGCAAAAATAACTCTCAAAGCCTTGTTTTTATGCAAAATAGGTGTTTATATTTATATGTAGCTATATATTATAGCTAGTACAGCCTGGGCAGAAGGGCATTATCAACCTCCTGGTTTTAGATAGAAATGAAATACGCTGTTTAAAAAAATAAATCTGGAGTGGAGTGTTTTCACATGAGAGTCTATGTTCACCTTCCTTATGAGCTCCTAAATGTATAAATTAAACTGTACCTATAATTCACAAGCAGAACACAAAGCCAGCAAGACTGTGCTCCTAGGAAACAAACAAGGAAGGAATAAAGAATTGAGTAGTGTTTAAAAATAACAGTTGCTACATTTGTTCGGATGACGTTTTTATTACAGGCATTCTACAGGTACTTTCAGTGCACTTTCAAGTGTTTTGTCAGTGCATCATCAGCTGGTGGATAAGCAGGATAAATTAGCATGGACAAGTGACATGCTCAGTGCTACAGTACTGTGCTTCTTTATTTCTCCACAAAGTAATTTCTCATAGTTAAAGCAGCTTGGTGTGGTGGCAGAACAGCAGCCACAGATGACTATTCTTTTGCATTCCCCTTTAGCTGCCTGTGTTAGGAGTGAAGTACTGCTCTGGGGCAGGGTGAGTGGGCGAAGTGAATAAAGTTCTTCTTAGGTGGACAGACAGTGAGACAGGAAGTAGTGGCAGAACATCAAAAGCACCAATTCCACTCTGCAGCACAGGGTTCAGATAGACTCATGAATTTATAAATCACTTGGAGGTATAGGGGGGATGAAGAGGGGAGAAACTCAGTCCCAAATATTTCACAGTACTAGCACAAAATCAGAGGGACCTTGACAACTTTTGCTGCAGGTTCCTGGATGAGTCACTTTGGAAGCCTCCTATGGCTGCTCGCCAGTTCAAGCTAATCTGAACTAGCACTGCTCTAGACCTTTTCTCCCTGCCATATGTTACTGCCCCTGTCCTTCCAGCTGCACTTGCATATCTGCAATTAGGTAATGAGCTACTTCTGGACCTTCCTGAAGCAGGAGGGGGAGGTTTGGGGTGCTGCAGGTGGGAATCTTTTCCTTGAACTAACACACTGCCTTTGAAAAAGCAGCACCACCAGCGACAAGAAGGGTGCAGAATGGTAGTGATCCAAAAACCTGATAGATTTAAGTGCCATGTAGCAACCTAGAAGTTCACGTTCAAAAAACCATCAGGGTAAGAATCAAATTTCTAATCCTGCATAGTAATTACTTGCCTATTTCACTCACTAACAGATTTCTGTGAGCTTATGTTGTGTGACAGTAGCAGATGCTGCTTTCTCCCTGTGGAGTTACGGTATCTAATCATCAGTGGTTTATGTTCCAGAATGCATCCAGCAAAGTAAAGACCTGATCTTGAAACGACTGGAGTGCCGTGCAAAGAAGAGAGAAGAGTTCAAACACAGACAGAAAGCTGAACAAGGGAGCCTCCTCAGCAAAGCTTTTCATAATAAAGATGTTCATGATTTTCTTAAGGTGAGCACATAAAAGCTTATTTTCAGTGTTCCATTAGTTTTTAAGGCCAGATATATTGCAGACTTCTCCCAGTTCCATAAAATTGGGATTTTAGAGTCCTCCTGAGAATCGTGTACAGTAGCACAGGTAGGATAGGGTCAGACCCCCCTTGCCTAGAGACTTTTCTTCTGATGTTGGTCTTGTCGCATTGGAACAAAATGCCAAAGGGTATTAATGCTAGATTGCATGTTTGGTACAAAATATCTTTTACTTAGATACTGTGTGTTTGGTTCAATATAGGAAATCTCTGCAGGAAAGTATCTGGCCTGCATTACAGAAGAGAGCAGGCTGCACAGATCTGATTGCTTTTCTATGAGTGAGGTTACTGAGGCTCAAAAGGCTATCAAATTTCACATAAGCAGAGGGAAAACTCATTATGATCACTGGCAGGATACCTTAGAGAAGGTTTGCAATAGATAATTTAATATGGTGTACAATGGCCAGTAGAGTGTTTTCTTGGAGCTCTATTGTTATTGTTCGGAATGTATATACAAAATCAGAGTTCTTAGCTGTAAATGCTGAGAGCTGCCAAACTGTAAATGCTGAGAACTACAGACCCAAGTTATTAAATAGAAATAAAATAAATAGAAATACAAAAAAAATATTGATCCTCAATTTTCATGAAAAGAAATAATTTCAGGTTAAAGTGGCTACATCCAGCAGTATTAAAGTTTTGATGAAATCTAATAACTTAGATAAATTACTGTATGAGAAGACACAGATTCCAGTGCAGCAAACTGTCAAAATTTATTGATCTCAACACTGCAATTTTGTACTGCAGGGACAAGTTCTTTAATTATATTGTATAAATTGGATAATGCAGTTACTGTTCTCGTATGCAACACCTGTCTGGCAACACCTCACTTCAAAACAAATGATTTCAGGCACTTTAAAAGAGTAGAACATATTTTACCTCTTTGGCTTTTCATAGCTTGAGACAAATAATTCTATCATACATTTTTGAAGCCGTTAAGCACTTGTGAATGTATTTTCCTTATACACATCATTTAAAACTCTTGGACACATCCCAAATTCATTAAACAAGGCTTAGATATTTTGTATTAAGACCTATCCCCTACAAAGTTAGAGCCACACAGCTTTGTGCAAGAGATGCTCTGTTCTGTACATCTTAGAGAGCTAAGAAATATGCTTAGTTAAACTGTAGGCTAATGACCTGCTTGTGACAGGCTGAGCAGGAATGGCCAACTTGCGCTTCATGCTATAGGATGGAACACAACTGAGTCTCAGTATTATGAAATGCCTGTATGCAAATAAGTCAAGAAATTTAAGCCTTTCTGCTGCCACAGTGGAGAGAGCCTTTTGTCCCAGAACAGATGGGATCTTGAATCCAGAGACTCTGAAGAATAAGAAAAATACATATATGTCTGCAGCTACCGCAATTTGACTTAAATAGTCCAGTAATTATTTTGTGCGAACAAGCCCCTCAGCATTGAGGAGCTGTTTTAAACCTATTTCATGGTTTCACAGCCAGTCCAGCCGTGATGGAGTTGGTTGTGAATCTTCACCATGAGCCCAGAGTTGTACCCATCAAATACACTTGTCTTCTCTGCCTTCCCTCCTCCACCTCTTCACAGGGCTTGCAGTACCATGGTAGCAGCCTCAGCAGTAACTGACCTTTCTATTGAATTTTAAGTGGTTGCCAATTAAGAAGGTGGATTTTGCAATGAGCTTTCTTCACATCAGTTTCTTCTGAACACAAGTTGGATGGTAATGATTTAGTTGCTACAGCTTCGATTTTTTAAAATGACCTGGATAGTAAAGGTTAGAGTCCCTGTATGATTCTGTCTCCTTCATCCATGTTTCCACTGGAAAAGGAGATTTTTCATTTTGTTTTTTACTGGCAGAGAATACAGGAATGATCAAGTGAAGCACACAAGCCAAAAAGTGCCAGTTACAGTAACCCAGTCTTCAGTGAACATACCCTACCCCAGGTAGACATACAAGTTACGGTAATTAACTTCTTAAATTCTGTGGTAAACTACAATTTCATTATAGATGTGAATTTTATAGTCCACCTCTACAAGAACAACCTGTAGATAAAGAGCTTATGAGCATTTTTGTGCTCTTTAGAAGCCCTATTGACATATGTAACAAAGAAAGCCATAGTGACCATAGGAATGTGAGAGGACACGTGGCAATTTAAGTGAAAATATAGAACACTTATGTATAAGACAACTCATTAGTCTATAGAATGAGATGTTATTTGTCTATGGCATTCAGTCTTCCGTTACAGCACATAACCACCTGCCAACTATCACAGTCCTGGCTTTAAATAAAAAATTGCATCCCTCTTAAATCTGTGACCAAAGACCAAAACAGGACAGTCATAGATCAGCCTTTTAGGGACCACCATGGGACATGGTGACCAACCCCAGTGCTAAAGCCCTATACAGTGTGATACAGCCGTAACTAAGGTTTCTGGTGATGATGTCTAATGGCTGTTCTGCACCTCATAGTACTGGCTATCATGAAGTGATATTCATACACGGGAAAGCAGGTTGCAAATCAGATCTTTTCACATGTTTTCCAGTATTAGGTACATATTATTTAACCCCAAATTAACGAAGCTGTGGAGTTTCATACTCAAGACTGTACCTGCTCAAATTGAGGCAGTAAGGCAAGTTTCATTTCCCTCTGAGTCACAGTTCCGGATAAACACTCACTGTTGTGACAGTACATGGGAAGGGGAATATCACAAGAAGCTATCAAGACCTTTTCAGCTATTTAAATATACCTATTGTGTTTCTTTTAGGCTTACCATGAACTGTTAGAGAAGCATTGGCAAGCACAGCGGGAACTGGAGGAGGAGGATGACTGCGGGAGCACAGAGGCTGTTGCAGATCTCTACAAGGTACCAACTCCAATGATATGTGTCGTTTACCTCTAACCCCACTATACAATGTCAGGCTTTGGGGAGGATTGGGGAATTGCAGGAGAGATCATGGCAGCTCCAGGAAGCTAGGCTGGCAAACCAGGAGATGGAGGCAGGACAGACTTCCACATTAGCTTGCCTATTTCATTATCTTCCCAACACACAAAGTTTCCTAACCTCATATTATTCAGAAAATCCCTATGTGGTCTGCCAAAACGTGCTGCCTGGGTGGCTGACAAGGCTACAATAATGTTGAGAGCGTGTAATGTCTCGCATTACTACCAGGAGAGAGACTTCATTAACGTAGCATAATTATCTCCTCTGCACCATGGTAGGATCATACTATTCTTAGTTAACCTCACTACATCTCCAAAAATATTTTTCTCATCTCTTTTTCCTCTCAGTGAATTTATTTTGACACTAGTTAGTTCCCTGAAATAAGTTCAGATCTTTGGTGTAAGTAATACTTTTACACTTCTTTATCCTACTGATTTGGAAAATATGTAGATGTTTCATGCTTTTGCGTCATCTTTAATTATTTTCTGTCTGCACTGAAAAAATAAGATAACATGATCTATCTGATGAAGCCCAAAACCGTAGCTAGCAGTGACCTTTAATTAGGCTGGAACTAATCACTTTCAGCTCAACAGGGTCCTTGTCATGATTAATTATGGCCAGATCAGGGTGTTACAGAAACTTGTAGTCCCTATCACATTAAGATAAGATACCCACACAGTCTTAATTAGCACTAGTCCACATGCACTTTTTCAAATTCAGTTGATAAAAAAATAAAGCCACTGTATTTAGAACAAATAGTTTGCCATAGTTTTATGTAATAATGCAAGCAACAGGATATTTGAGAAGAACTACTGTGTTGGAGAAAGCCCTCCAAGCAAACTTTTCCTATGCCAGTGAATCAGAGTAGATTAATTGTACAAGGCTATTTAAGAAAAGTCAACGTTTCTGCTGATACTACTGCTCACAGTCCATTCTCCAAAGTTACTAACTTCCCCACCCCCTTCCTCAATTCACATGAAGTCTCTGAAGACCAAACAATTTTTTTTTACCCTGCACAGTTCCACCTCATTTGTGAAATTATATTGCTTTCCTTTATTGTGTACTCTGTGTACTCTGCTTTAGTAACACTAAGATCAGACTGAGAATCCTATTTCTTTCAGCACTGTTAGCTAAGTTTTCTTTTCCGTTAAAAAAAATTGGTTTGGGTGAATTAAGTGTTTCTAGAATTGCGAAGTTGCCAGGAGAGCTGCACAAACTTGAGCTCTGCCAATTCAACCAGTTCTAAGCCATTATATTCCATATTGCAACTGCTCTCTTGTTCCTAGACCCAAACAAGCACCGCCAGACATGAAAAGCTGCAAGGACTGTGATCCAACTGGCATCTGTTGAATGAGGGCCCACAAATCTTAATCTCCACTTTTTTTTTTCTATAATAAAAATTTTTTATTGTGGCATTTAACACAATGAACAAGTGCACTTTTTCTCCTTAACCCTACATAGAGATATTACAGACTGTTTTAGGAGAGGAGACTGGTCCTGAGTATGCCTTGTAAGCAGCATAAGCTAGAAAGAAGAGAAAAAGCAAATGAGACGCAGTGCAGTGGTGTGACTACAGCTCAGGTAGACCTAAGCAAGCAAACATTAGACTAACCATCTGGGTACCAGCAGCCTTTATGTGGCAATAGTGAGCACTGTGATACACGACAGACGTCCCAGTCAGGTTTGAACCAAGTAGTTTGTAGAACCAGCTAGTTTGGGCCCAACTGCAAACACCGCAAAGCTCCATATATAGCATAAAGCTCCAAAGGTGGTCTGTACTCCCTGAAGCTTAACTGGTAAGTCATTTGCCTTGCGCTCATTTGGAAGATTTGGACTCTGCTGTTTCTGTTCTACCGTAAGCAAGGAAAAGGTTAAATTAAAGATTTGGTTAAACATTCTATTGTTCACTTAATCTCCATATTTCCATAACTGCAGACATGTGTAACTAAGTTACAAGGCAAGAAAGGATGTTCACCAGTAGCGGTTTCTGTTCTGTTGCTTTTTTATCATTTTAGTAGAAATGGAAGCCTAGCAATATTACTGAAAAAACTGAGTGAAACTCTCTGAAGTCACCCTGGCATGCTCCACAGATATTTAGATGAATATTCCTCAGCCTATAGTCCACAAGACATCCAAAGATAGACTGCAAGATATTTAAAAAGGATGCATTCATACATTAGTAAACAGTCAGAGTGGAAAGAACTAGAAGTCATTAAATATTTAAGAATTCAGCCCGGTTTTTATTTTGTTGCAAATGAAAATTAGCCTTGCAAAACTGCACAAAGTAGTTATGTTTTCCCACACACAGAAGTTAAATAGCTGTTGCATTTAAGGGAAATAAAACTGAGTTCTCTTACTAGGAGCTAATTACCTAAATCCAAGAGGAGGCAAAGTGTTGTCTAAATCACAATTTCTCCGTAACCAACTTCTAGCGATAGCATCCTATATGCCCCTCTACCAAGTAGCTCATACTCTCTAGAGGCACGGGATTAAAGAAATATCATGTATTTCTTCTGGACTGAACAATCTCTTATTGTCCGGTATTTAGAGTTGCAGACAAGTTCCTGCTTGTGTACCCATTGCCATCTTGACTTTGGTCGGAAACTCCAGAACTGGAATGAATCACACCGCACTTCTCAGATTAATGGCAGCAGAACCCAAACCATGGTGGCTTTTTTCCCCACATCCAAGCCCTCTCTTTTCTTAAATTGCTTTCCTATTCCTTGAGGCATCATCAATATTGCAATTTATCAGATAAACACCAATAGCCAGCAGCCGTGTTGGTTCAGACAAATGACCGTTTGGGGTAATATCCAATTAGTTCATGTACTGTAACAGCATCAGTGTTAGAAATGCATAACATCCAGTTAGCTAGAGTTAGGTCCCATTCCCAGGCATACCTTCAGCTAAGAGCAGTTTACTAGCAGCTTTCAAAGCAACTATCTTAGAGCGTACAGGTGCCTCCATGCTATATCAACTTTCTAAACCATTTACCCCCATTAAAGTACTATATCAAAACTTGCACTGTAGATGGCAAACCAGAATAAATTCTCAAGGAAGACAGCCAGTACAAAGTTCCTAAGGGTTGCATTCTGGCAAATTCATTTGACCCAGAACAGAAGCCCAGGTGCCCAGCCATCGCTCTAGGCTCATGATCCTTAGCTGCTGTATTTGCAGGTTATTACATCTTTTTTCTCAAGGGAAAAGGACCTGGCAAGGTCTTATATGTGGTAAAGGCTTATATGTGATAAAAAGTTCAGGCCATCTGTTCCTCCAACAGCTGTGCTAGAATAACTTGACTTATTTCAACAGTTACCTTGGTTTGTCCAAGCAAGGAAGCAAGCCTGAGAGACTTAGTTTCATGAATAAGTAGAAATATAACTTCAATGCAAGAGGTGATATTAAAATATAAGGAGAAGGTCACTGTGTGTCCAGACAGGGAACCAATGAATCCTGGGAACAGAGGAAAAGATGTCACATACCTGTAAGTGCCACTCACTTCTGAGAGAAGATCCTTACCTTGTTCTCACAATGGTAGAATTGTAGAGTTGTTTACATTGGAAACAACCTTTAAGATCATCAAGTCCAATCATTAACCTAACACTGCCAAGTTCACCACTGAACCCTGTTCACCATGTCCCTCAGCACCACATCCACAAGTCTTTTAAATACCTCCACGGATGGTGACTCAACCCTGAGCAGCCTGTTCAAATGCTTGATAACCCTTTCTGTGAAGAAATTTTTCCTAATATCCAACCTAAATCTCCCCTGGCACAACTTGAGGCCATTTCCTCTTGTCCTATCACTTGCTACTTGGGAGAGGAGACCGACCCCCACATCGCTACAACCTTCTTTCAGGTAGTTGTAGAGAATGATAAGGTCTCCACTCAGCCTCCTTTTCTCTAGGCTGAACAACCCCAGTTCCCTCAGCTGCTCCTCATAAGACTTGTGCTCTAGACCCTTCAGCAGCTTCATTGGTCTTGTTTGGACACACTCCAGCACCTCAATGTCTTTCTTGTGGTAAGGGGCCCAAAACTGGACACAATATTCGAGGTATGGTCTCACCAGTGCCAAGGACAGGGGGACAATCACTTCCCTAGTCCTGGTCACCACACTGTTCCTGACATAGGCCAGGATGCTGTTGACCTTCTTGGCCACCTGGGCACACCGCTGGCTCATATTCAGCCTGCTGTTGACCAACATCCCTGGGTGCTTTTCTGCCAGGCAGTTTTCCAGCCATTCTTCCCCAAACCTGTAGTGCTGCATGGGGTTGTTGTGACCTAAGTGCAGGACCCAGCACTTGGTCTTGTTGAACCTCATCCCATTGGCCTCAGCCCATCGATCCAGCCTGTCCAGATCCCTCTGTAGAACCTTCCTACCTTCCTTCCTACCATTCTTCCACACCAGCTCATCTTTTGGCACATGGGCTCCTTCACCTTTAAGATTTCCTTTTTGAAGTGTGTCCAGCTTTACCAGACCCTGTTGCCGTTCAGGACACCCACCCTAGAGACTCTGTCAGCTAGACCCCTAAACCAGGCCAAAGTCCACCCTCGGGCAGTCCAAGGTGGCAGTTCTCCTGACCCCCCTCCTAACTTCTCCAAGAATCAAAAACTCTTATAATTTTGTGATCACTATGCCTTTTTGTGATCTTCTAAGCCCTTCTCAAATTTTTATGCCTTTTTTATTTTTTCCCCTTTTAAAGAGCTTGTGGGTTCATCAGGATAAACCCTCTAGCACTACTGTAGCCTGTAGTCCTACAGTACATCAAAGAATTATCCAAATTGGTGAATAAATATGTAAAAATGCAATGATCTGGAAGCTGACTGTGTTTGCATAGAATAATTGAGTAGGTTTGTGTTGTGTACACATGAATAAATCAATTAAAGTGATGTAACCAAGGTCAATGGAATCTGTTGATGCCTGAAGTGAATGAATGAGTTATATTTTGAGGATAGCGTAGGACTTTGCAGCCATACTAGTGGATTAAAAAAGTGCTGAAGGTGAATAGTCTGTGTCTAGACACAGGATCCATAACTAATTTTTGAAGTGCAAGTTGAGGAATTGGAGCAAGTGATTTTGATTATCACAGTACATCGTAACTGGAGGAGGAATTGTGTCAGAGGTGACTGAATGGCTCATCCTATTGTTTTCATAATCACAGTTTGTGGAGTTATCCCGTACATGGGATAACAGTAACAGTTTTGTATTGGCTTGACTAGCATTTCGATTGCAAAGTTTTTACTGTAATTTTCTTTTACATGGCAGCAAAAGCACTCCCCGCTCCCCAATATATCCTGTTCTGTTTCTCATTTCTCATGATCTCTTGGAAAGGTTGATGGCTAGCTCTTTGCAAGTCTGTCTCAAATTTAGCACATAAGACGTTCACCAACACTTAATCTTTTCTTTCTCTTTTTTTTTTTTTTTTTGTGAGCTACCTACTTATTTCGGTAGGGAAAGGAGAAGTGAAAAGAGGTTGGTGGTTAAGAGTTCATTATTAAGAAAACAGACATGCAGATTGCACAAAGGAAATCAATTAACAGCTAGGAATTACATAGTCTGTGATAAGATAATTATTTTTTCTCAGTCTTAACATCAAAACCATAAAAACACACAATTTACTGTCATTTATAATTTCCTTTTGCTGATAGCAGTTCACCAGGATGTTATTTCATTTGACTTGACAGAACATAGAAAAGCACAGGAATTTAGACTAAAAGCTATTAAGTAATGAGTATTATCAACAGGAAAGGCAATAAATATTTTATGAATGGGTAAACGTGATTGTGAGATTGAAGCAAAGGATTTGATAAAATAAAAGAGGATTTTGGGGTTTTTGTTTTCAAAATAAAAAGTACAGATTCTCAAAGACTTACTCTTTCCTTACTTTCCTTATGTAATTTCATTAACATGAGATATGGTTATGGATGCTTTTCATAGAGTGCGCTGCATTTTTGCGTACCAAGATGAATCTTTTACCTCCTAAACAAGTGTCCTAGCCATTGAGCTTCTGGAGATACATGCAGGAGTGTTCTACAGCTTTGTTCAGAAATTTTAATTATTTTAGTGGGATGCTGATGTGTCACAAGTAACAAATAGCTATTACAAGTTAACAAATAGCTGCACACTTGCCACTTGGGGATAATATATACTAGTCAGTGGCTGGCATGTAAAATACAGTACAACCAGCTTTTATAAATACATTTTCCAGCTTCACAGTTTCACAATTCGCTTTATTCTCATCTGCACGTAGGAACCTTTTAATCATTTGGGTTTAAGGGTAAGCATTAATATTGTTCTTTGGTTTTGTAGTGAAATCTGATAAGCTGTGTATTTCCCCTGTTTTTTGAAAAAATTATGTATTTATTGCTGTATTGGAAATTCAGATGCACTTAGCATTTTAATCTGAGCCCATTTTATTTCTGCATATACCCCATGGTATTTCTTTATGCTTGATGAAATTTCTCTGGAGATTTTCTGAAAAGCTTTGAGATTGACTGCCAGGTACTACAAACAGGTTCATTCAACACTGCAATCAGCTTTTCTATTAATGGAATCAATTTGAATAAATTTCATTAAGTAAAAGTTCTAAAAACAAGAGATGGCATATCAGGAAGCTTGTAAGGACTGTTTTGTAGGGGTTCTAGTCTAAAAATAAGATCCTGGAAGCGGCAGAATTTCTTAACAGTTTCCTTTTTTGTTCTGCGGCGAGTAAGCTTTGTCATCCATAGTGCGCCATCCCTGTTCACAGGCTTTATTGCTGTTCCAGATCAAGTATATTCCTTAAAGTACAAATACTTTTGAACTATTTTATTAGCTTGAGTCACTTTGGTAGAATTTAGTCACCTCTGCGATCTTTCCTAAATGTAGACTTAATATTTCCCCTACCAAATTTTAAAAGGCCATTCCACTGCGTTTTTTCAAGTGCTGCATTCAACAGCGTGGACATTGTGTTGTACCTGTGGTGTGTCCTCTGGGCAGAGCGTGCTGTCGTGTTAGGGTCTGGGCTGCAAGGACTGCCTGGGGTCTGATGTCAGTATGATTGTGTCTTGAGATTAAAGAAGCCAGTGGTTCCTTGTACGCTGAAGAGAAGTTAGTATTTTGATAATCATCAAGGACAGTAGTCTGTTTTGTGGACCCGGACAACCGGTAAGACCAGCAAGTGCAGGATTTGTGTCCTGCACAGAGGAGAATTTGTAACAGAACTTAAAGGTAAAGTGTTCAGTCCTGCTGAAAAACACTGTCCCAAGGACTTCCAGCATCTGACCAGGCTTCCTGTTGCTTTGCGTGCTGGTTTGAAACATATGTGAGATGTAAAGAACACACTGCTTGGTCCTGCTACCCCTCCATGTATTCACCTGGCATTTTCATTTTTTAAGGGACTTTATATGTGAAAAACTGTTCCTGGAATTGTAATCCCACTTTCTTGTCCTTTCATACACCAGTTTTAGCAGAGGGCCATGAATTATTTTGCAAACAAACAGTTAAGCACCTTTGACCTAAAGGTAACTTAGCCCATCACATTAATGAGGTGATGTAAGTAATTTTATGAGAACAGGACCTAGTCACATTTTTCCTGGGTGACTGTGTACCCACTCTGGTAGTGCCACAGGTATGTAAACAGTATAATTTGAAGCTACAGGGAATGCAAACAGAACTCTATTCAGTTGTTCTTTAAAAAAAATGGCATGAAGGCCAGTAACAAAATACCTTCTTTATGTTCTGTGCAAAAGATTTCCTAGTAAATAATAACACAGAGCTGTGAGCATGCCAGGGAAATGCTATCAGTTCTGCAGCAAAATGTGTTGCAAAGTGATTTAGCTGCCATAGGTGGAACTCTGTCTGTTTAAGAATAGAGTTCCTTAACACCCTGCCTAAGATCTTTTGAGGTTGCAATAAATGTCACAGACTCCTCTAGACCGCTTCTCAACTCTTTCCAACCCAGGAGAGATTCTTATATCCCTGAACACCCAGTAAAGGCAGGAGAATTAACATGTCTTGAAAGGCTAGTAAAGCTCAAAGAGATGATTTACAGAGACAGAGTGATCGTTCTTTAAATGTGGCATGGGATACAGAGATTAGAAACATAGAATCTTTGAGCTTACGTTAAGTGCCAGGATGTGGAGACTTGAATTTTAAAATAAATAGCATCAGAAGAGAGAATTCAAACAAACCATTTTGCATTAGTGTTGGCAAGCTAAGCCTGGCACACAACTGCACAGATGATTAAGATGGTATAGATCCTTCCTCTTCTTGTAACAGGAAGTGGTAACTCTAAGGAGTAGGGGAGATCCATCCTTCAGCGTGGGATGCACCTGTGTAGCAAGTGCTACCCTAATGAAACTGGCATGTCCAGATTGTGAGCAATAGCTAGAAATGGGAGAATGTTACCAGAAATGAGGTATCTGACCGTTGTGTCCCTGACTACTAATTCTGATACTTACTTAGTAACCAGTTTCAGAAACCTGTAGCCCAATTTAAAAGACTTCCTAGGGCTTTGAGATTAAACAAAGCCAGTGGGACCCGGATTCTGAAAATGCTGCATGCTTTAAACAGGTAAGAGTGGAAAAAAATCAAGACAGCTCATCTTGAAGGTGTAGAGAACACTTTTGATAGTGTTGTGCCTCAATTTTATCCGTAAGAAGAGGTTACTGTGGGGAGCTCTTAAGATAAGCTATTTATTGTTTGTGAAACAGCTCATTAATATGGTGATTAGCATCCTAGAGGGATCCCAGGAGGAAAATAATAATTTAGTATTCTCTGCACAGTTTGAATATTTTACAATAAGTGAGAAATACAAAATAAAGATTTTTAAGAAATCTATCCATTTATTGGGTATTGATAAATCTAAAGACAGAACAGATAAAGGTCCCATGGGAACAGTATGTGAACCCCAAATTTATCATATTTGGGGCACAGAAGGATATTTCACATGCAACCTAAATTCTGGTTATTTTTTATTTCTGACTTGTTGATTTTGCAATTTGCAACCATCTTTTGGTCTTTTGGGGTTTTTTGGTCTTGCTTTCTTTTTTATGATACCACATCTGCCAGTTGGGGTGGGTTCTTATGCAGTAGTACATTATAGCAGTGTGTCTACCAGAAAAAGAGAAGTCCACCAGAAATTTCCTTGTCTATGAGCTACAGGCAAATGTTTTTGACATCTAGATAAATATGTCTGTGTTTCTATTGAGAGGTTCTATATTCTGAACACTTAAAAGATTGAAATTAAACCTATATTTAAAAGAAGGCAACAGCCAGAAGACTTGACTTATTTTTGCAACAGGAATGCTGAAAAGAGTTTTAAAAATATTAGCTGTATTTTAAGGAAAAGAAAGAAAAGTGAGTGTTTTCAAGAGGGCTGACATTGCTGATTTGCAATGAAAGTAAACCCAAGTAGACAGTAAAGCTTTTTGGACTAAGATCATGTACAACTCGCATAGAAATAGCTCTTCATACTGCTGGAGGACTGCAGCGTCCATGTGACCTTTCCAGTGTGTTTCTTGTCTTCCACTGGGGAAAGCTACCTGCCCTCACACCTTCTCCTCAGGGTTTATGTCAAATTGTAGCAAGTTTGCAAACACCACTCATATCATCACTGTCTATTTGATAGTAAAATTATGTGTTTTGAATAGACTTTTTAGCTTGCATGCCATCTGACTAAATCGCCCAAACTCTTCTTGCAAGTGAAGCAGCCTCAGCAATCGAAAACTGCTCATACGGGACTAGTTTTAATAAAACTAGCAGAAGGTGTTTGTTTTCCTAGGCTTGAACCTGTTGTGCATCAGAAGGAATTTGAATAATTCTGTCTTTCCAGAATGCATTGAAGAGTGTCATATTTTGGAGCACCAACTATATAATATGACAAGTGTCGATTTTGTCTATAAGTGTCGCGCTCTCCCTTCTAATTCTTCCTTCCTTCTTCCCTTCATTCATTTCATATCAGCACCTTTGAAAATGTGCGTATGAGGTGTTGTGCTGAACCAGATTGTTTCCACAGCTGCTTTCAAAATAAGTGTTTTGATAGCACATCACCATAGCCAGTAAAGCAAGATATTCTTTGTACTTCAGTTGCATGTGGGCAACAGTTAGGACTCAAGGTCTCATGTGCTTACGCCACTGTTGCGTTTTAAACACCCTTTTATATGCCTTGAACCAAAACACTCAAGTTGTTCCATCTACAAAACCTGGTCTTTTCAACTCAAGCATTAGTGGGATGGGGTTTTGGCTCTCTGGGTCAGTCACTGGCCCAGTGTCTTCACTGGGACACGGTTCCCTCACTGGCATCACAGAGGCATGCAATGTCCAGAGGGCTGGGGGGGTTCACTTTCTCACCTCTCTCTGTCCCTCTTTGTCCCCCTGTTAGGAGCTGTACTCTAAAGCTTCCCGTGCCTTAGTGGAGTTGGTGACGGAGCTGTTTCTTCAGACCCTGCCTGCTGTGACTGGCCTCTCTGTAAGAGAATGTGAGCTTCTGAAAGAGGAGTGGAAAGAGAATTTGGCCCCTCAGCTGGAGAAATGGGAGACCCACCGCCAGAGACAATGGAAGCTTTTCCAGGAACAGCTATTGCAAGAAAAAAAAGTAAGATCCGTATTACATTCTAGGACCCAGGGTCTAAAAACAAGGGTATGAAAAAAAGTTTTCAAGCTATTTATCTTATTTGTACTTTTATATACAAATATACAGGCCTAAGTCCAGACTCAGGCTGGGCAGTTTGACCTGCAGTATGGAGTGAATACGTGCATGTAGATTTGTGGAGAGGAGTCAGAGTGTAATTACTGAACATCTGTCCACAGTGTTTGATGGCTTTGTGACATTTTTTTGGCAAGGCTGCTGTCTGATGTCCTCAACTCTTGAGCATCTACAGAAACAGATCAAAAAAAACCTTCATCTGGTCTTTGGAGAGGGTACATATGGGTACAGCTTGCAGGAAAAGAGTTACAATGATAAGTGTTTCTTAATCGTTTTTATGTATTAATACTATACTAATTGGAAATATATGATACGTACTTTATATAAAGCTTATTCTGAGAAGGTGAAGAAACTTTCCTGCTTTCCTGCTCTGTTCATCCCCAGCGTAGGTCGCATTGACGCCAGAGGAGAAAGGCAACAACAGTAAATGCAGAGGCAGGCAAACTAAACTAAAATATGCTTGGGACAAACCACTGATGCCAGTGAGACTGGTCATGTGCTGTAAGGGCTGGCATTTGTGTTTTCTAGGAGTGCTGTCTGGCATTTAATGTTTGAATTGGGCATACCCATAACTTCAGTGATTAATAACACAATATCTGACCTCAACTTTTTTTCGTTTTACCCCTTTTTATCAATGATTGGATTCAATACCTGACTTAGGAAGCTTAAACCTCTCAGTTGCTGTTTGGTTTCACATTCACTGAGGGTTCACAAATTGTCTGTCCTCGTATGTGAATGACCTGAGCAGCCTGGTCTAGTAGGTGCACTACAAGCATGTCTCATAGTGCATGGGCCCAAAGGACCGTGGTGGCATCTGCTGTCATTAAAAACCACACTCAGAGAAGGAGGAGGTTCTGGTGTGCCATTTATGATTAGTCTCAGAAGTCAGAATGCATGTTAGGGTACCTCTGCTCTGGTCCTTCCACTGTCCCATTGAACCTGAGCCATTGTTTAGGGCCAGAGACGATGTTGCTTAACTGCCAGGAGACTCTGGATGCAGGGGGAGATCTCAAGTCTAAAGTTGTGGTCAAAAATGCTATTTATGCATTCCTCTGTTACTATCATTGGGCACAGTGTTGAGTGGAGAAACCACACCTTGGGATTTTTTGTCAAGGGATTAAAAGGATTAGTTCATTTCGAGCAGCCAGTTGCTGGATAATAGCTCTTTAGGCAGCACTGTGTGATGGATTCATTGTATGTGAATTCAGATGTTCCGGTCGTGCTCAAGCATAGATTATTTAAATCAGAAAGTTGACTTTCCATCACTTTCAGTGTATTGTAGCATTCATAATATAAAGCAGATGGCTTCCTAGCTGAAAAGAAAAAGAAAAAAAAAAAAAAAAGAAAAGAAAAAAAGGTTTGCTGACATCATTAACAGTAATTACTGTGCTATAGAGGAATTCACGTAGTGATGACAGAGCTCCCACATTGGTCTCTGGGTCACCTGCACTGCAGTTGGGCCTTATTCAATATAAAAATTTCCTGAGCAGCAGACAGAGCTTTCCTAAGGATGAGTGATCCTATGGAATAAATTCCTAGAAGAGACAAGCGTTTATCCTAGTGGGAAAATATGTGATCCCTCAAGACGATACTCTTTGCAGGAGCTTAAGTAGTATTTTTAATTTAATGCATGTGGCTTTTTGGAAGTGGTTTGAACTAAACTTGGAAAAAATCTGCTCTATCTCTGAAGAGAAGATGCAGAAAGATAGCTATTCCAGCAAAGCTAGGCTGGCAGATTTCCCTGTATAAATGAGTCTGAAAAACATCGCACAACTCATTATATTACATTCAAATGCGAAGTGCATTTCTTGACCCTTTTCATAATATAAAACATTAGCATGCACATTTAAGCAATGAGCTGGCATTTGCATGCTACAAAACAGAGCCCTTGGTTTCCATCTTAAGCAAAGAAGAGAGATCAGACATTTGTGACAGGTGGTCTTGTCATTTAGGAGATTCCATAGGTGTTACAGTGCTGAATGTGACAGAAGATCCATAACTCAACACTCATATTGACAGGCCTCTTAATTTATCACGCCTTTTCCAGGAGGAGATATGTCTTCCATTTGCCTCTTGATAAATGTACTGGATTAAGAGTTATGCAGTCACCTGCTTTGCAGACTTGGGAAGTCTAACACCAGGCTTTTCACCAGAGTATTTATGTGTGCTTTTCGAGGTGGCTGAAAAAAGACATTTTTCCCATCTACTTAAAAAACTGCATTTTTTTTTAGATTATCTTTCCGAGCATTTATACACATCTGGAATATGATGTCCTTTGCAGGAACAGAATCTCTTTTACAATTGAAAAGAAAAAATCAGTTTCCTGATTTAACTTTTGCCTTATACTCTTGAAGGTGTGAGGGAGGCAAATGAGAATAAATGACTAATGAAAATAAATTTTGAGGATTTTCCTACTTTCCCCCATAGCCCCTACCTCATGAATTCTGTAGGTGAGCTCTCCTGCCTGGGCAGGGGTTGCAGGGAGCAGCCTGCTGCACCGGGCTGAGGGGTTGCTTGGCATTCAGTGTGCATCACACCCCATCTACAGGCTGTTAGGGAGAAATTGCTTTCCTTCGATTTCCTGAGAAATCTGTGCTAAAAACGTCAAACTGAGAGCTGCAGAAAAAGGAGAGAGCTTACTTGGGTCTAATTTGCTGGTTTATCTGACGTCTAACTCAAAATATTTTATGGGTTTCATTACCTACCAAAGGCAGTTTCCTCACCTTTATTGCCAGAGAGTAATTCTCAATGTTTGCAGTGCTCCAGAAAGTCTTGTAATGGACTTGTTGCCAGGAAGCAAAACAGTGAGAAGCTTACAGAGAAAAAATGGGGTGAGGAGATTTCTGTCCGTTCCCACATCATTGCTTGACACTCAGAAAACTAAACCAGCATGTGCTTATCAGTTTTGACATGATGTGTATTTTATCGCTTTCTCTTAATCTTATACTCGTTTTTTTAGAGTGATTCGAATGGCTCTTCTTTTCAAGGAGCCAGACATTCCTTGGAGCTTTACTACCCCATTTATGATGCTTTTGTCACTGATTTTACTGGTTAAATGCAGGAATCGGAGAGCCCAAGCTCTCTTCCAGCTGCTGAGTCTGTGCAGCAGCGTCTTTTTCCCCACTCTGTACTGACCTGTCTCTGAGCAAAGTAAGGCCATTCCCAAGAGCAGGAACGTGTTGATATTTGGTCCAAATCCCAGTCTTCCTTGCTTATCATCCCATCTTAAATGCGTAATGATCCCCCTCCTTTCCAGTTTGTTCTCTTACTACTTAAATATGGCTGGTGTGCTTGTACTGCTCGGTTTCATAGCTGTGTGCGAGGGGATTTTCTGCTGCATTCTGAGTTTTCCATTGGTCTTGGGGGAGTGAAGAAACATTTTATAAATTTTACTTACAGCTCACCTTAAATGCACTCACGATGGAAAAGGTGACTCATTCTTTTCCTTTCAAAGAAACTCAGTGTTCACCACTACAGAACTCAGCTATTTCTTCATAAACAGAAGTAAACAGCAAGTATAGTTTCTGTCTTGTTATCATTCTGAGTGCCTTTTTGGACAGAATATACTGATAGCAGCAGAGGTGCTAAATTTTGGGTGGTTGTCTGCAATATTATATCATCCACTATTCCAATTGTAATTCCGAAAATAGCTCCTGTCTTCTGTATCTTGGTGATCTACATCAGATTTAATCCACATGCTGGTTGACAGTAAGTGTGCAGACAGGCCCTTCAAGAGCAACTTCTCCGTGAATAACCAGGTCCCCAAAAATGATGGCAAGCCGCATCTGAGCCACAGGCAGGCTTTCGCTGAAAATGAAAATACTTCTAGCAAGCAAAAGGTCATTTTCAGCCCTTCTTTTAACTGCTGAAAGAGACATTAAAATATGTGATGGATCTACTAGGCATATGCAGAGAGGTGTGAAACACTAGGAAGCCACATCCACAGAGCTGCTAAAGGGAAATACTGATACAGTTATTACTTCAAGCAAGTATTTGCCATCTGTCACGATGACACCTGGAGACCTGATAGACCTTAGTTTGACACCGGCAGCATGCAGTCTGAGAAGGCACTGTGCTCGGCTGTGCTCTGTGATTTTAAGAATTGCCTGGACTGGAATCAGTTGGGGTTTGGCTACACAGGTACGTCCCGCGGCTCTTCCTGAGAGCAGCCTGGTGGGCTCCCCGGCGCCATACAGACTGTTGGGCTGTGCTTCTCGTGCTCAGCTGCACGCTTTCCATCTCTCACCTGTTGTTGACTGCCTGCCCATCCTTCCCTGGCATCCTGCTCGGGAGTATGTGTTTTGGTCAGGTTTTCTGCACGGGGATGGCTGGGTTTATATGCATTGCTGTGTATACTACAGAGAAGGTGCTATCCAAGAGAGAAGTACATTTTTATTTTAAAGCCAAAGGTGATGTGGTGTCTGGTGTTCTGCATTTCCCAGGGGAGTTCATTCTGTGCTCACAGATAAAGCCTCTCTCCTGCACAGATCATTGCGTCCCAAGGAAAAGACTATCAAATCCAATAGGAAAGCCCAGTACCCCTCCTCATTCCTAAAGCTAACAGTTGTGCAATTACACATCTAATTCTTTGCTAGACAATATTGATCTAGTGAAACCTTGCTGTCTGCAATAATACAAAATTTAGCCCCTCATGTCCTGAATGAGGCTAGAACATGAAGTGAAGCTGTCAGAAAGCCTGAGTATTATATTTAATTTAGGGCTCTGCATATATCTGGAGGCAGCCTGCATTTATCCAACTGCCAGCGTAGCATAAAATGTACTCTTCATCTCACAGTAATAGAGTTTGGGCCTTACAACCATTTCATCTTATGGCTTATTATTCATGAATTTCTGGCAATAAACAAAAATCTTAAGTCTATATCTCCAAAAGTTTACAGTCTAATGGCAAATCCATCAAAACATTTAAAGATTAAATTCTTTGATATAGATATCACCCTGAAGGAGCTGTAAAGTTGCAGTCCGTAAACCTAATCATACAATCTCAATATCTAACTATTAACACTGTGCATTATAAACAGAAGTGTGATGGAAGACAATATCTTTATTTTGTTCAGTGAAAATAAAAGCTGCATTCTTTCCTAGTGAAAAAAAAAACAAACAAAAAGCCCACTGCAACCTACTGATAAGCATTGATGCGATATTTTGTGCCATTTTGTTCTTTTTCTCTGGTTCCTCTGTTGCTGAAACTGGAAAATCTGTAGGAGAGACAGCTCAGGGCTGATCCAAACCAGTGCAAAGCTTCCCTTTCTTTTCAGTGAGCTTTGATCATTGAGAAAAAAAAGTATTTCTAAGTAGAATAATTTTAATTCAGCATGAGTTTGTTTCTTGAAAGAGGGGGATGATTTTTTTTTAGCAAAATAACATTAAATAAACCCCTGTTTTGTAATGTGGTGACTAGAATGACTGAAATCAGAGTATCTTATGATTGTAATTCTTTTCCCCTGCTTTTAGCTATGGATAAAGGAATATGCTCTGTCTGCTGTGATGCAAAAGCACCTGTCTGAAAAACAAGAGAAGATAATTCAAGGTGTCGTGAGCAGACTAGGAGGCCTCAGTGATGAGTAAGTTTGCTTTTATCAGTAAGCAGCGAGGTAAAACCGCACTGCTGCATGCACAGATAAAAGCTTGTGTACATTACGTTGTGAAAGCAGTGTTGAGGGATTATGAGCACCTTCAGACTGAGAGGCAGTTACTCTAGTTTTTTGTCTGAGTATCAAAAACAAATTAAAAAACCTTGGAGATACCATGACTCCTGGTAAGTATGAAAAATAGTGTCTTCTGTGGATTGTGAAGCATTGTTCTTTCTGTGTAACTCCACCTATGTTTGTAAGTGATTTCTAATCTTGAACCAGCCTCTGTTTCCACTCGGTATGTCACACTGCAGTTGGATATTCTTCAAGATAAAATGTTCGGTCCACCACCATCCAGCTCTACCGTTGCTTTCTGCTCTTAGAATGCCACTGACTGTTGCTTTGCATGGTAATGACTCCTCTCTTGCATTATCTGTCTCTATTCACCAAGAAAACTTCTAGTTTTATCTCATCTTTGTACAGCTAAATATCTCTTTGATAGAGATACGTCTCAAAAACACAGTTCTGTGTTATCTGCCTTGTTTTGATTAAGATCTCAAATTACTTCATTCAGTACAGTCTTCACATTACCAAAGATCAAAGCATTTGAACACTTTTCTATTTGGAATAGTGGTAATATTGCCATTGCACTCCTTTATTTTGGCTCTACTTTTCAGTTCAACCTTACATTTTCACCTTCTCTGACTTCAGTTTTTCCCAGCATTAGGTATCTAGAGAGCTCATGGTGCTTTACCACAAACACGCAAGTTTGATACAGAGACAGACAATGTCATCCCAAACGTGCACACAGGTTTCACTCGCCTGGTCCAGAATCAACTTCAAAATTTGCTCTCCTGATTAAAATTTACCGAAAACTTGCTTCAGCCTTGCCTGTCCTGCCAGCTAACACTAGCCTCTTCAGTGTCTCTTCAGAGTGCGCCTCCTTGGTAATCCAAGATATGCTCTCCTTGAAATAACTTTCCTGTAGTTCTAATTACATTCATTTTTCATCTTATTTCAAATCTGCTATTAAAAAAAGCTTTTATTTTGTAATTATAGATGATTGTTTATCTCCCTTTCTTCCTATTTTTATTTCAATTTAACTTTGGTGTGACAGAACTAGAAGTCTATCACAGCAATACCATTCTTTACACCTGAGCATCTCTCCCGGGCATGTTTTGTACGAGATGACATTGCATGGAGTGAATAGTAACTCTCGTCATCTTTGAGCAATGACTTTGCTGAATGCAGGTGTGCCAAATCAGCAGACAACTTACCTGATTAATTTTTTTAATGGTCCTTTTTACAGGTCTGTTAACTTTATAGTGCAAAAACACCGACTTCTGCTGTGTTCAGTACTCAGAAGGTTAACCCTCCGAAGAGTTGGAATGGCAGCCCTGGCCCGCATGAGAATGTCCCGAAAGAAGAGCTTGCTTCAGGAACTGAGAGTGCAACATACCCTGCAGAAGGGATCATCCCCCTGCCAAGATGAGGACCAGTGGCAGCTACAGAAAGCAGTGGTAGGTATAGTGCCCGGGTGGTTTTTCTCCAGAGGTCTCATATGCTATGATGTCTGGCATTAGAAGCAGCCGTGGAAGATCTCAAAAATTAAAAATGTTCAAATTCCAAATGTAAAGGAAAATACTCTCTGTCAAAGATACACCCCTTGCTGACACAGGGGGTCACTGAGTGTGACTGTTTTACTTTGTGCAGACTTTTTAAATTCTCTAATACTTTATCTACTGGCTAGCTATATGTGATATATGTTATCATAGTAAGCTTATTTAGCTATTTGTATCATACGAAAATACTAATGAAAGAACGAATGCCACCACATATAAAGGACTTGTACACAAGTTACTGCTTCAGGGTAAGATAAATTCCTACTAATTCTGCTAGGGATCATAATACACACTTGAAAAGTTCTTACTTGAGCCTCAGAAGAAATTCTTCCCTCCACCAGACCTAGCAAATTCTTCTATACTGTCATCATTTTTCATTCTTTTTAATTTCTCCTCTGTCCATGAGATGCTCAGCATCCACTCCCCTGACGTCCTTCCAAATAATCTGGCTCCTGTAGGTAAAGGCGATGGAAGAAAGTTTAAGGGATTTTTAGACTTGATATTCCCTCAGGTCGCTTTCAGATCTGTTTGTGACTGTTTTTTAGGGTTAATCCATTAAGCATTGTTGGTTATTTGCTTATCTGCATTGGATATTTACCTAGAACAACAATGAATTTCAGATTTCAACCTCAGAGGACCCTCCTAGCATGATAGCCCCTTCCCAGACCACTGCTGCTGCACGTACGGGTTGAAGCCGTCCAACACTTTGCAGCTCTGTGCTCCATGCTGTGTCTTTGTAATTAGTTGTGCATCCCTCTAATTCTGATTTGCATAATACAAACCCTAATTCTCCACTTGGAAGAGGAATAAGGAAATTCTGTCTGCTGCCATTTTCATATTTGATGCGTCTATTGAAGTAGTTCCTGTTAAGTGTGAAAATCTCAAAATCTCATTAACTTTCAGGAGAAATAAAATATAAAATAATAAAATACAAATGCATATGATTGCATTCCTCTTGTTATGTGCTTTCCACTACTCCCTCTCGCTTAGCTCCCACAGGGATGTTAATTGATGCAGTCACTCTGTTTCCTAACAGAAAAGGTAGTACTGTTCCTTTGGCCTCTCTCCATTACAGCCTCATTCCAAGGCCAGCTGAAACCCAAGGAAGTGCCTAAAACTACACATGTAAGATTCCTGCTGCCAAAGAAGTAGGGCCTAGGTGTGGAGTTGTGAAAAGTCAGAGAGAAAAAAATATTATGAACAACCTCCAAAACTAGAACTAATGTATAAGAAGTTAAGGAAAAAGTTAATTTGCAGACATTCAACCAGAGTTTTAGACATACCGTGTTGTTTGAACTAAACTCAATTTGAGCTTGTGCCAATTTTAAACTGGTATGCAGTGTCATGTCTACCTGTTGTTTTCATATAAAATGTACAATACTAAAGAATCCTAGCTTGGACAGGATAGAATGACATTGGGTCTCTTAAAAAAAAGAGAAATGATCTAATGACATTCCAACTATCTAAAAAAACCCATCAAAAACATATGCCTGAACTATAAATAAAGACATGTCAGAACAACCCAGCATTAATAGGAACATCATTATTTTCCACAGATGAATGGGGGCAGAGCAGGTTCTTTTCCTACTTGCATTCTTATTTCTAAGAGGGAATCAAATAGGTACTGTCAAATCCCCCAGAGTAATTTAATCTTATTTAGCGTTAAATAAGAATATTAAAATAAGAGGAACATCAGCAACTCAATAGAAGGCAATATGTGAAAGACTAATACATATAAGGAAGACAGAACAGGTCTGTCTGGTGAGTGAATACATCTTTGTAGGCATCCTGAGTTGTCTGCCACTTCTTCCAAAGGTCATAAACTCTCTTTTTTCCCCTGAGCTCCAGCCAAAGCTCTCTGTTAAGCCAGGCCAGTCTTCTTCCCTGCTGGCTTGTCTTTCAGCACATGGGGATGGCCGGCTGCTGCACCTTTAAGATTTCTTTCTTGAAGAATGTCTAGCTTTCTCAGATCCCTTTGCCCTTCAGGACCCCCACCCAAGGGACCCTGTCAACTAGACTTTTTGTACATAGCATGATGGAGGCAATAGTTTTGTTGCAAAGACAGATGTGTTAATTAACTGCACATAAACTTCGTCTGGAAATCAGATTATTCTAAGTATTAAAACTGTTATTCTGAATGGATGTAGGACTGACTTTTAAAGTGAAGCTGACTAAGTTGGTCAGTGCATTTAAATGGCAGTGCTGTCTTTTTGTCTGATTACCAGGAGTCCCACATTCTGGAAGAGGAGGAGAAGCTTGAGGAAGAAACACAGCAAACCCATTTAGAGTTTCACCAGCAGCTAGTCACAGAAATCCAAGAGGCTCTTCAGTATCTTCAGCAGCACATGGAGCAGGTGATTGGGCAGACACTGCTGCAGCATGCACGACGGGAAGCTGGAAAAAAGAGTTCAGATGATGGCCAGGACTTCAAGGTATGGAGGTGTTCAACAGCAGTTTTCCAAGCAAATTGAGTAGCACCTTGCTAAAATGGAAGGCAGTTTCATTTCTATATTACCCTATGCCTAGAAGTACCAGCAGGAGTCCATTACAACCTGTGTTAAAACTGAAGATACCTTGCAAAGTACTTAAAAGGTAACCCTTACACAGAAATACAGTCTTTTCGAGTGATTTGCCATAGCAGCAAAACAGGTTTTATTAAGCCAAGAACATAAAATAAGCCTGGAACATAAAAAAAATTGACAGAGCTCTTCATGACAGAGAATAACAAAAATGAGGAAGAAATGGAGATGGTTATCTTCTGATGAAAGTTTTATGGTTAGTCAATAGTATTCATGTATTAACAGCTTAATATTAATTCATAGATAAGTAATTAAATAAAAATACAACTTGCTTCATAGGCTAATAAAATTGTTCCAAAGTAAATATTTTGATTTTCTGTATAATGGAAAGTTGTAGTAGAGATGCACATATATTGATTTACTTTGCTGGCAGCCCGGTTGACATGTAAAATGGTTGAGCAGATAGAGGAATGGCCCCTTCTTGGGTGGAGGTGAAGCATATTAGAAAGATTTTAGTGTAATTTTTTATGTTGAAATGTTCCATGGATGAATAGAAATACCTGTTTTCCAGTGTCCTAGCCTGCCACATTTTTAAAGCACAAAATTCACAATGTGTGAACATACAAAATTAGATTGGGTCTTCGGTTTTAGGCAGATCAAAACACTTCAGTTTTTGACTTGTAAAGTGAATTGTGACTTGTACCGTGTAATGCAGGAGAGACTGGTGGAAGCTGCTGTAGAAAGTGTGTATGGGACAAGCAATAATATCAATAGGCTGGTGCAAAACTACTATCAGCAATTAGGAAAAATCACAGAAGGCTATGAAGGGAAAAAGCTTCAACAACTGAAATCCTTACAAGGTACGTATGATATTTATAACTATAGGATAATTCTTGCTTTTTAACAGATAAATTAATTTTCTTATTACTGTAAAGATTGCTTTTAAAGATAAGATATCTGTTATTTAAAGTAAGCAAGAAAGCAAAATGAATGTGTACATCCATTTCCATCTTTGAAGGAGAAGTGGTAGAACTGTTATTAATAAATGCTTGAATGGCAGTTGTAGAGGCAGGACCCTATTAGGCAAAGTTTGGTACAGACACACACAGCATGATGGTCCAGTATTGGAGGTTATAGTTAAACCATGAACTCTGGTTTCCCAAGCTAAGATCAGAGATACCACCACAGTCACAACCACCAGCAGCTGATTTTCTGGTGCTGCAAACCTCAATACAAGGCAGAAGAATTTAGAAATAGTTGTACAAGTATTCGGTTGTACAGCCAACATTTACCATAAACACTGTCCATCTTCGCGTAATAATTTATGCAAATAAAATGAATCAATGAATCAAATATTCATGGAGGAGACAGAGGGTTTATGACAGATGCTTACAAGCTGAATCTTTTCCCTAGAAGAGAGGAGATCTGCATTTTTGGTCACTGCTCTCAGCTTTGGGGAGTAGATTCTTATATTCGTTCCTTTTATTGGCTCAGTGAAATGTTATTGGCTCAGTGAAATGTTATTGTCTCTGAAGTTGAAGAAATGGATTTGAGGAGACACCAAAAAGCCAAGCATGTCCATCCTGGAACGCTGTGTGAGCTGCTGCATTGTTTCTTAGCTGTCAACCGTGACCCTCTCACAGGTTGTGAAACTGCTGAAGAGGTTTATGAACTGCTGGATCTCACATAAATACAGGCAGTTTCTCTTGGAATTATTTTTAATTGCTCAGTTCCTTCAGGACAGGAGAACAAAACCCTACCATGATTATTGATTTCTTTCCTAAATATTCTCCCTTCCCCTGGGTGAAGGTTGTTAAATTAAGTTAGCAAGTTCGCAAAATGGCAATATCATCAGAGGCTAAGTATTTGAGACACATGGAATGGATGTTTTTTTCTAAAAATAGAGTAAAAAATTTTATATATAAATGATTCTTTAACCACGGAAGAGAGTTTTTGAAGAGGAACAGGCGTATCCACTCAAGGCTGAGATCCAGACATGAGTGGGTAGGAAGTATTTGTGAGCCCCAGTAGGAGCTAGATATGCTCACTGGTTATAAGACAGAAGCAATCTGTTCTGCACTGCCCTGTTGTGAACCTTGAAGACTTTATTATCAGAAGCTGAAGTGCTAGGGTTAGACAAAAATTGCGTAGGAATTTTTGACAATCTGTATTTTAGACAGTGGCAGCTATCAAGGCAGTTGGTTACTTAATTTCTCGAAAAGTTCCTCTAAAGACTTCTTTGTCCCTGATTCAGCCAACTGCAGAGTCTAAAATCCCTTTGATTTGAGTTCCTTTAAGCAGGAATTAATGCTGAAGCCAGTTCCAGAATGCTCCTCTGATCTGAGCTGAGATGGATGTCATTACATACTTGAACGTTCTGCTTCATCAGTGTTTTGTTATTGGTCTCAACTGGTCTCCCAATTAGATTGTAAGACCTAGACTACCAGTCACTCAAACCGCTGTCAGATTTCTGGTAATTGCTCATTTAGATTATTTTTTCTCCTAGAGGTTGGGTGGATATATTATTTTTTCAGTGGTGGTGTTCCTTGAACTAAAAGGAAGAAAATTACATGTGCAAGCAGAGCACATTTTCTTCTCAACTAAAGACAGAGAAAATCTTTCTCTTGCCTACAGGCATGAGTGAGGATGAGAGCATTTATGTTTTAGATTTGGGTGGCCAGAGAGAAACCCAGCTGAAATTCACAGATCAAACAAACTGCTACAGTGAAAAAGTATTTCAAAGCTACACGTGCATGCTGAAGACCAGCTGAGATTTCTGGTATCAACAGATAACTACTTCAGCTTTGTCAGTGCTTTTTATATTGAGAGTGAGCACTACTATCTAATAAGAGGCTTTGATGCTTTAGTACACATAAGTCCTTCTTTAAGTCCAAATTTGTGATGCTGAACCCTACTCCTTTCTCAACACAGCTGCTGTGTTGGCCCCAAAAGCACTTAAATTCCTCTCTGTGACTCTTAACAGCCTGGACCTCTGCTGTGGGGCACTGCCAGGCCACCCTAAGCCCTGTGAGCCAGCCAACTGCTTTCCATCCAAGCTCAGCCAGGAGACAGAACGTGCATGGTTTTTCCTTTTCTGAAGGGACTGATCAGTTAGGTGTTCTCCAAGCATGATCACCACACTGAGGGTGTCATCTTCCTCACCAAATAGTTTCATAACTTTTCTCTCTAAAACACAAGACGGAGGAAGGAGTGTTGGCAGTAGAGCCACCTGCTGGTTGATAGCCCTGAGGGTAGAAATTTCTTATGTACTTCATTCAGTGATAGGTAAGTGGGAGTAAGGACCATAACGCTGGGCTTTTCTCTCCCAGTGACTGGCTTAATGCCAGGCTAGAGGATTTTGCTTCTTTGGGCATCTCTTGGCCTAGTAAATCTGAATTTATGGTCTGTCTGGCACAACCACAGGGAAAAACAGTGGAGAGTACCTCCTTTTGCCCAGCCAGCTCAGCCCAGCCCAGCCTAGAGTACATTCAGTAACTACTCCCTGATGATGCCGTTGATAGAATAAGTGCCTGTCAGCCTCTCGGAGCATTCAGAAAAGGTCAGATGCTCCCCAGATGAATGTTATATACCCTAATCAGTTGTGTACCTATTTATCTCCCTCCTTCTGTGTTTTATTTAAAAGCAGTGGTTCAAGGAAACCTGTCTGTCCTACCTGTCAGACCTGCCCCAAGCCTTGCTGCCAGGCAGGACTTCAGGGGCAAGAGTCAGGAGCCTGCTCAGCAGATAAACACCAAGTTACTCGCAGAGTATAAGCATATGCAAAAGTACCCAGAATACTTCACCATCAAATGAGGGGAGATCTAGTGAAGTTAAACATTACCAGGACTAAGTGGCCTCCAAGTGGAGGTTTTCTTTATATTGCATTTTTCGCTTAGGTACTACAGTTCTTGCTCAGGGTATCAAGGCCTTTTCATAAAATTTCTACTTTGAATTCCATGTTAGTCAGTTAGCCTAGCAGGAAAAGTAGGTAAGAATAGGAATTCAGTGACATTACCATCTCAGCTAAATGATGCACAAACTATTGTCTGTGCAGCAGATCACAGTGGCAGAGCAAGAGTGTGTAAGAACTTCTTGATACCCCTAAGGAGCTTTGGAACTTTGGAAAGGCTACCTACAACAGGGATTGATTTGTACTGATGCAAAACATAAATGGTAAGGTCGCCACAAGTTTGTAATTTTGAGCAAAAGATTTTACAGAAACATTATTCCAGCAGAAAGAGGTGAAAGGAACAAACTTAAGAAGAAACAAGAGATTGAATTGGCACTGAAAGAAAACCAGACCAAAGGCCTCCTGAACGTATCGTCCACAGTCCATCAAAGGTAAAAGCAGGCAGCAGCGCTGCTGACTCCATTTAAATGTTGTGAGTGTTTGCAGATCTACATAATGTCTAGCTGAATAAACTTCTTGGGTTTGCATTTTATATTTGTCTTTGATGGAAGAGAAATATCTGTTGCCAAATTATGTCTTCTCTTTGATCTCAGAGAATAACTTTCTTATTAAATAAACTTTTTGATGCTCATTAATTACAGACGGAAGAACTATACATACACAGTTTGAAAAGACAGAATGAAAAGACAATGCCAAAGCATATGCCAAATTTTAAAAGAAATTAAACATAAATGTAGAATGGGAACCAATGCTGTCTAATTCATTACATTCCATCTTTTCTGCTTTGAACATCAAAAGTGTTAGTTTGCTGTTGAGTAAACATATCCCATAATGAGGAGAAAATGTTTGAAGCATAAATTGTACTCAAAATGGCAAGACGATTTCAGTGAAAGCCTTGGACAGTCAAGATTACTTGCACTAAATTTAGAGTGGAATCCCTCAAATGTTAATTAAATAAAAATTATATTTAATCTATTACTGACTCTGTGAAACTCTATGAGTCCAGAAAGCATCGCAATTCCAAAGGAGTAAGTTGTCATAAAAAGCTATACAACTTGGTATGCACATGATACATTTTTGTAATCATTTTATTTCTTTATTCTTGGTTTATTATCCAGAACAGCACAGCATCTGCAATTTTGACATTGTAAAGAGGCTAATTATTTTTTTAGATATTCTGTTACTTCTAAATTGAAAGAAATCATTGCACACTTCCTGTTTTTCATCCTTGTTTGAATTAGTATAGAAATGGATTCATGTAATAAAGTTTCATAAAAGGTCCGTTAGTTATTCATTATCAATATAAATTCACTTCTAAGTGTTGTCTCAGTTTTTTCTCCCATAATCTAGTCTAGTGTCTTCCAACAACATAAAATCAAATTGGCCTTCATGCAAACAGAAATACTGTATTGAAGAATTTAGCTATTCAATATCTAAGCTGGTCTCATAACCATTAGTAATCAAACACATTTTCCTATTGTCATTATGATTTCTTTTACGGTCAAACCCCAGTCCTGTGTAAATTAGTGGCAAAATTGCCATTAATTTGTCTAACTCCTATTAAACTCAACATAGATTGGTTTATTTCCTTTTGCCCGTTGTGCAAGGTTATGAGAGAGAGTTCAAAAAGCAATTTTTGAAAGCCAACCTTCTGTAAGCATTGGCCATTACAATAGCAACTTCATTTTATGTAGATGTCAGAAACAATTTGTGTTATCTCCTTCCCTGAGGAATGTGATGGGTGATTGACAGCATTGCTTCAAGGTAGATCAGGCAAGAGAACAGAAGAAATAAAGATTCAGCAAAGTTGCAGCCATTCAGGTTCTGCTATTATTAATCTGCTAAATATTAATCTTTAACCAGCAAAATAAAACAAGTGAAGAATATAGTTGTCAATGCACCCAATTGCCAAGTTTTGAATCGCCATGCTTCTGGCTGACTATCAATCTGGTGCTGAAGAGCCCTCAATCAAATGCCTAATTCTTAATCCCTTATCCTCACACCTGATCTTCTAACAGCTTGTCTCTTTGGCAAGCAGACAGCAAAGCTGACTTTAGAAACACACAATGGTTTTGAAAGCAGAGTTCAACATTAGAACTGAACTCCAGCTTCCAAAGTCCAACCCAAACTCCTGCTGCAATTCCCACATCCAAAAGGGTCTTGTATCCCATGTGGAGCCAAGGCAGATTATTAGAATAGGTAAATCTGTCTAAAAATCTACAGCAATTTTTTTTTGTCCAAGCAGAAGCTGGATGGAACAATATTGTTAATGAGCCTTTCTCTCTACAAAATCTTCTAAATACACTTTGCCAGGATTGTATTTGTCCCTTGAACTGAACAATATCAGTAATTTTAAATTTCTCTTCATTAGGATGGTGCTGCAGCAAAAGAAGGTTTTGGCTCAGTTTGAACTGCAGCAACAAATTCGTCTGGAGTCTCTGAAACAGAAGCTGCTGGGATTTCGTCACCTAGAAACTGAGTTGGAGAATCAGCTGCAGGTAAATCAGGGTTAAATGACTCAAGGTTCTGAAGCAGTCCATGGCAAAAATATTGGATAGCTTGTAAGGGTCTCTTTGCTGTCCTAGTTGAAATCAGTGCTAAGATTCACCACTGTCTTGTAGGAAATGCTTCCCTGATGCTAGCCATATTGTTTCCTGTGTTTCTGCAATGACAAATGCCTTTTTTGTCATGCCACATGTAGAATAACATAACCCAGAACGAAGCTGTGTTGTGTTAACTGACTCCTGGTTTATCCTTGTGTGCAGGAAGCGGAGCAGGACTTTGTGAGTGAGTTGGCTGTGCTGGCCCGAGTTCCAATGGCTATGAAGAAGAAGCATTCTAAAAGGAGCAAGCCAGCAGGTTGGTACCATCCTGAACTGTTTTAAAAAAACCCACATCATTCCACATACCAGTGCGTATTTTGCAATATAACACAATGGAGTTGCAGGTGAGATTTTTCGTCAGTGCCATTTCCCTAATAGGGATGTAGAAAAGAAAGGCAACCTTCCAAGGTCACCCAGCTCGCCAGTAGCACAGCCACAAATGTGTCACCATTCCTCACTCCGGAGCAGCCCTTTAGCCAATAGATCGCGTTATGTCAACTGAGGTAAGGCTTTCCCTTGCTCAAACCAAAATTATTTTTCATGTCTTTATTGTGTTCTTTAGGAACAACTTTGTCCACCTCAATCACTAAGTTTTTGGGAGGGCAGCAGAGCTGAATCACCTAGCTTTCATTCTCCTTGGCAGAATGGAAGAATCGCCTTCCCACCCACATGCTCAAAAGTAAAATCTTATGGAATCAGGAAACTTCAAATATTTATATGAGCTTACTGCAGTTTTAACAAATTAGACTAGTTTGTTATTCAAGAGATACTTAGGGACAAATTGTCAGAATAGCAGTTGTGTTCCCTGATCCACATTTGGGATCAGGAATTGGAGCGTGCAAATTCTCACACTTTGAGCCATGAAACCCTTCTGTCATTATCTGAATGAAACAATTAATGTTACATTTGAGAGATGCTGAAAGGGGAAGTGGGTGCCCAGAAGGGAAAAGCAGCTCGCTCACCTGGACAATTTTGAAGTCTTTCTCCCCAGTCAGTTGTTTCTCAAGCGTGCAGAGCTTTTTGCCCTGGTAGGCACTGTGACCCCAGGGACACATGTGGAAGCTTAGCTCAAGGCCCTAAAAACAGCGACTTTTTAACGTCAGATTGTTTTGATTGAAATCATATAAAATTGTGAAATGGCTTTTCTTGTTTGCTGGTAGTAACAAGCCTTCAATTACTTGCTAAGAAAATACATGATAGGGCTTTCAACTGTTGCACCTCATGGAAACTTAATTCACTGTGCAGCAAGTGTGAAATTTCAAGGTCTGCTCTGTGAGAACTAACCAATGGTAAAAATCCAATATGCTAGATAACATAAAGTGGAGTGATTTCCTTGGAATAGTAACATGTATGTATGAAGTGTTAGAGTGTAACTAATCAAAACCAACAAGCTCTACTATATATGATTTTTTTATATTTTTTTTTTTTTTGCAATCCGCATGCATTTGGCAATTCAGGGGAAAAAACAAAGTCAAAAAGACAGACCTTTCAGTCACCAGAATCAGCAGACAAAGATGATTCTCATGAAAATATTCAACAGACCCCTGGACTGAGTTCTGGCTTATGCAGGTACAGTAGAGGCTAAAAAAATGGTATGTGAAAAACTATTTATAAAATGCAGTACAAAATCTACTTCATAAGCGGGTATGTCAATCAAACCCCAAATATAATACCTATAATAGCTGTGCTTCTTCCGTAGTAGTTACTTCTCACATGTACTTGACCTTTTTTCCCCCATATTCCTTTTTAAATTTAGGAAAACCATCTGAGTTTGCTTGACTGTGCTGTTATGTATTTTATAAATAACTTTGATTTTAGGTAGAGAAATGAGAAATACTGTTTCCAAATTTCCTTTAATGAGTTTTTTAAAAACCTGAGTCACAGACAGCATAAATCAGCAGAGACAAGTGAATCCAATGGAACTAGGCTGACATGTAGCAACCAAAATATGGTCTGTGGTATTTAGGCTTTCAACTTCCACCTTTATTTCAGGAACAAAGGCAAGCGCCAGTCTTTGGCCGATGTGGGTAGCAGCTCTAACAATGATTTTCTTGATAGATGTTTCAGTTGGCTTATGCTGGGGTGCTAACTAGAGGAGAAGAAATGGCTACAAACCTGAAAGATGCCAGCTGATTACTACGGGCAGATCAAACCAGCCAGCTGGTCGCTGGGGCTTGATATATTGAGCAGAGAAAATCCTGTTGACAGGCAAAGCAAACAGTTGGTTCTCAGGAGCCACAGGCCTTTGGGGAAAAGTATTTATCCCCTGAGTGACCTCAGCCTGGGACTGACTTCAGGAGATGGCTCCTTTCCCTGATGGCATCAACCCTTTTCACACACTCCTTTCCCACAGCCGACAAGGGATACGTGTGTAGGGAACAGGGACCCAACAAAGGAACGTTTATCTTTATGCAACTTTGTTTTGGCAGCCTCAACAGAGACAGCTGAAACCAGCGAGTCCAGAAGTTGTAATTACATAGCAAGCGCCTTTCTTCTTTTATCAAAATTAATTTAGTTTAAGAGAGAATTGTAGCATTTGAAAAACTCAGTCTACAGTTTTGTTTCATTTTTCTTATTTATTTCTTTCAGAGACAGGTTACAGAGTCCACATGAAGGGGAGACTGAACCAAGGAAAAACTCAAATATGCTAAAAAAAACAGACAACAGGTAGTAAAAGCATTTGTATAAGCTGTCAGAACACCGAGTACCAAAGCATTCTTCTGGGGAATCTCAGCAGCTATAAATACTTACTGAACTGCTCTACCAAGGAACAGTGAAGAACATCAATAATAACCGAGAAATCTGCTTTAGCTGCAGATCAAGAATCAATCCTGACTTCCTTTAGCTGATAATAAAACATCCCCACTGGGTTTTGGTAAGGGGGAACAAAGAAGTGTTTAATGTAAGCTCTTTCAGATTGGTTGGGGAATGTGGAGGGGAGATAGTTTTCAATTAGGAATATACCTAAGGAAAGGGCGCTGGTAGGAGAACAGACACACGCTAGGCTGGTTGCCCAGGTCACTGTATGTCGGTAAGGTTTCATTGCAGTAGTGATGTAGAATTTGCTTTTGAGCCCTAAATGTGGTACCTCAGGTCTAAATATTTTTTGATTGCTGCTTTGGACTAACAAAAATAGATAGAAATGTAAAGAATATGTAAACAGACTTCAGATGGTATTGGTATGTCAAAAGGTTACATTTGGTCTCTTGTTATATTTTAGTACTTCTGAGGCTATGTAGGCTTTTTAAAATTTGTACAAAGTTTTTTGTAAATGTGTTTCTCTGTGTTTGTCTCATATTTCAAATTATTATTTTTAGGAAGAACGAGACAAAAACAATTTAGTGTTTTGTTTTTTATACTTCAGTTTCTAGTCTTCTTTCGTAAGTACACTCTTTTGTTTCCAGCATACTTGGTTATGCTCATTACGTTTTTTATGGGAATTCTTCTTGTTATGCAAAGCAGCTAGTTCTTACTGGCTGTACAGAGCAACTGTATTGTGTAATAAATTTCCCCACGAAGCAATCTTACAGCTTTTGATGAAATGAAAATTTTCTGTCTTTTTAAAATGAACATACGTTTTGCTAACTAAAAGGCTGTCCTTTGGCACGTGATGGAAAATACTGCATCAGTTATGCAGTTTACCTCAGATAAAAGTGACTTTGCCAGGCATGTTATGCACAATTATTAAAGAGTCAATTTTCACCTTGATCATTGTAAACATACTTTTTTTTTCCTAAGCTGTAGCACTTCAAGCGTTTGATTCTGGTGTTTCAGCAATTGGTCTCTATGCTCTTTCTGCCTTCCTGATATAGACATTTTAGTTGCTGCTTGTTGGCCTGCTTTTTTAGACGAGTGCAGCCTATTTACCTCTGAACATCTTAATTCTCCAGTGCACTCTGTATAGATAGCAAGAAGGAAGCTTTTACTATTAGAGCTGATGATGTTTTAAACCACGCAGTGCAGCAGCGGCTCCCGTCACAGTTAGGGCGCAGAGTAATTATCTGTGCAGGGTCTCTAATTATCCAAGCGGGGTCTCTAATCACCCGAGTGAGGTCTGTAATTACCCAAGCCGGGTCTCATCACGGGAGCGGGGTCTCATCACGGGAGCGGGGTCTCCTTGGATGCACTGTGACTCCTTTGGCTAGGCAGGACTGAAACGTTTTTTTCTCGCCCTTAGAAAACGTGGAAATGTTCAGCTTATCCCAAAAGCAGGGCAGCAGTGCCCTCTCCTGGGCAGCTAGCAGGGTTTTCATCCCCTTGCTGGTGCAGGCGAGGGGCAGGGAGCTCCAGGCAGGAGCTCCAGGTACATCCCTGATCCCCCTGCCTGAAATCCCAGTGCTGGAGTCTCTACAAACAGGCATTTCTTCTCTTCTCCCACAGTCACATTTGATTCCTGGTAAAACAACCTATTATTAACTTCTCAGTCTCCTTGAGTTACTCCATGAATTTGCTGTCTATTTGAAGTCATGTGTACATTTTGTGCATGTCATGGAACTTACTTAACATCACTCCCTGTCAGTGATGCAGATATTGAACAAGGGTTTTATTAGACCAAGAAACGAGTGTAGCAAAGGCCAAGCTAAGCTCACAACAGTTGCTCTTCTCTTAAGCACTGTTCAAATTTTATGCTATGTTATGTTGTTTTAACCACAGTAACACTCAGTGTCTGGATTCTGATGCTGAAGATCTCCCTCCCATCTCCTGTCATAGTCATTACAGGATAATTTATTTTTTCCCTACCTCTGACTTCTTGCTTCAATTTAAATATATGTGACTTTATTTCAAAGCCAAAACAGAACAGCTCTGAAAGTGAGATTTTTTTTCATGATGTTGTGAAATACTTTATCACCAGCCAAATGAGCACAATTCATTGCAACAGTCACAAGTTTCAGCACAGCAGGTCCGATTACTCATCAGGAAGAAAAGATTTTTGCCATGAGATGGGTGAATCGCTGGAGCAGGTAGTTCAGAGAGGATGCAGAATATCCATCCCTGTAGAGTTTCAACACTCAGCTGGACAAGGTCCTGATCAGCCTAACTTTGAAGTTAGCCCTGCTGTGACTAGAGACTGGACTCCAGGTAATGCCACTTCCAACCTAAATCTGTCCATGATTCTAATATTCCTTCCTATTGATCTGTTACTGAAATGTTTGGTACCTGTGTGTTGTCTCTACTCCCACCACCAGCCTTGCACCTTCCCTGTGTTTTATGGGATGGTAGAAATTTCTTGGTATTGTGCTTAGAGGGTCCACGGGAGATAAAATGCTGTGCAGTGTTGCCAGCTGATAGCAGTCTCCAGCATAGTGGATGTCAGATAGACAGGGGAAAATGGAGATACCTAGGTGCCAGTCACAGCTCAAAACACTTGCTTTCTAATGTAAATCTGTAAAGCGCTCTCTCTTTGGTTTAGTCAGGAGAGGCTCACAAGCAGCTTTGATCATGCTTTGTAGGTACAGACCAAAAACACTTGCTGCAGAAATTTAGCGGAAAAAACACCATGCTTTTTTTCTCCTTTTTAGTTAACATCAAGGGTAACAACTATGGCAACATTTCATGATTGTGTTCAATCTTATTCACAGCTTTGTGTCAAGGGTATAGCTCACAAAAATTCTAGGCATGGTGTTAGAGTCACTGAGTGCATTATTTATCATGAGAGAATCAAAATAGTCCATCTTAATGGTCTCTCTGCTGTAGAAAAATGCGGAAAGCGTTGTCATGCAGAAGTCTTGCTGAAAGGCAGCCTGGATCACACTGGAAAGGTGTGCAACTTAAAAGACTTGTACTTGGGACCTTCGTGCTGGCACCAACTCCTGTGCAATATGTGCAGTTTCATTCCTGACATAAACAAGCACTCCTAAGTATAAGTAAGTCACACGTGAAGGTCCTTTGATCCAGCCTGTGCACACTATAACCCAACACCAGGGCAAGCACCAGGTTAGCAACTTCACTCACTCCATCATGGCATCTACGGCAGTCTTTGGGAGCCATTCTGACATCCAGAGATCCTTACCTACAACAGCTTTTTGGTCCTGTTGTTTCCATCTGAACAAATGCATCTTCCATGTGTTCAGCCAAGATGATGAAGGGCTTGGCACGCAACTGCCCAGCCTGCCCCGTGCTCTCCATGGGGAGGGATCCTGGTCTCAGCACTCCTGCAGCTATGGCCACTGGTGTCCTGCAGAGCATCAGGAGACAATACAAGTGTCTGGACCCTGCCAGCTGAAGACTTTCCCAAAGCAGCACTGCAGTCACTGATGTTCTTGCAGGTTGGCTGACTTAGCAGCTTCTTCCTCACAACTCTAAGCTTAAAGCTTTTTACAGCATGTATGACTATATATGACTCTACATTTAAAGACAGGCTTGCATGTACATCTCACTGTGCTAGAAAAATTACAGAATATGCAGTTGGTTGGGGGGGTGGGGAAACAGAAGTGATGCACTGAGACCTAACTACTTATCCGTATCACTGCAAATATTTAATTAGTTAAATGATACTCAAAGAAACAGTATCTCAAACTCTTTTACTGTATTATAAGGCTCTTCCACAGTTTTTTCATAGAATGGTCTGGGCCGGAAGGGACCTCCAAAGGTCATCTAGTCCGGCCTCCCCACAGTCAGCAGGGACACCCCCAACTAGACCAGGTTGCCC
>JAOXNO010000033.1:53738785-53752020 GCA_028565335.1 Limnodromus scolopaceus | reverse complement strand
ACAGCCTCCTTTCAGGTAGTTGTAGAGAGCAATAAGGTCTCCCCTCAGCCTCCTCTTCTCCAGGCTGAACAACCCCAACTCACCATCAGCAACACAATCATCAGAAAAAGTAAAAAGCAATAGAAAAGGTTTCTTTCCATAGTTTGTGAGAGAGTCAGAAAGACAGGGAGAAAGTATCTCCTTCACTCTCACAGAGAGAATACAAGTCCAATTTCCTCGCCTTACCTGCAGCATGTCTTGTTCATGCCACTCCTAAATGCTGTCCCGGTTCAGTCAGCAAAGGAAAATCAGCACTAAGTCAAGCATAGCTTAGGTCACACTGGAGCACTGCATACTAGTTCTGTATGACAGGTGGAGATGATGGCAATCAACCACCATTTAAGCAAATCAGATGCAGTCTTGAAGGTCTTGGGAGATAATTTAGGTCTCATTTGGCCAAAAGTGCAGCTGCTGCAATGTAAACAGTCTATTATTACTGTGAGCTCCGTTTAATTAATGCAGATTATAGCAGGCTATAGTATGCGTATGCGGGGATCTATACATTTAACACCCCTTGTGATCTAAGGAGGTCCCTTCTTTCACATGATGTCAGCCTATAAGACAATTTCTCCTGAGTTTCTCCATTTGAAATTTTCAATCCTTGAGCAACAGCACTGGAAAGCAGAGGAAGACGCTTACCCATCAATTCATTTCCTTTATTTCACAAGCTTTGAATTCAGAAATTGAACCACGACTAGTAGATCTTGATACGGTAGAGTAAGTAAAAATGCATGTGATTACAAAGGAAAAACTTTGTACAAAAAACTTTAAAAATCCGACGGCAACTTGGATTATCTGTAAGTACCAAAAATCTCATGCAGAAGGAAAGCACTACTGCCCAGGTGGAGAAATCCCTGCAAGGGGTGGCAATGGCATTGGTATGTATAAATTATGGCTCTGTCTAAAATGGAAACAAGAAGGACACAGACTCGGAACGTACTGAGTGGGAACAGACAGGTGCTACAGAGACCATTTGTCATTACGTGTCCTGAAAATTTTCTGTGTCTGAGAGAAGTGCTTCTTGGGTTTATAATAAATTAAAGATGAAACAGAAGCTGCTTATACTACTCTACTGCATACTTTCAAAGATGGCCATTTTCTTCCTTCATAAGTGTTTTTGGTGGTGTTTCTCAAATACGGACATTAATCTTGGCATTGTGTCTAGTCAATTGTTGGCAACGTGTTCTAAAGGGACTCACTCACAGAATGCAACTTGCATAAATAACTCAGTAACATGCATTAACTACTCTAATACAGCGAAAGGGTGCAAAGGAACCATCATTCAGTTACGAGACGAAGCTAAAACCTGTAGTCACTAAAGGGGCAATGGAAGCACCATGCTTTAAGGTGACTATGGCATGAAAGCACAATTGTGAGGCAAGTAGTTCCAAGCAAACACACCACACTATTATCACCTCTTCCTATACAAAAAAAAAAAAAAGAAGACATTTCATTTTTTATTTCCATTAGTACCAAATAAAACTGTGGGCTCGATAACACAGATACTGAAGGGAACGGACATTATTCCCATGATCCTTCATCCTTGTGTTTCTGTCCATCATCATTTTTCAGCCAAGACTGGTAATATTAGAGCGACCACCAGGAGGTGCCACGATGCGGTGGCCAGTACGGCGCGGGTTATTGTCATCTATCTGAGCTCCTGCAGCAAGAGAAAAAATGTGAAACAAAGCTAAGAAAAGGAAAAAACCATCAGTGGTGAGATGTTACCTGGCTAGTTCCAGCTAGGTGCCCCTCACATCACCATCAGCTGGTTTCTCTTGAGCCAGACCCCAGACTGAAGTGCTAAGCAGGCCTCCAAGGCACATTTCTGTGCCTACCTCCAGTTGCCTTCAATGAGAAGTGGAGGCTGAAATGTTTGGGATCAGGCTGATGCTCACCCTACACGGGGGATTCTTTTCCACTGACTTGAAGAGCCAATGCAGGGATGACCACCTACAGACTGGGTTCCCTTCATGAGATCGGACCCTGACAGAAAACATTACTGTTTTAATTAGGAAAAAACCCAATCACAACCATGTATACACAGAGTGGATTTTTCAAACCTGACTCATTCATTTAGCATACCTGTCCCCGCTGACTCCATGGGTCGAGAGGACAGTAGATCTGATGTTAGTGATTGAGCTAATGTAAACTTGTACCCACTTCAAACTGCTTTTAAAAATGTTGAAATATTCAGGTGACAGCAAGCTTTCTGCCAGGGTAAATATTGTCTGATCACACTCAGCTTCCTGAAGGCAATGTAAGACTACCATAAAAGCATAGGATCATTTTAAATGCTATCATAGTCTCTGGTTCTGCTTAATCTCATAAGAACACAGTAATGTGCGTTTGCCTGATTTGGATCAAATTCATACCACTAGATATGCCTTGGTCGTACCTAGATCCAGCAGTAGATTGTGAAACCGCAGCTTCAGATGCTTATGAAAATCCCATTTATCAGTTATTATTATTAGAGGTCAAATTTCTAAGCACTTTTTCTGCTTTATATAGCTTTACATATGTGTATGTGCTCACCATGGCCCCAGGTGTACAGGCAAAAATGCATTTCAACTCACTATAAGGGTTTTTAAATATTTGCTCTCCTTGGGCTTTCTTCCAGAAGTTTCATTTAGTTTCTAAAGACAGGATCTCTCAGGGAGGAAAACTCCACCATTGGCTCACACAGGGGAGAAAATCCAGTGATTTTCATAACATCATAAGAAGCCACTTATTTACCAATTGGCCTGTAGACTTTTGAAGTATAAGGATTTGACACACTTGTAATTATCTTCAAATGACAAGAATTATTTCCAACAACCCCAAAGGATGATTTTTCCAGTCTGTGTCTTATGTACCATGGAAAATGTTTTGGGCACCAAGAGTAAAGAGGACAAGAAATACTCTAATCTGTGTATAAACAGCTTCTGCACATGGGTCACCAGCCATGGACAAGGACACTTGAGGTGTCCACATCTAGCAGCTTCTGGTAACGCAGCAAGAAAGAAATCTGAGATCTCTGAGCCAGGTGGGCACCAGTACCAAGTCCCATCAGCTGTACATACCACCAAGGGGCCTCAGTTATATCAATCAGAGACCTCAGCTAACTGTAATGAGCCAGGTAAATAATAGTAAAAGACTACATGCAGAAAAAAAATGTAAATTGCAAACATTTGGGGCAATTTGTAAAATATTCCTAGAGAAAGAATGTATAAAAACACATATATACATACATACATATATCTAAGTATATGCATGTATTTGAGAATATATAATCCTTTTGTATTTGATTAAAGAGATTATAACTGAAATTTATCACCCATGCTCGTGTCTTTAAAACATTTCTGATAAGTCAAGCTGACTTACCTGATAAGCTAAAATTGGATTGATGGAGGTTTCTGATTGGTGGGGGCTGGTTTTTGGCAGGGGAGGATTTAGTTGAGGGTGCAGGAGTTTGGTATTTTGGCGTAGCTGGGATTTCATACACGGGCCCATCATACATTCCTCTGGAGACTCCTTGCAGTCCTCCCACCTAGATCAAGAAGAGAATGAAAATCCAGACACTGAATACTGTGGTAACGTTCCCTAATGATACTCCTATCTATAGGCAGAGACCACTGAGCACAGAGCTATATTATGCATTAGCTGAATTAAAACCACGTCTATACTGCCATCAAAGCTACAGTCTGCTTTACGTATAAAGGAAATTATAAATCTCCCTCCCTCATATTTATATATATAAAAATTGTAAGAGAGTGATCCGTATTAGGCTTCCTTCACTGTCAATGGGGAGAAAGGGGATTCAAAAGAACAGCAGGTCTGACCTAAGATTTTAACCTAAGATTTTAAGTAAGGTCAGTCGCCATCACCTCTTCTCTCTCCATTCAGAGGCAGTGCAGCGGGGATCCCACTTTGGCTGCTGCGAGACTGATGATACCCACAACACAGGTGGGAGTGAAATTGCTTCAATTTGTATTTTCTGTGCTCGTCCCCTTCAGATATCTCATTATCTTCATTAGAACTCATTGAAAAGTGGTGGCAATTTTAAAACTAGAATTTCAGAAGTTTCCACTCGTCATCGACTAGAAAAGCAATTATATGCTGGACTGTGGCATGGCACCCATCTTTCATTATTTGTCAATAGAGTATCTCTTATCTGAGCTCTGATTTCAGTTTGAGGTCTCTAGGTTTTATCCCTGTACAGTTCCTATAAGGAATATAAGAAAACACAATCAAAACAGTCTCACCGGCCTCAAAATCACAGGACTCTAGGAAATAATATTTTTAAAGAAACAGTTCCAATTTTCAGGAAGAGCCCGAAGCCGTTGAATCGCAGAATCCAAAGCTCACCAAAAAGATCTGCGATCTGCGGCTTACAAGACTATTGTTTCAGAGCCATTTCCCCAGCAGGTTAACAGTGAAATTAAAATCCCAAATAGGAAGGGCACCATTCACAAGGGTTTAATCCAGCTCTTACAGAAGTCAATGCATCTTCCTGGCTTTCGGTGACGGGGACATCAGGCTCAGAAGAACCTCTGTCTCACAGGCTGAGCCAAAACAAATGCCCAGAAGGGAGCAGCTGCCGATGGCAGCAACAAATTCATCCCACAGGGACCCCCCCCACAAAGGCAGGAATTTATACCGCCAGCCCTTACTCCTGGGATAAATTTATACTGCTATCCTGTGCCAGTTAGAGCTTTGCAGCCCCTTGTTTGACACATTTTTATTATATTCCTTTGTTGTGCAGGGACATATTCCAGTAGTGGCTGATACGACCATCACTGTGTTTTTCTAAATATTTCCAATCAATAAAATTTGATAGTGGGAAAAGAAACATGGATGTGAATCTGCTCTCCCTTCCTCTCGGCAGGCACCAGAGGGAGCTGCAACAGAGAAAATATCAGTCCTTTCCTTGGTCCTTTTGCAGACCTTTCCCCAAGTATCCAAAATCAAAGGTCTTTCCCAAAATGCAGGTCACTTAGTCCAGTTAATTTTGTGCATGCTCCTGGTATAAGACACCACTCTATGATACTTGTTTTTAAAGTGGTGTTTTCACCATTGAAATTATATTTATATAATTAATATATATTTTTATATTATAGTATATGAATATATTTTTATATTATATATAATTATCAGATTACAGTAATTTAATTTATAGAGCACTCCCGTGCACTAAGCACTTGAGGAGGTGAGTGTGAAGAGGAGGCCCATGTCATCTAAGTGGATAATATAAAAAAACTGCAATACTGATTGGTATTTTGCAAAACTTTTGCAGATGCATTTGATTTTTGTAGTGCCTTTTCTCATTAGAAGACCAGACTTTTTGTATCCCACAGCTTGACAGAATTTGCGTGACAAATGATGAAAGATAAAAACTATCAACTTGTTTATAGACTTAATTTCAGCTGCCATCCCACCAGGCTATGATATATGCTTGGATGAAGACAATATGGGGTTTTAGTCAATTTATCTTGCTACCTGTCCTCACACAGTGACTTTCTTGCTCAGTGCCAAAAAGCAATCTCCAAGTAACCCCAAACTAGCGCCAAGCCAACTGGTTTTCAACAGAGGAGCACGGATTTAATTCAAAAACAGAAGTGACCCATTCCTAATCTTGGTCATTTCCCAAGCTTTATATTAAACACAAAAGAAAAGTTTTCTGAGCTGTGAATGCTGCTAATCCGCAGTTCAGCAAATGCACCAACAGCAGTTCAGAGATGCCAAATATATTGAGTATCTCTGGCTTTCATGCTTTTCTTCTCTGCAGTGTGGCTGTTCAGTATGCAAAGCATAGTAACAATTTAAAATTCTGTTTTTCTTCTGGCTAACCCTCCTCTCAAAGACGCTTTATCTTTTTCCTGAATTTTAACTGAAAGTAAATTCTAGCACTATTCCACTTCCCTTCAAAAGCCTGCACAGCTGGACATGAGGCAATTATGCACAACTGGTAATTACATGCTCTACACACTGTAGCTCATGGTGTTCATTAAGTTACATCTGTTCACACTTGCAGAGGAACCAGTTTTTTGGTCACATTTTGAACAAGTCATATATAGTCCATCTGATATGGACTCATATTAGCACAATAATAATAAAAACCTGCGTGCTACTGTGGTTCCAAGAGTGTATGGCTATGAAAAAGGCTAAATAGTATCAGATATTACCTTATTCCTGATTTTGATGCGCTGGTAAAGATATTCAGGGAAAGGTTTGCGAGGGATGAAGCGGCCCATTCCCTTATTTACGTGCAGATTTCCATCTTCAAACACAATCTTCCCTTGGCTTATGACCACGAGTGGGGCACCGTGGCACTCCATTCCTTCAAAGATGTTGTACTCAACGGCCTGGGGATCAACCAACAAGAGTCACTGCAAGTTCAGTACAAGATCTCTTTCAGTCAGTAACTTATAATGTGTATTTGTAGTTACAGTGTTAGACAACCGCCTGTAAGAGGTGTACAAAATTGCTTTGTCTGAAGGAAAAGCAATGCATTTCAATATGAAATGATTTTAAAGAATCTTTCTGGTCACTTTTCCTTTCCATTGCTCACTTTCCATCAGAGCTTTATCTCACTTGTTTTTGAGGACTTTCCATATTTATCCAGTGCCCCTAGAAGTGCAATAGCCTTAATAAGAAGGAAAATCTTCCCAGAGGACATGGTCCCACCACGCATGTGCTGTGACTGAGGAAGGGAATTTCAAAGGGGACAGCACAAATATTTCTGTCTGAAAAAAAGCCGAGAACGGAGCAGGGTAGCCTGAATCTAAATGGGAATGACAGTGAAAGGGCAGGTGATTGTTACTTTCTTTAAAAACACAGAGATCCCAACACAGAGAAATAGAAACTGAATGACCTAAACTCACTTTTAAAAGGTTTCTAAAGGTTTGTGCCTTTTTAATATAAGTCATATTCCAGTAAAACATTTGGAAGAATCCCCCAATATAGAAGACCAAAGCACCGAACAGTAAGATAACAACTTACAGTTATACAACACATAAGATAAAACCTGTCACAGTCAAAATCGAAGCAACTGTGAGTCAGTGGCACTCTGCACTAAGGGCAGAGCAGCATGCAGCAAAGCTTTGGAATTAAATTGAAAAACCCAGCCTTGAAGCCGCTCAGAGCCGTATTATCAAAATATTTAATCGTGTCATAATGTAGAATACTGTTGATTTAATCATGCGATTTATAATATCAGGTGCTTTTCAGGTAAGAAAAAAAGCGAGTGAGCCGCTTCTAAATTTATCATCACATCTCCACTAATCTCAGCTGCAGACCTGCTGATTCACACCTAGTTACAGATCTGCCCCAAGCATGCAAAAAATAGTGCAAAGGTATATTGAGAGAGAAAAGAAATCCTTCCTGATCCTAGTATTTCCAGTGCAAGATTTCAATACTTGGATCTTCTAAAAGATTTACCCTTTTCAGAATAGGAATAGGCAGTTACATCACTCCTCTATATCCCGTATATTTGGTGTTCACATGAATTATATCAACAATTTGAAAAGCAACAGTGACATTTCTTTTTCATTGCTGGTTTTCCTTTTCTCCTTACCGATTTATGGCTTTTAGCTGTTATAGTCTTCACTTTATCAGGGTCCCAAATAACCACATCAGCATCCGATCCTACAGCAATCCGGCCTTTTCTTGGATACAGATTAAAGATTTTGGCAGCATTGGTGCTGGTGACAGCTACAAACTGGCTCTCGTCCATCTTACCTGTGGCCTAAAAACAATGTGACTTGAGCAAAACACGCTTATAAAATGGGGATATACTCTTCAGAGTAACGCACAATCGGGGAGACAGATAGGGGAAGGGACGCTGTTCATATATATAAGGTGATGGTGCATGAAACAGAGGTTTGATCAAGCAGAATTTTATACAAGGCAGCACGTCACTTGGGAGTTTCAAATAAGTGAACATGTTACTCCTGGCACCCCAAAGAACAGCCAAAAAAACCTTAATGCAGATGATATCCTCAGGTTGCTCAGTTATCGAAGGTCCCTTTCTCTACACACTGATGCCCAACTAGTTTAGTTGCTAGTCTTAGTAATTTACATTTAAATGTTTTAATGATTTTAAAAGAGAAAAACTTATACGAGTACTATGAGATTAAATAAAAGATCAAGATTCAGACTCTTTTAGAAACATTTCTTGCAAATTAAGTCCATTCTACTATTAGTATTACCAAACATATAAATCTAAGCATTACAACCCCAATTATAAAGTCCTTGCGTGGAGAAATGTCACCACCAATTGAACCTTTTATACAGTCAGTGATGGCTTAATAGCAGCTGTACACAGCAGCATTTCGATTTTTCAGTAGAATATTTTGGAGTCTTCCCTGGTAATAAGGAAGAGCAACGTTCCAAGGAAGAACATGAGTGCCAAACAAATCTTTAATATTAAAGAAACGCTTATTTCCTGCCTGGTAAACGATGAGATTTGCAGCATATAAGCTACTCAGTGGTCCAGCACTGAATGTTACCGCACGGAAATCCCATGTTGCAGCTCTTGCTGCAGCTCCTTCCCTTTGCGGGAGTAACAAAGGGGCTATAGCCCTGGCTGGCTGCACTTCGCTTGCTTCTCCGCTTTGCTCCTACACGGCAGGTATCTGAAGCTGCTTCTCTGCTTGGAATCTCACTAGAGGTCCCTGGTTATTAAACACAGTCTGGGAGAAGCGCTCACGAGAGCGTTGTAAATACTACCGCTTCCCAGTTTGCAATACGGTTTGAGTGCAATGCAGTGTGTGTGTGTGTGTGTGCGCATGAAGACAGACAAAGGAGGGAGAGTATCATTATATATTAGGATCCAAGGAACCATCAAAAAATTGCTAACTTATACCGGCACCCCACCGCAAAACATGCCAGGATGAATTACATGCAGTGTTCTCCTTCAAAGCATTTTAAGGTCTAGCCTCGGGCTCGGCTGCCATCCATTTGCAATTTCTCAAAAACGATGAGACACTTCCCAAATTCAAACAATCCATTCGTCACATTTACATGGGGTCCACTTCAAAATCATTAAACTGCTCCAGATCCTGCATCTCTGAGAAGCATCCACTCTGACACCACTGAAAAACCAAGCCGTGTAGGCTGTGAAGCCCCAGGTCTAATAAAACACGATGGTGTTGCGCTGTCAGAAGTGAAACACAGCCCTGAGTTTATAGAACTGGAGAAGGTTTTGGAAATAAACAAATCACCTCATAGTAGCTCTCTCTCAGGGAATTCTCAGGAATATATTAGAAAGTCACTTAAGTACTGGCCAAGAGTCTCCTGGCTTTCATTATTCAGCCACCACTCAATTTCTTTTTAGTCCATAAAAGTAAGTAATTACTTACTACAGCCTTGTCCCAGACAACAGTCATTCTTTCCTCAATTCCATTGACCCCTTCAGGAATCATAGTGAAGTTGTCCTTTCCAATGGCTTTCTGGGCAGTGCTATATGGGCAATGTCCACTTCCCGTCACCTGCAGGTCCCCACTGTGGAGTTAACACACAGAAGGTTTAGACCAGGCCTCACCGAGGTTACCGTGGTCTCAGACTAGCTGCGAATGGACCTTTTGAGCCCACACACCAGAGGCAGAGGCTGTAAATCATGTCAGCAGCCTTTACATGTTGGCCGCAGATCACTGAAGAGCGACAATGGCATTGGACATCTCCACTTTCCCCCAGGAGCACCCTCAACTCCCAGATTGCGGCTCCCTCGGGTTTCCAGCTGCTTTATCGACAGAGATCAGGCACAAGCCCGCTAACCAGGACAAAGGATTATTCCAGGATTAAGGATATGATCAGAAGCTTGTATGAAATGTCTGCCACTCTCAAGGTAAATTAATGCATAACCATGTGGAAAAATAATGGCAGATTTTACAGTGCAAAGTCATGAGCATCAAGCTTGTTTCCCTGTATTTCTCCCCTGAGAAATACACGTATTTTTCATGCCATTTCACGCACATATATTTTTCTTGCAATTCTTACAGCAGTATTTTTTGTCTGACTTTCCAAAACAGAGCCATGAAAATAAAAAAGGAAGGAAATTTGTCAGGTATTCTTCTAATTAAACAACGAAAGGCATAGTGCAAGCCAAACATGTGCTCTGGATTTATCTAACTTAAAGGTCTTACACAGGAAAAGGCAAGGAGAAAAAGAGCTACCAAATAATAATGCTTTTACTTAAGAAGTCATTTTTTTTCAGCCTAGAGAAAATTTCAGAACTGGATCACAGGTGCTCTTGGGAATAAGGAGGAAGAACATAACAAATAATATGCAGAATCTTGCAAAAATAGAAAGACAAAAAAAAAAAAGGGTTCTTCAATATCCATAGGAAACAAGTGATTTTTTACATCTTGATTAAACTTAAAGGAGTCAAACACATTAAAACACTCTGTTTCTCTTATATCACTCCAGAAGGACGATGTCCCCAAAAGCCTGTCATCCTTTTCTTTAACTAATTATATACATTCAGCTCTGAAACATCTGAACGATTCTGGTCCACAAATTTAGATTCCAGCAAGCTAATAAATAGCCAAGTACAGAGGGAAAAAGGGTCACACATCAGTAATTCTAACGCAATTTTCTGGGCTGTCAGCCCTAATGATTGCTGACAGTCAGAGAAGAACCCTTGGCCTCTTTTCTTGTTCTTCACCATGCTTCCATCCATCCATCCATCCATCCATCCATCCATCCATCCATCCATCCATCCAGTTTTTAGCAGAAGCCAAACCCATGTATTTAATAGCGAAAAGTCAGCTATGTTTTAACTATTCCTGATTATTAATGACTGCCTGATGTTACTCCATAGGATTGCACCAAATCCATCAGTTAAGCATTCATTTATTCTAACACAAGATTGTAATGCCGTTTCTTCCTTTTTGTTGCTCTTCTGTCAGCTAAGCTTCCTGTGGCTTACCCTCTCCCTCCTTTCTGCACTCTGATGAATAAAACCATGAAAACATGAATGTCCCAGCCAGACCCTGTATCACTGCCAATTTCCCTGAGGTTATGTGGCGGTTCTTACACCATGCTCTTAATTCCTACACCTGGAAGATAAAAAGGAGTTGCTTCCTCTGAACTGCATTCTTCCTCTCCTCTGACATTTAGTGACATGCGCTACACTCCCCTGTCTAAATCAACAGAAGACTTCTGAAGCTGAAGCATGTCGCTCGAGAGCTGCCCAACACCTCCTGATGAAGCACATGGGGACTTTCACTGTCTAGATACACTCTACTGTCAAATGGGGGATGAGCATCAGATCAACTAAAGAACTGAGAGACAAGAAGGGATCACCACGGAAAACATCTCCGAAAGAGGGAGTGGTGGGAACTAACAGTGGACAAATGTCTATCTTTAAATGCCACATCAATACCTCATCATCTTATTCTTCACTGTAAACAAGGCTTTCACTGCAGGTTGCATCTTCCATGAAGCACCAAGGTCTCAAATCTCTAGTTCAGAAGAGATGGCCCATCATAGCGGCAATAACGCAGCAGCACACCATGGAAGATGAAAGCTACCTCAGGTGCACGGCCCACAGACAAAACCAGGACCAAAACTCACATGGCAAATCCAATCTGCAGACCCCAGGAGACATGCTGGATTTTTATACATTTGGGTTCTCAGTGAAAAATCACCGCTTTCTGTAGAAAATGGCAGAAGCAATATGCTGCACACTTGCAGAGGAAGAACGTTGTAAGGATTTTTAAATGAATGTCAAATATTGGCCTCCTAATGAACAGTGCAATAGAAAAGTGAAATACTGTCTTTACCATCATCCTTGCATAAAATTCCCCACAAATGCATGGCAGACTGATAAAATATACAGTTCTTTTTTTTAGCTTCACAGTATAGATTTAAAGTATTAAAACTGAAAGCAGGCTAAGCTGCTGTCATTTAAGATCTAGGACTTTAAGCCACTAGAACAAAAACCACGAACATTTTTGCATGCTTGGAGGATAATGAAAACTTCTGTGGCTCCTCGGTTTGTCTTTCTGATGTTAATGTTAAAAAAGTCATTATTTGGATTCCAGTTCTAAGAATTCTCTTGCTATTTTAGCTAATCTGCTTTGACCCACATGCTATTAATTTGGGACCCTCTCCTAGAAAACCTACAGTCGTGTCTGACAGAGAAGAGCCAAACATTTTGATACACATTCGTGTGTGCTGGCTAAGAGCCTTACCCTCACACAATGAGCTTCACTCTTACAGTGCTGATAGTGACGGGTCAAACCAGAAAAGTCATTTTTCTGCCTTGTCCTTATTTTAAGGAACAGAAAGCTCAATTATGGAAAATCGTTTCTGCCATCAGACCGTCACAACAGAACAAATTCCTACATGTTTTTACCAGAACTGTATGTAACTCAGGGCTCAACTCTGCATTCATTAATAATACTGTCCATGCAGCAGCATCAGGGCGACTGAGTTAAAACCTGGGGGTGGTGTGCTGCACAGCCTGAGCCAGGAGAGGTGTGTGCACACTGCAGCACTGACTGATGGTAGCTTCCCATCACACCTGTGTGCCTGTCTACCTAAAGGGCAGCTCTGCCCAAGCCTGAACTACACATGCAGGGGCTTTCTGTCACCAGCCACACTGGCACTGCTGGCCAGACAGCCTGCCAGTTACCCACGTGGAAAACTAACCTCAGGAGGAAATGTTTTCTGAAGACCAGTGGGTCACTTTTAGGTTTCCAATTCTACTGCTCTATCTAAAGCACTGAAAACCCTAGAAGGGGGCAGCAGCAGGTGAGATGAGTGCCACCACATGGCATTAGATAAGGTTTTGAATGGTAAGGCATTTCCTTACTCCAGCACTAGCAATCTGTCCTGGTGGGACTTCAGCTGTGCATTTCCATATCGTTTCAAAGCAGATGGTATTTTGCTTAAGCTAAAGAAGATCCACAGTTGGCTACAGGCAAGACATGCTTTCAGGGATGGGTTTATGGTCTGGGTTGCTGGCAAGGCATTGCTGATGTCTTCTTTTCTACATTAGAAGAACACTTCTCCCTCTGCTGTCCACATTTGTTTAATCTCTCTAGTGATAACCCTCTCCCTGCCAAGCTGAAGACAGTCAGTCAACACCCCTATCCTGTCAAGTGACGGCCCCCAGTCACCAGCCTGTCTCCACCTGAGTCCCTGCCAGTCTCCTTTGTAACCACTCTGGCCTCTTTCTGCTGCCTGACATACCTTCTCTATATGCACCG
>JAOXNO010000033.1:53719947-53738685 GCA_028565335.1 Limnodromus scolopaceus | reverse complement strand
ACAGTCAGTCAACACCCCTATCCTGTCAAGTGACGGCCCCCAGTCACCAGCCTGTCTCCACCTGAGTCCCTGCCAGTGTCCTGAGTCCCTGCCAGTCTCCTTTGTAACCACTCTGGCCTCTTTCTGCTGCCTGACATACCTTCTCTATATGCACCGCTTATCTTTGCTGTCTTCCACCTAGAGGACCCTGGAACCTATAGAGACACAAGGCAAGCGAAAAATAAAAGCAAAGCTGCAAGAACTAAACACACGTAAATTTAGATGATTTTGGTCCATCCCAGACAAAGGCAAACTACCAAGTCAGAAGTTTTCGATATACAGGAGCAAAAACCACTGAACGCTGCTGCAAACACTTACAATTTAGTTTAGGACAGCTTAATTCTCAGCTTTGACAAAAACTGTACTAGGAAAGTTTTCTTGGTTCTACACATTTCCACATCCAGGGATTTCAGGAGCTGTGCTTGCCAGATATGACCAAAGCTTAAAACTGAGTCCATTCTCACAGATGGGGGTCTTTCCCCCAGGCTGTTGCTTATGCTGGACAGTGAGGATGCCATCCAATCATGTATTAACAATTCAGCTAGAAGAAAACAGAACTAGGGCGAAAGTCAGCTTGAAGTCCTGGGATAAAGACTATCTAGCTGTACAACTAGGAATCACTTCAAAAGCAGAAAGAAAAAGAATTAACTCCTAAATGGTCAGCAGTTGCCTCTCTGTCATGCTAACCAGGAGCTGGAGAGTCCCTGCCTGACTCTCTAGACACGGGGATATAAACATCTCTGTTCTTTCTACATCCCTTCTCTGCTGTTTCATGTACGAGACTGATCCAAAGGAAACTGAGCTGATCCCTAGATTCTTCATCCCATGTGGCTTTTGCACTTGCCTGACCATCAGCCTGTAAAAATAATGAAGGTCTTACCATGCTAAGAGCGAATTTAAGTGATCTGGAGTGGTAGGATCAGGGCTCAGGGGTGGCGAGGTCACAAAAGCTGCAGCCTTTGCCCAGTTTTTGCTCCAGTAATGCGTCCCATCTGTCCCCAAGCTGGCAGTGATTGGCTCTCCAAAAACAAGGGGACCTCAGGAAAAGCAAAGATATACAGGAACTGATTAGAATCCACTCGCTTTTCAGCACATTATACTGCTTGCTGCATGCAGCCATGTATGATTAACACATTCCTACACGGCCAGCGTAGCTCCCAGAAAATTAATCAGCCCTGGCTTTGTTTGTATGATAAAAAATTAATCGGGAGGCTCTCTGAGCTACACATGCTTTTGATCAGCACATTTACAAAGCTCCCTTTCTAATCCAGAAGGAGACAGTTCAGATCTGGTTTTAATTTGTACTGTTTTAATCACAGCCATGTCCTCTCTGTTGCTCCAATTCAGATTGCATTTAAGTGGAGGATGGGCTCCAGCAGACAGATGCCTTTTTACTACTCCCAGGTTGGGCACAGCACCAGCAGATAGCAGCATATGGTCCCCAGCACCATACTCCAAGCCTCCAAGAATACAAATATCAAGACGATATTTTGCTCTTTGGCTTTTCCATATTGCTCACACACTTTCTAGTACCAACCAGTAGAACCATCCTGACTCACAAATGCAGCTTCGAAAGCGGTTGCCTCCAGGCTCACAAGTCCCTTTTGGGTGCTTTGTAACCTGGATTCCTCCATGGCCCCAGCAAGAAGTGTCAACCCGCAGGTGTCCCCAGTGCACATCTGATGGGGTCAGCCTCCAGCAGCATGGCCAGGAGAGAGCACCAGGCATCTCTAACCACAGGTTCATTGCCCAAGCCACCCCTCAGAGGGTAACACCCTGAAATACTCCCCGAAAGGCACAGAGGATGTGCTGGGCCCTGTTAGGAAGAAAGTTTCTCCCTCCCATGAACAGAGATAGAGCAGCCTAAGGGAAAGGTAAAAGGGATCATGGGATAAAGAAGAGTTACAACACAATCATCAAGGGGACAGGGGTTGCTCATAGTTTGTGGAGAGAGTTTCTCAACTGAAAAATGCAGAAGGATTTCCCTTCAGTTTTCCCACCTCTAAATATTTAGGGTATGTGATGGTGCTACCATTCTGTGGTAACCTCTCCCTGTACCTTCTGATTTGAGTCAAGATGTACATGTCTTTCCACTGAGCTTCTATTGAAAAAAAAAAAATAAAAACCAGAGTTTGGGGGAGACATGGAAGTCTCTTACCTTTCTTTCTGGCCAGTGCAATGATATCAGCCGCACTCTTGCTCATCACCTTGGTGATGTACACTGGGCAGTTTATTCGGCTGGCAATAGTGATGGCACGGAAAACTGCTTCTGCTTCAAGCTGAGGGAAAAAAAGAGGAAAAAAGTTAAATGCAAAAGCAGACTGAAGAAAAAAACGAACTGGATGACCGAGCCATATTTCTCACTGTTTAGCAAGAATTCTTCAGGGGCTGATTCTGCTTTTTCCACAGAGAGAGACATAGTGCTGGGAAAGAGGGAGCTAACCCAACCTCAGACACTTTGTGTTAGGAGTAACCACAGCCAGGCTGGACTCACCAACAGGGTACAGCTGCCCTGGCACAAATACAGCTCCCTGGCTCCCTGCACCCCAGGAAAGGTCACATCCAAGCAGATGATGGGGCTCCTCCTTACCTCCCTCCCACCTTTCTGCTCCAGACTTCTACCCTGCAGTTGGAAGGAGAAGGAAGCAAGGAAACATTGCCCCAGCTCGGAGATAACCTCTGAGCTCTCCCTGGCAGCTTACCCTACGCAATCTTTACGTAAGGATAAGACGGCAGTAAAGGTAGAGTATTCTCAAACAGCAGCTTCAGCACCATGCACTGAATTTAGCCCATAATCCATAGAAGCCTTTGAAGCATCGCCCAGTAAGTCCCCTCTGTCAGCAAGTGTAAAGGCAATCTCCTCGCAGGGAGCCATCTGGGATGCAGGCACACAAAACAGTGGTCTTCAGACAGAGGAGCAGAGTTTTGCAGGCGCTCTGGAGACTCCTTTCCCCGCTCACCAGTTTTATACCACTTTCCCAGATGGACTCACAATATCGGCAATTTATTATCAAAAACTCCATTGCCACTGAAAACACTGACTCCATAGCACAGAAATGTCTCTCCAAGAGTTGTGCTAGAAAAGTTGAGCAATTTAGCCCTTCCAAAACCACAGGGCTTAACTCTTCCCAGTTTTGTAAAATATCTTTTCTTAAATCAGACTGTTGCTTCAGGTTGTCCTAGGACTTTGATCACATTTGTTCTGGAAGCCCCAAACACACCCACGGAAAACCAGGGAAGGAGGCAGGACCTCTGTATCTCAGATGCACAGTCAGAAAGACTATGCAGATTTTCCTCAGGCCCTTGTTCTCATTAAAAGGAAACAACTCCATTCTTTTAGAATAACTTAGGTGGAAGTTAAACAGCAAAATGAAAAAGTACATAAACAGTTCAATAGAAGAATGTGACCAATTAAACCGATTCCTTTTGCCTGCGGAGGGGTTATATAAAGATCTGCAAACCACAACAATCTCTTCAAGTCTAGCCTCAAATCCCCAGGGCCTTGTCTCTTCTGTCTTCAAGGAAAGCAGTCACTTCCCACTACCACCCTCCATCATCCCATTAATGGTCTGAACTGTGTACATTAAGGGACATCCACGTCTCCACCTTTTCCTTCTCATTACAGAAACCCTTTCCAGATGGCTGAGATGATCCTAGCCAGAGCCTGGCTTTTATTATAAGAGTTGCACAAAATGAGCTGCCTTGCAGCGTCTTTCCATTCTCACAGAATTTGCATTTCTACAGCCTGCATTTCTACTAACGTATCTGCCAGCATAAACGTCGATTTGTATGTGAGCACATGCGTATGCACGGTATATATACACACACATGCGTTTTATAGGAAGTTTTCAGCCAAAGCATTTTAATGAATGCATTTACTCCAAAGCCTAAGCCGCAAGATGGGCTGCTGACTTTTACCCTGAGAAGCCCATTTTTTTGTCATCACAAATCAAGTCACAAGAGTCACACCCAAAAATATACGCACACCCATGCCTGGGGCAGCAGGAGCTGCGACTCCTGAATGTCCAAGGACATGCGCATCCTGGACCGAGGGAAGGCACCTGCTGCCACAGCAAAAGGGTATTTGAGGCAAACAAACAGGTTGAAGGGGACTTGGACTTTTCAAGGCTTTGAATAATACTGGAAGAGGCAGTGGGAGAAGCAGCCTGTTGCCTTCCCCCATGCATCCATCTATCATCTGCACATACAGAAGCCAAGCTCCGGTACTGCGTGCCCAACAAAGTATTTCCATGAATGACAAAATGAGTGAAGCCTCTTACCTCCTCGGGCCGGCTCAGGGCATGTCCCTCAGGTCCGGTGATTCCCATCTCCAGGATACGCTTTTGTTCCTGCAACATAGCAGATAAATGCTGACAACCACTCCAGCATGAGACTCTTACACCAGGAACCCTCCAGTGCATTAACAGCCATACTGTCTGCCTGTCTCCTTTTCTATCTGTGTACATCCAACTGCGTAGGGCTGCTGCCAGGGCAGAAGGACCAAAAACACTGGCTCTAAACCGGTCCGTGCCACCCCAGCATCTGCTCCACGCAGCCAGCACAGATTTCAGGGGAAGGTTTGTCTCTGAAGTGTGATAGAGTGTATTTGTGCCTCGGGCCGTTGGGCTGCACCATCAAAAATGTCCTCTGCCCTCCAGAAAGTCTTATTTGACACCAAGACACTGACCCAGGGAACAGGCTTCAATCAATACACTAAATCGTAATTATGGATATTTCTGGCCTGCGATTCTTTCTTTACTTGCACAAGTTCCTCTCTGGCTGCAATCCATGAAGCACTGTTGTCTTCCTTAAACTTTTAGCGCTTCTGACACTTCATCATATAAAAGTCTTGGCTTTGGCATCTAGTTTTCTGTAACACTTTTTTCCTATAGACTGAATCACTAAATTCATGTTTTCATGAAAGTAAAACAGTGCCCTCACAATCACTGTGTCCACACCAAAAAGTCCATTTTGAGACCAACTGGGGCTTGTCAAAAAAAATCTGTGCTATCCAGCTTCACAGCACTAAGAAAATCTTTTTTTTTAATGGACAAAAAGCTTCACCTATCTTTTAATTTGAAGTCAAGCAGTGGTATTGGAACAAATTTCCCTTTTTGTGGAAAATGGTGGCCAACCACTTCTCTCTTTGAGGTTGGTCCAGGTCTGTCAGCAGAGCAGAAGTGGGACCAGAGCTGTTGATGTACCTCCCACCCTGGCCTGCCCTGCCCACAGGTCTCTAATGAGCCGAGTTCAACAAATGTAATGACTTTGTGATACAGATAAATGTCCCCTAGAGACCAGGATGAAGTTACTGAACATACTTTACTGTGTCATCTAATACGTATTTGATCCCAGGCCCCTGAGGGTGAAAAGCTCCCACATTACCAACATACTCCAGCAAAACCTGAGCAAGTTAATGTTCGCATGTATTTTTGCATTTGCCACAACCAATCAACGCTGACGAGGCATTAATAGGAATGTATTAATCTGGCTCTGTAATTAAGATTTTTTTGCTTAGAAAATCATAATGTTTCATAGGTATTCTTAAAAATAGCTGTTCTGAATCATTAATGCAACAGTTCTGAACAGTGCCAGTTAAAGACTTCAGATAATTAAAATATAAAAAAATAAAGTTGCAACCATATAATACAAAAAAACCCCAGCAAGATGGCAAAGAATAGAACACAAAGTCGGAGAGACTTGCCTCTTGAAAGAAGTCATAAAATCAGATCATATGATAAAATTACCCACTGTAAGAGGATTTGATAGAGCTAATAAGATAGAATAGTAGTTTGATAAGATCAAATTTGGATTTTCACACAGGATAGTCCTGAAAAACCTCCCTGCAGGCAGCTTTCTTTTCACTATCCAAATAATCCTTTTAAATAAAAGCATAAGGAAAGAGTGGTTTTATAAGACATGGCAATGGTGAAGAAATACGTTGCTATATAATGTAATTTACATTTATTTACTATTTCCTCTTTTGCTAATATTTTTTCTGTCCTGTATGTTCATAGTCCATGGCTGTATATTAGAGCTGATCAAAGAAAAATGTAACTGAAAGAGATTTCTATCAGAAATGCAATTCCACGAGTGCGCCTTGATTTTAATGGGCAACATATCAAAACATCACGGGTGCCATTTGATTTGTTTCATTTTGCCATTCCCACAGTAATATTGACTTACTATGTTTCTTTGTAATTTTAGTTCTACTGGATATTTTATACTGTATTAAAACCACAAAGTATATATTTTGGCAGTATTAAATCATGGCTAAACTTCATGGGAAGTCTTTTTCCCCTCCAAATGAGGGTTTTCACATGGTTTCAGTAAGAGAAGCACACAACTGCACTGTATGTGCCTGTTGACTCCTCATTAGTCAGCTTTTGAGCCCAGTGGTTATTTTGGCCAAACTCGAAGGGAAAACGGAAAGAAGACTCTCAAAGGGTGTAAATTCCTACCAGGCAGATAAAAGGACAGAATCCCACAAAGCAAAAAAACCAAAAAAATAAACCCCTGTGGACAAGAGTCCTTACCACGCTGCCCAAACACTCAAATGTTCACTTGAGGTTCTCCCTTAACCCCAGGACAAGGTGGCTTCCCTACTCCAGATCTCAAAGACAACTTGTTTTTAGCTATTGTAATTTCCCTGTCAGCTTGGCAGCCTAGTCCTTAGCGGATAAGCCAGCAGATAAAGAGCTCAACAGATAAATCAGTGGGCTCACTCGGAGCCCCGCGGACCTCAGAGGGGCTCTACGCACGTACGAGGGATCAGAGGAGGGAGGCATCTCCGCGACAGCCTTAAGAGGTTCATCTGCCACAGATGTACAAAGTCGCAACAACACCCACCCGAACAACACCCATCCTGCTTTATAGGGGAATCCTGGCCTCTGAAAGAACCAGTGGGAGGTTTACTATCGACTGCTGTCCTTGGGCTACCTCCGCTGCACAGATCAGAGCTGCGGCGCACTCCAGTGTGAGGACAGCACCTCCACCGGGGACCTGACCTGCCAAGTCTGCTCTGGGGATCTGGGACATTTTAATGGAACACACTCAGTTTGAGCCCAGTTTCCTGGTTCTGAGAGCATCTTCAAAGAGCATGACTTACACTTTAACACACATTTTTGAAATGTTTAGACGATCACAGTAACTTCTTATTCTCAAATTTCAGAGATTTATAAGAATACCCTCAAAAATAAACATCTGAGAGCTTTACCACCCACTCCAAACTCACTATGCTGCCTGTGCTGATAGCTGCAGCAAGAGACATTAGCATAAAACTTCCCAGCTTCACTTTTTGTCCCCAGAAATCTCTGAGCAAGGCTTTACGGTGTTCTGCTTCACTCGTCTCTGCCAGATTCAGAAGAGATCTTCTTGCTTTCTTCCGCCTGCCTCACCTGGTCCTCACCAGCTGCCAAGGCAAGGAGCTGTCTGGGTGGCTGCTCTGCCTCATGTACCCTCTGCCAAAGCATGCAAAAGGGTCTCCATTCTCTCATCCCAGAGGTTATACCCATGGTGTGTAGGACATCAGGCCCAATTCAAGCACTTACCTGGTACTTCCTTTTTTCCCACCCATACTCTGAGCCTTACTTCTCCTCTCTTGTGTCTATTTTCTCACAAAGTGAAGCAAAAATGACAGTTCACTCACCTGAGCTATCAAGTCTCCATTTTCAGCATGGACCAGGATAACAGCCCCAAGACTTTTTAGAAAGGTGAAGGCTTCATAAAGCTGCAGGTAGTACAAAGAAGGAAACACTGCTGAATAAGGAAAACACATTATTTAACACTCTGACCTCTCTGTTCATCTCAGTTTTGCTCCTTCTATGCTGGTAATTAACAAGACGAATAGCAAATTATCTCCCTTTTCCACTCTCCACTTTCTACACCGAGCCAGAGCTTCACTGCTAAGGTGTTGACTTACCCACCCCCTTACCCACCAGGCAGCCCCAGGGAGAGCTTCTGCCCTTCTACACCGAGAGAGAGGCTCAACAATCCCAAGCAGGGCAGCACCTCCCTCGGACAGAGTGCCTCCTCCAGCCCCGTGAACTGCAGGGCTACCCCTTCATGTCCTCCCATGCAGGTCAAAGTTTAGCAAGTACCTCCTTTTCTGTAGTTCTAGCAATCGTAAAATGGAATTTTTCCCATGGAATGGGAATAATCAATGGACTACAGACACTTTTAGTACAGCTTAAAACACCTCTTCTCTGAAGCGCAGGCATTTTGCACCACCTTCTTAGAGCAGATAGTGTCAAGCTTTCACCAACATCTTTAATTCTGCAATTACAAGTTGTAATGTTTTCTCTAGAGCATCCTTTTTTTAATCATAGACTCATTAGGGTTGGAAGGGACCTTAAAGATCATCCAAAACCCACCCATACATAAGGGAAATGGTTGATCCTATTGCTTTTACTGAGAATTTCTCAGCACATATCTACTGAAATTTTAGTTCCCTTTCCAAAAGGTATTCAGCTAATATCTTCCCTGTTTAAACCAGACTTCAGTAACATGGGAGCCCAGTTTTCAAACACAGATCAAATACTGAAGACATGGTTTCCTCAGTGTTCACTTTTGCATTAGAGCACTTCATCCAGTGTTGAATGGGTGGGAATGCACATCTTGCAACATGCGCATTTAAACAAGGTAACCGGCATTAGTCCAGCCACACATTCAACATTTTGATGTATTTCTCTTGGCAATTCCAACAGGGAGTTGAATTTAAGGGGCAGAGAATATTTATATATTATTATGTCTAAAATTCCAATTAAAACCACATGTATTGGAGGTGTAACAACAGTTATTTAAGAGACGGAGAGCTATAGCTCTAGAAATAAGTAAGAAAGAAACATTTTCTCAACCAAATAAGCAAACATTATTACTACTAACAGATGCCATTGTCCGTTTACAATGACCTGCCACTTATGAATAGGAAAGCTGAAGAGTCTGGAATCTGTAATGAGCTCTGGACAAACAAGCTCATTGTCATCTCCAGCTCTAATGAGAAAAGGCCACCTCCCCCAAAGAGCAACTCCATTTAGCTGTTTGCAGCAACCGAGAAACTCTTGAAACCTCAAAACTACCACTGCCTCCAGTGCCTTCATCTTTTCTTCCCTCCCTGACCCACAGTTCTTGAAAGGCAACAGCAGAATAAAGTGAGGACAAAATCCTGAGCAGTGCTGAGCGGTTGCTATGTTGGGAGACACCAGAAAATCTCTGCAGAAAGTGACTGTCATACACCTGAAGGAACACATGCAGATGTTCAGCACTGCTCGGCACTGACCCTCCGGAGAGAACTCCCCCACTGCACATCTTCCCCAGTGGGAACATTTCTCTGGGATTCAACCTTAGGAATTCCTCAGGTGCTGGGAGATGACAGAAGAGAGGACAGACCACAGCAATGAAGAGCATTCAGCGCCATACCTGGCTGTCAGACATTTGGTAGAGATCTTTGTAGGCCATGTAGACTTGAAAAGAGTTCACACCTGTTCCAAGACAAAATTCAAAGGTGTTGGCATGTAAGTGGATTCTTAAATTGTATTTGAACAAAAACTTCAGGAAAAATAAGTCACAGAATTTGTCTGGACTAGGCTTTTCACCAGTGATTGCCAGAAATAAGGCACGGTTCCACAGCTGCATTGCAGCTAGAAGCCTGAATCCCCTCTTCTCTGAAGGAATTTGTTGGACTCTGTGGATTGCCTGTGTTCAGACCTGGAGCAACGCAGCCACCACCACAACTGTGACTGCTTATAGCCAAATCACAGACAAGAGATGGTGGCTAAAGCAAGCATGTAAAGTTTGTGAAGTTTAAAAAGACTTGTGTAAGGTTCTGTGAATGACTGGTTTTCTTTTCAGCTTTTTTTAGCTAATCAGGAAAACATTTTAGCTTGACCTGAAACTGTGCTTTTTAACAGATAAAATTCTAGTTAAGTTTTCCCAAAGTGCTGAGAAGCTGTAGGAACTGTGTATCTGAATTTGCATATGGACTTGCTCTTTCCTGACCCTACTGTCCAAAGCCCCCAGCTCAGCTGATGGCAGACACTGGGAAGGAGTGGAAGCAAAGCCTGAAACCAGTTACAAGGGCAGCTCACCATACCCCTCCTTCCACCTTCCAAGGATGGAAGGATTTATGTTTGCCACCATACAAAACCATGAAAGATGGCAGCTCCAAATTTTAGAAATCAGTAAGAAATGCTTGCACTGAGTGTTGCTGCCAAGAACCAACCGTATTCAAACCCCTACAAGTTTTGCTATTTTCTTCAAAGATTCGATTATGTACACAGCTTTGTATTCTAACAGAACAGGAGTTCCAAATACCTTCTGTTCATGTCTTCTGTACACACGAATTCATATTAGGACATAAATTTGCTTTACTCTTTAGTCTACTGACAACATCCCCAGTTTGGTACAGGGACTGATCTCAGAGTTCTATAGCTTAAAAGAAAAGTAAATTCTAAGCTGTCTGAGCCACGTACACTGCATTTCAAAATAGCTGTCATTAAAACTGTGCTTCCTGGGGCAAGAGGAAAAAGAAAGAGATCTGTTCATGTTATTCATGTTGTCTACACAAAATGAATAAGGCTCTCTGATGAAGATGTAACTCCTTCATGAGTCTAGAATGAGCAAAGATATCCCCAGGCAGAGGGTATGGCTGTTCACACGCACACAGAGAATTTGTTTATTCACAATTACAAGACTAGAATACCCCAGGATACACGCAGGATAAAACCTTGAAATGATCCCTGGTATTATGTCTTCCTGCTAAGTCCAGGCAGCTCAGGGTGAAACACAAATTCCCGACTTCCACCCTGAGCAAATCCAGCCTGGACCACGGAGCCCCGTCAGCCTGTAAGACCATCCTTTCTTCCTATTTCTCAGGTTCCCAGAAAACATGCATGGTCTTTACTAACTTAAATCCCTCAGTCTATTCCTCATTACACAGTTTTGAAGCGCTCAATATGTCCCTGCTTTAAAACCTTTAAGCTTGATTACATCTTTCCCGGGGCCAATGCTTTCAGCCTCATGCCTGCAGCCCGTCTCCCCTCTGACTGCTCACAGCAGCCTCCAGCACATCTGCCCGACCAAGGAGAGCTCTGTTTTCTCATCACAAACCCCCCCAGTGTCTCAGATGTCAGCTGCCTGGGAGCCACCTTTCTGCACGGGTGACCCTGCACACATGAAGGAACGAGAGACGTGCCAAGGCTGGTCCAAGCCATGCCGACTAGCCTCAGCGATGGCACAGGGCTGACTCCTCTCACACACGTTCCTCTGTAAGCAAAGGGCTGGGTTACCTACTGGGTAACTCTATCCCTTATCCACTGGCATCGAGCCAAAGGTAATTCATTTAATCACAGTCCCGCAGGAGATGAGATAAGGCAGCTTTCTCTGGGTACTGTGGCTGGAAGGCATACATTGACCCAAGTAGTATACATTCTCTTCCTTTATCTTTTACTGCATTTGTATCTTCTTAGGCCCTTTTCTGACCTTGGTAAAATGACTATGAGTTTTGCTCCCACTCACATTAATGTTCTCCCTGAAGTCAGGGAGAGTAGAAGGGATCCCAGTAGGGATCCTGCCGTGGGATCTTGAGCCTGTCCCTCACTGACAGCTCCCACGGTGCAGAAGCAGAGTTCTCCCATCTAAATGCACATCCAGGCCCTCAGCTGCCACATCAGATACACACAAGGTGGAAGGGCATCTCACAGCTAACAGGAGAGATGGTTTGAACCGTCCTGCCTTGCAAGGAGAGCGCTTTTACAAGAAACCAAGATAAAGTAACACCAATTTACATATACAGGTAATCCAAGATTAGACTCTTTGCCCAATGCCTTGGTCTGGTGTCTCAATCTACTCATTGGAAATACGTGGCTCTTCAAAAGCCCTGGTCAATGGCCTATTGACCTTAATACTTAACATTTGTTACATACTACGTTCTTGTTAATGTCCTGCTTTCTCTCATACCAGGAGTGCTCAATAAGATTGTCTTCAAATTTCAGACAGTGATACAGGTATTTTTTGAACAGTGACAAAGTGCAGTAGTTAAAGGAACGAGAGAGGCCTCTGTGAACACATTTCAGGCTGTTGCTCCTTTGCATACACTGGAGAAGCCCAGTCCCAAATTAGCTGCTGAAATGCTACAAGACTGAGCCTTTACAATCAACATTTGGTTCTAGAAAATCTCCGGGCCCTTCCAAAGCTTGTGTCTCCTTAAATTAGCTTTGTATTGATTTAGAACTGATTAATTATTCAATTATACCTCATGACAAGGCCCCTCAACAGCAGCTCTGTGAGCTCCCCTGTTATTCATGACGAGATTGCATGAGGCACACGCAGCACTGAAACGTGATCAGCTGAGCCCTGGTACTCAGCAAACTCACCCACCAGACGATCAGCCCAGAACAAATTCAATCCAGATTCCCAGCTGATGAAAACCAGCGTCACTCCATTGACATCAAGTCTATTTGCACCAGCTGGCCCAAATGTTTCCAATTATCAGCAGATATTATTCATTAATCTGAAAGCTCTTGCCACGCTGAAGTATTTTCCTATTGTGCTTGTGCTTTCATACTGGCCCTCACCTCGTGTCTCCTAACACATGAGAGTAATTCACATTGACTGCCTAAGACATACTGCAGCATCGGTGAGAACAAAGGTGACCTAATGCCACCGCTGCCAAAGAGGCCACCGAGGGCCCCATCACGCATCCTGTTTCAGGAACCAATGAACAGGTTCCTGCTTCCCCTGAAAGGCAGGTCAGATTTATACTGAAAACTCACATTTCCATAGTTGGAGAAAACTATTAACCTGACTGTCTGCACCAGGCTTTTAATGTAAGCCCTCAGGCAAATTTGGGAGTGCTGAGCCATCTGTGATCCAGGAGCTCTGGAAAATAGCATCTAACCTTTGAAACAAGGCACAGCATATTTATACTTTCCTGAGAGTACAGTCAGCTAATGCACAGCAGCGTGCCCATGTTAACGCTGATAGCAGGGAAACAGCACAGATTTGGCACCATCAGTGTTGACAGATGTCATCACCTTGTAAAAATCACCTATATTATAAAGACCAATATAAGACCAGCTGCAGTTTCTCTAAATTATGTGTAATATTGCTGATTGAAGGGTTTTGTTGCCTAAAATCTGGTTATACAGCACAGGTACTGCCAGCATACTGCAATACAGGATAAATTCCCCTCGCTGAATGCGCCTCCATAGGATCTCAGCAAACAACTACTCACTCAAAAATAGGATTTTGCTTGGTTTTTCTCCTTTGATAGCATATTTCTCTATAAAGAGAATCTTTCAAATCGAAGTCACCGCTAGCCCTACACAGAATCACAGAATGATACAGCTTTGGAAGGGACCTCTGGAGACCATCTAGTCCAACTCCCCTGCCAAAGCAGGTCCACCCAGAGCAGGTTGCACAGGAACGTGTCCAGGTGGGTTTTGAATGTCTCCAGAGATGGAGACTCCACCACCTCTCTAGGCAGCCTCTTCCAGGGCTCTGCCACCCTCAAAGTAAAGAAGTACCTCCTCTTGTTTTGATGGAACTTCTTATGTTCAAGTTTGTGCCTGTTACCTCTTGTCCTGGTACACCTTACAAAGGATGCTGCATACACACACTTCTTAGACTTCCCAACATAAGGGTCGTTCTCATTTACCTATGGTAACTAAATACCATTTTAAAAAATATTTCCTAATTAATAACCATACAACTTCAAGGAAAGTATCAAGTGCAAAATATTTGAAGAAGTAAGTTTCTGGAAAGAAATTCCATGCTGTTAGGCAGAATCTTAAGGAACTAGATCTAAAGTTGGATTTTCTGAAGGGCAGATTCAATTTCCCACTCATTGGTATCTGGTGCCACCAAGACGCCCTCCATATATGACACTGCCACACTGAGCTGGCATGTACGGAAAAGGATTTATGAGAGGTTTTACCTGTGCTATTCTGGAGTGGTAGCTGGAGTCCAGGTAGGGCAACCTACAGCATTTCACATGATAGCGGGCCTGTCTTAAATAGATTCTAAAATAAGTGACCTGGTTTTTGTAAGTCCTGAAACAAAGCATCTTCTAGTAACTTCCGGGAAAGCCACTGGAGACCAAGGTCTTGAGAAAATCAGGACATTTTTTCAATATTAGGTGCCTAACTTTAGCATCTCTTTTTTCTAATAACTTGAACCTATTTTTAAAGTATAGGCATGTTTTATTAAAAAAAAAAAAAAACTAGTTTTGGTAAGTAAAGTATCCTAAGCCATTGCTGAGAAATGAGATGTAGGCTGTGATGATGGTTTCTCACATACATGTGTCCTTCGTATTTGGGCTTAATTCAAGGCAGCTAAATGGGCAGATTACAGTCTAGTTAAAATCCGAGGTGCTACCTTGAGGCATCTCATCCTCTCCATTCATGAAATAGAGGATGTAAGGTGACTGGGCTGATTACCCTAAATGCTGATCTCTGGATTTTATCTCAAAATAAAACCTAAGTATACAATGTCTGAGCCTATTTCCACATGTATAAGCAAGCATAAAGTGACATATTTGTATCTGACAACATACACATCTTAATTTTCTGTGCCCATATTGGGGAAAACCTACTCTCTCCATTGGCCATGCTGCTGAAGAGCACTAATACACAAAGTTTTAGGTCCATTTTACACAGCAGCAAGTGAATACAGAAGTTCAGGGTAGTGCAAAACCTTGGGCAGCATAACCTGCACCTCTGCATTTCTGTTCTGGATGAGGCATTCATTAAAAGCTTTAAAATTTCACCTCCATATGGTATTTCAATAAAAAAACACAAAAAAATAGCACTCATTTACACTACTAACCTTTGTCTTGCACCAGTATTTCCAGCTCTTCTCGAATCCCATCATACCAGCTGGTGATGTCCACATGGAGAGAGTAATCACAACAGGATTTGGTGTCAGCTGCCTCGTGCCACTTCTCAAAGGAGGTCAGTAAACTCGATCCAGGTTCTGGAAGCACGTGGTCAACTGAAAAAGAGATTCAGTGTCCATTACCCTGACAGCGTGCGCACTGTTCAGATTTCCTCAGTGCCTGTGAGTAAGGAGCCTTCCAGCATCTCGCCCAAAACAGCAGCAGTTCGGAGGCAGCTTGTGTGCAGACCGTAGCTTTGGGATGTCAGCCAGGTCCTGCTGTCTCAGGTACAGCAGACTTTGTGGAGGGTCTACACTAAAGCTGAGTCTGGCAACCCGCTTGGTGCAGCATCACCAGACGCACAATGGGAGAGCCAAACATCTCACAGTTCGGGAAACATCTGGATTTTTCCCTTTAATGTTTTGTTAGACCAAGTTCTGGACTTACCTACCTACACTTATTGTTTGATGTGTCCATTTCTACGTATTTCATCGTAAGCGTTATTTTTAACCAGTGCCTCGTTGCCACTGAATTGGCCCACTGTGCCCTGCCAATACATCAATGGAGATGCTGAATGCCTTCTCAGCAGCCAGAATCGGGAATACAGCCAAAGGTCTGAACAGAGATGATGCAGAGCACAAACACTCAGCCACACTATATGGCAGATCGAGCGGGCTGCAACTATGCAGCTTCACTGTCTCGAGGCTTTCCGCATCTGATGATGCCACAATGTTTACTGACAAAATAAAAGCACGACTACTCATGCATATATTCTTGTCTTTGCAGGGCTAGGTCAAAACTTAGTACGGAAACAAAGCATTTGCAGACCTAACACTGCACTGGAAGCCTCAGCTGATGAATATACACTGAAAAAATTATTAACAAAAGTAATGAACAGCAGTGCATTTTGTGCTTATTGCCAGCGATCCTTTCAGCTGATACTTGCTGCTGAACATAGATAACAGATAACACCACTCAGCAAAAAAAAAAAGCAAAAAAGCCATATTCCAATTTATTGGGAGTAAAACTCCACTGGGAAGCTGCTCTGCACAAGGAAACTAAGACAATATATGTCACCTGAACAACTGCCTCACAAAGTCTGACCAAGGGCCAAGCCACTGCTAGCAGGAAAAAGATAACTCTTGTCCTGCCATCTGGTAGACCGAAGAAGGGTCTTTAACAACTGGAAACACCTTTCCCTTCCACCAAGAAAGATGTTCCTCCTCTGGTAAGGACTTCCTCAATTCCTGGTGCTAAATCCAAGTTCATAAATAAGCATCTTTTTATTTCCAAAGCCCCTGAAATGTCACTAGGTGGGAACAGTGGATCTTCGTCAGATTTTCTGCGCCATGTCCTTACTACACTGTTTTTCAAAAACCCCAAGAGCAGGTATATTATCTCTCAGTGCTTGTTCTGCATTTCAGAGGAAAATCCAAGAGACAATTCCTCATGGTGTTGTTGCTGTCTGTGGGCAGGTTCATCTTCAGGCCAGCCCTGGGTGACAATGATGAATGGATCTCCAACACCATGCCCAGATTCATTGCAGAAGACTGGTATGAAGCCTCCTGTAGCTATCCCCACATGTGCTACCCAAGCTTCAGCCTGGGGTGGAAAGAGTTAGTATTGCTAGTACTCACTGATCATGGTGGTGCCCCCTGCTAGCGCTGCTTTTGTGCCTTGATAGAAGTCATCAACAGCAGTCATTCCTTGGTAGGGCTTTTGCAGGTAAGTGTTGACGTCTATTCCCCCAGGAATAACCATGCGCCCATTAGCCTCTATGGTCTTGACCCCTCCAGGAACAATCAGATTCTCTCCTATTTGCCTAGGCAGCAAGATAAGCAAATATTAATTTATTTAAACAAAGAAGCTATTTGAGGCATGTAGGGGAGAGGGGCCCAGGGCCTATACAGAAAGAACTGGGACCCCAAAGGAAAAGTGAAGCTCAAACACCCGCTCTGGCCGCTCTGCATGGCACTGGCAGAACAAAGCATCCCAGCCTGTGGAGCTGGGCCCAGTGCTCAGGATGCTTTGCATTGCTCTAGTGGCCAATAAAGCAGCTGTAATGCACCAGCATTAACAATTGATTATTTTTCTTATATGACGCCTATCTTTAAACAATTACAAATATGTACAGTTAACACTCCCTTGGGGGCTCCGGTTTTGTATATTAAGTTCTTAAATGAAAACAGAAAAACATAGATGAAATATGACACCTGGAATTATAAACATATGGTAGAAGCACAAGGCACATCAGAGAGGATTTATAATTACTTTGTAACCAAGCAATGCAAATTTATGCTTAAAAAGAAATACAAATATCCTAAGATACAAAAATACATATTTAAGAGACCCAGACACCTTCAATCTACCATGGCACATATTCTTCATCCTCCTCTTGAAGTTAAAACTTAGTGAAACGTTCCGCACAACTGTGAGGTAAAATGTTCATTAACTGTTGTCATCTTTTTCCCTTCAGGTCTTCAAAACAGGATATTTTTTTTCACTATTAAAAATATTAATCTGATTAAATGCTGGTGTCAAGCAAAGTCCAAACAATTACAGCCAAAATACTTTTAGTGTTCGGGGAGACAACTACGAGTAAATTAACCTTTAACTTTTAAAGCCACATCACATTTTTATTTTCTATTTTTCATGGTGCCAAACAGAAAAAGGTACGGGTGTGTGTGGAAGCCCTGTCTCTGCACCATTACACAGTAATATATCTGAGCTTAAGGATAACTACGAGGTAGTTTAAGTTCGCTTGGTTTATCTGCTATGACAGACACACAGTCCTTGTCTTAATTTCCTTTTGTCTGGGGATAAAAAAAAAACATTTATCCACAGCTAAACAAACACCCCAGACATCTGAGCTGCTGAACGTGTTTCTCCCATGTTAAAACGCAACTCCCACCTACAGAGCAAACCCAGCGACTGATTAACAGCCAATCGCATCATGCTAGAACCAAAAATGAATATAACTGTTAATTAAAACCAGTGAAAACAACAGGGATAATTATTCACACTGGAATTTGGCCAACCCGCCAGAGTTAATAAATAGCCCCTAGAGGTCAAGAATCTGTTTCATATGCTATGCAAAAATGTCACCTCGGGCAGCCTGGCTCCGCCGGTGCCCTGGGTTTTGGCTGGAGGGAAGCAGAGCCGTTCGGTGAGCAAACTCCCCGCCAGCATCCCGAGCCGGGGTCCCAGCGCTCAGCGCCGAACAAAGCCAAAAGGGCTTGCTCAGGATACCTGATAATACTCACGGCTTGAAGCCATACAGCTCCACGTCTGGCGTCTAATAGTCATCAACACGTATAGCACCGGGAGCATGTCGCAACCTGTTCACAGCTGTGCGGAGCGCTAATGACACCACGACAAACAAACAGGGAACTGATGTGTACACCAGGGCCAGCAGCAGCCCAGCACATCCAATTGCACAAACAAGTTGCAAGAAGCTGCTCTGCTGTTAAAACCCAACTCGCCTAAGGCATTCCAACCCCTGAGCAGATTGAACACTTGTAGAAAGGTAGGTAGCCCCACATATAATAATGGAGATGCACTAATTTTTGTTAGTTGAATCCCCTCCCAACATGTTCATCAGAACAATCCTAAACCTTTGCACAGTGTCTGTGTGGCTAAAAAACTGACCCGGGAAACAAAAAATTTACTACGACCAATCTCCTTCAAATATGTCTAAGGTAGAATTGCACTCCAAGGACTACCACACCTTCTGAAAATTTTTTCACTGAATTTTCACTGAATTTTTTAGAGTTGGAAGGGACCATAGAGATCATCTAGTCCAACTCCCCTGCCAAAGCAGGATTGCC
>JAOXNO010000033.1:53675904-53698707 GCA_028565335.1 Limnodromus scolopaceus | reverse complement strand
GGCGGCGGCGGCAGCCGGCCCTGACACGGAAGTGATCGCGCCGAGCGCTGCCTCCGCCACCAGGGATGGGGCGGCGGGGGGGGCGCCTCCGCGGAATGCCGGGATCAGCCCGCGGAGCCCGGGGCGTCCGCCCCGCCGAGACCCCCGCGGACCCAGGGATACCGGGGGTGCCCGGCCGGCCGAGACCCCCGCGGACCCAGGGGTGCCCGCAGTGCCCGCCCCCCCGAGACCCCCGCGGAAGGCGGCGCGGCCCCGCGGAACCCCCCCCGCGCAGAGCGGCGGGAGCGCGGCGCGCCCCCGCGGAGCTGTCCCTTCAGCACCCCCGGCCGGCGCTCGCCCGGCTCTCGCTTCGGCAAAGGAGGGGCAACCAGGGGACCCTGAGGCAAAGGGCTTCGTTCCGCTGTGAGCGACGCCAGTTCCCAAAATCAAGGAGGTTGTGGTGTTTGTTGGGGTGGAGAACGTGTTACCCTCAGGTCTCTCTGCACAGCCCACTTCAGAAAGTCCACCTTCACACCTCTGCCTGTCTCCTGTACGATGCCTGAGGAGATCATCCACTTGAAAGCACAAAACCCGGGACACTCCTCTCCCGCGCATGCAGCCAATCTCAGGCAACCCTGGCAGGCTGTGAATACACCAGCAGTTACATAAGGAACATGTTCTATTGCTCTGAGATAATATATTGGAACAAACTGGTCCGAGGCTGATTAAGTGACTAAGCAAATTCGAAGCAGTGGATTGATCACAAGACTTGTTCTCTGCTCGCATACATCATGGTTATGCCATCTGAATACAAGCCAAGCCACACAGCACTATTGTTTATGGCCCACAGGCACGCCTGGTGGTCCCAGCATGGGAAAAATCACAAGTTGATCAGGAAAAGTGGGAGGTTAAAGATAGAGGTCTCTGTGATTTCATCAGAAGCAAGTCCAGATAACCACCTCTCTTACCAACAGCTACCCCTGGACCAAAACCATGTAAAAAGCAGCAGTGTACCACACCTGAACATTCCCAAAACACGTCAAAAGGAAACATCTTTCTTTTCTGCATTTGTTATAATGCAGTGGTAGCTCCTGTTTTGGATGCCTTGTGACACTGTGTGTTGTTTTCATGAAGGGAATTAGTCAAATTAATTTGAATTTTAATTAATTTTGACTAATTTAAATTAGTCAAAAGTTCACTGATCATTGATTATTAACACGCTGATTTTAGGGGTCACAGAATTGTGACTGACATTTCTGAGCATGTATTGCCTAGGATTTTACAACTCACTTAATAAACCTTGCTACCACATTAACACTAATATCATATAGAGGTTTCACTAGTGTGTGGAAAAATAAGTAGAGCTTGTAGGACATTGCTTTGTTGTTTCCTTAAATTCTTTTTCTTGTATGTAGACATGTAGACAAATATCGATTTTTTTGTTGTTCCTAATGGTAACATTGAGATTTATTGATTGTGTTGGGGAAAAAAAAGTCAATTTGTTCCTCCATGGGATACCAAACTGTGACAGCTAGTGAAATATGCAGGTGATACATGAAGTGTGATGTGTGACCTGCCTGTCTTCGTAAGTATTGGAAAAATTATTCATTTTATGAGATATTTCTTTCCAATCAAGGGATTAATCTGAGGCTCCAGGAAAAAACTTCTGATGGCCCCACAGTAGGTTCAGTGTGTTGTACATAGTGCATTCATCTGTTAAATGAATCGCATCTTTTACTTAACGTCATAAAGCTAAGAAAGATGGACTCTCTTTACACTTGGGATCTAGTCAGGTAATGTTCAGGTTTCTAGAACTGCTGATTTTTATTTTTTTAAAATGACTATAATGCTATCTTTTCAGTATTAAGCTAGGACATTCATCTTAATGCTAATATATATGGAAACCACAAGAATCAGAGAACACGTCAAATCAATGCTTTAGAAAACAGCATTAAACTTTCAAGTTAGAAATAAGCATAAAATCATATCAAAGTCTTTCTTTGCTTTTAAATTGATTTTTTCATATTGTAGCCCTTAGTTTATTAAAAATTGTGTTCTAAACCACCAGATGCATACTGTTCTTCTGTTCACAAAGAGGTAAAGTTGCAGTTTTAGGTGCTACAGAAGCAGATAGCCTGATACCCTGTCACCCTGCAAGTTTACCTAAAAGCATGTATGCAACTTGGGAGAAATAGATTGCTTTAGTATCTTGTCTTGCAGACACTGCATCTCATCCTGTCTTGACATAGCTTGATGGAAAGAGGATAGACCTTTATTAAAAGTACACCCTCACCCTATAGCATTTTTAGTTTTTATACCCGTAGAGCATCAACGACAAACAAACTATATTCTGAACAGACTAGATGAGAGATAGCAGAAACCCTAGAGACACACTTACTTCACACAACAAAAACCTTAAACAAAAGTGCAACGAGAAAGGTATTTACCTGCTTGGCTCCTGTTGTAGTTGGAACTCTTCTTAAACATCACCAGCTAGCCCAGAACTTCCCTGGTGCAGGGGCTCAGAGAACACGCAATGTACATTTTGCACCTATTTTTACTATTGTGCAACAGAATCATCAGAGGGAAAAAAAAAAGGCATGAATAACCCAAAGGGAGTGAGCGTGAGAGAAACCCAAGTTTTCTTTCTCCCAGAGAGTGACTTGAGTCAGAGTTAATCTCCCTCTCTCCGCTCTACGCAACTGTTGTACTTCTGGCTGCAGTGTCCTCCTCCCTCCCCGCAAAACCCCATCCCATGGTTTGGTCATTCAGACTGTTTCCTGACTTGTAGGAACCATGGATCCAAAACCCTACAAGCTGGGGAAGGCTCAGGTTTCCCGCTTCCCGAGCAAGTCATCCAGCCCACAGTATTCTGCTAATTCATAGTAGTTCTGCTGAATCAACAAAAGATGAATGGCAGCTCCTTCACCAAGAGGAACAAGAACTCAGGCCTAGCAGTTTCCTTACCCTGATAGCAGACCGGGTGGCCCATTCCTCAAAGGGGTCAAAGTGGAGACTTCCTGGGTTATTATCCAGGGATACAGTTGTATTTACAACTATATTTCAGAAGTTCCACCACCATTTTAGAGTTAACAATAATTAAAATTATAAAGTTTTTAATTTAAAATATGCATACATTTAATATACAAAATTATACAAATTATACATTTAACTAACATAGAAAAATACATCTTGTTAACAAGATAAAATGTCAACATATCTTACATAATTTAAGTGAGAGTTACAAATCTGTGATAATCATCAAGTAGACTTTGTGACTTCATTACAATTCTGTATCCTCCCTAATTACACTCAAAATTAATACATATGTACAGTTGATATCTATGACAAATGTTTTGGAGTGGAAATCTTTGCTGAAAAGTTATCCAGAAGGTTTTAAAGGAACAGATCAAAACAGGAGTGGCCTCTTCGATATTACTGAAGCTTCTCGTTTAGCTGAGACCAATCTGACACCCAGTTACCACAGGGCGGTCGTGGGCCAGAGTTTAAACTTCTTGCATTTATTTACAAACACCCCCTCCCTCCGCAGTCTAATCGGTCCATGGGGTTAATAAGTATCACACCACAAACCCCAGCCTTTTTGTGCATTCTTTGGCACCTCTTCAAATGGATCCCAGTTTGTGGCCCTAACGACCGCTCTTCGTGACTGCTGGTTACCATCCCACCGCCGTCTGTGCAAAAGAGCTAAATAACCGCACAGCACTAGAGCTCAAAAGGCAAGATCTCCATACATTATTCATCCCAGATTTCTCATTAATACCTCAGGAGGTGGGGAAATATCTTTGTTTCAGTCAAACAAATGTGTGCGGTAAGTCTTTACTCCTTATTTAATTTACATGGTTTCTTTTTCCAAGTTCCAAACAAAAGACAGAAGCGTAATTTATAAACAAGCTATAAAAATCTGTTCCATGCTGGGTCTTGTCTTACATACTGTGAGCCATGTAATGATTTTCTTTTAACTATTTACATATTCTTTAAAACTTGTCATCACAGGGAGAAAATAGAAGACGACCACCACTGATTTTCAGGTCCTCATTTTTTTGCTTTTTTTTTTTCTTTTTGTAGCTCTGTACCAACATATTGCTCTTAATTTCTAAAAGGTAAAATTCACTCATTAGCTAAAAGCTTATTCAACTTTTCTTAAGATCTGCTTAGGACCATCAGTGAGCACATAAATTGCATCACACAGGCTTTTTTCACCCTCTTTTTAAAAAAGACAAAACCACCGTTCAGAGAGTAGAGAAATGTAGTTGTTTGGCATCGGTTAGTGCACACTGCGCAGTAACCTCTCACATGGGAATTTACATTTGCATATTCATATTCCCATAGCAAGAGTCTATGTTAGACACAGAAACAATAGCGAACAGAGATTTATAACACAGATCCCAACAACTCCAAATCAAAGCCCATCTCGACAGCTACTAATCTCTCTTTTCCTCTCCTATGTGCATAGAAAACATTAAAGCATGATGCTTAAGTGCCTATCATATGAGTATTTCTTGAGCCGAGTAGAAGCAAGCACGAAATTTTGGTCCCAGGGAAGCCAATGGAAATTTGCCAGTCACTGCAGTGGTACAAGCATTTCATCCAGCATATTTAAATTTTTTTTTTTCTTATTTTCTCTCTCTTTTTTTTTTTTTTTTTTTTTAACTTTACCTGCAACTTGCAACTTTCCTAGTTGTCAAATCATGGTTTATGCGTGGATTCCAATAGTAGAACTTAAGTTACCTATATTTCTCTTTCCTAACATTTGTGCAGGGACAAAACTTCTTGTCCATAATCCCATGGCTACTGATTTCTAATGCAAATATGTTTGAAGCCAAAGGCACGATATATTTTAAAGGAATTCTGCTAAAGCAGGAAAAAGGTTTGAACAAGTTTCTGTAATCCTAAGGTCTGTTCCCCCTCTGCCTCCTTAAGGCACTAAAGGATTTCCAAAGGATTAGTGGCAAAACCCAGCATGCACATGTCCCTCCCTCCACCCCACAACCATGGCAAATTCAAATACTTAAATCCTTCATCTGCAAGTGAGAAATACAGGTAGATTTATGAAACACAGATCAGAGTTTCCACTTTTGAAAAGACCACAAGGACAAACATGAGCCATGCCTTAGCAGGAGGTTTATCCTGGGAACTTTGCTGTATGTGTGAAATTTCCTGGCAATTGTATTATTCTGAATGTAACGTGATTATCATTCCGGAGTCAACTATTGTATTTCCAGTATCTGTCATCCATAGTGATGTGAAGAACAGAATTTGGGATTTAAAGGTTGCATAAGGAGCTGTGGAAATACTGTAAGCTGTATTTTCAATATCCTGTGATGCTCTATACAGTGGAGTATATGTAAATAAGTGAACTGTCAAGGAAATCATATTTTCCATGTAACACTGCCCATTTTGTCTATTTAGGGTGACAGAAGATTATGTTTACTTACGCAGAACTTAGCAGCTTCTTAATTTTGACTGTAAGGAATTTGGTCAAAGCAATATTGTGCATATAAAGCAATCAGAACAAAGTGCCCAATTTTGCATTCTGAGAAAGTTTGCCACAAAACAATACACATAAAGCATCCCCTGGCACGTTTACCACAGATAGCACACCTAACGAAGTTAACATCTGCTTAGTGAAAGAAAGCTGAACAGGCTGTAACAACTAGACAACACTTTTCTCTTCACCATAAGGCAACTAGAAAATAATATCTAGGCTCTCTGTCTCAACCAGTAATCTCACATTAAAAATTTTACTGTTTTCTTACAATGATTTGAGGTAACGTTGGGATTTTAATTTCCGATCCTCAGCCACATGACATGCACCCACTGGTCTATTAATTTAATTAATAAACTGGCTTTTCCAACGTCAGCGAGACAATTTTCATATTAGGAGGTGGTAGAATTTAAAGGAGATCAATGTGGTACAAACCACAAAGAATGAAGCGTGTTCTATATTCCTTATGCTAATTGTTTTAAAATGAAACCAAATGGCAGAAAGCCTAAGATGTTACAAAATGGACAGGTTCGTTGTCAACATTTATAATTTACGGTGGGAGATTATGCCTAAATACTAGGAAAGAGGCATGATGTTTTAGTTTAGCACTTAATTCAAAAGTAAGAAGTAGGGTTTAATTGCCTGAGCGTTGTGGAAATGATGTATGTTTTCAGGTGGATAGTATGCAAATGGCTAGAAACCTACACATATGTCATTGCTTTATTTTAAGAACATGTAGTTAAGCTTCGAGTGTTACCATGCCAACGTGTCATCTTGTTACTAATCATAATCTAGAAATGCACATTACATTAATCTGGTTTGGGATTCCACAGTTTATTATCCTTCTGCCTCCTTTCAAAGGATATTTGGAATTACTGGGCAACTAAGCATTGTAACAACAGCACATTCTAGCAGTTAGCCCAACATTAAACAAAAAAAAAAGAAAAAAAAGAGGAAATACAAGTCATAAAACAATTATCGAAACTGAAAGTGCATTACACTTGGAGGGATAGTTTGAGGGAGCAGTACCCATGGCTGCTCCCATCCAGGACAACATGAGTATTGCCACTGAGTTCGACAGTGCTGGGTGCAAGCCTTTAGTTAAAGGAGGAATGGATATACCCATATGATCCCTTATGCACAAGTCTTGTGCCCACATTCACATCTCCCTGCCTTCACAAATGGGTACTGGGGTATGACCAGTATGGGTTATGGGGGCATACATCTGTATTGTGCAGTGTTGGTTGCAAAACGAGTTTGCGTCACGCGCACTATTACCAACCAGTGTGCACAAACCCACCTCTTTCAGGAAAAGCACGTATGCATGCAAATACCTCATCTGACTGTTAAATTCAGTGTGGCCTATTCATGTGGTTGAAATAATCGATCTGGGACAGAGCGCTTTGATGTTCCGAGCGCCTCTCAATGCACATGAAGTACATTCCCAATTCCTACTTAACCTTGTAAAAATGCAGTTCTGTCTCATTTCCTAAACGGTTTGTACCCTCAAGTACCACGTCCTCAGAAATACTGAACATCCTAACTCAGATCAAAGGCTCTTTCAGGAATGCTCAAAGCCGTATGAGGCTGAGGATATTACATGCCCACACAAGCAGACCCATGAAGACTGAGATCTGTGCTTAACTTGGTAATTTCTTTAAACTGCAAACGCTGAGATCCCAAGAAAACAAAACAGAATGAAAACTCAAACCACACATTGGGTTGGCCCACATGGCCAGATTCCACTGCAGGACGTGGCTAAAATGTGGCAGACAGTAAGTCAGGGCAAGTTCTCAGTTTTTCCCACAGTGAAGCAGCTGCAGTGACTGCCAGGCTAAAGCACCTTTCATCATTCCTTCAGAGCAGTATTGCTTCTTCTGTGTGACTGATACATTCTTCCCTGGATAAGAGGAAGGAGAAAGAAAGAAAAAAAAAAAAAAGGAAAAAAAAAAAGAGACAAAAGCATAAGTATCTGGATTTTCACGATTTAAGGAATTGTTTGTTATTCATTCAAGACCAACAAAAAACATTTGGGAAGAAGTGTGCCCAGGTGCTTCCGTACAAATATAACATAATGGCAGTGTTAGGAGAACACATAGTAGAAACTGAACTATTAAAAAACACTTTGAGGCACCCTCCCATGATTTACTGGTTTTAAGATGAAAAGCACATCCTATACTTTTCCCTTTTGTTACTCCTTCTTGTAAACAAATTCCTGTCATCCGTTAATCAATATGGGAATAAACACTCCCTGCCATCTTCCCAACACCATTTCATAATCCCCTTGACAGGGATCCAGAGAAGTAGTCTTGTGGATAAAGTTCATCCCAGGGATGACAGCCATCACAAATCTGACCCTCCAAGTCAGTCCTCTTTCTATGCCACTTCCCAGAGCAATATTCATCATTTGAATTCTTCCACAGATATTGTTTCAAAGCCTGCAAAATATTATATCTGGCTTCGCAATTTCCACTGAGGCTGTCGTTATTACTGTTAAATATCACCAGTGATGTAGAGTTTGCTTACGTAATGCTGGCTAAAACTTGATATCTACTGGAGAAACATTCATCTTAGTACACCAGGAGTATAGGAAATGATAATAACATACAGAATTTTTAAAAATGGTATATTGTAATTGTTGTGACTTGTCCGATTCACTGACACGCTGCTCAAAAGAGAAAAATTAAAAAGCAGGAAAGAAGAGAGCCTTTATGGCTTAGTACTTCATGATGGAAAAGTTTTTCCAAGCATGAAGAACAGAACTGAAAAAAAACATCCTGCAGAGTGAGGGAGAGTAATAAAGGGGAGGCCATTATTTTTGGAGAAGCAGCTAGATGGGACATTATAGGACACAAAACCAGTGAGGTATGCAAAAGTCAGTAACTGAGTCAGGAGAGTGCCAGTTGGGAGGGAGCACCACTAGGAGCCCAAGCAATGAGAGGCTTTTAGAGTCCTTCCATACTCCCTAGTTCTGATCTCCATCTTGGATCACAAGGGGAAAACGTTCAGACTTGCTTCTGATTCACAACAATACCAGAAGCTCTCTGCAGCCTTCTTAAAATGTTATACTTGATCTCTACCTCTGCTGTCAGTGGATCCAAACAAAACCGTTTCTTCTCCTTCCATGGTCTAACAGAGCTCCAGGCTGTACTGCAAACAAAGTCCATCACAGTTCATTCTTGCCTCCAGGAAAAGAAAGGGAAGGCTCCTACAATCTCCATGGATTGTCTTTTTTAATTAATGTCTTTGTAGTCCAAGTGCAATCAAAACAAGACCCAACAGAACACACTTAGAACCTTTGCTATCCACAGCTTTCAAGGATTTTTCAGGACATCAGGCATCCTCCCTTTTATAATTAATATGACTTAGCAACAGCACAGCTGGTCTTGTGTTCTGGAATGGTCTGAAATGTATTCCTGTCTCTACCCTTCCTCTTGTACATAGTCTGTGACTATGATCTGGTATCCTACCGCTGCGCACAGGTGCTGGGGAGGATCAGAAGGATGACTCCCTAGGTAGTCCTAAAACTTAGCTTTATTTCAGAGGACAGAGAGGTCTGTCCTTCAACTGCTTGCACGGGAGCCACCCATTGTTGCCAGTTTACTACTGACTTATTCAAAAGAAAAAATGTCCCTAAAGTATCAGGTCAGAAAATTGGTGTGGCCAGAATAATGAAAATCTGATTCAAACTCCTTTCATTCAATGATTCATGATCAAAAAATGATCATCATCAAATGATCATTTTTTGCACTTCAGTGACCACACCTTTTGTTATCCACCATTTAAATTTCAACTAAGTTCTCCAGTTTTCCAAAGTCAGGAATAAACAATGTTTGCCAAACACACACTGCTAGATCAGGGAGCATTTACAAACCTAAAAGTCATTATTTGCATTACATTTGCTTCCATTTTAATCACTTTTCTTGAAATGTTAGCCATGAAATAGGTTTCTTTTCTTGTTATTGTCAGACTCTTCACTTTATCTTTCACCTTCCTTTCATCTTCTTTGTCTGTCCTTCCTCTTTCCTATGTGATTATTCTCTCCTTTTTATTTTCTTCTGCAAGTCTTTTTGAAACCTTGTGCTCCTTGCAGCCTTATGTCCCTGACATCCTTCATCCTTCTTTTATTCTTTTTCTTCATACCACTTGTCTAAATAAGCAGTATGGCAACATAAACCACGACTGAACTATTTTAAAATTACCCTGGTCAGGGAGGAAGTCTGTTTTGTGAAATTCTTGAGGAAAATAAAAGTCTTCATGGTGTCACTTTACCAAAGAAAAGTACCAACCAAGAATTTTCAGTGCTTAAGCACAAAGGTACAGTTTCTAACCATGCATCAGAGTGATTAAAAACCAGCTGAGTCTTTATCGATAATGCACCTAAGAGTTTCAGCATGGGTATTTCTGGTGCTCAGGAATTTGCTGGCCTCCCATTCTTTGTAGGGCTAAAGCACATGCTTGAGCAACGATGCAGAGGCTGGGCTCATGTTCCTTCACATCACAGCAAAATCAATTTCAGTCACCAACAGAAAGAACTGCTAATGCAGAAGGTCATTAAACAAAACTGATTTCTCCATGATATTGGAGCCTTAAATGGAACCTTGCAACATAAAAGTGATGACTGTGCACTGCTCTCTAAGCCAGGACTAAATAATTTCCAACATAACAAAGATTAGTGATCCATTTTCATGCACTCACTAGATGTTCTCCAATCTTTTACCAGCTGTGTGAGCCACCAGCATTTATTTGTTCTAGCTCCCAATCCTCCTTATCTATCCTTGTTCATCATGTGCTAAGTATCAGGAAACTATAAGATCACAGAAAGGAACCTCAGAAGGTCATTTAGATCACCCTACTCAAAGCAGAGTCAGTTATGAAGCCGGACCAATTTGCTTAAGAATTTAGTCAAATCTTGAAAACTTCCCAGGATGGAAAATGCACAACCTTGCTGGGCAGCCTGTCCCAGTGCTGGGCTGTCCTAATGGGGAACATGCTTTTCCTATATCCAGTCTCTATTTCCCTTGTTTCAACTTATACCCACTGTGTCTCATCCTCCCACCATGCACCACTGCAAAGAGCCCAGCTCCATCTTCTCCATTATTATTTCATCATAGGTTCTGGAAGGCTATTGTGAGGTCCCTCCAAAGCTGACGTTTCTCCAGGGTGAATCAGTTGAGGTCTCTTGGCTTCTGCTCACAGAGCAAGTTGTCTACTCCCCCAGTATCTAAACTAACATTTTTAAGAAAGCTCAGAGAGCACCAGTACTGCCAGCCAAGTCCATTATCCCCTGGCCAACTCAACTGATTTAGAGACAGACAATACAAAGAATGCATTGATAGAAATGGTACAGACTGGTCTGCACGAGCTCATCCATCTCAGCTCACACTGGTGGAATAGAACTGATGCTGACCGACCACACCTCCTCCTAAAAAGGGCTGTTAAATTCCTCCACTCCAGTCAGTTCCCTGGAGAGCAGAGCTCTGTGTCCACTGCCAGGGTCTGTGGTCTCTGTCCCTTGCAAAGCACAGGTCAGAAGCCACCCTGCTCCCCTTAAGAAGGTACAGCAGTAAAAGCTTTGCAAAAAAGTTTCAGAGCATGCATCAAAGTCAGAAAGTAACAAGCCAATATAGAGACTTTAAAGACAAATAGCAGCAGAGCTGGAAGGGAAAAAAAACCAAATAAACAAAACCACAAAATCAAAACAGCTGCAGGATTGTACTCACATTCCTAAAATCTCTATGGCATCTTCCAAGAGTCCCTGTTCTCCTTTTGATTAATGAATACACACACTAGATTTTAAGTTAAATAGTTCCTTCCAATGAGAAGGTAAAGATGAGAAAAGGAAGATGCTATTTTATTCTGAGCATCTGAAAAAGGACACGAAATATGGTGATACCACTGTAAAAACATACCAAAATAATGTCTGCCAACTTTCCAAGTGTCTGAGGTGGGTTCAGGTAATGGACCATCGCACAATTCCAACTGCTTCACTCCAGTCAATGCATACTGGGAACATTTCCTCACTATATAACACAGCATCAAAGACCTGAAGTCACCAGTACACAGTGGGTGCTCTGTACCTCAGCCCTGATACCCAGGGTGGGTACACCATATTTCCACTGTTTTGTATCACTAGATTTATTTAAAATGGAGAAAGTGCAAAATTCAAAGAATTAATAACATTTCTTTATACCCATCAAGGAGATACATATTTTTGCTATTGTGAACAAATATTTGAAGAAGATTCTATGCAACGCCTGAAAAATATTTTCTGCTGTAAAATATAAAAGAATTACTCTGCTGCATCTCTGCCCTGATCAAGGATCACATACTATCCTTCCTTCGCACCACTGAAGTGCCACTGCCTTCTACAACTGCTCTGGAGCAACACTGGTACAAATAAAAGAAAATGCCAGGCATGAAGACTTGTGCTGTTCTTCAATATTTGATAATGAAATTACAGATGTTTCACTTGGTCTAACTAATATAAGCATGAGCGTCCAGTCATTTTATCATTTCTATTAATTACAGAAAATTAAATGTGTCTGTGGCACACACAGACCTTAACAGAAAAATGATCTACCATAAGTTATTTTGTTTGTGTTTTATAGTACCTTACTTTAAAATATAAACATCTTTATTTAGAAAAAAATTGATTAGAAAAACTGGCAAAAAAGAAAGTGATTGCAAGAAAAGAAATGTTGCAGAGCTGCATTTTCCCATAATACATACGGGATCCCTCAGTGGTTTGGTAACAAAATGCTGTATAACTAAGAGCATACTGATATTTGCAAAAACATTTGATTTCTGTGTTTGGAAAAAATAAAATAGTATTTTGTGTAGCCTTCTCATTCATAAATTGCTGCTTATAAAATTCATTTCTAGTTGATGGATTTATATTGGAGCTCTAGAGGTGTGATTCTCATTAAACTCTGAATGAAAGTATATTGATCCCAACCACAATCAAAGGCCGATAGAGCTTGCCTATATCTTGGAGGAGAGGGAAAGCTACGCCAATGACATCCCAGGCAAAAGATATCCAACCAACTAACCAACCATGGATGTTAAAAACCTCAAATAAATTATATTCTCTTCTGTTAGAAAATTAAATCATGCTTTTATACGTTTTTGTGCTTAATAAAGGTATTAAATACTAAACAGTGTTACATTTATAGATCTGATTCAATATCGTTGCTCTGGCTATATGCCAGTTTCTTTCTTATGAAACCAGTGTAGTAACTCTGGTAAAATGAATCCATGCAGTGATGAATGAGGTTTGTGTTAACCATAATCTATGTAAAATACATTAATTTCATTAGCTGTTGCATCCACAGTCAATATATAGCATACAAGCAGTGCTGCTATTTAATGTCAGAAAAATGTCACAAATACACTCATTTTCACACTCTTTGTTGAAGAACAATTTAAGAGTCTAAATTAGGGTTGGGGTAACCACAGTGAACAAGAGTTGCAAGTGTGAATCTTGCAAATGTGCATGGACAGCTGTGAGAAGTGCCATTCTGGAAGTTTATTTATTCTGTTAATGGATTAACAATGTATGCAGAAATAATATATTTGCTCTCAAAAAATGTATTCTGAAATAATATCCTTGCAATCCTTTGCAGCTTTGAGATGCAAAAGCTTACAGAAGAATCCCGGTGTCTAACCTCCTGCTTATCAAATCTTCCACAACTTTGCAGGCAGGCAGCAGTAACACACACACTTAGGAGATCAATTGCTAACCCAAAAATCTTGAAAACGCAGCCAAAGCAAGCCAGCTTGCCAAGAAGCTTAGGGTGAAACACGCTGATATAAAGCAGTCCAACAATTTTAAATGACAAACCAGGAAACCTCAAAGTCTGATCACAGATTGTTGAGAACACACAAAAAAAGGAAAAACCAGCTGGAATCTTTTTTTTTTTCCTATGATAGAGTTCACCCAGTGCTAGTCCTAATTAAATAGTGGCCCTATTCCAATTTAAAATAAGAAACAATTAAAATACCATTGTATTCAAAGCATCTTCTAGAGGACCCCATTTACTTTACTGATTCAATTTTCCTGTATGGGCACCACCCCATTTATATACCCCAGAGCTTTTACTAGTCTTGGAAATCTAACGGTACTTATTAAATATAGGCTCTTTTTTGTGCAAAGGTAAATTGAGGACATGAACTTAGTGTTATTTACATCTCTCCCAATTAGACAGTTATAATGGATTTAAAGGCTAATACAAACAAGTTAACCTCACACTATAGAGACAATAACAGCATGACACGTCCAAATAGGACAGCAGCATGGTACCTTCTGAGAAACCTCTCAAAACAATAATGCAACTCAATACAATCAAAAAGCAAATTCCAGAAGGATTATCTTGTCAAGTCAAAAATGGAGACAGTCCCTATCATGTGCATATTTTGCTGAGGTTAGTTAAGGAAGTTAGTATTATCAAAACATTACCAATTATAACAGACAGTAGCAAGAACCACAAGAAACACTTCACATCTAATGTACTTCACCATATGCTTTAGCACCATAATACATCCAGTTGCAACTGGGACATACAGTGTTTCTTCCCATGCTGAATATGCAACAGTCAGGTTGACCCACAACAGTCCAACAGCTCAAAAAAAATATTCAATAATTTAATAGAAAGATGATCAACTTAGTTATTTCCACACCTTTTGGGCTGGTGGGCCACTCCTTCCCCTTACGGTTTCTCAGAATGCTATCCTTAGTATCAAAATCTTAATGATAAGGTTCTGCTAGTAATGTGTAATATCACAGGGCAGTTGTAGAACACCACCGGAACAGATACATTTATTTCCAACAGGTAATAGCCATGAATCTTCAACCTCCTTGCAGCGAGGCATTGCCAACTGGATAAACAGACTATGAGGGGAAAGCCTGTGCCCCAGAGCAGCACCTTGGTCTGTGTGGGGGATGATGGGGAAGCCAAGGAGATAAGTACAACCATGAAAATCTGAAAGACCTGCTGGGATAGAAGAGCACAAAGTGTGAGCAGGACAACATAAAGTCCTTGGAAGTAGAGGCCATTTGGGCCTCTGGAGCATGCTATCTTTTTACCAGATGACCTTCCCAGGCAGCCCTATTCACATTTGCACGGGTAAAGGTTGCCCAAGGGTTGCATTCATCTAAGCCACAGCAACCTTTGGGCCAGAGGGGCTTTGTCCTGGGGACAGCCTGCAAGTGTGAACCTGCCCATTGTCCTTCAGGAATTCTAATGACCTAAAAAGCATTACAAATGTCCTACAGAAAACCATTCATTTAAATTATTGGACTGAGGGGGAGTCACGGGCTTTTTTTTTTTTTTTTTTTAAAGTCAAGGTCATTATGAATGGCTCACTCAATACCAGACAAGATTTTATGACTCACAGGAGACTGGGAAAATCAGCAGCAACACTGCATATTTAGAGTATAATGTTTAGTCACCAAAGACGCTTTTCAGAGTTATTGCCTCCTCCTTAGACACATTTTTTTTAATTGCTGCAACAGAGCTGCAGCAGTAACAAAGAAATATCTTCCCCTTAAATGCACAGTCATACGAGTAACTGATCAGCAGCTTTGCCTCGCTGCTGTCAGCCTAAGAAAAATTGGCAAGTGAATTCATATTTCAGCAATCATTTTTGTATTCCACTACCCCTCCAACCGTGCAGGGGAAAATGATGTACGCACATCCAGAACAGATTACGTAGCATCTGAGGAAGAGGATTTCCAGATGCTCTGCACTCCATAGCAAAAGCTTAGGAAGACAGAAGCACACAAATATGTTTCTTGCCTGATCTTTACAGAGGCTTGTTACAAACCAGGATAACTGCTAGAGTAGGTTGGAGTTCTTTTTTTTTCTATTTTTTTTTTTTTTTTTAAAAGGAGTAATCAAAGCAGTGTCATTAGAAATCTGTGAGCAAATCGTAGGCTTTCTGTGGTTACTCTCTCACCCTGCTCCCAGACCAGTCAGCAGTAGCTTTGTGTGCCCTGTCTGCCAGGGGACGAACATGTGTGATCACAGGAGCTCTAAGAGGGTGATACTCTTGAGCACCCCACGGCAGGGCCAGACTGTCCACTTGCCGCCGCAGACCAGCAGTGAACTTTGCTCAGAGGCAGCAGTCTAAAGACTGCAGAGTTTAACAACTGCAACACTCTGTTGCTGCAACATATTTTAAACGCATCACCAACAGTAAAAGTCTACGTGGTTTTATCCCAAATCTAATTACCTGAAAATTATTAATAAAAGAAAAAACATTTTCTATTCCTATCAATATTGGCAAAGGCAAAGCAAGTTTCCCTGATCCAGCTTCACCCCTGTGGTGGAGGAGCCAGCGTACAGCATATGACCTACATAGCAGAAGTCAAACTTTGTTATAATCCTGTCCCCCTGAGCACTGAAAAATTTGGAAATCAGACAAGATGAACGCAGTGGCCCAAATTCTCTCTGTCGTTTGGGCAGTTTTGCATTGCATCGTTAGTCTGGACTCACCCTGCAGGGGCTATAGTCATGACAGTGAGCCACAAGGCCTGCTGTATTGACATCCTCCTGTTCTGCAGCTAGGAAAAGTGAAAGCGTGCTCACCTTCCCAGCTGCTGAAATGTCACTTCATAGCTGTAGGTTATAAATATAAATAACAGTAACCTTTAGGCTGCTATAACTTACATTGGAAATATCGGTATTGAATTTTAAGTACACGCTTGGGACACACGTGTGCCCGGACAATTCTCCTGTCCAGAATTTAGACCAGTATCTCTACTCAGACACAGACCTCAAGGTCAATCATAAAGCAAGCATGGGAAAGAGTGCAAGGTGCCAACATGTATTTCATCTGCCTTTCCAATGCCTTCATATTAGTCACTACACCAGTCTAGAGCCTTCCTAGAATAACCATGTCCTCCAGTACCATTAGGACAACTGGGATTTGTAGGCCATTTGATTACAGGCAGTCTAGTGCAATGTGAGGAGCTGCAGCTGACTCGCATCCCAACTGCAGAGGTGCTAGGATGGTGTAAATATCTCTTTGTCCTGTCTTCTGCCTCATTGAGCTTTGCACCCACTATATCTAAAGCAAGGGGATACAGGACCTCCAGGATTATGTGCTGACATGTTAGGGTTTCTGCATGAGGTTACTAAAAGTGGTCAGAAACATTTTGCATGGAACATTTGATTTTGATGAGGCTGCAGGAATCACGCCTGATTTCCTGCCAGGTCCCCTTCCCTGCTCTTCAACAGTTCTCCTGGCAGGTTGACAGAGAGTGGGAGTTTGAAAGAAGTTATTGCTCCAGGATTGTCTCGGAGATTGCAGAGCTCCTAAGCTGCTGGCTCCTCTACAGATCTCATTAGGCAGGATGCCAAGAAACTCAGAGCGGAGTATCCCTGCTCATAAACTCCAAGACTGCCATCTCCCTGTTAGCCCACCAGGCAGAAAGACAAGAAGTAAGGGTCTGGAAGCTCTGGAAATGTGTGACTCCTTGGCATCCCAGGTAGCCAGAGGATCCACACAGACTGCCTTGAGCTGGGGACCCCAGAGCTTCTGATGCCTCTGGTTCCACTTGCCATTAATTTCATTAAGAATTGAACAAATCCTCATTTTCATTTCATATTAGTATAAAATCAAATTAAACAAATATACCAAAATCCTCTGCAAAATTGCATGCTCTTTTCCCATGCTGCACCACCTAAATGGCAGGTTGTTATGGCTGCTGTACAAGGCATCTTGTCCTGCTCCCTACACATACAGATTGTAGCATTACTCAGGAGACTGAGCTTTCACCACATCCATCACCTCCTCTTTATCCTAGGTATTCATGCCCTCCTAATTTTATTTTGAAAACCAAGCCCTTTAGAGAATAACATGTTTTGTGGGGGTTTCCCCTTTAAACGTTTAGCCACATGTATAGCCGTACAGCTCCAGAGAAAGTAAGTGGAAAGCAAAACCAAAACCTTACACAGACACTAATTTTGTATCTTCATGCTGTCTGAGTCGAACAGGATTTATTTTTCTGCAGCTCCCACTACCACAAAGCTCTACATGCAGGTCAGCAGGCTTATGTAACAGCGATGCATCTGGCTCTCTGTCCCAAATACAACACAATGTGCTGTGACTGCTACATAACCTTGTGTGCTGTTCATCAAAGGCTCATATCCATCTTGTTTTCCTGTTAAAGGAGACCCATTGAAATCCCAGCTTTCAGTTTTCCAAGGACCTGTAACTGTTACATGTTCTCAGCCTGGTGCTCACAATCAGACACACTGGATCATTTTCGTAAAGTTTTGTTGTTTTGTTTTGTTTTGTTTTTTAATTCACTAGTGCCCATCCATTCAAGTGCAGTTTTGTTTCTGGAAGCAAAAGCTTTTGAGTAACTCATATTAGTTATATTTTAATATACTGTTTTAAGTTCAGTTGTTAACTTTTGAGTTCACTCCATCACATTTTCTTACTGCTGCTTCATGCTCTGCCTTTTCCTTTGACCTTTTCTATTTTGTCACACATCCACCGGTCACCCCTGTGAAATGGTCATGGCAATGGCCAGAGACTTCATAGATGTCCACAGGACACAGCACAGAAGAGACTCTGCCCAGACTTGCATTTTGTAAAATTCATCTCTCCATTAAAACTAGGTTGAGGCATTGTGAAGGGAAGGGGACACAATTCAACATCAGGTTCCCAGCTCTCACTGAAATGAAGTATGCATAAATCCATGACACACACTCATACCTGAGAACAGATTTGACCTGCTACAGTAGGTACCTTAATGTGTTTTATTCAGATATCAAATACACGTAGACATCTACGCAAATCTCAGTTCTAGCCCAAGAAAATAATTCTAACTTGTAACTCCAGACTCCAGCTAGCGTGGAAATGAAATCACTGATTTTCTATAAATAGCTGGAGTTAGGAACAAGGCAGGCAGCCCACACCTGTGGAATGGTAGACCGTGCCCAGAGGAGCACCAAAGAAAGATCAAAGACTGCTCTAGCTGACAAGTCAGCATGACCAACAAGCACAAACCAGAAAGACCAAACAGGACTTGGCATGTAAACTAACAGGCTGATTGACAGACAAGGCTTTGCCATCTCTCAGGAGTACCTATGCCGAGCAGCAGATGTGAAGTAGGACTTTCCTAGCATTACTTCTGAGTTTGAGATTTTCCCAATTAAACTGTCCATTCTGTAGGTATGGATTCACATCTTTTTTTTTTTTGCATTCAATTCCATTTTTTACCGCAAATTAAAATATCAACACTAGACCAGGACAATATTTCAATGCCAAGTTCACCAAAAACATTGGTTTTATCTGCAGAAGTATAGCTCTTAAACTTCCTAAATTTGCATCTGTAACACCATCCAGAGCATGGCTTCTTAAGTTCATCCACAGAGCAGTCGCATCCGCTGAGCAATTTTATGCTCAGTTAATATATGCAGTGCTATACTAAGCCCAGTTAATCAACACTATCTATTCAGAAAGTAGCAAAAAAAAATCTGTATGTCTATCACACTCCATCAGCTTTCCCCACCCACTTTAAGCAATTAGTTTCAAAGACTTCCTGACTAAATTTACATAAAATATGTCCTTCCCTCATACACCTTGTTAATGCATTAGATGATAATAATCTTGGAGATCACCAGCGGCAGACAGGTATCAGAGATGACACTACGCCTTGAGCACACAGTCCCAGGAATTTATAAGGGCAGCAATTTCCTGGATGACCTTGCCACCTTCAATGGATTTACATGCCTGTGGAGTGAAAATGCTATTTGCTGTCAGAGATCCTCTGGGTCTGTTTGCAGAGAGAAGGCTATGGATGCAGATAACCTCTGCTTTGAATAGGCTGATGAGAAAAGAACAGCTATCAATGGACATAAAGCTGCAGTTGAAAGGCCAGCAAGCCTCACTGGAAAACCACTGGAAAACTTCAATCATTTGCAAGAGGAGAAGCAGGTGGAACGATCTGTCTGGATAAGATTTGAGGGGCAGGCTTCTCATGGCCAAAATGTTTGGTTAATAGCTTTTTTTTTAAGCCAGGACTTCAGCTGGCGTAAGTTCATGAGCTACCTCAGTTCTAGACTGATGGCTTAAGCAGGTGGTGATGTATTTGTGGCTTCCAGTTATCGACTTGGTTTTGCAAACCCTCCTCACAGAGATCTGTTCAAGAGTGTTGGAAGGGGAACAGTGTATTCAGGAGACTTAGAAGATTAAGCCCGAAGTACTAGGACACAACAGTTCTGTTGGCAATAAGCTACTGCAAACAGTTGCATAAGCTGAAGAAAAGCAAGAGGAATAGTTCCAAGTGTCTGCTTTTAGCATTATATTTACAGCTTTTCCCTGACTGTGCATATATTAAGCAGATTGCAGACTTGTAGTGAGTGGGGGGAACAATCTGGCTATTTATAAAGCAGTTAACCTTTAGGAATGACCTTTGTTTTAACATTAAGCTGGTCTGCTTCATGTTCAGAGGACCAGCATTTTCATCGTTTGGAAAATGAGAAAATATTCCGTAACTTTCTGTGAAGATAACCATAAAGAAGATTTCAGCCTTGCAGTCTGAAAGATCTTGGCTGATGCAGAGTGTATGAAGATGGAGTCAATGCAATCCTGAGGCTGCGATGAGGCACAGACAGTGGCAGAGGGAAGAGACTCCAGAGCACATGCCAGGATGGGGGAGGAAAACGCTTTTAAAAAATGTTTTTCTGACATGATGGCTTTTTCACTGTGGAGTGGTTCCCATTGACTTTCTTCTAATCAAAGCAAACATACCACACCTATCTTCGGTCAGAAGTTACCTGCCAGTATCAGCTAACAGCTGGACTCCTTGGCCACACATTTATCTAGTATTAAGCAGGGACCAAAACACTTGAAACAATGGTTGGCGTGACACTATTTTTCTGACCTTGCTTCAGTGTTTTCTTGTTTCCAGGGCAACTCACAAAACTCATGTAAGAAAATCCCTGTCATAATTGAAAAAATAGATTTTTATTTTTAGATTTGGTTAACCTATCCATTAAGAAAAGGAAATAAAATCAAATGAAATTGGGAGCTGCAGTAACACTGCCTTAGGATAAACACAATGTTGTCATTGACTACATCTGTGGAAACTATTAACTGAAAGTACAAGACACTGTTGTTTAGGGAGGTCCTGGGCTGGTTTACTCAGGTTACTTTGTATCTTAGCAAGTTATTTCATAAAAATATTTCAAACATATTATGACTACTGTACCTTCATTATGCCTTCTTTGATTTTCTTGCGTGATTCAAAATTAACTTTCTGATAAAAGACCATGGGAACCAAACCCTCCCTTCCGTTCACCTTCAAAGACACAAAGCAGTGAATCAAACTTTGGTTTTCTCCAGAGAGAACATATGATAGTCTCAAATTGCATACTAATACCATGAATTATTCAAAATCACAGCAGGTAACAGCAAACATTTTGTTAAGCGTAATGATACAGCTTAAACATGAAAAACCATAGCAGGAGTATAATTAACAACTAAAAAAGCAGAGTTCAATTAAATAACAAGTCCAATGTTGCTTATGTACTTCATTGGTGGATGGTTCATGGCACTAGACCCAGGCTTAAGCAGTGCAGAACTGTTCTAGCCCCAGGAGACATGAAGCATCATATATGCCCTCTTGCTCGATGGAAAGACAAACCCAGAGGTCTGTAAGGAGACCAACTTCACTGCAGAAAACAGGAGACAAATCTCCGTATTCTTCCAGTTTGCTTGTTCTCATTGGGAATATTTGGAGAGGAATTCAAGAGAGATCATACTCCTCTCCCTCCAACACATTTATCCAGTACAATGGTGCCCCAACTAACCAGGATTCAGTATATTATGCCTTATCATCATCAATAATTCCAGCCCTGTTTTCTAAATGTGAAAAACGAGGCCTAGAGTTTAAGAAACATGCCCTCTGTCGCTCAGAAAAGCACAAGGGATACTTCATGGGACTAATTAGTACCTCTTCTACGCTGCTGTCTGACTCAGCGCAATGTAGGGTATGCTGTAATCATGTATCTGGAACAAAAGAGAGACATTAATTCTAACACAGCCACACAGATTATTGGAAGTGAGACCTAATGTTTTCATGGTGTGAATTGTTCACATAGTAACTGCACAGAGGAGGTTATTCAGAAAAATAAAGGGAAAAATTACATATTTCCAGGAAACTGGAGCAAAGATCAGTCATTCAGAAAAATACAGATCCCTCCTTTCTCTATCTTATGAAACATATCACAAAAAAAACCCATTTTAGAAGTCTAAGAGGAAGTCATGGCACATGTCTCCTCAGAAAAGTTTTCTACTGTTTATGAGGTGAAAATACAACTCAAGAAAGAAGAAAAATGAAAATATAAATACCTGCTGCAGTGCTCTTTAATGTTAACAGATGACCTTCCCTTTTGACTGAAGGCCTCAGGTTGGAGATAATACATCTAACATATTACCAGCTATACCTCATTCATTTCCAATTTACATTTTGTATCTCCCCAGGTAATCATTATTTAGCGATACAGAAAAGACAATTCAAATCTTCCTAACACCCAGAAGTCATATTATTCTAAGTGAAATGAATTAAGGGATGCTGGCAAGCTCAAAGAGAAAAATAAGACCTTCACTGAAAGCATGAACAAATTTTTAAATAAAATAGTTCATTCACTCTTATTTTCTTCCACCCTTCCTCACTCCTTTATGAATAGATCTTCATGTGATGCCTTCAGAATATTCATCAACAGCACTGGGATCCAACTACTTAAACTGGTGTGCTCCTCCAATGGGGAGCAGCTTTACCAACCATAGCCTCTTCCATGGCTTACGTCTGCGTGCGGGCAACTCTGAGGAAGAGAATGACTGTGTTTTCTCCCCACTCAGACCCCAAGCCATCATTTAACTTGCAGTACCAGACATCAGAGACAAAGGTCAGTTCTCCAAGTCATTTTAGCCAAAAAAGCTGGAAGGAGATTGTAACAGCTTATTACCCAGACATTATGTATCCTATACTTTTGCTTGAACATACAGACCTGCAGAGGATTATGTGGCTGATTATCCTGTAAATTCCATAGCCTTGAGTGTGAGAAAGGGTATCAAACTCATAAATAATGACACCAGACAACTTCCAGGTACACTCACTTCATTAGTATTTTTTATGGAGGCATTACATTTCCTTTCTTTGCTTCAGAATATGTAAACCACTGTCTTTCATAGAAGCAAAACAAAATACACATATTCATAGAGTCACTGAATTTCACTGAATTTCACTGAATTTTTTAGAGTTGGAAGGGACCATAGAGATCATCTAGTCCAACTCCCCT
>JAOXNO010000033.1:53663937-53675804 GCA_028565335.1 Limnodromus scolopaceus | reverse complement strand
CATAGAGATCATCTAGTCCAACTCCCCTGCTGAAGCAGGATTGCCTAGAGCTAGAGCATGTTACTCAGGACGGCATCAAGGCAGGTCTTGAAAATCTCCAAAGAAGGGGACTCCACAACCTCTTAGAATGGTTTGGGTTGAAAGGGACCTTAAAGAGCACCTTGTCCCTGCCACGGACAGGGACACCTCCCACTAGGCCAGGTTGCTCAAAGCCCCATCCAACCTGGCCTTGAACACCTCCAGGGATGGGGCATCCACAGCTTCTCAAAGAACCTGTTCCAGTGTCTCACCACCCTCAGAGTAAAGAATTTCCTCCTAATATCTAATCTAAATCTAAAACTCTTTCAGTTTAAAACTGTTACCCCTCATCCTATCACTCCATTCCCTCATAAGATCCCTCCCCATCTTTCCTGTAGGCCCCCTTTAAGTACTGAAAGGCCACTATAAGGTCTCCCCGGAGTCTTCTCTTCTCTTCTCTAGGCTGAACAACCCCAACTTTCTCAACCTGTCCTCATCAGAGAGTTGCTCCAGCCCTCTTCATGGCCCTCCTCTGGACCCTCTTCAACAGGTCCGGTTCCTTATGTTGGGGGCCTTAGAGCTGGATGCAGTACTCTGAACTTCCTCCATCATTGCCCAAGGGATCTTAAGCACAGAGTTGGGCATTCAGTTACCCATCTGATTTTGGTGCCCAGCTGCCCTGGGTGTATGGGCCTTTCCTACACTCTTATCACTGTATTTCTAAACCTTGCAATGCGCTCAGCAGTGCTCTGTCTGTGGCTATCTTTTCATAAGACTAATACACACAAGAGACTCCCATATATTCAATATATCTACCTCATCTCTGACAGGAAGAAGGATAATGTGAATACTTCTCTGATCCTGCAAATCCTTAGTTACACAAGGAACAAGCAATAAGAATAAGAGCTTTTCAGGAGTAGAACCTATTCTACCAACGGAGACTACACATCAGTGAGAACCAATAGGGCAATTGTTATATCACTGGGTCTAATGTTACTCAATCCGCTCAACTAATGACCACCTTGAGAGGCCCAGGTTGGTGTTACATGCAAAGGTTAATTGCTTTATCTCTCTCCCATCTTCCTGACAGCACCAATGATTCTGAATTAAAACAAATAGCAGTGTGACCGAATTTCAAATACCCAACCTTCCTACCAATAAGGGAGAAGCATCTTTTCTTTAAAGTTCTCTCCTATCTAATTACATAAAAAAAAAAGAATAGAATATTCTAATTTACTAAATTACTTCTATCAAGGATTCAAAACCAGCAACTGACTGTCTCATTAGCTGCTCTGCAGCTATGTGAAACAATACAACCACCAACCAGCTAATGCGAAAGCCATCTCTAGCCCATGACCTGGAGGAGGGAATCAGTAGAAGTTTGTGTCTGGCAGTTGTATGCTGTATCTTCTGCCCCTTCCTTCTGCTCCAGAGGAGAGCTCATTTCACAGCCAAACTTTTTAGTTGGCTCTTGAGCACAAACAAAACCACCTTTGTGCTGGGAAGGAGGGGAGGAAAGCAATACAAATGGAACTGCTGATGCAGAATCTTTCTTTCCCTTTTTCCCCCTGCAGAAAGCTGCCAGGAGAGCAGCAGCCTCTCGCAGGGAGTGAGGTGACAGTCTCAACAAAGCAAATCACAAAACTGATCTGGCTTTTCAGGGTCAGACAAAAAGGAAAATTGCTGAGACCCTTCTAAAGCAATGAGAGGTTTCCTTTGTAGGACTGAAGGCTGAACGAAGGCTCACGAGAGACTACAACTTTAACTCTTTCTTTTATTTCACTGGTTTAGGCTCGAGTGTTAGTTCACAGGCTTAGCCAGAAACTTCAATTGGTAGCACAGTTGAGCTGTGGCTACAGAAGTATTTTTAGGCTTGGTTTCCAATGGAAACAGAGCATTCATCACTGCTGTGCCTCTCTGTACCTGCGTCCCTGCATTACATTTGAACACAGTGACTGTATATAACTAAACTCAACTTAGCAAAAAAAACCCTCAAACTTCCTACAACTTTCCGAAAACTCAGAGGCCTGGTAAAAGAAAGCAACTCCCACAGTAAGCTTCCTCACTATAGAAAAAATGACACAAGTTAGGATGTTTCCCCCTGTAGAGTTCACATAGGTCCTCTGCGTACCTAAATACCGCAAAGTTGCAGCTGGGGCTCAAGCCCCTGGGGTAACTGTCAGAAATATTAAACTCAGGAGCAAATCCAATTCAGAAATCTGCTGCTTCTTCACACTTACAACTTCTCATTCCTTTATCACCAGGACAGGTCCCCACGACAGACTAGCACTAGAATTTAACAACACCTGTCTGCTGTTTACTCTCATCTTTTCTCCCGTAAGATGAAGGGACTAGTCTCCACTAGCACCAGGCTGTGTGTTCCAACAACTGTATTTAATAATGTGGGCTTACCTCAGCTTCACAGAAACCACCTTTTCATGGTTTTCAAAATATCCAAACGATATCTGCTTCCTTGGGTGCACCCGTGGGATCCTTACTGGGCTGTTTTTTTGGCAGTGTGGCTGCAGAGAAGATCACCCGTGCCATGAGGCATGGTCTGTCCCAGCAAACAGCACCTCTGTAGTTACCAACCTGCCCCACTCTTGGGCTTTAACCCCAGCTGAACAGGTTTCGAGTGCCAGCCTTTCTCATACTCCACAAGTCAAGGGCCTAATCCCCATGGGACTAAGTGCTCATTCAAGGGGCCTCGGCGTCACATTAATCAGGGTGCAGGCTGCAGGCACCCCTCGATTATTTTATTTATCTAGATAGCCAGATCCTTCACTGTCTTTACATTGGTAATGTAAGGTTACTATAGCAACCTCTGTGAGACCCGCATAATCAAGATAGCAGAGAAGAGCTGATAGCTGAATTAATGTATTTATAGCCCTGAATAGGAAACTTTAAAGATTAAAGATTAATGGGCTATGAAATTCATATATACTCTACTCATGATGTTACGTTTATTTCATTTCATCTCCTTTTCAAAATACAGTTATCTTTAAATGCTAAACCAGACTACATGATATTAAAACAACAGTATTTAAACTGCTGTTTATTTTCTATTGCCAGTTTAGCCCACAAATAAACTACTTCATAAAGTCCAAAGACTAATGTACATTTTACAGTATGGTTGATCGAGTTATTAGCACCTTGTAGAAGCTAAAGTTCTTAACCAGATTTGCAGATTATATACCATGGAGATCACATTTTCCTTCAATTTCCTGTTTGTTTTCCTGTACTCAACTGGTCTTTTTAAGAAGTCATTAACTTTCATTCAGCTAGAGCCTTGCTTGCTAGCAGTCTACTTGTTCGTAACACATCAAAATAATATAGAAAAGCTTGTTTGACTGTTCTTCAGCAGAAAAAAAAAAAAAAAGACATCACTCCTGAATCCAGAGATGGATGAAAGTTGCTCACGCAACCAGGATGGTGACATGAAGATGTACGTGGAGGGAAGCGAAGTATTCCTTTTCCTTTTCTTTCGTTGGAGTGTCATTGAAATAAAGGTTCAGCTACTGTAAGAATGTCAGGCAGCAAGCATAGTTTTGGTCTGTGTTTCCTTCATTACTACTACACAAACTGCCTGAGTGGGCACACATGATCTTATACCAGAAAGGCATGGGTAGCTTTATCTGGCTTTTAACTGCTTCAGGTTCAGGACAGGCAAGAAATTCTCATTCTGAGTAATCATCCAAGCAGAACAGACACCACAGCGGGCCTTCAAGTGAAACTTAAGTAGCATATAAGTCATATGGTGGCCTTCCATGCAGACACAAAATTCTGTCTCCATGAGACAGTAAATAAATGTTCATTGTTCTCTCAGGCAAGTTCTTTTTTTATTTTTATTTTTTTATATATGTCATGCTAATATAATTCTTCTCTGAGCCAACTCCTTCTCCCAAAGGCAGCAGGATTACTTTTCTATTTTCAGGAAGGAGGGAAATTGAGCTTCAAGATGCAGTGCCCCAAAGCCATACACCATAAAAAACCCCCACCAATATCTGTGGAGGAACTGACAGGGATGAACTAAATCCACTGTAAGAATCTTCTATCACTGCAGTCTTGACACAAAATACAGAAGCTTTTTTGCCCTGAGAGTCTCATAAAGCAGACAGCGGCTTAAGGGATTCTCGGACTGAACAGCTTTATCATCAGATGGACAGTTGGATTTTGGGGGTTTGGGTTGGTTGGTTATTTGGTTGGATTTTTTAGCTTTGATTTCTTACTGTGAGTGATTTAGCTAGAAAAGGCCTTTTGTGTCTTCAGCATTTGGCTTTTTTTTTTCCTCATTGCTTCTGTTGCAATCTGTTGCAATTTGTTTTTGTTAGTCCACAGCCATTTTCCTGCAAAACCACTAATTTCAAAAATATTCAGTTAAGACTGTGGAGGGCAGAAACTGGTTAAATTGGGTCTATCCACCTGCTTTTCCAGTATTGATAGAGTTCTACTTAATTCCAATCAACTTGCATAATTGACACCAACCCAAAAACCATCACACCGTATGTCTAATTTCACACTTGTAACATTTAGACTTATTTCTCTTTGATATTTTAAGGCTTTTGGCTAAGATTTTTTAAATTTGCCTTCCTTAGCCTGCCAGCTATATTTAAATGGCCTGTTTCTTAAAAAGTGCTGGGTATGTCACACTGTCACAGAGGTCTGAGCGGTGCTTAGCTTTTCTAGATTGTGGTCTCACGTCACAAGTTAATCTTCAGAAAGTCTTAGACCGCACTTTTTGCAACACTCGTCTCAACCACCCAGAAAAACTCTTCCTATTCTGGCATAACAGAAAGATGAGAAGAGGGGTTTTTTCCAGCCCATCACCATTGTGTTCCCTTGTGCCTTTGAAAATGAACATTAGATCTCTCCAGCTAATATGACCATACATCAGTTCTCATCACCTCTTTGCACCCTCCTGTGCTCTAAGCCTCTTATTTTAATTGACTTAAGAAAAGGTTTCATTAGAGAGGACAACATGCTGGCTAGCAATTAAAATATATCAACATCATTTCTGCAACCCTCCTTTGAATCCTAGCCCATCTCTCTCATCTTTTGCAGAAAAGGGTCAAATAGTCTCTAAAAAAAATGCAAAGACAGGAAAAAATATCCACAGTTGTATCAAAGTGTTGCCTAAAACTTTCATAGATCTTTTTTGTGTTAAAAGTTTCAGTCATTTTTGTTGATAAAACTAGCTTAAAGTATCTTTTCTAAAACCACATCTAGTAAAAGCCCCTAGTGGTGCAAGGACTGGGTTTTTTTTCCATCTCACCAGGATTTGCATCCACAAATTGCAATGCCGACAATGTCTACATTTTAAGGGTGACTCTGTAGGTCACTCTTGAGTCTAACCTAGTGTCTGAAGCACAGGAAAGTTGGGATCTCCTTCTTCTTCCTCCCCAGACTTCTTGGGAAATGGTGGGGAAGTCACTCATCCTCTCTGTGTCTTAATTGTCTCCTTGTAAAAACAAGGATGTAAGAAATACTCCAATGTTTAAACACCCGATTAACCCCTCATTTTATCTATACCTTTACTTATGTATCTTTTGTTATTAAAGTTCATTAAATTTCTTTATATGCTTAAACATACACTGAAGTGGTTTTGCTGATATGTCACTGCAGTGTACATAGAGTATTCCCATCTCTATGGTGATATTAAAAACATTTTAAGCTAAATAAGAATGTATTTTACGATTATGAACCAAGCCAATATTGTCTTTCTTAAATCCCAGGTGATCATGTCCGTGCTGCCTTTGTTAAAGGATCAATGTGGTACTTGCCTGCATGTGTTCAAATTGAAGCCATTAATCTCTCCTGTTTGTCACCTCCCGATTAAAGTGGTTTTGCAACCAGAGATAGTATAGCATGCTCCTGGTGTTGAAACAAAGCCGTCTCTCAGGAGGCTCTACTTATGTGTAAAGGATAAAATTTGAATATTTTAGGAATAGCACCATAAGAAAGAAGAAATTTTTTGTGTATTCATTCAAGCTTTGATCCTGCCTAACTGAAGTGAACTATATATTATTATTGACTTTAACAGGAGCTATTTTGTTGCAACTAAAAGCATGTAAGTAAATATTTAAGACACCATTAACAGTAAATAACCATTTTGTCCCAGGTACAGCTTTTTCAAGATTGTATGATTACGAGACCAGAGACTGTATGCTTGCAACTCTCTGAAAAGCACCTGGTTCCAAAATTTTTTGTTTTGGGTTTTCTTTAGCAAATATCTGCTTTTAAAGGTATTTCCTGTTTTGTGAAACATACTTAGGAGCAAGGAAATAATTTATTTAGACAATTTTTTAATATTTTGGTACAGTGCACTGAAAAGAAGTTTGTTGTCATAGAGCCTGACCTGCTGAGATGTTTGAAGGTACTTTTAGTGATTTACAAAAACATCTAAAACTCATTTAAAATAACATTAAATTCCCATTAATATTTTTGGCTTTGTCTAACTTAGCAAGTAATAAACTACAATAGTAGCAGATTGAGCAGAAAGCAGAAAGGACCCAATTTCCACTCCATACAAGTTTTGGGGGGGTGATTTTGGGATAGCTTTAGTCTTGTCTGATGGACTGAAAAAGCCAGCAGCAGCTGGAGAGCATTTTCCAGTTTAGATTCACGTAGAAGAAAGCCATTTTGCCTGCCCCACTGTGTCATATATAACGCAACAAGGAGGGCATAACCTGGAAAATTCATTTCAAAAGTGCAAACTAAACAGTCGGGCCTACACATCCAATCTGAATGCAAATTAGGCATTTACAACATGTAGAGACTTGTATACACAACACCAATTAGCCATCTATCTCTATATTTTCGTAGATTTGGCACTGCAGACATTATTCTTCACATTACCCCTCCTGAAAATCAGTGAGGTCCGGTCTGGGAAAAAGTGAATCAGTAGTATCTGATGCACTGCATAAGTGGTGCTACATAAATTAATATACAGCTTAAGGAGACAACTTCACAAAAGAAAGTTATGTTTCCATTTGAAAAATATTCCATAATATAATATTCCATAGCAAAACCTATGTTGTTACGATTAATGTAAGTACATATTTCTTAGCTAATTTCCATCTCTTGATGAGCATAGAGCTGAAGGAAGCTGACAGACTGTCCCATGCAGCCTGAGAGAAGTGTTACTTCACTTGCATTTTTCTCTCAATCCTCACTATGTATCTTTCCCCAGATGAACTCACTAAACAACAGCAATAGGGATTGGGACAAAGATGATCAAAAGCATGTCCAGCTGGGGACACAGTGTGCAGGACATTAGTTCTCTACTCTGGAGATGCCCTCTACAACCCTACTTAACATGAATGTGCTGGATTAATTTGTGCCCGTTACAATGTGAGCCAACCATTTCTTATAAAACCCATGAAATAAAAAAGTATTGCTCATCAGCACTCACTGACTTTTTGCTTTTACCCAAGACAACTGGTTTTCTTCATCATTAAGTTTCTATTAATTTTCTCATTACAGTCTATTGTGGTATTTGCCAAGACAGTTGCCAGTTTTATCTGGCACAGGTCAAATGATATCTATGTTTAAAAAAAAAAAAAAAATCTTAAACTATATTAAAGAATTAAAAAAAATATTAAATCTGAATCTATTGAATAAGCCATTCAGTCTAATCAGAGACTTTAAAGATCTTGTGTGAAGTATTTCAATTAAAGTTTTACAAGCATTAATAAAAAATAAAATTTAATCTAACAAATATGCAGAAACTATTGCATAGCAATAAAAAGCCAAGAATCACTGCATTCTAATTTTGGAGGGTAAAACTATCATGCCTTGACTAGCATACTGCATAAACAAGGAAAATATCCCTCTCTTATTTGTCCAGATTGAGATTATCTCCTTTTATTTTTGTCAGATCTAACACTAAGATTAAGTTGCCTGCAATTATGTGAAATTAATAATTTGCCCATTTTGATTTCAAAGGTAAAAATAAAAATTAAAAAATCCAAAAGCAAACAAGACTGTTTTTCAGATGAGAAAATTTGTGTTGCATTTTTAATTCAGCAGGCTGCCCGATTTAATTTCTGTGGCAACGTACAGCACAGCTTGTGCCCTCCCCCGGACACGTACTATGCAGGGATACTTAACATGGGAGGCATGTCCAGGCGTAATAAATTAGAGAATCTCCTCTCTGGAGACAGATCAGCAAGAAGGCAACATTACAAAGCATGTTCACATCTGAACATTAGTCACTCTGACCTGGGTAAAAAACAAAAAATATCACCTTTAGACCTAAATACCTATACATACACGAAAGTTACAATATAATATACATTCTTTTAAAGGTACCTTCCATAGCTCGCTGCTGAAGGGCTGGCTTGGTGGCTTTCCAAAAGCACTACAGAGCGTTTAAAAAACCGAATCAATAAAAACATTTAAACAACTATCATTACTTACTGATGTCAGCCTGTGCACGCAGGGGCATGTAACAGCAGGCATTTATTATTCCATTTGTGTTCGAGGGTGTGTATAATGCAGAATCGCTCCAGTCAGGGGGACTTCTCTGGGCAGCCAGTGCTATGAAACATTCGCCCAGCAAAACTCAAACTCAGATGTCACATCTTTTACAGACCAAGAATTCTCGGTGGGGAAATGTGATCTTCTCACTCTTTTCCTTCATGTGCTTCAGGAACCTGACTTTTAAAGACTTTTGGAATACCATGGAAGGACCTAACATAAATCTCTTTGCCAGAGACACTCTCTACCTAGCCAGTATTTTTCTCCACTCCTCACCAAGACACATCTGCCTCTTACTTTCTTCAGTAAAGTGAAATCATAACTTTCTTAACCAAGCTTCAGAGATTCCTCAAAACTTTGCACTTCCTGTATTTCTAACCCACACCTCTTTACATATTAATTTTATTAAATTCTCACAGCAAATCTTGCCACAGCTGACTACTCTTTTTATTGTGGCCTTACTAACAGTTTTTCCATGTTACAGTGAATAAAACCAGGTCCTAATCAGGTGATCTGAGGTTGCTCTTTATCTCCCTGCTCTGGTAATCTCCTGATTAATCTGTATCAAATCTAAATATCTGTGTTAACCGAGGCAGGAGGTTTGATTCTTAAAACTGAAACCAAACACCCTCAGCTCTCACTTTCCTTACAATTAATCCTAGCTCAAACTCCATCTGCTGTCACTTGGAACTTGCCTTTAACGAGACACTGTAACTCTGTTCACCCAGATACATGATATCTACTCAGGAATCACAAACAGATGCTTCAGTAAAAAAAAAAAAAAAAAAAGGGTAGCACAAAACCATTTGGTGGATTTCTGTTGAATTACCTTAATGTACTACTGCTCCTTTCCAGGTTCTTTGGCATAAAAGGGTCTCCTTATTAGAACATGCATAGATTTAAAGTAAAAACGCTTTTGCAACAGGCAATAGCATGGATTCACACAGAGATGCTCTGAGGATAAATATCATTAACTGTCACAGGTAGAGTACAACTGCTACCTTACAAGAGCTGGCAACATTCTGCTGCATTTCGGAGCAAGACTGAACTTCAAACCATGGCACTTCTCTCCTACAAATGCACTGGACACTTGTCTTCTCGGGAACCAAGCCAGAAACACCAGCAGTTTGAACACCAATTTGAAATGTGCATAGAGAGCATGAGTTTTCCAAGACTGTCTGGAAAGAGAAAAAAATATTAATTGCAAAACGAATTCGTTTCCTACAGCCTTGTTAGCAATACTACTCACTAGGCAACATTTTCTGATGCAGTACTAGACCAAACTAGTAAATGAATACTAATCCTTTGACTTGAAAAGAGTTTTACCTGATGTCAGCAGCAGAGTTCGCAGTACTTTGTGTGCTACCTAATATGGGGTACATGAAATGAGATACAGAGGAGAAATAGCACTGAGTTTTATTTTATTCTGGAAGACTTCAGTTACATCAGAGCGTCAGATCACTTGTGATCAATGCAGGCCTTCTTAAATCCTTGCCATTTAAAATCTTTATTCTCTACTTGTCAATCCTTAGAAATACATAGAATATATTTTTGGCAAGGTACTTCATAGCTTCCCTGCTCTAGGTTTCGGCATCTGGACTCCTGCTGTAAAGAGGTCACAAAAGATCTTAAAATTGTTTAGAAATTACATTAGTTTTTCCATGCTAAAAATTATTATGGCTTCAAGTCTATCATCTCAATCTTTTAGGGAACTAAAAGTGTTAAATCACACTGAAAAAATTCTCCCTTTCCTGTGGGAGAGAATACAATAATATCCTGGACTTTAACAATTATCCTTGACATAAAAATGCTTGTATTTAATGGCCCTTGAGAGAATCTTACCCCCTTCATAGGACCCCCAAAGGACCAATTTGTATCTGTGAGAATTTCACAAGAAGGGGAAAAAAAAATACCTTGCCTGTTGTATTTTTAATGGCAGCTCCTACCTCTGCGGCATGGAGTGCTGGAAGAACCTCCTGGAGCAGAGATCAGGTGGAGGGGCCAAAGGGGCAAGACAAACTAATTTATCATATGGCCATATGGTTTATGGCATTTCTGGATTCTTGAATTCATTTTGGATGACAGTCAGGGTGAACTTCTCTAAGTAGCTCAGAGAAATAAACCTCATCTCACCGTACTTACAGTAATAAATGCAAATCGTGCTATTAAAGAACTGCCACAGCAGACTCAGAAGCTGCCTTCAGAGCCAACAAGAAGCATGGAGAAGGCTATCCTGGGGTAACGGTACCAAGAGCAAACTTCGTCTCACCCAACTGCTTACAATGACTAACTTGATGTCAGCTAGGGGCTCACTGGGGGAAGAACCACAAACCCCAGGAGAAGCTAATGTGTGTCTGGGAAGGCACATCACATATTGTGTGCCAGTAAAGCCCCTGAGCAACCAACGGGCTAAGTGACACTGCTGAGCCCCCAGGAGAGTTTCAGAAAAACTGCCAGGAAAATATATGTGCAATACCAAGTACTATTAGCTTGTGACACGCTTTTTTTTTCCAGAACACAGCATTTAGTGTTTATTCTCTTACATCACTTCTAAAAAGTGAAGAAAGCATGAGAGCATTAGAGGTATTCAGGAAGCAGCACACCCATCCCTACCAAATTATGCAGTTCAGTGGTTGCTCCACATAAAATATTGATAGAATAAATAATGTCTTTCAACAAAGACTTGGGTTGCCTTGCTACTTGCTGAACTCACAGCAGACTTATACAATTCCTCCTCTGGGCATAACCATGGCTGAAAACAAAAATAGCTAAAAAGTTGATGTGAAAAGCACGTTTAAATGATTTAATATAGGATAGATATTTGCCTTTAGTGGTCATGAAGTCCTAGGTGGGTATTAAAAGGTGATTTATCTTTCATAACAACTACTTTATCAAGATTTGATTAGATGGACTCAAATGACAAGTAGATGTTCTGTCAGACTTGGAGACAAGCAACATAAGAGCCTCTCTGACCCCAGGACGGCTTTGATATTCAGATGGTTAAATAGAAATTGTCCTATTAAAGACTTCTAACGTCTGGTTCCAATCCCATCTTCAGATTCACACCCACCAATGACCGCAGAAAGGCAACCAGAGGCACGTAAAAATTTAAAGCCCAGGCTAAATATATTTGGCCAAATCCTATAGTCACTACTCTTCTTTCCCTCCTCCCCACATGCATATTTAGGTAACTGGCTTCCTTATGCGTCTTTAAATAATTAAACACCTTTGGCATTCAGGCAATTCTCATGCTATTTTCAAGCAAAAGGTACATTTCCAGGCTTTCCTAGGAATCTGCCAGCTTGGTGCCCATGTTACAGAAAGCCATAGGAATGTCTGTGGCAACCCAGCATTTCTTGCATAAATGAAGT
>JAOXNO010000033.1:53618343-53663837 GCA_028565335.1 Limnodromus scolopaceus | reverse complement strand
CTTTGATATTCAGATGGTTAAATATAAATTGTCCTATTAAAGACTTCTAACGTCTGGTTCCAATCCCATCTTCAGATTCACACCCACTAATGACCGCAGAAAGGCAACCAGAGGCAGTAATGTGCACGTAAAAATTTAAAGCCCAGGCTAAATATATTTGGCCAAATCCTATAGTCACTCCTCTTCTTTCCCTCCTCCCCACATGCATATTTAGGTAACTGGCTTGCTTAAGCGTCTTTAAATAATTAAACACCTTTGGCATTCAGGCAATTCTCATGCTATTTTCAAGTAAAAGGTACATTTCCAGGCTTTCCTAGGAATCTGCCAGCTTGGTGCCCATGTTACAGTAAGCCATAGGAATGTCTGTGGCAACCCAGCACTTCTTGCATAAATGAAGTGGCACACATTCCTTTCCAGCCCTCTCTGCTCGGAGCTGTGCAGACATCTCCAAATTCTGTTTTAAGTCGGTGTCTACATCTTCAGTCCATTCAGTTCAGTCTGGGCCATTTGGATTCAATTTCAGCTTTGCATGGAAACTTAATCCTCAGGAAGCAATGGATTTCGAGGAGACTGCTTGAAGAATCAGCTCTTACTGTAATGCTGAGCAAGGGCTTCAGCCACGAAACTACAATTTCTGCTTGCAAAAAATTCTCCCGAGTACCACAGTATGAACACTGACCAAAAAAACCAGACACAAACACATGGTAACCATGAGCAATAATAATTCTTCAACTACTGTCTTAGTATGATGGAATACAAACAATTTAAGCATCCTTAAAGAGCTGTCTGTAAATGTGTGTGTATATGCAGAGATCTTTCTTACACCACAAATGATGGAAGTTACTGTAGTATGGAAACTGTTCTTAATAAAGAAAATGGGCCTACTATTGCCTTTAGTAAGGCAGGCTCAAGCCCTTGGTAAGAAGACAGAAACAACATCCCTTGGAAAGTTCGTAAGTGATTTCAGATAATACGTGCATAAATCCAAATGACAGGATGACTAGAAGTACTGACATTGCATGCATTGGGATTATGTTTAGAGAACTGGAAAGGGCAGCAAAGACATATATTTAAAATTAATGATGCATAGGAAGATGTGGAAGAATTGTAAAGAGTACATAATTTCGAATTACAGATAGTAGCAGCAGAACACTCTGTCTACCTTTAATATTGCATCTGTACCAAAGCAGTATAAAGAACAGAATGTACTAAATTTACCTCTTGATAATAGGACACATTTTCAATAGTTAATTGGAAAGGGATTTCAGTTTTCATAAGAAAAAAAGGGGGCAGGTGATGCTGGATCACTCAGCGCGTATGGGCTGGTTAAAATGAACCCATACCTAGAGCCAGGTGAGCTGCAACAAGTACCCTCTCCTGCCCAGCCAGCTGTCAGGAGCTATGAGAAATGGTTAACAGGAATGCAGGGGCTATGGAGGGAGTGAAAAGGGCAAAGGGCATAATAGGACTGACCAGAGGAAACACTGAATTTACTGTGAAAGTGAGGAAACTCTCTCATTTGTGATAGGGGCAGATGGACCAGAAAGTAAGTAGTAGTCAGGCTCCCATAACAAACCGGGTAGCATGTGTCCTCCATGAATAGTAATGCAAACACTTAGGTGATCAAAGCATCAAAGTACAGACTACAAACTCTCATTTTTGTAGAAAAGTATCTCTTTCAAGCCTACACAAGTTTTCAATTGCTCTATAAATGTAAATTATTGTATCTATTGATGAATATAGGATTCCAGCATCTCCCACGTAGTCATTCTAGCATCTTTCTCAGAAATAAAATATATTTAATACAAATAAATCAATTTCCCATTAAAATTACATGTCAGCTTTTATACATTTATTTGTATTGGGTAAAACGTAATTTGTCAACTCTTCTTTCCTGACATAAGAAGATTCAGGGCTTAGAGCACTGCCCTTGCATTTAGACCAGACTTTGATACCCTGGTTTGCTGCAGACCATGCATGACCTTGGACTTAATCTCTCTGTACCTCAGTAAAAGATAAAGCTGTTGGATTTTAAAGGCATGGTGATCTTGATTTAAGAGTGTGGGGATCTTGAATGTGATCAAAGCAAGCATTACACAGTTCATGAGAGGCAGGTAAATGGTTAGTACGAATTGGATGACTCAGCAACAGTCTACAACCCGAGTCCTGTCTAAATCTCAGTCTTGGACCAGAACCAAAGAAGAGTGAGAAATCTAGTCTTCTAGTGCAAATAGGAAATATAATTAAACTTGGTATTTCAGCTAAAAATATAATAACTATGTTAAGAATAATTTTAAATAGTGGATTCTAAAACTGTTCTGATGACAAATTTCTACTTAGTTTGCTGGCTTTTTTTTTTTTTTTTTGGTAAGGCAACAGAATAGATTATATGTCAGTGATCATTGTGCAAAAAATGTCAGCTCTGCGTTTGTCATCAGAAATGGCTATATTGATTTTATTGAGTGTTTCAAGATCAATGTGCTGTATTTGAAAATTAACACTTAAAAAATTAGCATACAGGAGTTCCTCTATCTAAATGAACCCATACAAAAAAGTAGCATGAAAATTAAATAAAACTTAATGTCTTTTGAGATAAAATATTCAATGTTTATTTGTATCGAACCTACCTTGTATTCTGCAACGAAAGTCATATTGCAAAATCCTAATTCACCATCTATAGGATGCCTGGAACCAACCATCAGGCTGCCTCTCCCCTCTGTTTAATAACCAAACCAACTGGCAAAGTCATCCCTGGAGAGAAAACAAAAAGCATACAGCAAGAATACTATTTTCATTAGCTTTTCAAATCATTGACATAGTGTAAAGGCAGACGCTGGAGCTTTTATCTTTTTTAGTGAGCAAAGTCAATTTAACAGTGTCCCCAGTTCAGTACAACATTTCATTTGAGTTCTTACTGTTTAGTCAATTGTTAACCCTCTGGCCAACGTAGCATTCAAGTTACAACGCAATTTCAGCATCTGCTTTAAATGCTGTGGTTCAACAGGGACACAGCTTTCTCGTATCGAAGCTTCCTTATAAGTACTGTGAATTTCCCTATCAATCCTAGATTTTGGAGATTAGAAAAACACTAACAGTTACTCATCTCAGTCACTATCTTCTGCATTAGCTAGGCACTCTAATAGAAAATGTTCATTAAAATGTTGGTTCACATGTGGTAGTAAAATTATTGTAATGAAAGGGGACTTTTGTTTTCTTTTGTTTAACAGACGAAAGAGTGAACAAAAAGAAGCAGTTGTAATAGTATAGCATGGAAAAACAGACAATATCTGAAAAAATAGCTGCTAAATTCTCAAGGCAGGAATCTCAGAAAAAAACAATACTTCAACCAGAAAAGGCTGACCGTCTGTCTTAATATTTGAGAGCAGAATGAGTATTTGGGCATTTTCAGGTAGAAATGTGTCTTAAAAACAAAAAGACTTAGAAGTTCTGTCAGAACAGGTAGCAACTGAAAAATTGAGAGTAATCATGAAGTTGTGAATTGTGCTTTAAAGAGCTGACAAGAAGAGACTCTCATTCTGTTTTTCCTATTCCTTTTGCCCTGATCTGTATTAACCTGAGACAACAGTTTGTGAAGCTGAGTGTTTCCAGAGTGCAAAATACTCTGGAACTGTAGAGAGGAGACAGAGAGATGATAAATGTCAAATATTTCAAATGGAAGCGCTTACCTGGAATCCAAAAGAAATGGTACCTCCTTACTTTCTAACTTAGTCCACCTTCCTGCTACCTGTAATTGCCAGGTTTATCTTACAAGCTCTGATAAGGACCACAGCTTGCAATATATAGTTGTACCTCCAAATGTTTTGGCAGTGCTCTGGAGTTGGCCAAGTGGTACTTTCTCTTACTTAAAAGGAAAGAAAAAATAGCAATTGGCCATTTACACCAAAGCCTGCAACTTTGAAGAAGAAAGGTGTTAGGACTTTTCAAAAATGTTTATTCTATATATGGCCTGAAACGGCTTCGGAAATTTGAGTTCACGAGCTAACAGTAAACACAGCTGCTGTTTGTTAGACAGATTCTTGTGCAAACCTTACACTCTAGGGTGAAGACTGATTCTTGGGCAAAAGTACGTCTAAGTTGAGAGAGAAACCAGGAATAAGAGCCAGGGTGCACTGGTGAAAACATCAGTAACAGGTTCATAGCAAAGTGCTCCTTAACACTCCCTTCCATGGTATACTGCAAATACAAAAAGCTTATGCAGGTTCGAGAGAGGCTTGACAACCTAATAGAAAAAAAATCCATCAAGGTTCACTGAATGAACAGAAACCAGCTCTGCTTCAGGAAGCCCTTGAGCAGCAACAGATGAAAACCCTGGAGAGTCTCATTCTACCCTCTTCTCTTCCCCAAGAGCTGCTAGCTCATTTTTTTATGGATCATCCTTTCCGTCCAAAAGCATATTTCTATCCTTCTATCCACAAGCACGCTTTCATTCTCTAAGAATGAGAAACAACATAACAACTTGTCTATTTGCCATCCCTTGGCGTTTTCTAGGGGAACACACGAGGACTTAACCTTGCAAGTAAGAATAAAGCCGATTTTTAGGAAACTATGCCTAACACAACTGCACCAAGAATTTGATTGCTGTAACTTAATTGCTGAAAGGATGCCCACAGCACAGTGCCAGCACGTCTTGGGGTACCCCATGGGCACAGCTTGTGCAGCCCCTGCGCCGGCTGCCGTGACTGCAGCAGCAAAGCCCCTTTTGCCAGCAGTAGCCGCTGTTGTCTCATAACAAAAAGGTCTGAAAAAAGGCTTCAAGGCATAAAATAAATTCTTAATGATGCTGCCCACTTTAATAACTCATTAAGGGCGGAGATATTAGCCAGAACCAACTGTCACGCACCACCAGGATTGAAAAAGCTGTTGATGGGTCTGGATAAAATCTTAAAGAGCACAAAGGGAGTTCTAAGAGCTCTGGCAAAGGAAAGAAAACTCAGCTGGCTGTTTAATTTGTGTTAGCAAACCAGATATTACTTCTGTCTCATATAAAGCCACTTTCAGAGGAAGAAAAAAAAGAGAAAATTCACAAGTGCAACTGAAGGGACAGAGCAGTAACAGACATCAGCTCTCTCCATGGAAAATGAGGTATTGCATTTGTCACAGCTGAGCTTATAAAAAGGCTGTCAGCTGAAAACATATGTTGTCACGGGGTTTCCTCAAAAGCCAGGTGAGTAAACAAAATGAATGGGAATTCCTGCCTAGACAACATCTGTTTCTTCATTTTGACCCATTCCCTCTCCCCTCCCCAAAAAGTCCTCCAGCACCTGGGCTCCGGGCAGCCAGGCGCACGTGCTTCCCCGGCCCTCGGTACACAGCACGCTTTGCTGTCTCAATTTATTTAGCACATCTGAGTCAACCTGCCTGAAGATTTCTAATCCTGGCTGTGTACTGTGGAGGGACAAAGGCCTCCAGCATGGCGAGACTGAATTTCACATGAAAAATGAATGCATTAACTGGCTCAGCCATGAGTTCTTAAAACCCTGGGGAACAGAAGGAGACTCCACGCATCCTCCTTTTCCTCCTATTTTGAAGAATAGCCTAACGTATCGTATGACATTTGCTTCTTAAAACGCACCCATAAGAAATCTAATAAAAAATGTATTTTCTCCCTTCATAATCACTTTATGAGTAACACAGACATAAGGCAATCCAGAATATATCTGGTTTTACAGTGCTTTGCTCCTTCAACAAACTGAAAATGCTCCACAGAAGCAGCACAAACTTGAAGACAAGCAATTACAATACTTACATTATTTGTTTCTGATACAGATCATTTAGCAGCATAAAAACCCCTTCATCACTGGAAAAAGTTGCTTGTATCCTCACCACAAATTACAATGTTTCTAGCTTTAACGATGCTCTACTGAAGAATTAAATATGTGCTAAAGAATTAAGAATATGTACAGATTTATAAAACATAATAATCAGAATTGAGAAGCAGAGATTCAAGTTCAAATCTTTGTCTTGCCTGTCACAAGTTTTCCTTCTAATCCTTCCCCCTCAACACAATGTCATCTGTTTTTCCAGTAGCCTCTGCTTCTGCTCCTGGATGGATTCTTGTTTCTACCATTTCTTCCCTTACATCTTTTTCCTCTCCCTCCTTACCTCCTTTAAAGTGACTACAAAAGAAACACCTTCAGGCAACTCAGCCTGCTAGGCTTCAATTCTTAGTAATTTCACTGTGGCTTGTGGACTTCGTGAATAATGAGACCCCATGCAACCAGAAACCTGACCAACACTCTTTTCCACCACCTCCTGTCACCATGAGAGTTTAGGAGCACTCCTGGAGGGGACAGACAGCCAAGCTGGCCTGGAATTAAGGCTAAATCGTTTTTTTCCCAGCCACAAGAAATCTCAAAGCTTCTCAGCAGAGAGATCTGGTTTCACTGTACCAGGAAAACCTCGTGTTTAGGGAGGTGGCAGGTGGGGTCTGGTGGGACTCCCCTTCCAACCCAGGAGGTACATCAGATGCAGGCTGTGAAAGAGCCGAGTGCCTTCCTACCAGCTGCCTGTGACGTGGCTCTGTTCACTGTTCCAGATGGCTAAAGGTCAGAACAAGAAACAAATGTCTTTTTTGGAAGTTAAGAATTTCGCTTGTCTTTTGGACTGCACGTCCCAAACGCGTTATGGCCCGGACTCACACTAAACCCACTGTGTAAGCAGCCAGAGCTTGCTCCCTCTCAGGTTGCTTGTGTCCAGTCTGAACATAACCAGCAAGCAGCAAGGACAATGGATAAAAATTAAGATGTTGAAATCCAAAATTCGTAACTCACTGATGAAATATGTGATTGCCAAGGCACTGAAATTCCCCAAGAAACAGGCCCTAACTGAACGTTACCTGAATCTGAATAAGCCTCCGCTGAAACTGGAGTGCACTTATCCTTCACAGACTTCTCTAGATCACACAAGCATTTGCAAGCTAGAGGTCTCAATTTACAGCTGTTTGATAAATATGAAAATTAATAATAATTCCAGGTGCAAAATGATAAGGAGCAATTGCTGCTAGAATCACAGCTGAATTAGCACATTTGGAAAACATCCATGCTCTCGTGGCTGTGATGAAGGGGTAGCAACTTTTGCTGACAGAGCAAAAGATTATCAGTGGCAGCAACCAGAGGTTTTTTTAACTCTGAACCGGTCTGTGGATGATCTTCCAGTCAAGCTGCCCAGACGTGTTTAGACCAGCAGCATCCACTGGGGATGCTGGATGTGGTAAAGAAAAACTCACTCACTGCTGAAAGAGCCCGACAAGTAAAATCAAACCAAAAAAGAGAGAATAAGCAGTATCTAGAGACCACTGGTAAGAAGAGGATGAAGGAGGTGTGGCCTTCAAACACCAGGAACTAAGTATATTCTTTTGTTAATTTTTCACACTTTTCTAGGGTCCATTCAGTCACACAATACTCCATTTCTGCAGGACTACACCACATGGATTTGTCAAAGGAAAAAAAAATTCCAAGCTTGTTTCTAATTTCAAAGAAAATAGGCTTGTTCTCTTCAACTACAACCAGCAAAGCAGTGAATCCTACTGCTCCTTCTTATGCATGGGGATACTAGGAATATATTTCAGTACTTTTTCAAAAGTTTTAGACACTAGCACTTCCCAAAAACTTATGATACAGAGAACAGAATCACTTATGAAATAAAAGTCTTCCAAGGTCAAAGCAGCAGTGCCTACATGCTTATTGCACACGGGTACATCGTGACATTCGGGGCGACAGGAATTCATGCTGGAATGAATCCCATGCTCAGGGAGAGAAGCAGGGTGCAGACCTCGCTGCCCACCTGGGTATCAGGGTGGACCAGCTCTGACATATCCCCTCTGATACATGGATCTTCTTGAAATCTAATCAAAGGGCCCAGGCTGCCTCAGCCAAAAAAACACAGATAGGAAAAAGCTGCTAAAAATGCACAAGATCCAGTAGTCCCAGGGCAGTGGCAAAAACACAGCAACAACAAGTGTCACCTCATTGTACTAAGAAAATAGCCTCTCTTTGGTTAGTCAAGGTGACATTATGACTATAATGACTCTTTTAATGTTAAGAATATTTTGCTGTTCCAAAGGGGGAATCCTGAGACAGAGCTTGCTTAATTTATGACAGAGATTGCATGACTCGGATCCCATGATAGCAGGGACCCTTGCAGATATGTATTCCTCCAGCATCATTGGGCCCATCATCATCTTGCTTTCCACTCCTTCAAGCAAATTTTCCTTCGTTTTAGTAAATTAACCAGCACCTGCCTATACAGAGTAATGGGGATCTTTCCCCTCCCTTATTGATTTCTGGGGAAAAAAAAAGGGATATTCAAACCCCATCCCAACTCACCCAGGAATTTAGACTGCTTAGAGGGCCTGAATAAAATGAAAGATGAACAACATGTTTGTTAGATGTAATAATGTATGCCCATATGGAAGGAAAAGCTAAACTGTCCTTTCCCGTGAAAGAAACTGAACAGATTGCCTAGAAATAGGCAGCTCTCGTTCCATTTACTGAGGGAAGCAAATGCCATCCAGATGGAAATTATCAAATGGATCAAACAGCTACATTTATTCCCAAATGATCTTTGTTCTACTTATCACTCATTATACCAGAAAAACTCTTTTTCCTATAGCCCAAGTGCAGTCAAGAGGATATTATTTATCATATGCTCATTCAAAATATCCTGTATCGAAGGTTTCCCTGATGAGATATTGATCTTGACACACAAAATGGGGGAGAAGAAAAGTGTCCTTCTTAATGGGAACATTCATTTAAGATCTCTGGAATCTGTTAATTCCTATTAAGCCCAACATGTGACTGAGGATTATACTGTCCTTGTAGCGCATCAGTCAGCTCTGCAGCCGCTTCCTGATGCCCAGGGTGACAAAAAGCCTTTCCAGCAGTTCTATTGCTTGCCAGGTTTTACAAAGGTGAATGTTACCAAGTCCCAACAAAACCGCCTCAAGGTTTTTCAGCTACTTTTATTGGTACTCACCCCATAGGTAAATATTTCAATTGGAAATTTGCACTGAACAAAAATAAAATTTAAAAATCACAAAGATTTGATTATATGATTATATATGGCATGTATAATTAAATTCAATAATTTAGGGGACATTTTCAGAGACTTAAGAGGAGTTAGTTACCAGCTAAAGTGGAAAGGCAATGAAAGCTAGATACCTTCTTACAACTTTGAAAAATCTTCAAAACATTTTATATGGTAAAAATCATATTTGTTTAAGCATATCCTCCTATAAATTTCTGATTATGTTTATGGATGTTTATCTCTTATCATATTATGTTATATAAGCTCTGGCTATATATTTTGTTATAATATGATTTTCTTTTACTGTGAAAACCTACAGCAGCACAGGTACAGTCTTTTATGAGGACATAAAACTGCTAACAGCTGTGGCTAAATGTCAGGATTAGATCAAGAGCATTTAATTTAACTGGGCCACGTAACACTACCTTTTATTTCACATTAATCATTGAACATGAGTTCAACTTGTGTCACGGGTCTATCAGGTGGCCCTAATAAATTAGGCAATAAATTGGAAGTTGATTTTTTAATGGTGTGGTCATTAACAGATAACACAGAGTTCAGCTGCAGCAATCCAAAAATGCCAAGGATCCCACAGCTTCATGTGCACAGGGCAGTGGTGCAGCTCCTCGGACCTGAGGTCTGTGTGACTGATGTTTTATTCTCTTTGAGCCTCGATGGATGGGTGTCAGCTTTGTGATGGCTGGGGATGTAAAGGCTTTGTTGCAAAGGGAAGACACACCAGGCACAGTGACTGTGGGAGCAGCATGAACGCCCTTGCCAAGGGACAGAAGGGAGGGGAGATCCCTATGCATAGGGGTCACGATGTAAAGCACACAGATGGAAATGGAAATGCAATTCCTTCCCCTGAAAATCAAGGAGGAGATTGGCAAGCAGACTCAGACATTTCGTACAACTCTGTGACTTGGTAATCAGTCCCCAAACAGTCGTTCTGGAGCAGGAAGGAGCCCCCGATGTTAAGCTTCCAGAGTATCCAGTGGAGATGCACAAAACAATATATTGCTACGACCTCTGTTCAACTGAGCGGTCAAAAGCAGTAAAATCCATAGTAGGTCATATATCATGGCATTTCAAATAAGTCTTACAGACAAGACAACCTCTTCTGAGGGAAAAGCTAGGCCAGGAAATAAAATATGAATGTTTTTCCATTCAAAAGGGGTCAGACTTAACCATAGCAGAAGTTATTAATCCTAATAATACTAAGGCAATTTTCTTATTCATATGCTATTTGTTTATAAAAGGCTTAACATACAATGTACAACAGTGCTGCAGAAAATAGCAGTGTGTTTACTTCTAAATAGGCAAGAAGTATTTATTTGCATGCTAGAGCTTAGAATTTTTTTTTCCAAGAGCTACTATTAAACTGAGGCAGAGCCTTCTTCTCAAAACGGTTTATAAAACTGAAAGATGTATCTTGACAATCATGTAATTCTCTCCCCAGCATCCAGTTTGCCAGTGCAGAGACCAGCACTCGTTCTTAGTAGATACGTTATCTTCTAGACACTTGCAGGAATTTGAGCAATTGCTTTTAATTTAGAAGCAGCAGAAACTACTTTCCTTCCTTTACGCTCTGCAAAGCTCCCAAGGAAGCATACCAACAAGGATTTGTTTTAATATCACCTTACTTAGGACACAGAAATTAAGAAGAAGAACACAAAAGAGGTCAGAAGCCCTCTAAAGGAAACACATGTGCTTATGTGATTTCCCAGGAGAACGGCAGTGGCTGCAAGTACTAATCCACTGAAGAAAACTCTCCACAGCTCAGGCTGCAACCACGCGTTTGAATACGCTATTTCATAAGTTGTTGCCCTCTCTTCTGCATTGTCCTATTTTACACTATTCAAGGGGAAAAAACCACAATAGCAGCGCACAGATAAAGAACAGTGAATTCTGCTTATTTTTATGCAAAAGCTCCTGAATACGCACTAGATACAGCATATGCTCAATGCCTCACTTGATGAATGCTGCTTCTGATCTCACAGGGCCTCAGGAGAATTTGTCAGGTCAACAAGGCTTCAGATCTACATACACATCTTATTTCCTATTTAATAGATTTATAAACCGGTACCTAAACATCTTATAGTGAATCCAACAGTCAGTCACTATAAATTAAGACAAAACTATATAGTTAATCTAAGGCGTAAGTACAAAGTAAAAGTTGAAAAGCACAAAGGAAGAATGTTCAAAAAAGAGCTAGAACAACACAAAAGAGAGGTTCCCAAGTGTGTTCATGTCCCTTATCTCTGATGAGCAGGCTAGTCCAGTGTTCAAAGCAGTCACCTAGGACACAGGAGGAAAATTGCAAATCTTTGTCCTGCTAGGCACTACCCGATCACCACAACCAAGTATGACCTTGATCACATTCACTACTTAAAGCACTTTGGGTGGGAATCACCTTCCCTTTCTTCTGCAGCATCTGAGGCAGTGCCCCTCCACTCATCCATATAGTCAGTGAACTGAGAAGGCACCTCTAGAGTGTAAATCATCTATTACCTGTTTAAGACCTACATTATGATGAGATGAATCCCGTCCTGCAGATCAAGTGCTCAGATTTCACATGACTGTCAGGGACTCCATGTGGATTTGTTATTTATTTCTGGCTAGCTCGTCTACATTATAAAAATCTGTCTGCACATCTATAAACATCCATTTGCAAAAGATCCACCATCCCCAGAAGATCTCTAACTAACTGTTCATTCAGAAGCCAGATCATCTGATGATCATGTCCAGCACAGAAAAGGCGCCTAAAATTGTAAAGGTGGCAGAAATAAGCAGAGCCCAGCCCCTCACTACGAACACAGCAGCTACATGATGGACTGCAGTTTCTCCCAAAAATCAGCTCCTCTGGTACCCCCCAAGTGAAGCTCCCTGCACAGTCAGTCACAAAGTATTGGTACCCTCCAGGTACCAATAGGCAGCCTCACCCCAAGATTTTAGTCTGCTCACCAGAAGGGACTGCCTGCAGCCAGCTGGAAACAAAGATGTGGCTGCTGAGAGATAAAGTCCCCAGCCCACAGATGGGAAAGCAGAGAGGCAACACCCAGCAGATGGTGGGGGCAAGGGAGGGCAACAAAAGATGGCCACGTTCTCCCTATCTGCATCTTTCACCAGGGGTGAAAAAGAATTGCTCGTAACTCAGAGCCACGCTACAAAATTCAACAATGTGCTTCAGGAGCTTCCCACTTAAAGAAGGCTTTGCCAGACAGCCATATGCTGAGAGGCCACGGCACTTCAAAGCTGCTCGCTCTTGTCCCAGTACAATTAGTACAAGTCCAACCCAAGCAAACTTCAAGGAAACCTTTACTGAATTTCCCCTTTACTCTGCTCCATGTTCTCACACCATGACCAAACCTGCAGTGACTAGGCAGAACAGGTAACAACTTAATTTCTGAGTTATTGTTGATTAAATGTTCCCAGTAACCCAGCAAAAAAAGGAACTCTCTCTCCATCCTTACACGTGTGACCTGATTCACTAATGGCTTGAACATAAACACCGTTCCAGTGCCTGAGAAGCCAGGTTTACAGCTGCTCTGGATCACCAGACTGAAACCGAGCTGCTGTGGCACCCTGGTGAACCTGACCCATCATCTGTAATAAGATCCTCTGGCTCTTTTTTTCCCATTTTTTTTTCTTTTCTTTTTTTTTTAATTCTCTTCTTTTTAAGAGCTGCTTACTTCATAACTTTTTCCCTCAAGAACTCACCACACTACACTGAGCTTTCCAAAGGCAGCTTTTCCAAAGGCAGGTTATATTGCACAAAGTACAACAGTGGCTGCAGTTCAAGAGATCTTTCACAAGGGTGCAAGTCAGTCTAGCTCCTACTGTGGGAACCTGGCATTTTCCCTAGGGGTGCCTAATTCCTACCTAGTAAAGGTTCAATAGTTTATGCATACAAAAGCAAGACAAAAATGTGCTGAGAATATTTCATACAACTACTGATCTTTTTTCTTCCCCTCTTTCAGCAGCAAAAGAGACAATAGGGAGCTAAACTGCTACAGTTTCCTTCCTATAGAAACTAGGGTATTTGGGAAAGGGAAGACAGACTGATACATACCTGGATTTTAACCTGCAGTGGAGTCAAGGTACAACCAGAACTTCCACTGCAAGGTCTTATTTTCTTCTTAACTTGAGGTTTAAATTCAGTCTTTAAAATAAGGCTCTTCTCATGTCCCTACTTCTATTAGCACATCACAAAGGAAAGAAAAGAAAAAAAGAGAAAGATCTGCAGAAAGTTACTTCTCCCTATTATTTTATACTACCTTTATTTATGCTAAACCCCATGCAATTATATATAGAGACATATATAAGCACATAAATGTATTATATATATTTATATTTAAATGAACATATTATTCTATGGTTCACCATTACCCTGCCTGATAGGATCAGAGTCACACACTGGGGAAAGACAATATTCCTAGCTAAATCTAATAGGCCACGGTTTCTGAAATATTCCATTTTATGCCCTAGTCCGTCCTGTCCTCTTTATTCTCAAGGAAAAGCTTTCTACTGCAAGAAAAATGGACTTAAGTCAACAATACCAGCTGCCTGACCTGCTGTGAATATGGTTGTACAAACTGTGAATATGGTTTAATCAGGCCTTAAGAGAAAGGTCTGCCCTGTAGAAAACTTTCCTGCATTATCTGGTTTTAATTAGGAGCTTTAATATCCATCAGCGTAAGGGCTAAATGAAAAGGCTATTACTAAGAAGATATTAGATAGTGCTTTTACAAATCAGAATTTCTACTCAATAAACATAAACAGGAATTAGTAAGGACTACAGAAAATGTAATCATGGGCAACTCATTTTTGTTCTGACTCATACAAATATCATTCCTAAGCATGGAACTGAGTTACCATGGGCTGAGCATCAGAGCAACCCTTTTCCATTTTCTACAGATATTTAATCTCCAGGAGAATCTAGAGTGGATATTGGCATCATTTACTTTAAGACACTGAGTTTTGTCATCTTCCCTAGTTCCCAGTGCCTTCCAGGTCTTCTCCAACAGACCAGTTCTCAAAGAGAGATGCAGACCATGTCCATTCCACTGATTGTGACCAAACCGTGTCTGTTTCATATGTTCTTAAAACCTAACTGGCAACCGACTTTATCTTTTGAATTTGCATAATGAATTCTTGGTAGTTAAGTGAGACTGCATGCACAGGTGAGTGTAGACAAAATGCAAAGCATTCAAAATATAAAAAAAAAATAAGTTGCCATATTCCTGAAAAATAAGAGGAACAGAAGGAGTAGTCTAATACAAGCATTGGAACAGGCTGCCCAGGGAAGTGGTTGAGTCACCATCCCTGGAGGTATTTAAACAACATGAAGATGTAGTGCTCAGGGACATGGTTTCATGGTGGACTTGGCAGTTATTGGTTGGACTTGATGATCTTGAAGTTTTTTTCCAACCTAAATGATTCTGTGATTCTATTAATTGCATTGACTAAAGAGAACTTTCCTAAAATACACATGATCTGTCATTGTAGGTGTTCTGTTTCTTTTCATCTCAACATAAAAACTGGCATTACATTTCCTCTTTATGCCCTCTTCTACCAGAGAAGAGCAAAACAGACAAAGAACAAATGCAGGACAATTATTAGTTTTCTTTGATTACATAAATGCTTGTTCAGTGTCAGAAGAAAATGATGGATTTATGCTTTCTTTTTCTATTTTTTTTTACACCTGTCATGGGAGAATGGCTATTCCTCACAGTGGTTTTTGATTTTCAGGTTCCAATTCGTCCCCCGAAGTGGGTGCAAACTATCCCTACAGTGCATTTGTAGCCTCAGACACATAATTAGTTTCCTTTTTAAGCTTATCTTTCACACGGCCTTTAAAAAGGACTATGCTACATTTCAGGTTACTATTTCCATGTATTGCATTTGTATTCTAAGTAGTAGTTCTGTTAAAACTAGAAAGAAAAGGGATGACCTTGCTTCTAAAATGAGATATTTTGACTTCAGTACTGGGCAGTTCAAGTCTAGAAAAAAAGAACTGTGTAAATATTGCCTGAATATGGTTATAAACACTCGTTTGATGTGAACTGTCTATCCCAGCAAACGGCTTTCTGTGTTGTTTCAAAGAGGTTCTTTGTAAGTGGAAGAGACTGAATGGGAAACAGGCTCAGTGAGCGCCTGTCGGGAGGGAGCACACTGTCGTCCAGCTTCCTTCCAAGTGTCCTGATCATCCAGTCAAGCACAGATAATGCCATTTGACTCGGGTGGGCCCACGGATGACAAACAGCAAATCTCAGGTGATTCAACACAAGTCAACTCTTCAGATGTGTTCTGTAAGCACATTGCCCTCATCACCACTCATCACCCTCAATTTCAAAAACCCCCAAATCATTTACAGAATATAATACATAGTATTAATTATTCTGTATGAGTCATTCAGCAAACTCAGACTCCCAAAGGACCTCGGTTTGGCAGGACACCAATATACAAACCATCTGGCCTGCCACTGAACATCTTAGAGCTGGTTTCTATAAATGACTGTATTTAAAGAATTTGAAGGAGCTTGTCTGATGGTGAATTGCATCATCTAATCTTCTTGTACATCAATTAGTGCATAATTATTTGGCATAATCTGACTATCACTTCTCATTTGTCCATGCAGTAGTGGGAAAAAACGGAGTAGGACAGAGGTTTAAATAAAGAAAACCTTTAGCTGACCCATCTTTTCTAATGCTGTTGCATGCAGCACTCCAAACGGATTGCTGTTAAATTATTAGCATTCCTCCACTGTATAGTATAAAATCTCACATTTTTACTTAAGAGAAATGAGAAGCACCTGAAATAACTGGAAAAATGGCAACGATGGTACCTGCTCATATTTAAAAAATGCTTTGTAGTAGGAAGAATGGATGTCTTAAAAAATTAAAAACCCAGGGGCTACAAGATTTTAGCTGAAATCTGTGACTTGTGGAGCAATGCTACAGATTGCCAGCACAGAATCCTTTTGCCTGAGGAATTGCTTGAGTCCATTTTGCATTACAGTGTTTCCATGCAGGTAATATGCTTGCAAATGTCCATTCCCCTCTCTACATCCATGTGTGCCTGCAGCCCTTGTCAGGAAATTATTAATTCCAGCAGGAGGAAGAATGGGGCCAAATAACCTAGTTAGATTAAAATGAAGCTTGATAGTTTAAAATAAACCACACTTGTCTTTGATAGAAAGGGACTGGACTGAGAAAACAATTACATGGTACGTTACTACAGTCCCAATCACAAAGTAGACAGCTATACTAGGATGACAAAGGCTTATTATCTTACTATCACAGGGTATTATTATTAATACCCTTATTATCAGCACATTTCAGGCATTACGATCTGACCTCCAGCCTGAACTACCATGCTCTGTATTCTACTGTGAGCAAGATAAAGCTCAAAAAATATTTCACAAGTGCAAATTCTTAAAGCATCATTTTATCAAAATAGAAGTTACCATGTTAAATATTTACAAGTATTTTTCCATGTCAAAATATCTTAACATTTGATAAGGCAGTTGGTGGCTGGGTATCAGGTATATCTGTCTTCAGAAGTGCTGGGCAGGCGTTAGGAAGAAGAGAAAGACACATGAGAGCAGAAGCCCAGATTTTGGAACCTCACCGGTGTCTCCTCTGCTTAGACAGTGCTCCAAAACACTGCTTCCAGGGGCGATTTCCCGTGGCATCTGGTGTGTATTTTGTAAAGAGGTGCTGGATGAAGACCAAATCAGTTACTGCTGTAAGCAGTTGCACAGCTGCCTTGCTAACAAATGAAGAGGGGTTTTCCACGTTAAAGTGCGAGTGTGTGCATTAATATTTCTTCAAAACCAGTGATTTTGTTTCTAGCTTCTGAAAAGCAGCCTTAAACAAAGTAGTAACATACTACGAACCAACTGGGATAACCAGTGGAGGCAGAGGATGAGCACAAGGAACAGTGTCACATATTACCGTGTGTTAAAAACACCCCTTTCTAATATAAATAAAGATAGCTGGGAGATTTGAATAACGGAGGTTTTCCAAAAGTATTAACTCTGATTGGTCAGTTCCCAATATAAATGACACTTCAGTGTCCTGGGGAATGTACAAACATGCTCAATTAAACTTCCCAGAGTCAATCGGCACACGCACACTCTTCCCTCCTCCCTCTCATAACCAGGATCCATCAAAGGTTCCTGCAGCCCAGACCCCATCTATTTCTGAGCCAAACGGCAAGGAAGTGGTGTCACAGCTGTGCTAGTGCAGGTGGCCTGGCACCGCATCCGCTTCTCCCTTATGTAGGTGTGGGGGTTTGGCAGCACAGGGTGCAGCCTGAATTATCCATCCCTTGAACTCAGCTGTTACCGTCCTCACGATGCCCAAGCATTCACCTAAAAAAAGTGTTTGGGAGTATGTCCAGTAAAACAACTCAAGTTAACCCACAATTTGCTACTTAAACACAACAACTCACAGATCCTACCACCTACAGGAATACACTGAGTATCCTGCTGCAGGTCAGCTTATTAAAAATAACCAATAAGATATAATTAAAAAAAAATAAATCCCAAGACACTAAAGAAACCCTAACAGCAAGCTATCCCCCCAATTCCTATAAAATGGTTTTCTAGGAAGTTCATGGCATGGCATTTCCTTATGTTTCAGAGGAAACAGTCATTCAAGCCAGATGTTCTTTCAGAACTAGTAAAATATCTTTGTTTTAAAAAACAATTAGTACTTTTGTAACAATAGGGAAATCACGTTGCTAAGATGCTTTACCTTGTTTTATTTCTGCAGGTTTTACTCTTTCTCGTGCAGCTGATTTCTCCCCACAGGATTTCGACCTTTATTACTTGCTGACAACACATCTGACAAATAGCTTTTTGCTGTGGTAGCTGAGGTTGAGCCATCTGTTTTTTCTCTAGAGAGCCATGCCTTATTCATAATGGCATTTTTCTGTTTCATTCCCTGGGGAATAGCACCTGCATACTGATTTCCTATTTGACCCCAAAATACATCATCACATTTCGACAACCGATCCCTCCCCTTCGTGGCCCAGAAAGCATCACACTCCGGAGGCGCCAGTGCATCCTTCATCCTTGACAGCAGAGGCCAAGGGGCTTCCTTGTGGATGGTGGGCAGGTTGCAGCCATGATCCTTTGGGTCTGAGGTGGAGGAGACAACTGAAGGTATCTGAGGAAAGAAGAAAAGAAAACATAACCTCAGATGTCCCAGGCTACCTCTGTATGTTGTGGTTGGTTTTGGCTGTAGCTTCCCATATAATTGTACAGTAGGCCTGTGTCATGCTCTCATTGGGATTAAATTAAAGCACACATGATATATATTAAAAAAAAATAAAATCCCAGAATTTACAAAGATCAGGTAAATCAAAGAACTACTTGCATTCTGCTCTCACTAATGATTTTTTTTTAATGAAAAGTTATATGTGATCAGGATTTGAACTGTCACATATATCCCCTGAACTAAATAAAATAATTTAAGAGTTTCACATGTTATTGGCATTCTGAGTCATCATTTCATTGCATTATAAATTTCTTAATGAAAAGGAGATTTCATCTTGCATGATTTTTTCAACTATTAATGCCAAAAGCAGAATCTATGCTTTTTACTTGTTTTATTACATTTATTTTAATCCAAGATTATATAGAAAATTTGGTAGAGTAATATTTGCAACCACTCTAGCTAACTGTACAATCATGGAGAGGTTATGTTGTCTCAGAGAGGGTGAAATCTCCTGCATGTTTAGTTTAGCAGCAGACTGTCACAAATGCAATTCCAATTGATCAGCTCTGTTCTTAACAGGATTCCTGCAGTTAATGGAAATTACTATAAAGAGCTTCAGGGCATAGGAATAATTGGATCACTAGAATAAAAAAGAATTGGAGGAAAAAAAAAGGTAGGACAGTATCAACATGATAACTTTCTATTTTTTTAAACGTCCAACGATTTTCAAAGATGCTCCTACCAGAGAGCATACCATGATGAATACAAAAATTTTTAATTCTTTTTACATGCCCCAAGCCATTCCTAAACAATGGGGAAGAAAACGTTTAATGAAAAACATTGAGCATTTATTATCCTCGGCTTGTTTAAACTAACAATCAAGTGTGCATCTCTGGAAGCAATCATTCAAATACCTGTATGATCTGTTAAGTGACTGCCAAGAATAATAGATTTCACTAAAGTAGAAACAATGGCAACGTTTTTACTGACCTGGCAATTTTTGCGTTGGTTTTGTCTTAGTTCTTGATGCAAGGCTATGATCCTCTCTGGACTTGTTAATTTTATAGGATAACCAGCATACACATTTGGAGTGATGTGAGAACTGTGGATGGTATCTGCCTCTTGCTGAGAGTTTGCAGGTATTGACCCAATCTTCCCATTCACTTTGACATGTGTCTCACGATCCTCTGGCTGTCCATTGGCCTGTGAAATGTCTGTGGAAGAAGGCAGCACCTGCAAGAGAAAATACTGCTTTAAGAAATTCAGGCTAGATAAAGCTTTCCGACATGTTTATTTCAGATTAGTGGAAGCCACTCGGATGAATTCATTACAGTAAATGTTCAAAGAAATTAAATGTAAAGAAACTACATATTTACCAAAATAAGAAAAAGGATAATATACCAATTACTTTAAACATTAAACATTTCTGCATCTGTCTAAAATGGAATTTTGCATTCATCAACTCTTCCCCAAAACTAAAAAAGTCTCTAAGCTTTAACTACAGCAACTGGATAAGAAGAAAAACTAGGGAAAAAAAAGTAGAAAAAATACTGGTTTTAAAAAATGTATGTTAGTTCTCCTCTTAAAGAATCCCAAAATTTCTAACATGATCCTTTTACATGCATATTCTCTCACTCCACACTACACAACAAATTCAGGCTTTTGTACATACACCACGTTCAAAAAAGTCAAGCTGTATGGACTTCAAAAGTGTATTAGTTCAACTGCATGAACCCTTATGCAGGCCCTCCTATTGTGAGTCAAAATAATATTAACTCAGTGGATCTCATTTCACCTCCAAATCAATTTTAACACAACAAACTTTATCCTTCTTGAATATCTTTGCTGAACTGAAGCCAAATTTAGAGAGAAATGGCAGCTGTTTAATTATGCACCTTTTCATAACAGTTGCAAGCAGGAAAAGAAAATCTCCCCGAACATAAATGACTATCACAGGGCTGTAGCATTTTATCATCCAAATACAAATTTATTAAAGCTACAAGATCAATGATTCATTTTTTTCCTGCAATTGCACAGAAAAACAAACATAAGATTGTTAATGGCAGTTTCAGCCTTCGAGTTTTTGAAAAATTATTCATTTATTTCCAAAATGAATACATCTGATTATAAGTTATCATCTCATTGTCATTAGTTCTCTTGCAAAAAACTCCAGAAATGCAAATGTTATAAAGATATCAGGTCAGGAATGGTTACTTAATATAAACCACATTTTGCTTAAAATTATAAATTGGTTTTTCTCTGTACATCTTTGATGAGCATCAGCTACATCAGTTGTGACCATTAAAAAGGTTGCAAAAGGTTCAAAACCAAAGGATTCTGAAAAGCCGTAGTGGTGTAAGATTGCTCTGGTGACCCCCCAAGCATTTACTGACAAGCTTGTGCATCAAAATACAATTCTATGATGGCATGAAGAAGAATGTATGGTATGTTAGCAGTTGCTATTGCCAAGAAAAGAAATCTTGCAGGAGTGATCGCCGTGGAGTTTTTATGAGAACCACGCTGCTTGCAAGCAGTTCAAGAGCAGCTGTGACAGCAGGGTTAGAGGGTACAGGTCTCAGTGGTGCTGTACTGTCCCATAGCCTTGGAGGTGACACTGAATCCCAGCTGCTGATGTGTACAAGCTAGCCAGACCTGAAAAAGCTCATCACTCTCACGTCCTGCTTGCAAAACGACCCTCAAAGCTCATGGGCTCCCTGAAGTATGTGTCTTGTGATTCTGAAGTACACCAACACACTGGTACTCGGCTCGTAGGGTCAGGAGGGTGGGATGGTGCCACTCCATCTGTAGACCCGGTGTGCTGAAGGACAGACCCTTCCCCAGGACACACCACATGAGAGAACGTGAGTGGTAAATGAAAATTCATTCCATTTCACCTTCTGTTCTTGGCTCCCCACCATGAGAGGAGGGAACCAGTGCTGCTGAATTCTGGTCACTGGTCCTGTTAAAAGTACAAAACACAAGCATGTTTTTGGCCAGCTGAGACCCTCCCCAGTAATGTCTACCACCTGGCTCATTTACTTAAGGCTGAGCAACAGGCCAGGAAACAAGACAGTGACATCCAAGAACGGAAGGACCACTCATATTGGCCAGCTTTGGGCACATGATTTCGGTTGCTGCTCTTCCCTAAAAGACTTTCTGTACACTGATTACGGAGGGAGTCTGTGGCATTATCTGGATAGAGTGTTTATTTAGGAAGGGCGGCATGAATACCCAATCACATCCTAATATCACAGGCATAGATCAGTTAGAAAGTGAAAGCTATACATTTGGATGCTCCCTTATGATAAGAGAAGCCAAAGGCACCTTCAGAAGTCCTTGGTTTCCAACCAAGGTTACGAGTGCAGTATCTCCCCAGCACTCACAAAAAATGCTGGCTGGCTGGAAGCGATGGAGGGGTTACAAAGGGCAGCCCTGAAATGTTTTGAGGCATGAAGAGACTGGATCTAAAATTATTTGATGAGAATTTCCTCACTACAGGAAGCACAGTTAGAGGCATCCCTGGTGATAGATGACAGTCAGCAGGAGCAGAACAAGTTCTGGAGCTCAATGACCCGTGCAAAGGCAAATCACTGTCCTCCTCAATAGGCAGGAGAGCTGGTAAAGCTACCAGAAAAAAAAAACACAGCACCAAATCAAAGCTGTGACACTGGCATATTGCATTTCTAGAAAAATAACTTCCTTGCAGGGTTCATCCTTTCCTTCTATTTCCTTCAATTATTCAGCCCGCAAACTCTTTTGCCTCTTGGGATTACCAGATTCTGCTCCAGCCAAAAAAGTGAAACTCAGTAGAAAGGTGGCTTAATACGAACCCTGATCAGAGAAACTGCTACCACACTGATGAAGTTTTCACAGTACGGTCTGCACTATATTGGAAACTTGTTATGATTCCCTCCAAAAGGCTTGTCATCAGTGTTTCATAAGACTGCGAAACACTAAAGATCATATTTTCTGTAGTGCTATGGATAGGGATGTACTAGGGATGCCTCTAAGCAAAAATCGTGCATTTGTCTCAATGCCCAGACATTAATTTCTTCTTTTCTTGTTGTTTTTTGGGTTTTGGTTTGGTTTTTTTACAATATTGATTCTGTTTTCCTTTGATATTTTTTGCTTTCCTCTCAAGTTTCCACAAATTACCCCCCTAGGAAGAAAAGAAAATATTGTGATATTCCACCAAACGTGAAGAACTATAAACTTGTGTGCTGCCAAGTTCTTGAAATAATTGGCATTAAAAACAAAAACCACCACCTTCCCCCAACATCGTAAAAATAAAAAGACATTAGTGTCAGAGATAAGTATAAAGTGTTTAAATCAATCTAGATAGTTTTAATTGTACATTTTATCTTAATCTAAATTCTACCATTTATCAAATAATGGAATAAAAATAAAGGAAGGTTAGTTTTTAAAGCTTTTCTTTTTTTAAGCACGGCTGTTACCCTGCTTACATTTGCTGTTCTAGACAAACGCATGCTGTTGCCTATGAATTAGACCAAAAACCACTGCTAAAATATCTGTATTATGTATACAGTCAGGAAACGGATCTAAATCTTTGTCAACCAAACCCTATTTTACTTTAAAACCTTGAAGGTGTACCGTCTCCTCAGACACCACAAATGCTTGAGTCACCCTCTGTACAAACAGCCATTTACATAATTATTGAACAGCTTTATCAGTTATTTCACTGCAAAAGCCAGGCTGCTCTTAACTGCTTTTAATCTGCATTTTATACCCTTCAGTATTTTTAATAATCTTTCTGAAGGTCAAAAATAACATATCTGTCAGCAACGGATTTTACCCTTCTTTAAAATAATTACTAAATAACAACCACCGTCTCCTCTCTTTCACTCCTTGGAATTCCAATGATTCAAGTCATATTTTTCTATAATGTCAGAAAAAGAAGCCCCTTCCTGCAAAAATCTTTGTCTTGAAAGGTCCCTTGGTGTTGATCAGCTTTGTCCCCAAAAGACTGAAACCCCAAAGTTAAATTTGTTCTTGCCTTTGAGAGTGGGATTCATCAGACTGAAGCATATCTCCTCCTGGTCTGTTTCACAACCAGTGGAGTCCAGCTTCTCCAACTCTTCCCACTATCTAAAGCAGATACTTAAAATAGGCAGGATACCTCCTTGTAAGTACCTTTTTCTCTCCACTAACTATGAAAAGAAACACCACGGATGTGATTGTCTGAAGAACTGACATCAAACATGAAATATTTCTCTCCCTCAGTGCGAGAAAAGCTTCTGATCTCACCAGTCACTCACAAATCATTTTAAGGAGAGCATCACAGAATATTATTTCAGACCTACTTCCTTCAAATATGATTTACAGGAAAGCAGTAAGTGGTTTCTTACAAATAAATGAGTAGAAGTAGGGAGAAGAGAAAAAAAAAAGGCAAAAAAGCATTGTTCTACAAAGAAGTATCTCAGAAGAAATCCCCTGATACAAAGGAGGATTAAGCTATACTGTTCTGCACATTTATTCCCTATTCTCTAAAACAAATTATTCACTACACTGGACACATTCTTTGCCTGGAGCTTCTCATCCATAAGGGTTAAGATGACTCCATGAAAAGCGATAAAAAGCACTACCATTTATCCCTACATTCCTTGCACAAATTCCATCTCGGCCCTGAAAATGGGGGCAAATAGCCACAATGGTTTCAGACCCACTATGGAAAGAATATATAAAATATATCATCAAGTCAAAGCCTTCCAGCCCAGGCAAATTGAAGTGAATGAGTACAGCAGCATTATCCGTTACAGCCATCAGTCAGCTAGACAGAGGCTGTTGATGTAAAACCAGGACATGTTGGCTCAGTCATTTGAGGGAAAGAATTGAACATACTCCTGTTCCTCTACACATGCCCGGAAAGAGAGAGAAAAGGCCCCAAAATACTGAACAGCTGCACTGGCTGGGGTGAGCTGATGTAAAGGGCAAGTCAAGCTCTCTCACTCCTCTGTGTGGTTCTCTAACATATCAAAAGCAGCATGGGCATACACTCATGGACACAGCCTCACGTCCAAGCTAGTCAAACTGGGTAAAGCCTGTTTCTTGAACTGCAAGTAGACACCTAAATTCAGAAAAAAATGGAGCCTTCTATTTCACATTTCCTATTAGTTATCTGAAGGTTCTTCTCTTGTTTCCCACTGTTACCAACTCAAGTAAACCAGTTGTTGCAAATCCCAGTCCCAGTCCTTTTTGTTAGCTGTTCAGTGAACCTGAATGTCTAACATCAGTTGATGAATGATGTCCTGTGTACTTTCCACCGGGAAAGACAGAGAAACAATCACTGTTAATAATGTCCTTGATTAATTCTACAACAGCAAGAAAAGAAAGATGAGGAAAAGGCCTTTCCAGTTGAAAAGAAATAAATAAATCAGCGTTTAAAAGAAGATGATTAAAATGGAACATGACAAAAGGCCACATATTCTGTGTCTGACATTAGGCATATGAATCCCAGCTATGGCACTGTGCTGAGTGCCACATACACCTGCTGGAGGCAGCCCTTGTCCCTGGGATGTCCTCTTCAGACACTTGTTTTTAATTTTCTGAACACAAAATAAGACAAGGTTTTAATTATGTCAGTTGCTCAAATTTATTATTGTGTCTTTATAAAGGGCTTCCATGGTTTCTCAGTTTAGGTCTTTAAAAAGGAAATCACAAAAGCTTAGAAATAAACTTCTTTATGCTTCCAAAAATTTCAAATCCGTATCAGACATACATTGTCATTCCTATGGCTTCCCAAAAGGCTATTTTTTTCAAAATTGAGAGGCAGCCGTGATCAAGATTTTCCTCACCATCCTGCACACAATTTTTGTTTTCACTACAGTGCCATAGGTGTTTTCTTTGGAGGAAAAAGAAATGAAATAAAACCTCTTCTGTGCAATAGTATGTTTATTATGATAAACTGAACTAAAATTAAATTAAACTACACTAAATTACTTAATTAAACTAAATTACAAATTAAGAGCTTCATGGTGAACAGTTTTATAGCAAGAAAAGTCATTCAAAATCTAGTCTTTTTTACAGGGACTTAAAAGAGTATTAAAGGAAGGAAAATTGACTTTTCTGAACAGATTACTCCAGTGTATACCTGGCCACAGTGAAACACTCCTGGAAAAAAATCATGAGGTTTTACATGATTCAAGGGAATTCTATTATTCAGTCAAAAACATTTAAATGTAACACTGGTCTGTGAAAATAATCAAGAATAACAATACTAAAAATGTGTACTGCTCTGTTAAACTGAACTGATTTGAAATTTTGAGTTAGTGCAAATCAGCAGAATAAAGCCATTGGGACAACAGTGATTTATCATATCTGAGAACAAAGTTTAGAATGCTGAAAGTGAAGTCTGAAATGAAGCTCCAAAGATGATTGGTTTTGCATCACACTCTCTTCGTGCTTTAGTATTTTAATTGGGATGAGCATGAGGAAGAAAATATTTCTGGCAAACAGAAAGGAACGACCAGCCATCCGTTGTGTCCTGAACGAACAAAGAACTGAAATTCACTTTTGTCTTTAAGCACGAGTAATTTGTTGATGCCCATAAGCCTTCCACTGAAGCTTTCTAGCACACAGCTAGGGTAGATCCATCTAATCTACATCTAATTCCCACACAGTGGAGATGGAAAAAGAATTCTTAACAGAATTTTAGAACATATTTTCTTCTGAGAACTAGACACAAAAAGTTTTTTTACTGGACTACAAAAGGCCAGACACTGAATTGAATACAGAGTCCCTTTTCCCTTCAAAAGGCTCTGGATCAGCCCTTCATGCATCACTGCAAATTCTCGGTTGAAATTCATCATTAAGCCAAAGCAGGCAGGTCTGCTGCCAGTGTCTAACAGGCTTCCATTTGTCACTGGGTCCAGAAATTAAGAAAGCCAATTGCCAATCTTTAATTTAAGAAGGAAAAGAAAAAGAAAAAAAACCAACACAAGAAAATAAAACCAGCATCAATCCACTAGGTTTTCTCTAGAAACGTTCAAATGTTAGGAATGATTTAGAAGTGAAAATCCGAGGGGAAGAGAAGGGGCTTTCAAAGGACTTTTATGTAAGTAAAGGCTGGGCATAGCTCTGGAATCTTAGATGTGAATTCCAGTGAGAATAAGAGTTGAAACACAAAAAATGAATACTCAAAGTTGAAAAGTCAGTTTGGTTTAACATATGTCTACGGAATTCAGTACAGGATTTTTAAAATCAAAGGAATGTATCACATGAATATGAAACGGTCTCTCTTCTTTTTAATTGTAACCATTATTTATTTAATTAGGAGTAGCAATACTTGGACATTATCTCACTGAAATGTTTTCCATTGGAAAACTGATGCATAGAAACCTAAATTTTTCATAGGAACATACAGATCTGCGTTGGCAGGAAAGGTTTCCCATTACACATGGAATTACTTATCAGAATGGTCAGAAGCTCAGCATCAAGCTGCCCAGCAAGAGCCACTCTATTCTCTGCATGATCAAAAAAACTAGGCTTGAATCCCAGTGTGCCTGAGCCTAAGTGAGACCTCTGGCCAGTATGGTGCTGGGTACCACGGGAAGGGGTTTGTGCTCCACTTAGCAAGAATAGCTAAATAACTATTGAAGCAGGGAACTGAATGTGGGGCTCCTACGTTGCAAATGAACTCACTAGCCATCAGAATACAGATTCAATCTAATTCTCTGCTCTTGGAGCTGCTAAGCTTTGTGATAATTAGACATTCAGGGAGACAGTGTGAACAGTATATTGATATTTATTGTATCAGGAAGCTTCACACTAATGTTCATTTATCACAGCACTGTCTGAGAAAATGTCTGAAGGCAGTGAAATATTATCTCCCTTCTGACAGATGAGTTACTAACTGCTGTCACATAAAACATTCATTTTCAATGTAAGCTTGGATGAGACAGTGGTGGACCCAGACCTGACATACGCAAAGGAAACATAGCCAGACACAGAATCCAGTCCCATCCTGCAACCGTCTTATAATGAAAGGTTGATGGCACATGTAGATATAAAGGCACATAAAACCCAAAGCATACAAACCCCCAAAGTGTATAAAAAACCATCTAGTCAAAGATAGAAGACAAGAAAAAAAATATTATAATAAATATTTATGAACGAGCAAACTCTCTTGTTTATTTTCCTAATTTTGAATGCTATTTACCTTGAAGAATCAATCTACCTTTTCCTTAACACGCACTTAAATTACTTCTTGCCACGGAAACAAGTATGACTGAGTGGTAGCTTGCAACACTTAATAACACTAGACAAATAAGCTTCTTCAGTGATACAGAATACCACTCTGTGTGTAAAAAAGCAAAATAATCAGACAAATAATCCTATGGATTTACTATACTGCATGCCCCTTCTAGGCATCTTTACTTCTGCCGATGAAAAATAGATGCAGGGTCATTAAAAAATATATTATTTTAATGTACTCATTTTGCAGTGCACTGTGTTAGCTGAAGTACAAAACACAGTCTGAACCTATATTCTGTGTCCTGCTGTGGTAGGCAGCCGCTTCCCCAATATTTTACAAATGTGTTACACAAAATACTTGGTTTTCCCCCCACCAAGTTTCTACTTGAGTACACTTGACATCAACATTACCAAATACTGTTTGGGTATCTTTACAGGCATTGTTTAAAATAATAACATAGAGAAAATCAAAGGGGAAAAAAAGAGCTTGTTTGGAGGTTACTGAAGTACTGCAAGGGAATTCCTGTTTCTCCAGGTTGCCAGATTCAGATTCCTGTCCTTAAGAATGTCTTCAAGTAGGTGCTACTCCAAAAATATGCAGCATATTCCAAGCATCCAAGCTATTAATGATAATTTTGAACATAACCGGATATGAAGCAGTGTGTATCCCACTGGAACCTGTTTAATCTTGCCAGCAAAATGCAAGTAACTAACTCCCTTTTGAATAAATGAGTGTCCACTGAGTTGACCTAAGTCTTACAATGGTACACGGTAGACCTTTTTTTTTTTTCCGATTTCTTCAGAAATACGAGTTGATGCATTTTGCAGGAAGAAAATGCAAAATTCACATTTAAAGTGAAATTCAATAATAAATGCTGCATTATCCACCATAATACTTCATCAAAAATATCAGGGAAATGGTTTTTGCATGATGTACTTTGTGATACGCATCAGAAGATTTAAGCCCTGACCAAACCAGCAGTAAAACAGCCAACTCCACTGAATTTTCTGAGGCAATATTTATATTAAGTGCTGAAATATATTTTATAACTACACATTGGGTCTCACTAAACACTTAAAAAACAATAAATCACTGAATTAATACAAGAGTGGAAATGGGAAGATCCTACAAGTAAGTACAAGCACTCACCTCTTGATTACACATCGGTGTAAAAGTGACCATGTACTCTGCCAGAGTCGTGTCATTCACCAAGTTTTTCACCTCTTCATCAAATGCAGGGTTAGTAATTCCTTGCCTGTGAAATTCGTCATGCATCCTCGTAATGAAGCTGTTCCTTTCTTGGCACTTTCGGGTGAGGCAAGCCAGCTTAGCCTATACGGCATGAACACATATACATTGATTTCAATATAATGGGCTATATTTTGTGTCTGATCTGTAATTTCATGCATTTTGACCCAAAGCTATAGATTGCATTCCTATGTTTCTAGGCCATTAGGTGCCTCTGCACCCTGCAACAGCAATGTGTGCACACAGGTAAACTGGAAAAAGACGTTCCTTTTCCATGTGCGAGGTCCCCCCTTTTGACAGGCTAAAGAGCGGTATATATGTCAGCAATAATAGAAATAATGTCAGCAAGCCCCTGCCTAAACCCCAGTAACAAACATCTAAGTCAGTGGCAGCTGCAGAAGGCTGACAGAAGCCTGTATGCAAAGGGATACACCTCTGTGCAGGTCCTACATGGGCTTTCAGGAGAATGCAGTACCTTCAGAGGAGCTAGTGTCAACTTCACTTCAGACTTTCTCTTCTGAAGTTCTTTTTCCTGAAAGATTGAGAAACGTTCTGCATTAATTTATCCAAGAGTCATTTTAAAATGCTGTAGCAGTTTTTGGCTGTTTGTTTCAGACCTGACTCCCAAGGCACACACTTTGCATATTTTGTGACCCTGTATCACAGACACGATGAAGCAGGGTAAGGAATTGGTTATGGATGCATAGGCCCTGGCACACAAACACTGTCCTACTAGCATTAATGTTGGCCTTGTGTATTACCAAATGCTTTTGGATGTTTTTAGATGGAGCCCTTAATCACTAAGGTTATTTCATCAAAGCAGCATCACTTTAAAGACTTGGTATCCTGCATTATGCACTCATATTCCTATTTACTCTCTGAATCTTCCAAAATACTTTGTTTGGGAAAAGTTTTTTCCTATCTATATTATGTTGCAGAATGCAAGTAACAAGGAGGGATTTTCTGAATTTTCTTCAGGCTCTGAAAAGTGAGCATCATCAGCTTTCTACTCTGACATGATCAATGCACGTCCTTTGTTAGGAGGTGAGCCAGATGACCTAGTCTGTACCTTGTGATTTAAATGTTTATTATTCATGGGAAACTTGCTTTCTGATTATGCAGAAAAAATACAGTATCCTGTCAGGTAATTTTTATTACAAACCAATACAGTATTATCTGGCAATAAAGGACAGATTCCTTTGCATTCATTTTGCTTGACAATTTGTATTTCTATGAAGCCTACGTATGTGCATCAGAAGACTCCCTTTGTGAGAATTCTGTTATGCTGAAAGAGGTGCATGATCTTCAGCTAATAAAGTGTGGGCTTGGGAAGAAATAGAGTAGATAGGGCAGGAGAGACATGCCTTTACATTGCACTAGCGCAGGGGAAACAAGGGAAAAACCCAGCATTATGTCCCTGCACTGCTGATATTCAATTCTTGATGAGGCGTGGAGCAAAACATTTTGTCAAGGCAACAGACCAATTAGGAGTTGCCCATTTATATGGATAATGCATCTCACCCTTTACTCACATACCATCTGATACGCACCGTCAATCACTACAGACACCAGACACTACAAAAGAATTTCATTTTACCACCACTGTTCTGGTAAGAGGCACCCTAACCAATGCCTGAGAGAAGCCACTAACCCTCTGCTACAGGACTGGTTTAAAGCAAGTCACAGCACATGACAAGGCTAGGGAAAAAAAACCCAAACAAAACCAAAACCAACACACTCACAAACAAACAAACAAAAAGAAACCCCCAAAACAAAACCACAAGCCGTAGAATACATGGATTTACCATGGAGAAAGTAGGATGAAACTTGCACCCAGTAGAGAGAAGAAAATCCTATTGTATATTGGGGAGGGACTGTTTATCAGTGAATGTAGTGATAGGACGAGTGGTAACGGTTTTAAACTGAAAGAGGGGAGATTTAGATTAGATACTAGAAAGAAATTCTTTCCTGTGAGGGTGGTGAGACACTGGAACAGGTTTCCCAGAGAAGCTGTGGATGCCCCATCCGTGGAGGTGTTCAAGACCAGGCTGGATGGGGCTTTGAGCAACCTGCTCTAGTGGGAGATGTTCCTGCCCATGGCAGGGGGGTTGGAACTCAATGATCTTTAAGGTCCCTTCCAACTCTAACCATTCTATGATTCTATTTCAGAGGAAAGACAGAAGAGAAGCACATTCTACTCATTGTATAAGGATATGAAGAATACCATTTCGAGAACGTCATGGACTAGTTGTTTAAGAGCATGATGGACAATTCCAATTTGGCTCACCCTGTAACTATCTTACCTTTTCAAAAAAATAGTTTCCAAAGAAATAGGAAATAAATTCTAAGGGAAAAAAGTCCTAGTAGGAATTTGTTTCTGCCGAAGAGTTCAGCAGTTCTAGTCTCACAATAAGGCAGTAGCTTTGCAAATGCTAATGCCTGTACCTGCTCTGGTTTGCCAGGTGAAAAACAGTGCACAAGTACAAAAACTGCTCATGCAGGTATACTTGTGTATACATGGGGGCTCTCACTAGAATAACTATGTCAATTAATAAAAATACAAACCACATACCTAACTGAAAATGTGTTAATGAAACTCTTGGTATGTAACCCCAGCAGCTGGATCAAAAAGTTAGGAAAAACTCTACCAAAATTCTGTCTCTAGCTCACTGCGTTTCCTAATCTGACACAGTGTAACAAGCGAATCAGGAAGGGTAAAAATACTGACAATTTTAGCCAAGAAGGTAACTCTGTAAAGAATTTCAGCACTACTTTGCTTGCATTACACTATGGGGATTACAGCAGGGACTGAGAGCAACTTTCATTGTAGTCTATCATCTTCCCATGACATCGACCAGTGAGGCAGTTTATATCTTTCCCTTATTTCTCTGAAGTCAGGGGTACTTTTATAAGCCTGCAAACTATTTAATTATCCTTGGGCTTGTTCCCAGGAAGGAAGACTCTTTTGGTTCTCTCCTTTGAGAAGAAAGAGGTAAAATCTGAAGTCTAACCTCTGATTTGTCCACCCACTTAAGCACACAGAAAACAGCTTTATTATACCTTTTCACATAGCTCAGCCTGAAGGAGTTCCACTTCATTCTGCAAGTCATGAAACTGATTTTGTAATGCAGCCTGGTCCCTGAGCTGGGCTTTCAAGGTCAGCACTTGCTGCTGTAATCTCTTCTTGGCTATTTTATTCTCCTCTATTTCCTGAGCATCTTCCACAGTGTACACAGGCTAGAGAGCAAATATACAGATTTTCAAATGAGATATATAAAATAATGAAAATATTCTCAATCATGTTTTAGCGCACAACACTTCTCAGTCAATATACATGCCTACCTTGTACATATGAAAAAAAAGAATTAAGCCGATATGAAATGTATGACTTCAGGTCTTCATAAACATATTACCACTAAGATCTTACACAAATCTTAAAATTGTTTATAAGTAAGGATTTCCTGATCCCCTTTGAGAGCAGGTGTAGGACTGAGATTTCAAAACGCTCTTCCAAGGTAAGTATTGCATTATAATAATTTCATATCTGGGGAAACTGGGGCACATACAGATTAAGTGACCAGTTTGTGGTCATACAGTGAGTAAAAATAGAAGTCAAAAGTCGCCATTCTCCTGCTCCAACTGCTTTATAATACATCCATTGTTTTCCTACATATAATTATCTCAGAGAGCAAATTCCACTCTCCCAGTTATACTTTTGTTTCAGAATATTAATAATAAAACTAAGCAGATTTTAAGTATACATTTCAAAAATATTTAAAAAGAAAATATTTATTACATTAAAACATAGTAATAGTGGCACAGAACAAGTGGAAGGAGGAGCTTCTGAATTTAACTCCTCCTGCCCCACTCTACAATTTTTTTTCCAATTTCATGCACTTAGATTGAAAGGGTTAGTGAGAGCTTTAGATTGATGATCAGCACCATAAAGTCAGCTCTGAGAAGGGACACTGTCAGATTAAACATACAGATTAAGAATGAGGAAAATCTGAGGGTGAAGAAAGTCTTGTGGAAAACATTTACATCATTGCGAACTTATATTAAAAAAATAGAGTTGATACACACAGTTGCTCAACATTTCTGATAACATATTATATAAGCAAATGTAAAAGATTAAGCATTTCAGTGATTAAGCTAAAAATTCTAGTCAAACCTATGATACATTGCGGTAAAACCATATTACCTTCTGACAAAACATGCAGGAAGATGGTTTGATTCTAGTGGTTACTAACATTCATACAACTGAGAGAAGAGATAATATTCAGCTGTGATGCAGAACAACGCAATTAAATTTTCTTTCTACTTTCTGACAGTCTTTCCAACTTTGATACCTTTGGTGACTACAACATACTGAAGGCACCATTTCATAGAAAACAGCAAACTGAATTGATAGATCACATAACTCTGCCTGCAACGCATCATTGCAACACAGATAAAAACAGAAATAAGGCATGTTCATACTGTTCTTCCTAATGAAGCAAGTCCTCTATACGCAGCATTCAAGCAAGTCATCCGTGCTTTGTACCAAACTTTTTGGCTCCCTCTTGTGTTAAGAGAAAAGAACAATAGCAACTGTCCGACACATTAAGAATGATTAGAACAGGATTGCAGTGACAAAAGCCTGAAGATGAGCCTGAGACACGGTGTTTTCCTGACCTTCTTCCCAAACAAAAAGTATGTTAGATAAAAAATGGAAACACTTCTTAACTGAAGATGCTTAATGGAAAACGAGGTTGGGAAATAAAAAACTGCTTGAAGGTTAAAGACAGAGCAAGTAATATCTTTATTTTTGCATTTTGCTGACGTGCTAGCAGTTTTCTGTAGTTTAAAAGCATAAATGAGGCATACAAGGTTTATTTATGATCACTCTGTCAGATGTCCCAGTTAACAGTTACCATTTGGTTGTGCAGTCAAGCTCCGGAGGGGTGAAGGACCCAGCAGCTGGGACTGGGAAATAACCAGAAGATAGCTGAGCCTAAAATGTAGCATTTAACTCACTGCATTTTTACAAAACCTGGCAAGATCTCTAGTCTTTGAAGTTGGTGCCTAAATACTAAAACCAAAAATAAAATCTTCCTCTTCTGTCAGTGTAATTGAAGTATAAACCCAGATCTGCAATGTACATGTATCTGCATCTTTGAACCCAGAATGAGATACATATGCATTCAAGAATTTGACATTAACCCTACTACAAGTAGTTAAATTGGATGAAGTCAGATCCAAATCAAACATTGAAATATTGCATACATATTTACTACTGCTGATTAATAAACACTAACATAAAAAGTTCCGTTATTGGAGGAATTTAGAAACCAGGAGGGAGAATTGGAAGAAGGGCTCACCTGCACTTTTTCCAGTTTACAAACATTCTGCCAATGTTGATGAATTTTATTCCTATGTCAGCCATAGAAATAATTAACACTGTAATTCAACGACCAATAAAACAAGCAATAGTTGTCTCAGACTGTCCCCAAATCAAAGGGTTAAAGCACCATTACCCAAAAATGCCCCCAAAGGCTTGTGTTAGTTTAAACAAAATATCATGACAGACTTCTGTTTGTTTTTAAAAAATTTGTTTCTTCTTAGTTGAAATAAATTTGTTTCAAGATGTTACATGCCAGTAAATCATAATATGACTAATATGTGTTTAATTTTCAATTAACAGTCAGAATTCAGCTGTCTATACATCAGCACATAGTGCCACGTAGGGTGTACAAGCTAATATGAAGTAACTGCGTAAGAGTTGTAGATGGCCAGCCCTCGGCATTTAAATGGGATATCTTTACATGTTCCAGAATGTGCTTTTATTTTCTTTCATATCTATCCAACCTATTCAAACTAAATTTGCAAAAGTTTTAGTTTGCTACAAAACTGCATTTCCAGCTGATAAGAGTTGCAATTTTCTTATTCACAATTTTCTTGTCAAGGAGGACAGAAATAATTTCAGGGCTAGTTAAAAAGTCTTTATGGAAGCTGCTTCCAGGAAATTATTCAATAATTAAAAATCTTTCCATAACACTTCATTTTGTTGAAAAACAAAAAATTTATCATGACACAGAACAACCTGAAAATTCAAAAAGTTTTCATTTAAAGCAAAACCAGAATTTCTGTGTTATACGTAGATTTCAATGAGGCTTTCTCTCCCCTGTGTGATAGAAAGATTTCCTGTATTTTGGGGATAGACACTTGGGCTGCACACATCAGTTACAGCCTTTGACTCTCCATTAATCCCACTCAGTCACAGTGGAAGTTGCTCCACAGAATATCCAGCATCACAGTTTCATTTTGTCTTTCCAAATCTATTACTCAGGGCTAGAAGGCACAAAGGCCAAATACTGGAAACACTGGTGATTTCTCCAACTGCAGAATGGGAAACGCAGAGAGCACTGAAGGGAAACACCTTTCATTAAGACCACCTGAAAATCCACGCTTCAGAAAATTACTCTGACTAGAGAGAACAGGACAAGAGTCCTCCTAAAAAATGGAGGTATCCATAATGCCCATGCAGAGCCCAGACTTTGGAGTATTCAGTAGACAGATGGTCTGCCTTGCATAATATCTGCTTACTTTCAAGTTTGCCCTAGGTTCTCTATTCTCCCTTCAAATCTATTGCCAGTAACAATAGTGGTTGTCTCTGCCTCCCTCCAAAGGAATATGCTTTCTCCCATGCCGTTTACATACCTACCATTAATTTGCAGTTCTGCTTTCCAAGCGTTTTGACCCTTACTTCTTGTTTAAGATGGTCTAATTCTGAGAGAGCCTGTGTCAAACGAGTTTTGATTTCTTCGTATCTTGTTTCAGCAAAGCCAAGTTCTCTGTACCACTTCTGAGCCTAATGGGAAGAATAAAAAAGCAAAACTACTGAGTATAATTAGTCTAGCAGTGATATCATTTCTCAATACCAGCTTACAATCATGGACTTGAGTCTGATCTCTACATCACAAGTTTTACATTGGTGTAAATTGATTAAAATAAATGGAATTACACAATACACTATAATCTTATTATAAGAAATTAGTAAGACTCTTAAAGTAAGTCCTATAGAAACATATCTAACTAGAGCTATGTACAAAAATAGATTAATCTTTAAATTGATTTCTAAATTTGAAGGTACCTTGAGTATTCTGAATAAAGCTAAAAAAAGCAGTGGTGAATGCACTCTCTGTTTCAGAGATTACAGCTTTGAAAGCCCTCAGAGCAAATGGAAAGTAAGATTTTTATCAGCTAGGGGAAAAAAGTCTTCCTGCGAAATGTCAAAAATGAAAAATGCAAAGGAGGAAAAAAAAAGGTTCCATAGGTTCACCTTTATATTTTTTCTAGGATGAATTTTCTCCACTTATAAATGTTAGCTGTAGTTTTGAAAATAACAAACAACAAAACCACAAACAAACCAGCTGGTTGCCTGACAGCAAGCTCTTTCATCTTCATTTCTTCTCCCTTGTGAAAGCAAAGGCTTCATATTCTTTTAAGTAAACTGAGGAAGCTGGTGTAACACACAGAAGGACTGGAAGGACCCAAGTTTATCAGATTTTTTAAAAAAACTAAAAATCCAATTATCTTTTCATGTTCAAATTCCAAGGTCAGAAGTCCTTTACCTAACTATGCATCAACTCATGCAAATACACCCCTTCATTCCAGTTGCCTCACCTGAAATTTGGGAAGTCTTATAAAGCTGTCAAAGGACAACCATTACGTACACCCACCTGCCACTCTTACACGCTCAACATGTTTGTTACTGCCAGTGTTTTTATCCCAGGACGTCTGAGCTATGCCTGTTATTGCATGAAACTGCCCCATAAATACACACTTGCCATAAAAGCAATACATTTCTGCTTAGATAAGCACATGGTGGAGATTGCTCAATAAAAAATAGAAATGTGAAAGTTAATGCATCCAGAAAGGCACAGCACTGAAAGCTTCTTTGGTTGGTATTAAAACTGCAGATTTACTTTAGACAGTCACAGAACTAGCCATCCAAACAAGTCTCCGTGTAAGTGGTGTTGGACTTCATTTTTACTACACAGATGTCGAGAGAAGGTCCATGCTTTGCACCATCATTGGATATAGCGAGACCCCTCAGCAGTGTCAGATTTTACATCATTTTGCCCCTCATTCAAAAACTACTTTGAGTTCTGGTTTGCTGTAGTCCTGGGTGCTTCTACTGCCTTCTACTCCCCCTCATTCCTAGCGTTGGGGAGGGACGCAGCCTACTCAGAGATGGCCACACCAGATAGTTTGTGCTGTGTGTCTTCATTAAGCACTCAGCTTCTGTCAAAGTGTGCTGGTGGAACACAGCTCCACCTGAAGTTCTGGCCAACTACAAATGACTGTGCAATTCACCACTTAATTGAAAGATCAAAGAGGTACATTTTGGTTCTGAAGTTCTGTAAAAGCATTAAATCCTGGCAGAAAGAACAGCCAGGTTAGAAAACAAGAAAGAAAACAAATTTGCTGCTCAGAATCACATCAGAGTGGGAGGTTACCTCTTTTTTTGATTTTTCTAACTCCTTTTGCTGTACTTTGAGTTCCTCTTTTGCCTTTTTGACTTGCTCTTTCATCCCACTGTAGCTTTGAAACATGCTGCCCTGGACACACAACAGAAAGTCATGACTCCTCTTACCCATACAAGATGGCACACCAGTTTTTACAGAACAATATATGGTTTCCTTCTGAATTACTAAAAACATTTGCATAAAATCAAAATATTAGAAATAACTCTTTCCTTGTTGATTATTCTTAACTGAAGCAATAATTCTGCTTTTACAGAACATAGTAATCTCGGTAGAAATTCACCGTGGTGTAAGATTCATGACTACAGAGAAAAAACGTGGACAAGAAATCCACTATAAGTAAAGACCCTATCTTTAGCCACATGCTTCATAAAAATCAAAACAGTAAAAAAATATACCCTATCAGAATAAAAGTTATTAAGAGAACATGTGTATACTTTTCAATAAGACATGATTGCTTCACAACCTCAAATACTTCATCATCATAACAGAAATTTGTGGAAATTAATTTGCTCTGCCAGAAACTTTTATTCTTGCAAGAAAATTAATAATTTTAAAAATACCAGAATAATCCACTTTTTTAAGCATTAATTTTAACTTTGTAGCTTACTTTATCACTTTAAAATTCTCTAATACAACATTCAGAAAAAAACTCTGTGGTATTTTGTCTTCTATTTAAAAGTTAACTTCAGCACCTCAGATTTCCAGCACATGGGAGGTTACAACATTTCCTATATTACAAAGTTAATTTAGCTTTGTCCTCCAAATGGAGGACATCTCCACCTTTCTTTACAAGATCCTGCTTGATAACATACCTCATTGTTACTATTTACCTCTTTCCCAGGCAAAAAGTTTGAAGGATCTGCAACCAGAACTCCTCCTTCTTCAGTCTGAGTTGTACTACATGCTGTTTCAACTTTCTTTGGCTTCAGACCATGTAGTTGGCTTTCTTCTTTTAATTTTACTATCTTTTCCTTTGTTTCCAAACTTTTACCTTTTCTCAGCTCTTCATCGGTGAAACCCAAAGATGACATTAATTCTTTCAATTTATTATTTTCTAAAATAAAGTTTGCATTTGCTTTCCGAAATTCCCCAAGCTGTTCTGAAGTTTCTTTCTTGATTCTGTCTATTTCTCTTTTCAGTACATGTTTTTCCTTCTGTAAATCAGAAATAGTTTGATAACAGCTGGTTTTGCATTCTTGAAGTTCTGAAACCAAGGTCCTGTATTTGTCTTGTTCACACCTTACTTCTGCCAAACATCCCAATAAAGTTTCTTTTTCACCTTCTAAAAGAGATATTCTTTGTAAATTACCCTCTCTCTCTTGTATTAATTCATTATATTTTGCTACATAATTCTCCTTGTCTTGTAATAATTTAGCTATTTCTTTGAAGCATCTGCTTCTTTCTTCTTTCAGGTCAGAAAGCATCTGGAAATATCTCTTCTTCCTTACATCCAGGGATAAAACACTCCTGGGAAGTTTATTTGATGCAATTGTCAATGAGTCTTTACCAGAATTCCTATTTTTCTCTTCAACACATGAGAGGTTTTTAGAGGTTTCAACAAAAAATGCTCCTGAGCTCATGGTGTTTTCTTCTGATAAGTTATTATAACATCCACCAGCAACTTCTTTCTCATTAAGTAAGTTTTGGAATGAAACAACATTAGCTTCATCTACTGCTAAAATGTATTGAAAATACGCATCCATCTCCTCTTCCAGTGCACACATCATCTGACCATATCTCTCATTCTCCTGCTGTAATATACAGACTTTTTTTGAGTAATTTTCATTCTCTTCCATCAGTAGAAATATCCTCTGGGAACACATAGCCACCATTTTTTCTAGTGCATATATTTTTACATTACATTCATTACCAGCTTCCAGTGGTGACAGGTGATAGAAACACTCATAAAAATTGCTCCCTGGCAGGAACAGTTTGTTTAAGCATACATCCCTCTCCCACATAGGAGACAACATGTTTAGTGGATGCCTCTCTTCCTCTGACCAAAAAAAATTCTGAGAGTATGCATATCGCATGTTTTCAGCAGGTATTTTTTGACATGAGAAATTCTTCCTGTTTGGTTCACATAGTTTCAGCGTCTGGTTCTTCTTTTCATTCAGCCCAATATTGCTGGAAGGATTTGTTTGGCAAGTTGGTTTCTGAGGTTGCTCTCCTTTCTCCTTCATTTTTATTATGTCTTCATTGCATACCCTATTCACATCAGAGATGCAGATTTCTGAGAGGTTTCCTTGTTTCTCCATTAGTTCAGGGCTCCCTTCAAAATTTAAATCTTTAAAATCAACAGATAAATTTTGGACATCGTGTGGGCTACCTACGTTCTCTTTGGCTTCCATTGCTTGCTTCCCAGGCCTGATCAATTCAGTTTTATTTAAAACTTTAGAACTTTCCTCAGGAACACAGGTCACCTGTTGTGGTTTGGCTTGCAGATTCTGTATCTCTTGTCCTTTAGCTCTCCTTCTAGAGCTCTTTTGGTGATACCTTCCATCATCAACAACTTCATCCAGACATTCACTTTCACTTACGCTTTTTGGCAGAATTTGCTTGTTTTTCCAATGTTTTTCTACATCATATTTTTCTAGAAATGATGTGAAAATTTCTGTCTCAGTGCAAGGCATCTTTCCACAAAGAAGTGTAGAAGCTTTGTCAGAAAATTTCACTTCTTCAACAAGGCAGAGGCCATCAGAGAAAAGACTGGTATTTGCCTCACAGAAATCCAAACTCCTCACTTTCTTCACAGTGGTGACTGCTGATATGTGGCAGCTTTCAGGTTCTAACAAGGTAAGTTGGAGTTTCTTCTTCATCCGAGCATCAACCACAGAAACAGGTAATGTCTTTGCTGGTAGATCTAGAGTTTGTTCCTTCAAGAGAGAAAAGCTTTCTTCATCTTTGGTTTCCCTACTTGCCTCATCAGTAGTTAACTTCTCAGAGCAAGGGGAAAGCAGTCTTGCTGCACAATAACTCGGGGTACATCTGAAAAAAGTGAAAATGTCTTCTAGAGCACCTGCCCTCTTTGTTCCAAGGGTGACCTGGTAACAGCAGAAGAGAAATGTTTCAAACTGAAAAATACAAACTAATATATATCATTTTATGTTACTAATCATAATTTGTTTTCCATCTATAAAATACTTGATTACAGACAGATGAGAAAAAAGTTTTCAAATTATTTAAAGATTTACAATGAGAGTAATGATACAAATAAGGCACAAATAAGTAAATTATTTTCTTAGTGCACACCTGTATTCATCTTAAATAACATCTTTAGTAGTTATGATTTAAAGCTACTTTTATATTCATCTTTAAATACACCAACTCTTCACTTCATCCCAAAATTCACAGACTCACTGTGCACAAAGACAGCAAGAGTAGGGGTAACTTTTCTTCTCACCTGCTCAAACTCAGTTAGACCAGTAACTTTTGCAAAGGCATTGGAATTATGTTCCAAAACTGGTAGAAGTTCTACTGGTAGCTCCTCCATCTGCTTTAGCCCAGCACAGCCACATCCTGATGTTTCTGTTTGGGTAAATTGTAAAATGCCACTCTCAGATAGTTATATGAAAAACAAACCACAAAACATCTGACCAGATGTTCTGAATAGAAAAGTATTTTAGTGAGAGTATGCTCAAAACTACCTTTTCTAGCAGAAGCATACATCACCAGCGATGTAGAGATAAGCGTGACATTAAACAAGAGAACAAACTTCACAAGAAAACATAAATATTAAGTGCTAAAATAAGGTATATTTGGGCTCCCCTCCCAGTTCTCAAAGCATTTAAAAATGGAAAATACATGTCATTATAGTGAGTAGATGAAAACTCATGAGTTAAATTTACATGTTAAAATTATTCAGTGCAGGTCTGAATTTCCACATACTGAGATTTGCTATAAAATTTCCATTAATGTATGTTGGGAGAATTTACCTGAAACAATTTGCCAAGTTCAGAGCTTTCTGAAAGCTCTGAACTTTCCATGTTTGGTCTGAAAAGCAAACCTGACTGCTGCGCAGCATTCCTGAACACTATGCTTCAGCCAGGATATGGGAAGTATCCCTTCATTCCTCATCTCTGTAGCTTCTTGAAAGTTCTCATAGAGTTATCCTCAGCAAGTTTGTAAACAACATCAATTTGAGTGGTGTGGTTTACATGCCTGAGGGACAGTGTGCCATCCAGAGGACCTGGACAAGCTTGAGAATTGGGCCCATGTGAACCGCATGAGGTTCAACACAGCCAAGTGCAGAGTCCTGCACCTGGGTCAAGGCAACCTCCAATTATCAGTACAGGCTGGGGGATGAAGGGATTGAGAGCAGCCCTGCTGAGAAGGACTCGGGGGTACTGGTGGAAGCTGGACATGAGCCAACAATGTGCACTGGCAGCCCAGAAGGCCAACTGGATCCTGGGCTGGATCAAAAGAAGCGTGGCCAGCAGGTTGAAGGAGGTGATTCTGCCCCTCTACTTGACTCTGGTGAGACCACACCTGGAGTACTGTGTCCAGCTCTGGAGCCCTCAGCACAGAAAGGACATGGACCTGTTGGAGCAGCTCCAGAGGAGGGCCACAAAAGTTATCAGAGGGATGGAACATCTCTCCCATGAGGACAGGCCGAGAGAATTGGAGCTGTTCATCCTGGAGAAGAGAAGGCTCCAGGGAGACCTTATTGTGGCCCTTCAGTACTCAAAGAGGGCCTATAGGAAATATTGTGACAGACTTTTTAGCAGGGACCCTTGCAACAGGGTGAGAGGTAATGATTTTTAAACTAAAAGAGAGTAGATTCAGAATAGATATAAGAAAGAATTTCTTTATGATGAGGGTGGTGAAAAACTGCAAGAGGTTGCCCAGAGAGGTGGGTAGATGTCCCATCCCTGAAAATATTTAAGGTCAGGTTGAATGAGGCTCTGAACAGCCTGATCTAGTTGAAGGCATGCCTACTCATTGCAGGGGAGTCAGACTAGATAACTTTTAAAGGCCCCTTCCAACCCAAACTATTCTATGGTTCTAGGATTCCAGGATTTCTTGAGAAAGCTCATATCTAAATGCGGGTATCATACTGGCAAATAGTTATTGCTTCACCTTCCCAAGATACAGTTTCCAGACTAGAAGACCTTCTAAAAGCCTCCTAAGTCATGCATAGCCCATGCATTAAATCATTTTCAGTTTTATTGCATAGAAATTAAAGCAAAAATTCCAGTTTGTTTTCATACCAGACTCTTTAGCATTTAGCAGCACAACTGGAGTTTGAGTAGCTCTGCTTCTGAGTGAATCTAAGACTGCTCCCCATTTCAGATTTTGAATGTCATCCTGGATTAGATCTCCATTCTTAAAGGAAAAAGGAGGAGGAAAAGAAAAAAAAATAAACCAGATTATAAATATACAGTATTTGTGGTATGAAAAAGAGGCACATAATTTTCCTTTGCTATTATACATTCAAAAGATGCATTATTTCATTATAATTGCTACTATTTCATACAATTTTCTTATTCCAACATTTTCTAGTAAACGTCGCAATTTCAGACTTCCCCCTAATGTTTCCTTCATACTTTACAAAAAGTTAAGGAAGAAAATCTAAGTAATAAGCATGCAATATGTCAGATCACAGTTGGAACAGAGACTAAATTATATGCTCATGAACAAAGAGAAAAGAAAGTCCAATCAAGTAGGGAATGATACTAATAGTTCGGTGCCTAGCTACAAAGACAACTGTTCCTAGGTTGGAAGAAGTCAAAGTAGAATAATTGTTCCAAATAAAATTTTCTTTTCTATGGATAATTTAATTTAAAATTTCTGTTCTTGAGATTTATCTTGACTCCCTGACTGAATTGGGAAATTGTGAGAATTTCTGGTGCAAAACAGATACCCTTATTGCTTGATACACAGCAGGTCACGTTTCACATGCACCATGCTCATTTTTAGTGAACAGCAGACTCAGGTTTGATTTTCTCAACAAAACACATAATCGAAGTGGTAGCCAAAACAGCTACAGTGCAGATAACAAGCCAACACAGTCACTTTTGTCTTCCTTCACTGTTCTGCATCAAATGCCAGCAGAAAACAAACTCCGTCCCTTTGGGCTCAGCTGCAGATTTAAAATTACATAGAGATGGGAAAGGTAATGACTTCAAAGTCTTCAGTCTGTAGTGAGTCAGAAAAGCCACCTGATTTTCCACAAGATCACCAGGGAGAAAAATTTTGATTTCAACCCACGTCAGCTGCCACACTACAGTGCTCTATTATGACATCTTGACTGTGAGGCATGACTTAAATGGAAACCACAACACTTCCAACATTTCTTCCTTCATTTTCTCAGTAATATTGAAGCTAATGTTAATTCCTTGAAACACATTCATTCCTTTCTTACAAGTTTGCCTTTATTTCTTCCCAGATATCTTGTATTGACATACATGTGGGTTCTGTCAAAAGAAAGTTACAGAAAATTCTGTAAAAGATACAATGCTTGGGTGCTGGGAACATCATACTGTGAAATCAAGATATCAGTTGTCATGTGAAAGCTACAGAAAGATGTTTCATATTTTCTTTCATCAACACTATCAACAGACCCCTAACGTTCACATCCAGAAACTGATAAATCAAGACGCAGCCACAGGGAACCAGTTGCTTTTTCATACATTTTTCTTTCAAGCATAGGCTGAAATTGGAATATTGCAGAAAGGATCCTGATACCAAGTTTGGAAATTCAAATTTCCAACAAGATTTATGTGACTACACCTGTCTGTGAGATGCAGGTCACCTCTAGGGTACCAGAACAAAACACCTAATTGGATCTGATATTATTGCATGAAGATGCAGTAACAACTAAGGCTAGTTTTCAAGAATAAGTGATGTGCTCAGCATTTGAATGACATGGTGTTTACTGAGGAATTTCATGCCATGTGTGTTTCACAGGAGTCTGATAGGCCTGTCTTCACAAACCGCCTTTTTCCTGGCTGTGAAACAGGCAAATGATCCCATTTGCTATTTCACTGAAAAGTTATATATAAGCAGCTTTCCAGAAAAGTAACAGCACGAAAATCTTTCTTGTATTGCACACAATTTCTCATTTTTATAGCTATTGATGGAGTATGATGAGCTCAAACAGGTTTTTCTTCTAACTGTTTTGGCTTGAATTCTATAAGATCAAGGTAAAGAGGTTAGGAAATTCTGTTTTAATTAGGTGTTAATAAAACACAAGATAAGGGGAAAAAGCTCTCTTCAGTTTTACAGCACAACACCAGATGTCTCCCTCCTCCTTTTATCGTAGATATTGAAATTTTTTCCCTGCTATCTCAAGACATTTTCTACTAGAAAAATCCAAGTGAATTAGCAGCAGTACTGAAAGTGGTGGAAAAGACAACCAGAAATTATGAAGGCACAAGATTTGATGCTGCTGATGCAATACACAGCATGTAAGGAACACAACCTACTGTGCAGCAGACCAAAGTAAACTGGCTTAACACAAATTAGGGCCTGTTCATTTATACCAAAGACTGGGTAATTGAGACTTAGTAACTGCCTATCACAGCACAGCTGTAAATTAATATTTAGAAAATAAATTGTTAGAAAACCTTGTGTAGAAGAAGAAATAGAACAGGTACAGCATAGAATGAAAGAGATTTGGTCCCATTTCTTGAGGACTCTTTGGATTAGTCTCAGGCAATTAGTCAGTCGATATATCTTGCATTCACACCTTCAAATAACTCAACATTTACTTTCTCCTTTTGTCAATTTTCTCAAATCAACGGTAATTCTCCAATACTTTTTCCTTGACTCTGAAAGCCCTCATTGCTGATTTTAGCTGTGCCGTCCCCTCATAGTGCACTCAGTTGTTGTACCTGTTTACAATTCAGTGCAAGACCCTCTAGAAATATCTTAAAATATTTTCATTCCCAGGAAGAAGTGAATTCACTAGTTAAAGTAACTGTAGCAATGGTTCAGGCTAAGTATAAAAATAAACAACAGCAGTCAGTCCCTTCTGCCACCTCCGGGCAGCTACAGAGACTCATGTGGTGAGGCACAGCTTCAGAGCTCTCCCCAAAGGTCATAAAATCACCTAGGTTGGAAGGGATGTTTTAAGATCATCGAGTCCAACCAATGAAAAAACAAAACAAAACAAAACAAAAAACAAACCACACCACACCCACACACACCACAGCACACCCAAAACAACACCAACCCAACACTAATCCATATCCCCAAGCACCATGTCAACTCGTCTCTTGAATACCTCCA